>OU342744.1:130227279-130827279 GCA_910589775.1 Avena eriantha | reverse complement strand
CATCTCTAGACTATGGGTCCATGTAGTAGCTAGATGGCTGGTTCTCCTCCTTTGTGCTATCAAGTTTAGATCTTGTCAGCTCCGTTCATGATCAACATCATCTATTTGTAATTCTGCATGTTGTGTTTGCGGGGATCCGATGGATATTGAGATGCTATTTCAGATTGATTATTGATTCTATCATGTCTTTGTTATTTGTGATCTTGCATGCTTTCCGTTGTTAGTAGCTATCTTGGCCAAGTAGATGCTAGCAACTCCAAGAGTTAGTATTTATGCTCGATAGTGGGTTCATGCCTCTGGTAATCTGGGGAAGTGACAGAAATCTCTAAGGTACTAGATGTGTTGTTGCTACTAGGGAGAAAACAACAATCCTTTGTTCATAGAACAATCGTATTGTTTACTTTACACACAATTCATAATGCAATTATCCGTTGCTTGCAACTTAATACTTGAGGGGGTTCAGATGATAACCTGAAGGTGGATTATTAGTCATAGATGCAGTTGGATGATGGTCTATGTATAATGTTGTAATGCCCAATCGAATCTCAAAGGAGTCAAGATGAGTAGTATATGCTTGTATGCTTTCTCGGTGTTTGTTAATTGCCCCACTGTAATTTGTTCATCCAACATGTTATCTAGCCACCTCTAGTGAACTATGGACCCCAGTCCTTTCTTTTACTATCAATCTGCAATCAACTGTTTACTGCTGTGTGTTTACTTTCTGCAAACTATTACTTTCTTCCACTCGATACGTTTAATCCTTTGTTTTCAGCAAAACCGGTGAGATTGACAACCTCATCGCAAGTTGGGGACAGGTTTCTGTGGTTGTGTTGTGCAGGTCTCCATGTTGCTACTGGCACCGGTAGTGCGCCCTCCCAAAGTTCAGCTAGCTACACCTTTGGGGTGTATCCTTGCTCCTACTAGATTGATAACCTTGGTTTCATAACTGAGGGAAAACTTACTGGTATGCTCGTCATACCTTCCTCTTGGGGTTCCCCAACGAGCTCGTTAATACACGAGTCAGCAGATCCATATGTGGTTTGCGAAAAGAACAGATGGAATGACTCTAGTGGATCCATATATGTTTTGTGAAAAGAACACACATTCAATGACACTGGTGGATCCATGTGTGGTTTGTGAAAAGAACACATATCTAATGACTCTAGCTGTATTTAATGAAAACAACACATGAAATGACTCTAGTGGATCCATACGTGGTCTATGAAAAGAACACACATGCTCATGTGGTTTATGAAAAGAACAAACATTCATTGACTCTATATTTGGTTCATGAAAAGAATACACATCCAATGACTATAGCTATGGTTTGTGAAAACAAAAGACATGCAATGACATTGGTGGATCCATATGTGGTTTGTGAAAAGAACACACAAGCAATGACACTGGTGCATCAATATGTGGTTTGTGAAAAGAACACACATCCAATGACTCTAGTTGTGGTTTATGAAAAGAACGTACATGCAATGACTCTAGTGGATCCATATGTGGTTTATGAAAATAACACACATGCAATGACTCTGGTGGATCCATATGTGGTTTGTGAAAAGAACAAACATCCAATGACTCTAGATGTGGTTTATTAAAAGAACATACACTCAATGACACTGGTGGATCCATATGTGCTTTGTGAAAAGAACAAACAAGCAATGACTCTAGCTGTGGTTTATTAAAAACACATACAATGACACTGGTGGATCCATGTGGTTGATGAAAAGAACAAACATGCAATGACTGTAGCTATGGTTTATGAAAAGAATAGACATGCAATGATTCTGGTGGATCCATAAGTGGTTTATAAAAAGAACACACATGCAATGACTCTGGTGGATCCATATGTGATTTGTGAGAAGAACACATATGCAATGACTCTAGTGGATCCTTATGTGGTTTGTGAAAAGAACAAACATGCAATGACTCTAGTGGATCCTGATGACCCATAAGTATAGGGGGTGTATCACAGTATTTTCGATAAGTAAGAGTGTCGAACCCAACGAGGAGCAGAAGGTGCTGGGTTGTGGTATGGATCAGGAATTCTCTGCAAATACTTAGCAAACGGATTATTAGGGTTTTTTGATAAAGCAAGTAAACAAAGTACGAGTAAATAAAAGACAGTAGAAATAAATGCAGCAAGTGGCCCAATCCTTTATGCAGCAAAGGACAAGCCCGTTGTATTACTTAAGATGACCAAACGTTCTCGAAGACACATGGGAAGACTGTCAAGTGCTTTCGCTTCATATAGTCGATTAATCTTCTTTAGCTTGCTAAGTGTTGTGTGGGTGAACCTGTGCTAATGTACCGCCCCATCCAAGACTAATACATACTTGTGATTATACCCCTTGCAAACATCCGTAAGTACAAGAAAGTAATTAAGGTAGAAACCTAACCACAGCTTTAAACTCTTAGACCCTTACGTCCCTTGTGCAATGGTTTCCTAATGGGGGTTCGGGTTTCTATCACTTCGGCAACCCCTACGATTAGTAGCCAAATACACAATGCATTCCCCTAGGCCCATATAGGTGAAGTGTCATGTAGTCGACGTTCACATGACACCACTAGAAGAATTACACCACAACTTCAATAACAATCTATTGAATCTTTCTCAACGCAACTCCACTACTAACAACAAGACTTCTCCTATGTCCTCAAGAACAAAACGAACTACTCACAAGACATCATATGGATCATGATCAGAGATGGAATAATGATGTATAACAATCTGAACATAAAAAATAATTCAATGGTTCACTCAATAGCGTCAACTACAAATAGTAATCAACACCGGGAAAGTTTCCCCTATGAACTATGCAAGATTCAACTCAATTGTTACATCAGTATGGAGATGGTGATGAGGGTTCTGACGGTGATGATGGTGGTGATTATGCTGATGATGATCTCGATGAAGTCCAGCTTGATGGTGGTGTTGATGGCGACGATCTCCCCTCTCCAGGAAGGAATTCCCCCGGCAAAAATCTGTCTGCCGGAGAGATCTTTCTCTTTCGGTGTTTTCCGCCCGTAGAGGCGGCGGAATCTTTCTGTGGTCGCTCTCCGAGTCTTAGGGTTTCGGGAGGATAATATACGCCAGAGGGGAGAGGCTGGAGTGGGCCAGGGCGGCCACACCACCTCCAGGCGCGACATAGGCCTGCCCGCGCCATGGGGTGGTGTGGGCCCCCTGTGGCCCACCTCCACTCCATCTTCTGGCATCCTTAGTCTTCTAGAAAAAAAGGATTTTCCGTATATTTTCCCAGATTTTCTGATCTTCGTGAATTTTGCCTCCAAACAACACATTTTCCATCAGAATCCTGACTGCAGTGGTCCATGCTCCAAAAGTCATCAACCATGCAAAAATAGATGAAATAACATAAGTATCACCTCTCAATACGAAATATATCAATGAATAATAGTGAATTAAGACATATCATAGTGATGCAAAATGGACGTATCAACTCCCCCCCAAGCTTAGACTTCGCTTGCCCCAAGCGAAACTGAGCTCAATAAACATGGCCTCAAGTTTATGGAGTGAAGAGTCGATAAAATAATACGGACAAGAAGCATCACATTCATCAAATACATAGATCATAATAGAAGACAACTCACTATTATATAACTCAACTTGTAATAAGTAAAGGAAACACAATAAAGATACATAAAGTGAATCATAATTGGTAATGGCAAACTTAGCTCTTGGTCGAAGAATAGTTGATAATTTTCTAGAGTTCACAAATAACTGGTTTTTCAATGAAAGCTTTCAAAGTAGTAAACATCAAGATAAGAGCAATGTGCAAAACAAGGAACATAAGAAACATGATTGAATAAATCATCATATGAATGAATGAAACACATCAACTCAAAATACTTGCTGAGATAGAAGGGAATAGGTTTACTGACTCAACTATAAAGTAAAAGAAAGGCCCTTCGCAGAAGGAAGCAGGGATTGCAAGTCTCATAAAGAGCTCCCAAAAATTATGATACTTACTAGCTTTCAGCTCTCATTGCCCCTATCATAGGCATCTTTTAGGTGATTAAGGTTAAAGTGACACAACTAAGAGGATATGCTTGACAAGTTATAAGTTGAAATCTCGTGCCCCTTACTTATGAGTACCGATCCTCATGCTACTCAACTTCAGTCACGAGCAAGCTCTTGTCATTGTAAATACATGCGTATCATTGAGAACCGCCAACAGGGTACCCCTTGCACATGACACATGAGCTATCCCATAATCAAAATGACAAGGCAAGCAAACATTGAGCATCTCAGCGATCTTTTTATTTGCTATTTGCATAGGTTTTTATTGAGGATGCTTCATAGAATGCTCACTATAGTTATGCTGCAAGTTTCCACCATGATTAGGCATGGCTTAGGCTAGCGGCCCAGGCGTTTCTCTAACACACATATAAACTCCATGATCTTACAAGTTCCACTTTTATTTCACACCGCCGGGATCCATAAGAAAAAGATCATGATATCAACTAGGTACAAAGTACCAAATTAAGTGTTGAAAGAGGTCCCCATGATACATGGTTCGGCTAACTTCAACTCATAAAGCACAAGCATATACGCAACAAAGAAGGACCCAATGGTTCAAGTTTATTAAATGCAAGAAACTAAAGTGTGCCATCAAGTTCGTGAGAGCTTTAATCACTAATTTTCACATAACAAGTTTAATTTGGGAGGTAGATAAAACAGGAATTTACTTGGAATAGCAATAATGCTACTAGGTAGGTATGGTGGACTCAAATGGCAAAGGTTTTGGTTTTAAAGGAGGTGGATGGATGAGAAGAATACCCTCTAAAATTCCATAACGGAAACTCAAACCAAGGGATACATATATAACGAGAGAGGGGACACTTCCATAATGCAAACCATACTACATAATAACTCCTCTATTCATGATATGACTCTACTAATAAGGTAAAAAGATAGAAGATAGTGATGTGATACCGCGGCACTCCCCCAAGCTTGGAACAAACCAAGGGGATGCCAAACCCGATGATGAATTACTCCTTAGGTGGTGTTGGTATTCTCTCAATGAGCTCTCTGATAAGTTTCCTCAAGTCCTCAATCTCAGAGGTGAGATTACGAATAAGCTGTGAGTTTTGCTCAATGCGGCTCATGATCATGTCGGGTTGATGATATCTTCTAAGGAATCTCCTTTGGATGATCCAGAGGAAGACATTGTGGCTCCAAATCTGGGATTCTACCTGGCAGAAACGGATTGGAACAAAAACACGACAGAAACACGATATACGAACCTCGAAAGATCCGGGGGGTTATATATTACGAAGTTTCATATCAAAAGGAAGGTACTGGGAGAAAACGAGTCGGAGGCCGAGTCTGGGGTGGACTCACCACCTGGTGGCGTGGCCAGGGGTGGGCCTACGCCACAGGGTGGTGTGAGCCACCCTGGCTCCGTTTCCGTCCCTTTTTCGCTTCGTAGCTTTCCTTATTGACTAAAAACTGTAAAAATATAGTTGGATAGTATTTTTGTGGAACTTTTCTTACCAGAACTGTTACCTATTTGAAAACAGACTCTGCAGGTCTCTGAATTTGGTATCTAGTAGATTCTTATGGAGTCATCACTTGAATAACATCAATATCTTCATCTTCATACTCTTATTATTGGAGTCATAAAACCTTTCTCTTCCTTATTACACCATTATTTCCACTTCCTGGAAATTTCTTTCACACAAAACTTCACACAGTTCTCATTAGCAACATTAGTATAAGTGAAGTGATAAAACCTTTTGAGTCCAACTTCAACTGAAAACCAACAAAACATAAGCTACTGTAGTAACTCCTTTTGAAGACCCAAAAAGAATTCAAAAAGGAAATCGAATAAAGAAGCAAATGCAAGAGTGGCAAAATCTGTCAAAACAGACCAGCAGGTAAAGATCAATTTTTTCGAAAATGTTCTGTTGCTCAAATCAAAAAGTACAAAACTAACAAAAGTTAAATAACAACCTGGGGCAGAAGAACCAAAAAATTAAATCTCAATCCGACATATAGATATCTCTCACGAATATTTATGGTGAAGCACAAAAATCTGTTTCGGGACAGCAACTTCCCCAAATCTTACTTCTCTCTCATTAGAGGTTGATCTTGACACAAAAACCAAACAAAACGGATAAAGAGCGGTTATTATCGAAGTAATAACTTCCAAGACTCAAAGAAACAAAAACAAACTAAAAGCAAAAACAAATTGGGTTGTCTCCCATAAAAGTCTTTCTTTATAGCCATTAAGATGGGCATGATAATTTTGAAGAAGCTCTCATAGGGATATGAATTGAAGTGAAAGAGAGCATTAAGAAGCAAAAACACACACATTTAAGTCTAACCCACTTCCTATGCAAGGGTATTTTGTAAACAAACAAGTTGTTGAAACTAGAGGCAACTTGCATAAGAAGGCAAAAGAAGTGCAACATAAAAACTTTCAGCATAAAACGAGGAAACTTGATATTATTGAGATGCATAAGAACACTTTTCCCTATTTCATAGTAACTTTCAGTATCATGCATAAACTTAACAATATAGCTATCACAAGGACCAACATAGCGATGATCACTTATTCTAATAGAAAACACAGGAATACTAGCTCTCATAAGACTACTATGTGAAACAATATTAGAGGTATCCTTACAAAGGATAGGGTGTCCCTCTTTTTCATATTTAGTAACAAAGTCTTTCACATTTGCTATCATAGGTTCATCAACCATTTGTTTATCAGGTTCAACAGCTTTATTCATACTTTCATTAACCATACTAGCTATCATAGAATATTCCTTCATCTTAACTGGGAAAGGAATTTTCTCAATATAAGGTTTAGGTAAAACATGATTAGCAGTATAAACCTCAGTACTTCTTGCAGGAACACTCTTAGCAATATCTTTATATGGTTCATGATACTTATTCCACTTCTTTTTAGGCACTTCAATATAAGAAGCAAAAGCCTTAAAATAAGAAGCAATAGCTTGAGAGTCTAGACCATAAGCATTTTTAATATTTTGAAAGTCATCAGTTCCCATAAAAGATTCAATGCATTCATAATCATAATTTATACCTGACTTTCTACCTTTGTCATTCTCCCAAGCTTCAGAATTGTCTTGAATACGGTCTAGAAGGTCCCATTTAGCTTCTTCTTCCATGCGAGTGAATGATCCGGCACAAGAAGCATCCAATAAATCTTTGTCATGTAGAGGGAGCCTTGCATAAAAGTTGTTGATAATAATATTGTTGGGGAGCTCATGAATGGGACATTTGAGCATTAGTAACTTCAATCTCCCCCAAGCTTGAACTGTACTCTCTCCATCAAGAGGCCAAAAGTTGTATATTTGATTCCGATCTTTATGAATCTCACTAGGAGGATAAAACTTTGAATAAAAGAGAGGCACTATTTCCTCCCATTCCAGAGCTTGACCATTCTTCAGCAGCTTATACCATTCCTCAGCTCTGCCTTTCAGTGATAATGAGAATAACTTCTTCTTAACTTGATCTGTAGTAATACCTGCACACTTGAACAACCCGCATAATTCGTGTATAAAGAGTAAATGATCACCGGGATGGACAGTTCCATCCCCAACATAGTAGTTATCCATAACACGATCAATAATTCTTGTAGGTATTTTGAAAACATCATTCTCAGCAGGTGGTGGCTTATCTACTACCTTAGCAGTGGTAGTAGCATTACCAAATAAGAAACTCAGCAAATTATCCATAACAAAAATAAAGAAACTAGCAGAAGTAAACAATACTCATAGTAGAAGTTTCCTTTACCAGTTCCACTCTCCAATAGCGCTTCACTCCCCAGCAACGGCGCCAGAAAATAGTCTTGATGACCCACAAGTATAGGGGGTGTATCGCAATATTTTCGATAAGTAAGAGTGTCAAACCCAACGAGGAGCAGAAGGTGCTGGCTAGTGGTATGGATCAGGAATTCTCTGCAAATACTTAGCAAATGGATTATTAGGGGTTTTTTATAAAGCAAGTAAACAAAGTACGAGTAAATAAAAGACAATAGGAATAAATGCAGCAAGTGGCCTAATCATTTATGCAGCAAAGTACAAGCCGGTTGTATTACTTAAGACGACCAAACGTTCTTGAGGACACATGGGAAGACTGTCAAGTGCTTTCGCTTCATATAGTCGATTAATCTTCTTTAGCTTGCTAAGTGTTGTGTGGGTGAACCTGTGCTAATGTACCGCCCCATCCAATACTAATACATACTTGTGATTATACCCCTTGCAAACATCCGTAAGAGAAGAAAGAAATTAAGGTAGAAACCTAACCATAGCTTTAAACTCTAAGACCCTTACATCCCTTGTGCAATGGTTTCCTAATGGGGGTTCAGGTTTCTGTCACTCCGGAAACCCCTACGATTAGTAGCCAAATACACAATGCATTCCCCTAGGCCCATATAAGTGAAGTGTCATGTAGTCGACGTTCACATGACACCACTAGAAGAAGTACACCACAACTTAAATAACAATCTATTGAATCTTTCTCAACGCAACTCCACTACTAACAACAAGACTTCTCCCATGTCCTCAAGAACAAAACGAACAACTCACAAGACATCATATGGATCATGATCAGAGATGGAATAATGATGTATAACAATCTGAACATAAATAATAATTCAATGGTTCACTCAATAGCATCAACTACAAAGAGTAATCAACACCTGGAAAGTTTCCCCTATGAACTATGCAAGATTCAACTCAATTGTTACATCAATATGGAGATGGTGATGAGGGTGCTGATGGTTACGATGGTGGTGATGATGGTGATGATGATCCCGATGAAGTCCATCTTTATGGTGGTGTTGATGGCGACGATCTCCCCTCTCCGGGAAGGAATTCCCCTGGCAGAAATCTGTCTGCCGGAGAGATCTTTCTCTCTCGGTGTTTTCCGCCCCGCAGAGGCGGCGGAATCTTTCTGTGGTCGCTCTCTGAGTCTTAGGGTTTCGGGAGGATAATATACGCAAGAGGGGAGAGGCTGGATTGGGCCAGGGCGGCCACACCACCTCCAGGCGCGGCCTAGGGTGGTGTGGGCCCCCTGTGGCCCACCTCCACTCCATCTTCTGGCATCCTTAGTTTTCTGGAAAAATAGGATTTTCCCTATATTTTCCTGGATTTTCTGATCTTCGCGAATTTTGCCTTCAAACAGCACATTTTCCATCAGAATCCTGACTGCAGCGGTCAATGCTCCAAAATTCATCAACCATGCAAAAATAGATGAAATAACATAAGTATCACCTCTCAATACGAAATATATCAATGAATAATAGTGAGTTAAGACATAGAATAGTGATGCAAAATGGACGTATCAGATCCTTATGTGGTTTGTGAAAAGAACATGCCTGAAATGACCCTAGTGGATTCATATGTGGTTTGTGAAAATAACAGTCTACAATGACTCTATATGTGGTTTGTGAAAAGAACATAAATGCAATGACTATGGTAGATCCATATGTGGTTCATGAAAAGAATACACATACAATGACTCTAGTGGATCCATATGTGGTTAATGAAAAGAACACACATGCAATGACTCTAGCTATGGTTTGTGAAAAGAACACACATGCAATGACTCTAGCTGTGGTTAATGAAAAGAACACACATGCAATGACTCTTGTGGATCCATATGTGGTTTATGAAAAGAACACACATTCAATGACACTTGTGGATCCATGTGTGGTTTGTGAAAAGAACACACATCCAATGACTCTGGTGGATCCCTATGTGGTTTATGAAAAGAACAGACATTCACTAACTCTAGTTGTGGTTCATGATAAGAACACACATGGAATGACACTTGTGGATCCATATGTGGTTTGTGAAAAGAACACACATCCAATGACTCTGTTGGATCCCTATTTAGTTTGTGAAAAGAACATACATTCACTAACTCTAGTTATGGTTCATGAAAAGATTAACATGCAATGACACTGGTGGATCCATGTGGTTTATGACAATAACACACATCCAATGAACTCTAGTGAATCCATTTGGTTTATGAGAATAACACACATGGAATGAGATCTAGTGGATCCATGTGGTTTATGACAATGACACACATCCAATGAACTCTAGTGGATCCATGTGGTTTATGACAATAACACACATCCAATGAACTCTAGTGGATCCCTGTGGTTTATGAGAATAACACACATGCACTGAACTCTAGTGGATCCATGTGGTTTATGAGAAGAACACGCATCCAATGAACTCTAGTGGATCCATCTTGGCATAATTTGATGTATGCCATGATGTATTTCATTGTACAAGACACTCACTTTCCATTTTTATACTACTCTGTTTTTCCCTTGGGTTTTTTATACTACTTAGTTTTGCCCTTGGTTTTTTGATACTACTCAGTTTTCCCCTCTCTCTCTCTTTCATAGAAGCCCAAACCTGTTCTCACTCTGTCTGCTACGCCCCGATTGGTTGTCACAGTTGTCATGCGGATCGTGCACACCAACCGTTGATCCTGTGTTATCCAATGAGGATCGTTGCACACGTCATGCCCTTCACAGTACAGCGTGAGACATCACTAACGTCTCCCTCAATGAGACTTCTACAAGAAGGAACACGAAGGCATCCATGGAAAAAGTCGTCGACTGGTCATGTCATGTTTAATCAAGTCTGAAAAGCCTACTACTGCTACTATTACGCCACAACAACACATGCGTCATCGAGTGCATGGTTGTCGACGAGCAGCTGCAATTTATTGCTAGTTGATTTTAATAAGACATATCCCATTTTTTTACGCAGCGGCTCTCAATCTCAGTTACAACTGGGCCCCACCGTAAGAAACTTTCACACGTTAGAAGGAGGCCGAAGAGCTGAGAAATGGGTGGGGGGCTAGATGAGACCTAACATCTCCGCCTTCATCGAGTCACTCGCAGTCATTAACACATCCCACTACCCGATCTAGCAAAACGCCACAAATCTCGATGGATAGCCACCTACCTTCTCCTCTACATTTCCCCTTTTATTTATCACCAATTTTATGGTCATGTCAAACTTCGTACAGAGAAATTGTGTCTGTGATACCTTCGATCCGGATTACGGATGTAGTATAGCTTCTTTTTCTCTAGTAGACCTAGGTTATAAAATCCTCGGGAAGCAAATGCATAGTGAAGTTATTTTAACGGACCTTCGGGAGTTTTAGAATTCCTTTTGTGTTTTCACCGGACCAATAGTTTGCGTATTTTGGTTGCTATTGATGATGGAGAGAGAGTGAGTAGGGCATTCGGTTTCACCTGTAGCTGTTCAAAACATCTGATGGAAATAAAAGATAGAAATAAAGCATGCGTGTACTTATTAGAGCAAGATAAATTATATGTGGGAAGTGCATCCATAATTGCTATTACCTCCATACCCACTTATAGCAATAACCTACTAGTCTCATCCATAGAATAAAGATAACTAATGATATGTATCATGATGTCACCGTTAATCCCAAGCAAATCCCTCACATATAGTCGTACTACCCCTTCTATCACTAGGGTTCCCAACCTGCAGATCAGTCATCACTCATACTCCCTATACTGGGCTCAACCCTCGGGGTCTTGGGTACCTGAAAAGTCCTTGGATTGAGGCAAGAGAGGATATAATAATCATCATGTCATACAAACTAATACACGATCCCATCTATGATAATTCACATGCACAATTAGTTATTGCTACATGGCTAGGCCGAAGCCCTTAGCCCAAGGAGAATTACTCACACATAGAGATGAGATCAACAATCATAAACATTGTAATAAAAATCTTAAGATTGATAGCAATAGTCTTACAATGTCGCCAATCGGAGAAGAGATTTACTATTACAAGTGGTGAATTATGGCTATGGAGATGGAGAAGGGTTTGGAGATCTAAGGCGGCTTTTTCACCGAGTCTAGCTTCTTCGGGGTGGAACAAGATGTAGTGCCCCCGTTTTCCCGTCGCCTGAGGCTTCTTTATATAGGGGTCCCTTCACGAAAGCTGTTCTGTTTTACCTAATGGTGGTAGTGCCAACTATACGGCCAGAGCTATATGGTCAGAATTTTTGCTCTGATCGAATAGTTGGTCATTACGGCCCTTCGATGGACGGCTCCTGGTTTCTTCCGGTCGAAGGAAATATCGTATCTTTGACTTTAATGTAGTGACTCCCTCCTTTAAATGACATTATCTGCGCAGGAAAAATACAAGAACAAAGGATTGCATACCCCCATTGAATATTAGCATTAGTGGCAGGGTTTAGAGAGATATTTTACCATAAATATGACTAATATCCAATTTAAATGTGGACGTTAGATGGCTATATTTTAGAGCCATCAACCTCCCCAAGCTTAAACTTGATCGTCTTGAGCAAGAAATCCAAAATCAAAAAAGGAACTTAGCATTTAAACTGAAATAACGAGATGGTGATCTTTACTCATGATTAGTAGTCTCATGTTTCCTCCAATTTATAAATCTGAAAAACTTTAGCATAGATAGAGTAATTGAAAGCATATCATACGTGTTTCATGCATCCTTATACCGTAGCAAAATTATTGTAAGTATGGATGATCCAAATGAGTAAATTTTATTCCATGTCAAGTAATCAACTCATAGGCTTGCCTTTGAATAGCAAAGTATAATCATGTAAATTAAGAGTGTGAGAGTTGTCATGAAAAGAATATATACTAGAGTATCTCAATTCTCCCACATCAATAAATCAAGACTTTGCAAGCACTACTTTTCTATTCATTGTCCTTCAAGAATTTCAGTTTTTAAGTAATTGAGAGCATGCCAAAAAAATATTTAGTTTATCGGGACGTGATGGACGCTCGTGGCATCACTAAGGTTTTTGTTCCTTTTGCACGATGATTTCTCATAACAGCCAGAGCAGTGATTCCATCTTGATTACAGCTACTAGGAGTGCCAAGAATCTTACCCACTATAGCATTGCTGCTACAAGTGTTTAATCAACTCATAGCTGAAATCTAGGAGTTTCCTCCATGAAGATCGTTCGTATGCTAGCGGAGTTGTTGGCATCCCATGAAGTTTGACAAGCGTAAAAATATATCATTCTTATGATTAACAAGTCAAACTTTGGCATGCTCACAAAAACCGTTAAACATTAATTCAATCGAACAAATCTTTTCAAAGAGGGTTATCAAGTCAATCAATATTTTCAGTGGTGTCGAGTGTCTAAAGAAATTGTTTAGCAATTTTTAGGAAAGAGTTGGTTAACTATGAGAGCTGGAACAAAATAATCACAATTAAATACCCATGCAAATGACAATCTTACGGCAATACAAAGACTCACTCCACCAATATAATATCTCAACATTCACTACTAACTAGCATAGGTTTCTCAAACTTCAAACTTGGGGAGTCATAAGGCATACCTCTACTGTTTGGTTCTACTTCTCTCTTTATTTTTTATTTGTTTCTTGGAAACTCGAATTCGATCACTCTCCTGGAAATATACGAAGACCTCGATGGGAAAGAAAAGGAAGAGGGAAAATAAGGAAAAATGGAGAAATCTTTTTGTGATTTTAAGAGAGGGAAATAAATATTAGAAATTTGGCGGCAAAGCTCGGCTAGAAAATTTCAAAAGCAAATAAAAAGAACTAAAGCTAAAGTTTTGGGGAAACCAACACGAGTGCTTGTAAACTCAAATAAAAAAACACAACCTCTAAAACAAATAAATAAAAACAAATGAATGCCACATCAAGATGCATGAGGATACTTCCCCGAGCTTAGGATTTTGCAAGCCCTACAATTTACTTTGGTGGTGGGAAAAAGTCGTTACTCCAGTTCGTGAATTGAATTGAGAGCTTACTTGTTGATTCTCAGGGGTTCAAAGAGAGGTTGTGCATCCTCTCCATAGTCCCTCCAAGTCCTTGGAAATCTTGGTATGTGGCGAACCGGGTTTGTGGCTGGTCCTCTTGATGAGGAACCTCTTGCTCCTCCTCTTGGTCCTAAGCCTCTTCAGGAATCTCTTCCTCGGGTTGGTGTTGCTCAACCGGCACATCATATAGCAAACGTCCTTCCTTGATAGAGAAAAGACCATTAGGCATAGGAGCAGGGTAGATACGCCCAGCTCCAGCAATATGTAGATAATATAAACCACCTCTCCTAGTGAGCATTCCACATGCCCTCAAGGTGGAGAAACCAACACGTGTCTCACCTAGTACAGGTTGTAACTCACCTAGGTCAATGCCTAGGGTAGTGGCAAGTACGATCATGACGCATCCTCCTGTGATTGTCCCTTGGCTTTGGGAGGCTTGCTGCTCCAAGTAGCGCACAAGGATGGCGCCCAAGTTGAGTGACAGGTTGTAGTTGATGTAAGCGGCCTTTGCAAGGATTAGGATGTCCTCCTCGTTGAGTCTCGTGAACTCATTACGTGCCTACAAGGTGTTAGCAATAACGTAGAACAAATAGCGAATTGCGGGATGTTGAATATTCTTCCCCTTGTTCACTCTACTAGTGAAACTCATTCCATTATAGTATTGATCGAGGGAAGGAATTAAGCCAGTAAAGGATGCACGTAGAGCATGAACATCATTATTTGGAAAATTAAAGCATGCACACCATTCTTATAATGTTAAAGTGTAGTTGTTGTTCATCAGGCAGAAAGAAATATTATCCTCTACTTGCCATTATTTAACGGTGATTTGCAATGAACTTAGGAATTCAATGGTTAAGCGGCGATAAGTTGGTACATCATTGTACACAAAGTTTTGTAGGCCATCTCTATTGCAAAGTAAATTAAAGTCATCATAAATACCGAGTTGGTTCAATATAATGGGACAAGCCCACTTGGTAGCCTTCACTTCGTGGTTCTTGATCTTGTTGAAGCGTTCGCGATGGGCCTCATTCCTGAACCATATACCCATGCGTTCCGGAGCGATAGCCTGAGAAGCGCTAGCGGTGGCACGAGCACGAGTTTGGCTCCGTGTGTTCATCTTATAAAACATTGAAGAAAGGAAAAAATAAAACTTTTTTATCCAACAACAGTAAGTGTATCATATTCCTCATGTAACACACACTAAAGAATCTCCTCAAGATAATTACCTAGGTAAGAAAATCATGGCAATAAGTTCATAGTAGGTCTCACCCTAGATTGATAATGACAATAGATTGAAGATGAATTTGCAAAAAGTAATTGGAGGATCAAAGGAGAAACATACCGTAGATCACTTGTGGGCGAGGAAATCGAGCGAAATTGAGCAGAGATGGAGATCCCTTGAGGTTTTGAGAGAGTTTGGAGGTAGAAGAAAGTAAAAGGATTGAAGTTTTGGAGTTGGGGGTACCTCCCCGTGCTATTTTGTGGTCGGGCGCAACTATATAGGCGCAGCTATACGGGCGGAACATGCGTTCCGGCTGTATAGTTGGCGTTCTGTCAAAATATTAGGTCTTCCTCCTGGCGGCGCAGCTATACGGACGCAACTATACAGGCAGAACAAAATGTTCCAGCCGTATAGTTGGTCGTTAAACTGTATGTCCCTGTGAAAGACAAATTGCAAAGGCATAGATATCTATACGACCGGAACTATATGGCCAGAATTTTTATTCCTGCCATATAATTGGTCATTAAACTCTCAGAACATATGAAAATAAATTATACAGAGGCATTTATATCTATACGCCTGGAACTATACAGCCGGAATTTTTATTCCCGCCGTATAGTTGGTAGTTAAACTCTCAGTACATATTGCAGAAAAAATTCAATGGCAAAGATAACTATACGACCGGATCTATACAGCCAGAGTTTTTATTCCCGCCATATAGTTGGTCGTTAAACTCTTTGTGTGCGTAAATTTTTTTCTGTTTCTTTGTAAACTATTTCTTTTCCTATAACTTAGGGATTTTCCTTGTTTTTGACAGAAAATTGATAGCAAATATTGTCGACCAACAATAGCATGAATAGAGCAGAATTTTAAGTACCACCAAGTTTCTTCTCCTCGAATGGAGTTTTCTAGCACTCTTTATTAAACAAAAACTTAAACTAGAACTAAAAACTTAACTCAAACCTTTAGTTCACATGGCTTGCCTCCCATGGAGCGCTCTTTTATGGTCAATAGCTTGACCTTGATGATACTCACTTGGGACAGATGAGTAGAACACCCACTCCAAAGTAATTGGCCTTCAAAGTGATGGCCTCCTTCTCGTCATCCTTGGCTTTCTTCTTCCTGGGAAAATGAATAACAAAAGGATCCCGCAAAGGAAATTGCAGCTTCATGTTCCCTTGATGCAGATTAATCAAAGCCTTAATAGTTCTTAAGAAAGGACGACCTTGAATTATAGGAGCAACTGTATCTTTAGGCATGTCAACAATAACAAAATCAATGAGATCAGGATAGGCTTTGATGTAAACTAAAGTGTTCTCCTTAATCCCTACAGCTTGATTATAGGTAGAATCTGCTAGATGCAATTTTAACTCAGTAATTTCAAAGGATGCAAGATTTAACTTGTTGAAAAGACTCTTTGGAATTGTTGAGACGCTTGCACCTACATCACAAAGTGCAGCTATCTCATTGGTTCCAATTTTTATCTTAATAGTAGGTTCAAATATGTCCTCTAGTTTAACAGGTAATTTTTCAGCGATTTTCTTGTATTCTTCTTCAAGCTCACGTACCTTAATTGCAACTTGATCAACAAAGTTTTTATACATGGCTTCATCATTACCTTCACTTACCGGAATTTTGGCGTTGATCCTTTTTACGAGATCTTCGATGGTGTAGCTTGGTGAAGGGGCTTTACTATAATCAAGTTCTTCAGGCTCCTCCCTTTGGATCCTCATCATTTTGAGTTCCTCAGCAGGATTGAGCTCAGCTTTACCTGCAAACTTAGCTAGAATGAGAGTTTGACTCTAGATTATCTTACCTAGCTATGCCTCAACGATCCACGTTCTTTCTAGAAGGGCCTGTAAATCATTTCTCAAACTAACAGCTTGGTTAGATAGTTTACAAAGCATAGCATCATGGTTCTCTGTGATTTTAACTAGAATATTATTTTGTTCATTTTGTGAGTCTATGAAAGAATTCAGTGTTTCCTGGAGACTACCATTACTATTTCCCATATTATTATTAGAATTTCCTGCAGGACTAGCATAGTGTTTCTGAAAGTTAGGATTGTAACTCTTCTTCGAAGCAGGATTGCAATCATTACGAGCTACGAAGTCTATTTATTCAATATTTGTTTCGGGGGTGGCTCTTACCTGAGTTTCCTTACCTTTTACGGCTAGTAAGAGCTCATCCAACTTAGCATTGAGATCTTCGTTCTCTTGTGGTGAGACAGAGTTCACCTTCTTTGTGTTTGATCTTTCCACATGCCATTGGGCAAGGTTGTCTTGCATATTGTCTAGAAGCTGCTTTGCTTCGGTAATATGTTTACCATGAATGTTCCTCCAGCCATAGTATCAAGCATAGACTTAGATACAGGATTAAGAGCATTGTAAAATAAATGGAGGATTAACCAATCTTCCATCCCATGACTAGGACAGTTTCTTAGGCATTCTTTCATCCTCTCCCATGCAAGCGCTAGTGGCTCACGCTCTTCCTGTCTAAAGCCTGTAATATTAGATCGAAGTTGCATAGTCTTTCCAGGTGGGAAAATTTTAGTCATAAATAAAGAGGTGCATCCCACCCATGATGTAATAGTATTTTTAGGCAAAGATACCAACCATTCTTTACCTCTTCCTCTTAGAGAGAAAGGAAATAGATGCAATTTGTACGCATCAGGGTCAACGTCTTTTATGCGCATCATATCACATATTTTAGTGAAAGCATTTAAATGCATACCTACATCTTCAACAACAGAGCCTCCAAATTGATTTTGTCGAACCAAACTTAAGTAATGGGGCTTAATTTCATAATCATCAGCAGCAATTGTTGGCTGAGTAATAGGAGTACGCAAATAATCATTATTGGGAGTAGCAAACTCCCCAAGCTTCTTTTCAGCCATACTTCCTATGTTTTTGGTTTTTCTTTGATAAAGAACTATAACTGTAAAAAAAAGAATTTAAAGGCTAACTAATTTTTTGGGTTTATCAAATAAAGACTAAAAGCAAACTAACAAAATTAAAAACAAGAATTAAAACTAGCAAGAGTCCTAATAACATCACCAGGATAGCTATTGCTTCCCCGGCAACGGCATTTGAAAAAGGGTTGATACCTTCGATCCGGATTACGGATGTAGTATAGCTTATTTTTCCCTAGTAGACCTAGGTTATCGAATCCTTGGGAAGCAAACGCGTAGTGAAGTTATTTTAACGGACCTTCAGGAGTTTTAGAATTCCTTTTGTGTTTTCACCGGACCAGTGGTTTGCGTCTTTTGGTTGTTGTTGATGATGGAGAGAGAGGGCCTAGGGTGTTCGGTTTCACCTGTAGCTATGCAAAGCATATGATAGAAATAAAGCATGTGTGTACTTGTTAGAGCAAGATAAGTTATATGTGGGCAATGCATCCATGATTGATATTGCCTCCGCAACCACTTATAGCAATAACCTACTAGTCTCATTCATAGAAGAAAGAGAACTTATGATATGCATTGTGATGTCACTGTTAATCCCAAGCAAATCCCTCACATACAGTCGTACTACCCCTTTTGTCACTAGGGTTCCCAACTTGCAGATCAGTCATCACTCATACTCCCTATACCTGGATCAACCCTCGTGGTCTTGGGTACCTAACAAGTCCTTGGATTGAGGCAAGAGAGGATACAATAATCATCATGTCATACAAACTAATACACGATCCCATCTATGATAATTCACATGCACAATTGCTACATGGCTAGGCTGAAGCCCTTAGCCCAAGGAGAATTACTCACACATAGAGATGAGATCAACAATCATAAACATTGTAATGAAAAACATAAGATTAATAGCAATAGTCTTACAATGTCGCCAATCGGAGAAGAGATCTACTATTAGAGATGGAGAAGGGTTTGGAGATCTAAGGCGGCTTTTTGGCAGAGTCTGGCTTCTTCAGGGTGCAACGAGATGTAGTGCGCCCATTTTCCCGTTTCCTGAGGCTTCTTTATATAGGGTTCCCTTCACAAAAATTGTTCTGTTTGACCTAACGGTGGTGACGCCAACTATACGGCTAAAGCCATACGGTCAATTTTTTTGCTACAGCCATATAGTTGGTCATTACGGTATCTGCCTTCGTTGGACGGATCCTGGTTTCTTCTGGTCGAAGGAAATATCGTATCTTTGACTTTAGTGTAGTGATTCACTCCTTTAAACGACATTTTCTGCGCAGGAAAAATACAAGAACAAAGGATTGCATACCCCATTGAATATTAGCATTAGTGGAAGGGTTTAGAGAGATATTTTATCATAAATATGACTAATATCCAGTTTAAATATGGACGTTAGATGGCTATATTTCAGGTCCATCAGTCTGCGCCCTTTGCATGCGGCTCAATATAGAACTTCCATGCATGGCCCGAGAAAAAACGTGACGTACCGTGCGCATGTCGTGGTGCATGGTGCAATTTCCTACGCGGCGCGTTGCACGGTGGTGCAACGAAACATGCCTTGCTTCCATTCACCTTAACTATAGAGCCCCTCTCTGCATACCCACTCTAACTCTCGCTCACTCTCCTCACGCAACCGTCTCCACTATCCCACCAGCGTCTGCAAACTCCCGAGAAAACCCCATCCGCGCTGGTGATGGCGGAGGAGGATATGGTGGCCATCATTGCCTCCAATGCCGCCGGCGAGGAGGCCCTCGTCTCCGTCCCGATCCCCCTCGATGCGCTGAAAGCAGCCGCTGTCCCTGTCCAGGCCCTTGTAGAGGCATCGATGGTAGCGGCCGATCCCGTCCAGGCCCCCGTCCCCGCTACCGACGTAGCCGCCGGCGAGGAGTCCCCCACCGGCGAGGAGGACCCTGCTGGTCATGAGCAGATCCAGCTCTTCTGGGACCCCTACGATCCAGAGGAGTGCATCGCTCCGGTGAACCCCTACAACACCGGCATCGATGATCCATGGTCGGAGGTAACTAGGGTTTGCTCCCCTTCCCTGGTTCTTCTCCTGTTCCCATCGTTGGATGCTAGATCTTGGTTTATTAGGATTCGCTTGTTCGCATTTTGATTGCTCAATCTTCTTACATCATCTAATCCTCCCTTTTCATTTTCTTCCAATAGGTTTACGGCAGCGACGTCAGCAGTGATGATGAGTCCAGGCACACCAAGACTCGTTAGGTGCTGAGGAGACTGCAGGCCAGCCAGTATGACACCTTCTTCGCTTGCGGCATCTACAGTTGCCCCTTCTGTAGAACAAGACTCGTCGGCACCGACTTCAACTGTGTCGTGATGCATGTAGAGGGTTCGAACTCCGGCACCCCCAAAGTCGGCCAGACCATGAATGTCAACGCCTACATCGCTGAACACCAGGATCTCGGCATTCACCTCCAAAACCTCCAGTGGGTGGCCATCGAAGAGGGTCACATGCCTCCGATCAAGCCCAAGGCCCCCAAGATCAAGGGACTGGGCGACAAGAAGTGGAGGAAGCACCAGAGGGAGGAGGTGGAGGCGCAGGCGCACGCAAGGAGGGGTTGAATGTGTCTACTGTTGCTGCTCCTAAGCAGCTTCTTTTGATTTTCTATATTTTCCGTGTATCCTATTTCTGCACGCAAGGAGGGGCTGAATGTATCGAACCTCGTTAAGCAACCTACTTTCTATCGCTATATCCTATTTAGCTGCGCACAACTGTATCCACATTTGTTTTGTTTTCTCAATGAATGTATTCTGCCTGGTGTGATTTGCTGCTCTAGATTTGCTACCAGATCGGAGGCAAAAAGAGGTCCAAAAGGGAACAAATGATCGAATTGAGAAGCTGCTCTACATTTGCTACCAATTTGGGCAAAATGAAACATATCAGTTTAGGGAGAGAGGAAAAAGGTACTCTTTCAAACTGCTAGTTAATTAGATGCCATCTTGCAAACTACCAGACACATGCAGAAACATAACACAAAGAAGTAAAATTTATTTTACTACTCTCACTTGAGGCGCTAGCCATCTTGACAAGCTAACCAAGTTCCACAAAACAGAAACATAACACAATAAAGTATTTTACTACTCTCACTTGAGGCGCTAGCCATCTTGACAGGCTAACTGAGTTCCACAAAACAGAAACATAACACAAAGGAAGTGAAATTTAATTCACTTCTCATCAGAACACTTGAGGCACTTGCGATCGTTCCTAGGCGACCAACTGCCATCATTCTAGGTGGATCTTACATTTTCGGTGCTCCACAACCCACAAAGTTCGTCCCACCTGGGATGTGACTTGGCTTCCCTATCTTCAGCATCCTACGGCACAATTAGTGGTGCATCACATGCCTGATTGTTGCCGCTAGAAGATGTTACCTCTCTGTTTGCTACTTCAGCTACAGCCTCTCTATCAGCTGCTTTTGCGGCCTCTCTATCAGCTGCTTCAGATGCAGCCATTTTCTTTGCATATGCAGCTTCAAACTCAGCTATTCTGCATTTTCTACAAATGGCTCCCCTAAGCTCGTCTTCCCTCTTGCAATTAGGTCAAAACACGAGGTAACTTAGATTGAAATGGATCTTCTTGTATAGCTGGTAGGTCATATAAGCATCTATGGCTGCATACTTCAGGTTTATATCAGCCAACGGCCACTCGTCCCAGAAATCATGCCTATCCGTAGGGAAATCTTCCTTGATTCTATCGTACGACTCATCAACGATACTAGTTGCAAGTGTAGCCATTTCATCCTTCCTCGAGCCCCCTATGATCTTGACAAGACTCTAAATATTAATCCAGTTGTGCACAGGAATTGTAATTCCCTCTTGACAAAATTTTCAAAAATCAGTTGTATTGTCGACGGTGTAGAAACAATTCCTTTTTCTACAAGGAACTAGCGTAGCACCGGACAATTCCTGTCAGTCCTGAAAGTATGTAGTTTGTCATCACCAAAATTTGTAACTACAAATATTTTGTCAATGCAAGATCATCATTTGAATATAAT
Source organism: Avena eriantha (assembly GCA_910589775.1). Lineage (NCBI taxonomy): Eukaryota > Viridiplantae > Streptophyta > Magnoliopsida > Poales > Poaceae > Avena > Avena eriantha. Next base: position 130,805,287 of record OU342744.1, on the reverse strand, counting down.
TTTAAATTTTTTAGTAAATGCAAGATCAAGACTCTCAACATTGGCTTGTCATAATTTATTTTGTCCTAAATAAAATTCAGTAGTTGCAAGATGAGCAAATGGATAAAGAACAAGTGGAGAAAACCCTAAAAGCGGTTAACTGCAGAGAGGAGATCTACAAATCAGGAGAAGTGCTAGACGAGGATGTGTTTCCTTATGGCCAGTTGAACGATGGTGACTTCATTCCCTTCATATGGGTCCTCTAGGGTGTACTCGAGGTCCAATCCCACAAAATTGTCCTCGTCTTTCTCAAGCCAACCCTCGTACATCCTCAGGACTCGCACCACTGTCTCCTCCTCATTGGTGTAGACGATGTCTATCTTCTTATTGTCATGAGTAGTGAAGCTTGTTTCTAGAGTGCGACGACCTTCCATGGCAGCAAGGAGAAGACGGAAATAAGACAGATGACAAGAAGAAGAGTGGTTTCTGCTAAACAGGGGAACAGTGGAACTGTCAATGCATTTCTAAGGTAGTGGTTAACGACGGGGACGGAAGTCCAATGGAGAGACGCGTGGCGGTGGTCATTCCAGCTTCTGAGTAAACAAAACAATAATTATAACGATGATATATGTGCCCTGTTTTGTCACGTCAATACACTGGGTCGGTCGTGTTGTCCTATCCACTGCGCCAGCGCTGCAAGCCTACATGACAACCACCATGCCTAAGCGACGGGAGCGACATAACAGCGAAAACTGACAGTGGGGGGGGGCAACTTGACAAGCGTTAGCCTTATATTTTGTATTGAAACATAAAGTTGAATCCGTGCCAAAAAGACCCTCTGAGTATTTAGCACGCCAAATTTGGTCATCGTGGCTGATTACAGGCAACTTGGGTACTGTGTTGCCTGGGTGCCTCAACTTTCGGGCCGCAAAATGATATTCTCCTCTCCCTTACTCTCATCGTCCCCCCTCGTCTGAGTTAGGGCTTAGCGCGGTGCCAACGAGCAGGGGCGGCCGCTCCTGTCTTCCCATGGTAGTGCAGATCAATAGCATGGGTGCTCTGCCCGCTGCCACCCCGATTTTTTTGTCTTTTTTATTAGTATGTCTCTATTAATTATGTTTTTAGTAGTCTTTTTTATTATATATTTATTAATTATGTATTTTTAGTAGTCTTTTTTATTATAGAGAAAACTCTCAACAACTATGGTACTAGTAGTAGTATTCGTAGTAGTAGTAGTAGTATTAGTAGTAGTATAGTGGTAGTGGTAGTATTAGTAGTGGTAGTATTAATTAGTAGCAGTATTAGTATAGTTGAAAGGATCGTATGGGCACCTAGAGGGGGGTGAATATGTGCTACTTCAAATTTTACTCCTTTTCAATGTAGGGTTTGACACAAAAAGGTAAATTTTCTAGATTATGCAACTATGGTTAATTTACCTATATGTCAACCTAGCACATATACTACGTAAGAGCTAGATAAGTAAAGTGCGATAAAGGATAGAAGTAACCAAAGTGGAGCACATGGAGACACAAGGATTTGTTTCCCGTAGTTCCTTCCTTTTGAGGGGAAGTATGTCTACGTTTGGAGAAGGGGTGGTTTCAAACCACCAATGCCACGAGAGGCCTCCCTTGTTCTCTGATGAACCTCACCCGCACGGGTTCAATTCACCTCTTCCACTATACGGCAACCTTCGAGGTGGAAGCTAGCACCTTTACAACGAGTTCGGGGCACACATCCACAACTTAATTGGAGGCTCCCAAATACAAGCAAGTTGTCTCAATCAAAGACAAGCTTGTAAGAACCAGATCAAAAGCTAGGGATTCCAAAGAATCACTAGAGCATGGGGGCCCTCAAGTGAATGATGGGAAATGAAGATCTCTCATGGTGAAGCTGTAGATCAAGGCCTCCTCCTTCGATTCTCCAAAGATTAATGACTTTGGATGGTTGGATGAAGAGATCTTGTTGATTTGGTCACTCAAATGGGCATGGTGTTCTTGAGGTGGACGAGCAGCTGGAGGAAGGGGATAAGGTCCTCTATTTATAGCCCTTCACTCTACTGAACCATTTTCTGACCATTGGAGAAAAATCAGACCGGAGACTCTGGCCTGCACACGGAGACTCCGGTTTACACCGGAGATTCCGGTCCAACTCCGGACCAGCGAATAGATTGACCAGGCTCTTCTGAGAGCCATGTGGACCGGAGACTCTGGTCCAACCACACTAGAGACTCTGGTCAAGGGCTTGGACCGGAGACTCCGGACAAACCTCCGGACCACCTATCTGGCCAGCCCAGGCAGAAATCTGGAGCCCCCTCCGGAGATTCCTGGGCAAACTCGGGACCACACAGGAGACTCTGGTCCAGCCAGACCGGAGACTCCAGTCTGGAATTCCCAGGAATATGTAGATATTGGAGGGAAAGTTCCATAGGCCAAGGGTCCTTTTTACTTTGCATTATATCCACCTGTAGACAATAGCATACTATAAAATGATCTACTTGTTGTTAACGAACACCAAAAGTGATTATGACAGTAAATGTCCTTTCAATCTCCCCTTTTTGGTGTTCGGTGACAACAAGTGATTTTGCATGGATATAATTTGCAATGAATTATGACAGTATATAATAATGCTCCCCCTGACTATGTGCACTAAGATAAACACTTAAAGCGTGCATGGTAGGTAGTACATAGATAACGCACATAGTTCTCACACGAGTTACAATAATGTAGGAGCACCCATAGAGTCACACACAAATAGCAAATAGTATCTCGCAAGAACATAAGGCAAATAAGTACAAAGGTCGAGATAGCAAATAAGAATCAAATCCAAGACCATGCAAATCCTGATGACAATGTATTCTCCCCTTGGGCATCGAAACACCAAAAAGGGAAAAGACCTAAGCTAGCGCCCCAACAGATCAGTATTCCTAGTCAGCATCATTCTCGTCCTCCTCATCCATATCTTGATCCTCATCACCATCATCATAGTCATCATCACCATTTCGAGCTGCAGGCCCTTTGCCGTGAGCGCGAGAAGAGGAGGTACCCTGGTAGCCATATCCAGATCTAACATCAGAAAAGGTCTTTCAATCCACTAGACTGTCCTATTGGGCATTCCATGCCCCAAAAGAAAGAGTGTAGTCTAACTCAGTGGATGGTTGAGCGCCATGCTCATTGGTGTACTGATCCTCTCCTTCCTCCTCATCCGCTGCACCCTGAGCCTTAATCTCCTTGAGGAGTTTCTCTATGCGACGATTTCTCTTGTAGGAGGCATGCTGTTTCTTGCGGATGTCCACATTCATGCAACAAAGGGTCCTCTCCCAGAATGAGGCCTTCTTGACCCTCTCATGTACATAGTCACGTCTCATGGGAGGCTGGGGTGCATTGGAGGCACTCTTCCTTCGAGCCCTAGTAGGAGCAGGGGCCCTCTCTGTCTCAGAGATCTCCTCCTCCTCATTGGCATAGGAGCGTCTAGGAGCAGGCCCCATGCGTCCCTTCTACTGTAGTGATACAAGAGTGTGCTCGGTAAGGTTGGGAGCCAAGCCAAGTGGGGAACCATGATCTTGTGTGTTGATGAGTCTCATGACAAGTGGTGCATATGGATGAGCCTTCTTGTACACTATGGCATGGTACATCTACTCAAATATGAAATCCATAACATCAATAGGATTCGCATCTGCCTCAGGGCCAGCATTGTAAATCATGTGGGTATGATATAGCAAGTTGACTAAACCACATATGATGGCACCATCATTTCTAGCACTCAGGGAAATGGTTTGGCGGAATATCCTCAACATCAGATTGTAGAGAGGCTTGAGTCCCTTGGACCCGCCTACAACACCCTCACTGCCATACAAAGGGGCAAGCTTGACCTTGTTCACCCCAAGAGCTGCAGAGTGCATATGCACCCAGATATGAGAGGACATGCCCTGGAAGGTCTCAAAGATGGCTTCAGCAAAGTTGTAGAGTGTTGCAGAGGAACAGTGGTTTCCAGTCATCCAGGTCATAGTGCTGGCTTGGTTAGTACCAAACACAACTGTGGCGTAAAACTGCTGCACAAGGGTCACGTTGTAATCTTCACGGAGCTCCATCAATTTGAACAGCCCTAACTTCTCACAAACCCACAGTGCATCAGAGAAGTAGGGGCTCTTCCTCATCTGCCCAACACTCATATACTTCTAGGGACACACAAGTGACCTCTTGAGAACATTGTAAATGTCTTTCATGAAAACAGCTTGCTCCTTCCTCCAGTAGCATGGGTCCTCGCTAGTGCGAGGCAAGGCATATAAATCGGTCTTCCACAGCTCACGATACTCTTTCTTTGACATGTGGGCCAAATACTGAAGATTGTCGTACTTTACCCTCTTGGCACGGTTCTCTTCCTCAACCCTGTCCTGCTCCCTCCTCATGTATGCTGCATCACGGGCCTGCTGTCTCCGGTTGGACGAGGGCACAATATACTGACCCTCGGACTCATCATAGCGAGGATCCGCCCTCTTTAACTTGGCCTAGGTGCGAGGAGGACGACAAGAGACAGAACCTATGAACAGTAGTGAGGAAGATAGCATGGAGGTAAGTATATACGTCCCAAGGAGGCAGTACAAGACCCTTGATGCATTACGAGATCTGTTTGATCCATCCCACACCAGAGTCTTCGCAGTCCACACCAGAGTCTCTAGCTCAGACCGGAGTCTCCGGTCCTGAGGACCGGAGTCTCCAGCCTGGACAGGAGTCTCTGGCCCGAGGGCTGGAGTCTCCAGTCGGGAGGCTCGGGGGAAGAACAGGGAGGCTCCAGTAGGGGTTGAATCCAATAGATTGGGCAAGATAACAAGGCTAATGTACTAGTGTGCCCGCATACAAGAGATTCCCGTGGGCAAAAACAGTACCAATCCTCAAAAACAAATCAAGGGATGAACCCTAGGGGAAAAAGAGGAGGAGAGGTACTAGATCTGTCCATGGGGTTGGTTCCACCGTTGGGAATCACCCAATGGTGGAGGGAAGAAGGTTGGCCGGCGGCACGGCGGATCCCGGGGGCTTCTTGACCTCCGTGGAGGAGTTTTGGAGGAGGAGGCGATGGGGTAGAGAGGGGAGGACGGGGGTGGATGAATGAAACTGACTGTGTTAGTTCACCCCGTCCTCCCTATGTGTCGCCCAAAACCGTCCAGACCAGACACTCCGGTCTACACCGGAGACTTTGGCCTACACTGGAGACTCTGGTGTGAGCACACCGGAGACTCCGGTCCTCCTCGACCAAAAACTCCAGGTATTGTGTATGGGGACATATATGAGAGAGAGAACGTTTATAGGACAAGGAATAGGCTTGGGTTAAGATGACCTACTGTGAAGAAACAAGGAAACCATAGAAATCCATTCAAAAGTTCATTAACGCTCCAAATAAACACGAACTAAGAACCAACTTTTCAATGAGAAGAGGGTGGTGGCCGAGGCCGCCATGTAAGAGCTTGTGGCATGACACCGCAAAGAATTATCCTTGGGTTCATAGCCACTACTCATCAATGAAGCTCACATATCACACAATGATATTAAGAGAATTGAATTTCTTAATTTTGGCATTATGGGGTGAGGGATAACCCAATGTATTAGGACCGCACTCCCCCTATCTCCATGCCCGCACCTAAACCAAGTAAGGGTGAAGACCTAGGTGAGTATGCAAGGTGATCAAGTGAAGCTCCTAGAATCTACGATATTTAGTTCATTCCTCAAATAACAAAACCTTGCTTCATCAAGTGGCTTTGTGAAAATGTCGGCAAGTTGGTCTTTGGTTGACACATAGGATAGCTCAATATCACCTTGAGCAACATGATCTCTAATGAAGTGATGACGGATCTCAATATGCTTTGTCCTTGTATGATCCACTGGATTATAGGAAATCTTGATAGCACTTTCATTGCCACATAGAAGAGGCACTTTGTCACAATGGACACCGTATTCCTTTAAAGTTTGCCTCATCCATAGCAATTGAGTACGGGCACTAGCAGCTGCCACATACTCGGCTTCGGTGGTGGAGAGAGATATACAATTTTGCTTCTTAGAAGACCAACACACCAAGGACTTCCCAAGGAATTGGCAAGCCCCGGAGGTTGATTCCATGTCATCCTTGTCACCAGCCCAATCCAAATCCGTGTATCCACAAAGAGAGAAATTTGAGCCCCTAGGATACCAAATACCATAGTTTGGGGTATGAACCAAATATCGAAAGATTCTCTTGACCGCCATCAAATGGCTTTCTTTAGGAGCCGCTTGATATCTTGCACACACTCCTACACTCAACACAATATCGGGTCTAGATGCACAAAGGTAAAGCAAAGAGCCAATCATGGACCGGTATACCTTTTGATCCACATCTTTACCATTTGGGTTTAGTTCAAGATGAGTCTTTGTTGCCATGGGAGTGGGAGCTCCATTTAGATCTTTCATGTTGAATCTTTTGAGTATACTTGGCTTGGTTGAAGAATTTTCCTCCTCTTACTTGCTTGATCTCAAAACCAAGAAATACCCTCAATTCTCCCATCATAGACATCCCGAACCTGTCAGCCATAAGCTTAGAGAATTCATCATTAAAATCTTTGTTAGATGAGCCAAAGATAATAGCATCCACATATATTTGGCATACAAAAATCTCCCCATTGACTTTCTTAGTAAAAAGAGTGGGATCGATTTTCCCAACCTCGAACCCACAATCTACCAACAACTCTCTAAGGTGCTCATACCACGTGCGTGGGGCTTGTTGAGCCCATAGAGCGCCTTATCATATTTGTAGATGTCGTTTGGAAAGTTGGGATCCTCAAACCCCGAGGGTTGCTTCACATATACCAACACATGTAATGGGCCATTAAGAAATGCACTTTCTACATCCATTTGTTGTAATTTAAATTTATGATGTGCCACATAAGTAAGAAGGATACGGATGGACTCAAGGCGAGCCACGGGTGCAAATGTCTCTCCATAATCAATGCCTTCAATTTGAGAGAACCCTTGTGCAACCAATCTTGCCTTGTTCCTCACCACAATTCCATGCTCATCTTGCTTGTTCTTGAATATCCACTTGGTGCCTATAACATTGCGGCAATCTTTTGGCTTTTCAACTAAATTCCATACTTTGTTTCTCTCAAAGTTATTGAGCTCTTTGTGCATTGCATCCAACCAATCTAAATATTCAAGAGCTTCCCATACTTTCTTTGGTTCCACCATGGAAATATGTGCTTGGTGCTCACCAAAGTTCTTCAGTTGAGCTCGAGTGGATATCCCTCTTCTTAGATCTCCTACCACATTCTGAAGAGTGTGGTCTCTTAATTCCAATATTCTATCCATTCTAGCTTGGCAACGAGTTTCGATCTCCTTGTTGTTTCTTGGGGGATCACTTAATCATTTCGGTCCTCATCTTGACCATTAACTTGACCTTGATCATCATTGGAATTATTCTCTTCTACAAGAGGCAAAGATTAACCTTGGTATTGATCAAGCATACTTCTAGACAGGCGTTGAGCTTCCCTTATGGTAGTTTCTATAGATCTTCCTTGTGTAATAGACTTAGCACCACTGGACATTCTGGCAAATGGAGACTCAAGCACCTCCTGGCTAGAGGTTTCTTCTTGATCAATAGGTTGAGGGTCCACAACTTGTCTTTGGCATGGGTCATTGTCCTCCTCGATAGGAGCTTGTTGATGTTGTGAAGATGAGGGCTCCACTTGAGTAGAGAATAGTTATTCTCGATCCGCCATAAGGGGTTCCTCAACAGGGCAGATGAAACCCGCACCCATTATTCCTATGGCATCCTAAGGCATTTCATCATCTACATCACAGACATCAACACGCCCCGCTTGGGGACCATCATATTCTGCAAACACCACACTACAAGATTCTATGACAGTTTTGGAGAGCTTTTCATAGATTCTATAAGTGTGGGATTTGAGACCATAACCAACAAAAATACCCTCTAATGCTTTGGAATTAAACTTAGACAAACAAATACCCATAATGCGATAGAAGCACTTATAACCGAACACCCAGAAGTATGAAACGTTGGGCTTATTACTGGTAAGAATCTCATATGGAGTCTTGATCAATTCTTTTTGGAGGTAGATACGGTTTGATGCATGGCATGCGGTGGAGATTGCTTCAGCCCAAAAATTGTATGGAGATTTAAACTCCGCCAACATGGTCCTTGCCATATCAATAAGAGTCCAGTTCTTCCTCTCAGCTACACCATTCCTTGAGGGGTATATGAAGCGGAATATTGATGTATTATTCCCTCATCACTAAGAAATCCATTCAATGTGTAGTTCTTGAACTCGGGTACCATTGTCACTTCTTATTGTTAATACTGGGACATTGTGTTGACGTTGAGCCATGTTGATGAAGTCAATGAAGTTTTCTTGGGTTTCACTTTTCAGCTTGAAGAAATATACCCAAGTGTATCTTGAGTAGTCATCAACAATCACCAAACAATATTTCTTCCCACCAAGGCTTGCATGAGATGGAGGACCAAAGAGATCCACATGAAGGAGCTCCAAGATCCTCTTGGATTTGATGTAGTTCTTAGGCTTGTGGGGAGAATCATGCATCTTTCTTTCAACACATGCCCTACAAACACGATCTTTGGCAAAGCAAACATTTTCTTTTAGTCCAACAATATGACCATCTTAGTCGAGACTTTGCAAAGTTCTCATGTTGACATGGGCTAGACGGTGATGCCATAGCCAACCCACATCAGCCTTTCAAATAATCACATCGTACTTGTAGTGGTTTTCCCCGAGAAGTACACCACATACAAGTCATTTTCGACGTACCCAACAAAAGCGACCTTTAGAGACTTGCTCCACATGAGGATCACAATATCATTATCAATAAAGACGGCAAAATCCATCTTTCCAAGAGCACAGACTGAAACTAAATTATAGCCAAGAGTCTCAACAAGCATGATGTCCACGAGAGTGATCTCGTGTGCAACCACAACTTTGCCGAAACCCATTACCTTAGACTTTGACTTGTTGGCATATGTCACGAATATTTGATCAATATTTGGTCTCAACTCCTTGACACTAGATGCGCTTCCGGTCATATGACTTGTGCATCCACTATCAAGCACCCATTTTGAACCCTCGGAAGCATAGTTCTACAAAAGATCAAACTAGTTTTTAGGTACCCATTTTTCAATGGGTCCTCTTTTGTTAGCAACAAGGGTATTGGGAACCCAAATAGACCAATCAATATAACCATAAAATGGTCCAACATATTGTTCATATACATCACCATAATAATCACGAATTAAAACATAGTGAGGGTTAGCACTTCCCGCAAAATCATCATGAGACATAGTTTTGCCATTCGTGGACTTACTGTCCACAATGACCTTGTCCTTTTCTTATTTGGGATTGGCCTTCCTTTTCTTGTTGTTGTTCTTCTTCTTGCCTTTAGAGACAAAGCCAATGGCCCCTTTCTCACTACTTGGCCTTTGCTTACTCTAGAGGTCATCAATTGACTTGTTTCCTTTGGGAAAGGTGGCCTTAGCTAGCTCCCCTTCAACCTAGCATTTTCTTCAAGTATACTTGTACAACTAAAGGGAATGAAAGTACTAGGTGAAGTAATATTTTTTCAATTGAGTTTGAGGCTTTTCACGAGAATTTGTGAGCAACAAGAGTTCACTCTCCAAGGCCTTGTGAGCCATGTCAAGCATCCTAAAGTCCTCGACAAGTTTTTCATGAACAACATCAACTCGATCTTGTCCTTTTTAGCCCTTTTATATTTGGCAATAGCATGGTCACGTTCCTTTATGAGTTTATTAATGATGAGATCATTTGCTTCATCAAGCCCTTCAAGTTTAGTTCAAGAGACATTCTAGTTTCTTGTTCTTCTTCTAGAGCATTATTTAGAGCTTCTACCTCAATCATGTGCTCTCTTCCTAATTTACATCTCTCATCTACAAGTTCTTGTGTGTGTGCAAGTTGATTTAAGAGGTCCACAACATGTTTCTTGTGTTCCCCTTGCAAGTTGTTCATAAACACATCAAAAGCAACTAATTCCTTTTTGACCTCAAGAGATAACTCATCATCAAATTCATCAGTGATTAAAGAGGTGGTGTGTGATGATGATAATACCTATGTTCCTCTTGCCATAAGGCAAGTGACGTTCTTGTTGGAGATATTCTCATTAGGAGAGGCGAAGAGTGAGAATGTAGGGGTAGATGTAGTGGCAAGAGCCGCCACACCACTTGATGTTTCCTCTTCTTCATCTTCATCATCATCGTCGTTAGAGGAGAATTCTTCATGTGTGATCAAGACAATTTCACCCGACTTCTTGTTGGTTGAATTCCTTTTGATGAAGGGTTTCTTGTAAGGAGCTTTGGAGGTCTTTTTCAACACAAGTTTACCCCCATGATCTTCTCTTTTCTCATAGGGACAAGCAGCAACAAAGTGATAGCGGTCACCACAATTGAAGCAAGTTCTCAACTTGGACCCATTATTTCTTCTCCCATTGGGGTTGCTTCTTCGTTGCATTTCCATCTTGGCCTTGGCGGGATCTTTACAAAAGTTTCTTGCATAGAAGGCCATGTATTCACCATGAGCAACCTTGACATCGTCGGGGTGGCTCATTGAAAGTCCCTCATCACTCCCTTCATCGTCATCATACTCCACAACCTTGGCCTTCAAGGCAAGATTGACACCGCTACTCATTCCAATGGCACGAGCACGGGTGTCTTTGGCATTCTTGGCAGCAACCTTGAAGGCGGCCATCTCTTGCATAATTTCATTGGAGGTCATGAGATGGTAGTTGTGTCTTCCTTGGAGACTCTTCAAGTCAGTAGGCTCGAAAGACATGACAACACTCACATACTTCCTCTTGATCCAAGCATCATCAATGTGAGAGGCACCAACATCCCCGAAGGTGGTGGCTGTGGATTTGAGTCTTTGATACATGTCTTCATGATCCTCACCATTCTTCATGAAGAAACCTTCGCCCTCATTGCTTAAGGCATCATATCTATTTCTTCTCATACTCTCATTGCCAACAAACAAGTCAATGAGAGCATCCCAAGCTTCCTTGGCAGTATTGTAGTGCTCAATGTTGGAAAATCCTTTGGCCCCACACCAAGTTGTATCATGTGCAAGGCATTCGCATTGAGTTGGCTATTGACCACTTCTCTTCTAGTCAAGTTTGTTGTATCCTTAATTTTGAGTCCTTCAATAATATTCCACAAATCAATGCAAGACCTGTGCACATGAGATTCCATTAAAACTTGCCATTGAGCAAAAGTATGTGAAGCTGACTTAGGTGGGTCACCTCTATTATTTATATGTGGGTGAGGGATAGGAGGGTCGGGAGAGTACCATCCGGGAACCGCATGGTGCTCTTTCTTCCCATCACCCCTTTTGGTGGTGGAGTCAGTGGGATTATGTTCATCACCCGCCACTTCATCCAAAGGCTTATCCGGAGCATTTGCCTTTGGGTTAGGTGGTGTTTCCTCTTGAGAGGGAGGAGGTGAGGTTAGCTTATTCCTAACAATTTTCAAAACGAGTTGGCGCAACTGTTGGATTTCGTTGCCCAAGGTAGAGCTCAAGCTTGTTTCCAAATTCTTGAGATGTACCATGGTCACCGAATGGCTAGCCTCACTTTCTCCCTCATCTTCTGGGTTACCCATAATCTCTTAGGCGGTTAAGCCCGAATAAAGAGACGAGGCTCGATACCAATTGAAAGGATCGTATGGGCACCTAGAGGGAGGGGGGTGAATAGGTGCTACTTCAAATTTTACTCCTTTTCAATGTAGGGTTTGACACAAAAAGGTAAATTCTCTAGATTATGCAACTATGGTGAATTTACCTATATGTCAACCTAGCACATATACTAAGCAAGAGCTAGATAAGTAATGTGCGATAAAGGATAGAAGTAACCAAAGTGGAGCATGCGGAGACACAAGGATTTGTTTCCCGTAGTTCCTTTTGAGGGGAAGTACGTTTACGTTTGGAGAGGGGGTGGTTTCAAACCAACAACGCCACGAGAAGCCTCCCTTGTTCTCCGATGAACCTCACCCCAACGGGTTCGATTCACCTCTTCCACTATACGGAAACCTTCGAGGTGGAAGTTGGCACCTTTACAACGAGTTCGGGGCTCACATCCACAACTTAATTGGAGGCTCCCAAATACAAGCAAGCTGTCAAACAATCAAAGACAAGCTTGTAAGAACCAAATCAAAAGCTAGGGTTTCCAAAGAAACACTAGAGCAAGGGAGCCCTGAAGTGAATGAGGGGGAAATGAAGATCTCTCAAGCTGTAGATCAAGGCCTCCTCCTTTGATTCTCCAAAGATCAATGACTTTGGATGGTTGGATGAAGAGATCTTGTTGATTTGGTGGCTCATATGGGCATGGTGTTCTTGAGGTGGACAAGCAGCTGGAGGAAGGGGATAAGGTCCTCTATTTATAGCCCTTCACTCCACTGAACCGTTTTCTAACCGTTGGAGAAAAATCAGACTAGAGACTCTGGCCTGCACACCGGAGACTCCGGCCTACACTAGAGATTCAGGCCAAACTCCGGACCAGCAAACAGATTGACCAGGCCCTTCTGAGAGCCAAGTGGACCGGAGACTCCAGTCCAACCACACCGGAGACTCCGGTTAGGGGCTTGGACCAGAGACTCCGGACAGACCTCCGGACCACCTATCTGGCCGAGCCAGACAGAAATCTGGAGCCCCCTCCAAAGATTCCTGGGGAAAGTCCGGACCACACAAGTAAATTGCAGATAACTACCACAATTCAGGCACCACTTACGATTCAGTACCAACATTCGTAATTTTTGTGAGTCAGTACCAAGTTTGGGACACAATGTTGCAAATCACGCTAATTTATGGCTAAGAACATTTTGATAGCTGTACTGACAGATGGGGGCCATTTGTAAGAGTTGACTTGGTAGCCCACATGGAGGATGAGCTGCCTTGGTAGCCTGCCTGTCCTGAGTTGTCGCTCGTCTCGCGCACCGTTGCTGCTCCTGCTGCAGCGGGGGAGGCCGTCGACGCAGTAGGAGATCTCAGACGACGAGGATGCCACGGAGGGGTACGACGCCATTTCCAACTCTTCGGCCTTCCGCGGCGACGACGAGGCCGACGCCGCCCTCTTCATCATCCTCCTCGACCCCGTGCCGCCTCTGCCCTGCGCCTCGGGGTTGCCGCCGCGGGATAGGGATAGGAGCCGCTCGAACTTGTCCACCAGGTACCTGACGCGGCCCTCGCCGGGCTCTAGGAGGCCGGCCATGGCCTCCTCGAGCGTCACGCCCCACGCCACCCTCTTCCGCGGTTTCTCCGTCGGAGCGACGTCACAGGGTGACGACAGCCTCGCCCTGTCCTTCTTCTTGCAGAGCTCCTCGGAGAAGCCCCACAGTGGAGCGCGCGGCACCTCGTACGCCGCCGAGGGCTTCCTGCGTGAGGCGGCGGAATCGGGCCTCTTCCTGCTCGCCGTCCTAGGCATCCTCGGCGCCGCCGTCTTCCTGGAGGCAGGCATCCCAGAGAACCTCTTGTTCCTGAGGACCGCGGCCTTGCCGCCGACGGGGAAGGCGAGCTTCATCGTCACCGCGGCTGCCGCCTCGCCTGAGAACATCCAGCGGCGGGGGCAGCGTGCAGCAGCTATTGTGCCCTTGCCGTTGGTGTCGGGCTCTGGGGTACGATGGCGACAGCGGGGACAGGGTGGAGCGGCGGCGGGGCAGGGCCGGCCAGCTGCTGCGCCCCTACCGTTGGTATCGGGCTCCGGCGGTGGAGATCCATGTTGTGTGCGGGGCAGGGAGAGAGGGTGAGACAAAGAGGATGGGACTGACAGGTGGGCCTCACATCCAGCTCAGCTCATCCTCCACCGTGGCAATTTTTATTAATAGTCTGCTCTGTTAGATGGGTCCCACTAGTCAGGAAACACGTTAAAATGCGATCATATGAAAATTAGTGTGATTTGCAACGTTGTGTCCCAAACTTGGTACTGACTCGCAAAAATTACGAATGTTGGTACTGACTTGTAAGTGGTGCCCGAATTGTGGTAGTTATCTGCAATTTACTCGGACCACACTAGAGACTCCGGTCCAGCCAGACCGGAGACTCTGGTGTGGAATTCCTAGGAATATGTAGATATTGGAGGGAAAGTTCCGTAGGCCAAGGGTCCTTTTCACTTTGCATTATGTCCACCAGTAGACAATAGCATAATGTAAAATGCTCTACTTGTTGTTAACGAATACCAAAAGTGATTATGACAGTAAATGTCCTGTCAATAGTGGTAAGGAATCGAAGATTACAGGGGCCGGTGCTGGCAAACTCCCGAAATCCTCACCAGGAGGTTACGTCTACCTCTTGGTCGTAGTCGATAAGTTCACCAAATGGGACAAGGCCATGCCGGTGACAAATCAATCAGGGGCCAGAGCTGTCAAGTTCTTCGAGTCCATTGTCTACCGCTTTGGAGTGCCACACAACATCATCACGGACAATGGGACGAACTTCACCTCTAAGGAGTTCCAGGAATTCTGCGAAAACCTGGGAATCAACATAAGTTGAGCCTCGGTGGCTCACCCGCAGACCAACGGTCAAGTTGAAAAGTCCAACAGCCTCGTCTGCGGCGGAATCAAGAAACAACTCCTCCGGCCACTCGAACAAGCTGCCGGATGCTGGCTAGAAGAGCTGCAATTCGTACTCTGGAGCTTGCGCACAACCCCAAACAGTGCAACGGGATACACCCCGTTCTTCATGGTGCACGGTGCTGAAGCGGTGCTACCCGCAGAAGTACGCTACAAAGCCCCGCGGGTGGTCACTTACAGCGAGCAGCAGTCAACTCTTGCACTCGAAGACTCCGTCGACCTCCTTGACGAGGCACAAGAAATCGCAGCGGAGAGATCAACGATCTACCAGCAAAACCACCGCAACTACCACAGCAGAAGGCTATGCCCTAGATCCTTCGTCGAAGGAGACCTGGTCCTGCGACTGAAGCAGCAAGGGCATCTCAAGCTCGAGTCCCCTTGGGAGGGACCTTACGTGATTACAGAAGTAATCCTAGGTGGCGCCTATTACCTTAAAGATTTGGAGACAGGAGTCGCATACTCCAACCACTGGAACGTCGTGCAGCTACATTGCTTCTACCCCTAGTCGTTTTTTACATCTACAAATAAGGCTATTCCGCTAGGCTACTTAGCCACACATTCTACCTCGTACTATTCTGCGAATAAATAAAGCTAAGTGCCCAAAACTCTGTGTTTTCCTTAATTTTCTTGCAATTTTATCACTCCGGGGCTACGCCACCCTTTACACTTTCGTGCTACGAACAAATCGTAGTTTCCTGAGTAGCTGACACAACATTAATCAAACCCTTGATAAACACCAACTCAGATGCAATGCACCTGACAAGTTGGCAAGGTGCTAAGATAACACAAGTTAGGCTAACAAAAAGGAACTGCAGAGTACAAATACACTCGCAAAAAATAAAAGCTAGCAAGCTCTTCACATATCAATGGGTATTAATTACACACGAACTTTACAACACTTGTACAATTATGTGCAGGATACAAGTCATGCTACTGCTGCAACAGAAGAACGTTCGTTTGTTCCTCGAAGAAGTCGACAATTTCTTCTGCTGGACGATCAACCGCTTGGTAGTGCGGAACCATGTCCCAGGTCATACCTTCTGGCAGAGACGGCGACAACAGCTGCGACATCTACATCCGGCCTATGCAGTCGCACCAACGACAATGCAGTCTTAGCACTAGCTACTAACTGCTGCCGCACGCACTCGCGAACCGCGCTCAAATCTTGGAACTTCGCCAGAAGAGCCAATAGGCTTGAAGGGACGACATCTAGCGGAAACATCGTTTGATAAATATGCCTAAGTCATGACTGCACCTTCTTCAAAAAATGAATTACCCGAGAAGCACGATCATGCAGGGTCGCTAGCGCGATCGCACGATCGTGGTCCACCCAAAAGTACCCACTCGCCTGCAGTTTCTCCTGGGTCAGGTCATTCATTTGAATGTAAATCTGGTCCTTCTCATCCTGCGGATGATGAGCACTGATAACTACACCAAGAAAAAGGGAAAAGTATGAAGACAAGGCATCGCCATGACTGACTAAAAGAAAAGATGAGAGGGAAAAAAGCTAACATTGGAACTGCTCACTCAGCTGCGCCACCTCCTCCAAGAGATACTTCTCACGGGCGGTGGCCTTCTCCACCTTCGACTTCCATACATCTGCGCTACCGGGAAGGATGGGCAACTCACGCTCCAATTACTTAATGCGACCGTGCATTCGCGAGCAACGACAACTCCTCCACCTTTGAGCGCGGATGCACCAAGGTTTCATCGGTGGGCGGAGGATCATGAGGACCACTCGAAGGACCACTCAACATACCCTATCACAAACCAAGCAAAAGCAAATAAGGGACCAAGAATACATTGATAGAAGGCACGAATGCATTTAGGCACGGCAAAGGCTCGACAGGGACACTCCCACAAAAGCATTGTTCCAACATAAAAGGCTAGACACTACAGCTATTACACACGCAGACTAAGGAGCATTTTGCTTCTTCGACTTGGACTTTGGCTTCGGGGGCTTCATCACATCAGTGGCAATCTCCGATGCCACGGACTAGCCGGTGGTAGCCCCAGATGTCGTAGCCTTCGCCGCCTTCACTCGCTGCCGCTCCTCAGAATACTTGGCGAGTGTCTTGATAAGTTGAGGACCATATTTAGCGTAGCTACCAGCGAAGGGAGAAAACACTACCTGCTAGCCTCCAGCGTCGATAGGCATCGCCTTAGAAATAGCGGCGGGGTCCATCTCAACGCCATGGACTTGCACCATCGCGAGTGCCATGGTGGCACCGACGGAACACTGTGAGTTCCTGAAGTCCACGGGAATACCTCTAGCGCGGGATTCCACTAGGTCTCCAAGGTTGTCGATCAGCCTGGCCTTGGGAGTTAAATCCTCGCGGATGCGACTAAGCACATCCTTGGCCTTCCCCAACGTCTCTTGGAGGGAAACACTGGGGTCTTCGACTGCAGCGATGGCGCCTGCCAATGCATCCGCACGACACAGAGACTGGGTGTCAAAGCTCAGGCCGCTAGCATCTGCATACTCAAAAGTGTTAGTACAACCACACGTCAAAGCAAAAGAGCAATGCAAAATCTAGCCAAAAGAATACCTGAGAGGGACTTGGAAATAGAGAAAAGTTGCTCTTCGAACAACTTCTCCCTCTCAGCAGTGGAAGCACGGAGATCCTCTTCTCGCTTTCGCGACTCCTCTAGAGCTGTGATTGCCTCGTCGTGATTCTTCATTGCCACAGCAAGCGTCTTCTCGAGTGCAGCAGCACGACGTAGTAGTTCATTATGCTCAACTACAACGCATAGGGTGTATCATCAATCGAATTCATAAAATTCACGAAGACAAAGAAGAAGACAAAACTCACCTTCGACAACATGGTGGCGATTGTCTAGCAGAGCATGCTGCTGACCCATGACAAGGACTTGCTCCGCCAGTCGAGCAGCTTCCTTCACGATGAGCTGCATCAGAAGAAAACAAAAGTTCAGCAACAGCACCATGTATAAATTCGACTACCAAAATAGCAAAAGTAAGGTTACATGATCCTCCAGAGACTCCGAAGATGACTATCGCACAGTCATCTGGGCAACCATCTGATGTTCCCCAGCATGCGGGGAACTCGACAAATTGTGCCCGGAGTGGGCCGCCAATGGAGGAGAAGAAGACCGTTCGGCCACTTCCTTGGCCTTGGAGTCTGTGACTCTGGACTCCTTCACAAATTGGACGTCGTCAGAAGACGACGAAGCCGCTCGGCTACAAAACACATCAAGCAAAAAACTTCAGGGAAAAAGCAACTCCAAAAAGAAACCAAAACAAGGGCACGAACGCATAACTCACCAGCTAAATTTATCAAGGTCGAAGGATTGCTCCTCCGACTCCGACGACTCCTTCAGCAGTCGCAACTTCTTCTGGGCAGGAGGAGCCATGGAGCGCACAAGAACGGCGAGGATTGTCTCCTCTGCAACAATAGAAGGGCCTTCTGGCATCGTCAGAGACGAGGCATCTGAATCCTCGCTGCGGGAACGCTTGCGAGTGTCCTGGACGCTGGACTCGGGGGCTCCCTCCTCATCTTCAATTGGGACAGTCGATTCCGATTCGTCATCTTCATCCACTTCGCGTGGAATAACCCCTTTAGGACGAGGGGGCAAATTGGGAGACACCTTCTAGTCCTGCATCCAGAAGATACAACATTATATATCAAAGCATTATAAAGGCAGTCGAAAACAGAAACTACTTCACAGTACAGTTCTACCTCAGGAGGAGAGTTAGAGGTGTCGAAAGGAGGTACGACTGGTTCGCCTGGGAGAACCTCCTTGGTGATGAATTTGGTCACCAGTCTTACCCTCTTATCCACCTCACCCGCAGAAATGCCCTCGGTAGACACGCGAGTGACATCATCAGCACCGGTCCAGTGGAACATAGGGTGCACTCTGGCCTGCAGAGGCTAGACGCGGCGGCACAACCAGGTGCGAATGAGGGCAGCTCCACCTTCTTCCTTGCCTATGCAGTTTTCGAGGTCACATACATGCTTATACATCACTTATGTTTCCTCGGACTCGCTGGGCATAATGACATTCTTCCAGGAGCGCCTCCTCTTGCAAGTCGCCGCGGGATCAAAGGGCGCGAGTCCATAGTACTCTCCGTCGGCCTTCTAGTCGCGGATGTAGAACCACTTGTCCCTCCACCCTTTGACGGACACGGTGAGCTTGATGAAAAAATAGGTGACAGAGGAGTCGACATGGATCCCGCAGCCTCCTACATCGTAGACTACCGAACGAGACACCGACTGGCGTTTCAGCTTAAAAAGCCTCTTGAAGAGGCCAAGTGTGGCTCGATTCCGAGCCAGCACTCGCAAAGAGTAATGAAGCAGGAAATGTGGAGAATGGAATTTGGGGATAGCTGGTGAAGCTGGAGCCCATAGAAACAAAGGAGATCGCGAAAGAAAGGATGCAGATGGAGAAAAAGACCTTGGATGAGGAACGCGAGGAACATCACCCAGAAACCCGGAGGAGGACAAGGGATTACCTCCTCACCGTGCACTCGCGAGTCATCTTCCACGGAAGGAAGAACTCCATCTTGACGATGAAGATGCAGCTCGGAGAGCTTGATGATGGACGCCCGCCAGGCGCCATTGGTGATGCGGGTGCTAGCACCTTTCTTCTTCCCAGCGCCGGCGGTGCTGGTGCCCATGGTGGTGGTACCGCCCTTCTTCTTGGCGGCGACAATAGTGGCCACGGATCCAACGGTGGTGCCTCCTTTATTCTTGCCCATCGTCCGATGGCTGTGAGAATGGAGGAAGTAACTGGGGAAGACACGGAGCTGGTCCAGTGCCGTGAAGAGGAAGTGTGCAAGGAAGCAGAGAGCAACAACAATGGCAATGGAGGTGCAAGCAAAGAAGACCGATGGGAAAATTACCGTAGCTGCGCTGCTACTTAACCTCCTCACAGGCAACATCCAATGGCAAGCAAAAACCCTACTACACGCGTGGCGCACATCGCCATCGACACGTGGCAAAGCTGAAGCACGAACCGTCCCCCCACTATTCCCATTATACGTGGAAATTGAGGAGACGCAGTTAAAACAGAAGATTACGCACGCCCGGTCAAATCAAAGTCTAAAAGTGGGACCCACCACTCATCACGTCCTGTCAAAGATGCTAACGCGGGCAACAGAGGTCATCACATTGTCAGCACTGACATCATTGATTCCAGCAGCAGAAGATTTTGACTACTTTAGTCCTTGCTGGAGTCTTCGACTCAACCAAGCACTCGGGGGCTACTCCTAAGAGGAGCACTGGCTGCGCACCCGAAAGATTTTTTATGCAGGTATACGAACATTCAAGATAAACCCTTCACTCAAATCATCGATTCGACTATGAACTATGGGTTACTCCCATAGGTAGCGCTAAAAGCATATTCGACTGAAACAAGCAAGAAAAGACGACAATAGTCGCAAATGTTTTTAGTCCCCACTCAAGTCTATGACTCGAATAGGCACTCGGGGGCTACTCCCATAGGGAGCGCTGGTCACGCACCCTATGATTATTTTTCTGGTACATCATATTATTTTTCTGACACCCATTGTTGGCTAGTAACCCATGACCACAAAATCTCTTTTATCAAAGGAGTAGGAACTTGAGATTAATGATGTCAAGTTTTGACCCCTCTAACATGATCATGGTATTGTCCGCATACTAGAGATGGGCCACACCCCATATAGCAACAGTATGCGCTACCACAACCACTATGTGGCATGCTATCTTAGCCTTCTCTAAGATAGCTGCAAGGGTGTCTACTCCGATGTCGAAGAGTAGGGGGAAATGGGCTCCCCCGTCGCACTCACAAGAAGGTTTGAAATAGGGAACCACTTCCCCATTAATGTTGACGGCAGAGTTACCGCTTATCACTAGCTACATAATCAAGAATACCGCATGGTCATGAAATCCTTTCCGCTCCATTACACGCAAGCAGGCGTAAGCCTTCTAACTTCATGGATAATCTCATGAAGTGCTAGTACCCCATCGTGTATATATCTTCCTTTAAGGAGGGCATCTTGGTATGGGTGCGTTAATCGCGCGACCACTGGGGCGAATCTAGTTACACACACCTTAGCAAATATGTGATGAATGACATTGATGACAGTGACTAGTCTAAACTGGCATATATTTCTGTGGACCCCTCTATCTTGGTGATAAACCCGACGTGAATGGGCTAGCTATAGTACCTTTCAATGTGAAAGTATGGGTATCAAACCTCAGGAGTAATAAGTTAAAGATATTTACTTTCTCCAACTAGAGTGTCATAATTCTAGTTGTTTATGCACTAAAAAACTAAAAAACAATGGGAGTTGATTTATTGCTTAGATGTAAAGTGCAAAAAAATAGTAAAAGTGTCTCAATCCTCTAAATGTAAGAGGACAAGACGAATATATTTCTCTTATTGGAACAATGGATCAGGGTTCATGGGTTCAATCAAACTTTCTCTCCTATAATGGTGCTGATCATGTTATGGATGATAAAAGATACACAATTGCCATGCTTTAATATCTAACGTTTAACCGAGATACATGTCCTAGAACATACAGTTGAGAAAGGGAGTACCAATAGTGTGTTTTGTCACACACGTGCCAAATTTGTCACTTTGACACAAGTATTATTTCTCTTTTCACCTCTAGACGTGCGCATACCAAAGGATGCTGTGCTAGCTTCCCATATCGGTATATTTTTAGGAGTATGCTGAATTTAAAGAGGCATTCTATTCTAATATTTACAGAGTCTAATGTAGTCCGAAGGAAGTTTAATATAATTAGTTATCTACTAGTCTACTAGACTTTTGGAGAACTTATCTGTATATTTCGAGGAGCCTTTTGTGGTTATTTAGGGAGTTTACTGCACTTCTTAGAGAGTTTACTAAACATTTTTCGAGTATAATGTATGTTTTAGCCTACTTTACTCCACTTTTTTGGGGAAACTTTTACATCGCCTCATGTAAAAAGGAAAGTAGAAAACAAAAAACCCGTAATGGAAAAAAACAGGTGAAATCATCTTGACGAGGGATAGTTTTCACGATAGCATGATAGTCTCACTGCCAAAGATAGAAATAGTGTTTATTTGTTCGGAAAACGGCTCGGGCAGACAAGTTCGGATCAAAGTGACATAGATTATGGCAATGTAGTTCCCTTAAAATTTATTCTTGGTGTCATCGTAAGATCACAGAAATGTTTGCAAGATGGTTCCCAATGGGTTTATAGAGGCACCCAACAAAGGTTATGCTGGGACTAAAGCCACAGCGTGGGCGTCGATGTCGTAATTGTCTTCCGTATATGTAGTCAATGGTGGTGTAAGAGTCTCCACAGGTCATGTTAGGTCTCCATCTCGCCTTGTACTTTAAGTTGATCCTTGATCTCCCTTTAATGTATGTATGGTCTCCAGGATCCTCCAGAAGTCCTCTTGCAACACGACATGTCACGTCGGCTGAGAGCTCCTGGATATGGACCTCCAAGTCATGGACATTGAGGTCATCGTGGGTAGGAAAGTGGGACTAGAGCCTTGTACTAATAATTACTGGTCTTAGACCACCTACCGCTGAGACGTGTAATGAAGCCCCCCTAGAGATGAATGCATGGATGAAATCTACCACAGGATGCTAATGTCATAAAAAGTAATCATTACATCCTAATTCCAAAATGATTATTTATTGTTCTAGACACATAATCTGATTAAGAGGACAATTTCACTATTGAGGTTGCCTCGACAAAGGCTTTAAAACAACATCCCATTTTATTATATTTCACCGATTTATTTGTTGTTGCCACCATGTACCATGTTACGGTACTATGATAGTAGTAATTGGTTACTACCATACCTGTCTATCATTACTATGCAATAATTTATATGTATTTCAGGCACTATGATTTTATGCATGCTAAGAGTGTGAGTATGAAAGTATTATTAACAAGCAAGGAATTTTACCATACCATATAAAATAATATCATGCTAGTCTTTACTTTGTTATTTTTGTTTTGCTTAGTTTACTTTTGTTTTTGTTTGCTTGTTTCTTTATCAAAAACACACAAAAATTAGTTTTACAAGTTTGCTTTCTTTATCAAAAACACACAAAAATGACTACTCTTGAAAATACTAAGTTGTGTGACTTCACTAGCACCAACAACAATAATTTTATGAGCACACCTATTGCTCCACCTATGCCCGAAGCTACTTTCTTAGAAATAAAACCTGCTTTACACAATCTTGTTATTGGAGAACAATTTTCTGGTATTTGTAATGAAGATGATGTAGCCCATCTAAATAACTTTGTTGAACTTTGTGAGATGCAAAAGCATAGGGATATAGATGGAGATATTATTAAGCTTAAATTGTTTCCTTTCTCTTTGAGAGGAAAAGCTAAAGAATGGTTGAATTCCTTAATTAGGAATAGTATTGATTCTTGGATTAAATGCAAAGATGCTTTTATTGGAAAATACTATCCTCCTGCTAAGATTATATCTATGAGAAGTGAAATAATGAAGTTTAAACAATCTGATAATGAACATGTTGCTCAAGCTTGGGAAAGAATGAAATCTTTGGTAAAGAATTGTCCGACTCATGGACTGACTACTTGGACGATTATCCAAACTTTTTATGCAGGATTGAACTATTCTTCAAGAAATCTATTGGATTCTGCTGCTGGAGGTACCTTTATGACCATTACTTTAGATGCTGCAACAAAGCTTCTAGATAATATGATGGTTAACAACTCTGAATGGCATAGTGAAAGAGCTCCACAAGGTAAGAAGGTAAATTCTGTTGAAGAAACCTCCTCCTTGAGTGATAAAATTGATGTTATTATGTATATGCTTGTTAATGAAAGCCCATATTGATCCAAATAATGTTCCCTTAGCCTCTTTGGTTGCTCAAGAAGAGCAAGTTGATGTGAACTTTATAAGAAATAACAATTTTAACAACAATACCTATAGGAATAATTTTGGTAACAACAATTATAAGCCATATCCTCCCAACAATGGTAATGCTTATGGAAATTCCTACAACAACAATAGGAGTGCTCCCTTTGAACTTGAAGTTATGCTTAAAGACTTTATTAGTAAACAAACTGCTTTCAATAAAACTATTGAGGAAAAACTCTCTAATGCTGAAAGAAATATAGCATCACTAGCTGAAGCTCAATCTTCTTTGAATAAAATGGTTGGTAAACCTGAAACTAATGATAATCCCTTTGCTGCTACTAATGCCATACAAGTAAGAATTGATGAAAATGTTAGACTATTAGCTGAATTGCATGCTAAGTGGGAAAGAGAAGATCAAATTACTAGAAACATTAGTGTTTCTACTATCACTACCACTAGTGTTGAGGCTAGTAATATCTCTACTACTTTAGATGATAATTATGATTTTGATCTTGATGGTTGCAATATCTCTGAAGTTATTAAGTTCCTACAAAAGCTTGCTAAAAGTCCTAATGCTAGTGCTATGAATATGGCCTGTACAAAACACATTACTGATGCTCTCATAAAAATTAAAGAAGAAAAGATGAAACATAAAGCTTCTATTCCTATAAAACAAGAAGATGGTTGGGAACCCATCATTAATATGAAAGTGAATGATTTTTATTTCAAAGATTTATGTGATCTTGATAGTAGTGTTTCTATTATGCCTAGAAGGATTTATGATATGCTTGATTCGCCGCCACTTGAAGATTGTTATTTGAATGTTCCACTTGATGATAATGCTAAAAACAAACTAATGGGGAGTATTAATGATGTTCTTATTATGGTTAAAAATGCCTATGTCCCCGTTGATTTCTATGTTTTGGATGTTGAATGCAATGCTTCTTGTCCTATTACTTTGGGAAGACCTTTTCTTAGAACTGTTGGTGCCATTATTGATATGAAAGAAGGCACCATTAAATATCAACTCCCACTCAAGAAAGGTATACAACACTTCCCTAACAAGAGAGAGAAGATTTCTTTTGCCTCTCCTATGAAAACAAAATTTACTCTTAATGCTTCTTCATTTGAGAACACTTGATTCTTTTTCTTGCTTCTTATGCCTAACTTAAAGGCGTTAAAAAAGTACTTATTGAGAGATAACCCAAAAGTTTTAGATGAGTCTTGGAAGTTATTACTCCAGTAATAACCGCTGCTTATCCTTTTTATTTGCTTTTTGTGCCAAGAGTAACCTCTAATGAGAGAGAAGTAATGATTGGGAGAGTTACTGTCTCGGAACAGATTTCTGTGCTTCACCGTAAATATTCGTCTAAAATCTCTGTACGTCCTTTTGAGGCGTGGATTTTTGTGCTTCTGCCCCAGGTTGTTATCTAACTTTCCTTAGTTCAACACTTTTCGATTTGAGCAACAAAAGGTCTTCGAAAAAATTCGTCTTTACCTGCTGGTCTGTTTTGATAGATTTCTGCCATTATTTGCATTTGCTTCTTGTTGGTTCCTTTTGGAGTTCTTTTGGGGAATTGATCTTTTTGAGGGAAGTGCTACAGTAGCTAGTGTTTTAATGGAAGTTTTATTGGTGTTGGAACTCAACCTAAAATACTTACTATCTTAAGTGCACTAATGTTGCTAATAAAGATTGTGTGAAGTTTTGTATGAAGAAAAAATTTCAGGAGTATGGAAGGAATGAGTAATAAGATGAAGGATGGACTAAAGCTCAATCTTGGGGATGCCACGCGTGTCACCCCAAGAAATATCCAAGAAGTACAAGCATCAAAGCTTGGGGATGCCCAAGGCATCCCCCTCTTCATCAATAAATCCCAGGTTTCTTCCAAACACTTCATTTTTATTGTTTCATGCACAGTTGTATTGTTCTTGGAGCATCTTCTTTTTCGTTTTCGTTTTTGTTTTTCGTTTGCTTGGTTTTCTTAGTTTGCTGAATAAATTGGTTGGACCCCCTCTTTCATACATTGGTTTTCAAATAGTTTGGTTTGGATTGGAAAAAGAGTAGGAAAGTTCATGCCTAAGTGGTAAAGAGAGCTTGTTTTTGACTGTGGCCTATGCTTTGTCATGCCATGCTCGATATTGTTTTGGCTTTATGCTTAGTATTCTTTGTTGTAGCATGACTTGTTATAAACAATTGATATTGCTTAATGTGCCTTGGAGGGATCATGCGTTGTTTTAGCATATTAAAGCATAGTATTTTGGTATTCTCCTTTGATGCTTTATTTGGGTTGACTTGGCGCATGCTCACACCATGTTATGACTATCCCAAGTCACCATAGCCTTTATGATCCTTTAGTTTTCAACTTGTAGTATCACTTTATGCTTTGATCAATGATGTTTTGTCGCTCTGCGTGATTATGGCCATTATTGCTCTCTTAGTTGGTCGCTCCTAGTCTTTTGCTAGCCTCCACAACCAAGTATGAGTTCCACTCATGCATCCAACTCCTTAAACCAAGTTATTCCAAAGAGTCCACCATACCTACCTACTAGCATATGCTATTCCAAGTATATTCATGTTTTTATCTACCTTCCGAATTAAACTTGTTATGAGAAAACTAGTGATTAAAGCTCTCACAAACTTGATGGCACACTTTACTTTTCTTGCCCTTAATAAAGTTGAACCATTGTGTCGTCTATGTTCTATATGCTTGCACTTATTTGTTGGGGATCAGTAGAACCATGTTGTCATGGGGAACGCTTTCAACATTGCACTTGTACTTTGTACCTAGTTGATATCATGCTCTTTTGTCTATGGATGTCGTCGGTGTGAAATTAAAGGGGAGCTTGTAAGTCCATGGAGTTATGTATATGTGTTAGAGAAATGCCTGGGCCGCTGGTCTAATCCATGCTGTCATGGTGGAAACCTGCAGCGTAACCATAATGAGCTGTCTATGAAGCATTGTTCTTATAAAAAGAGTCGGATATTGAGAAAAAATAGAAAAAGGAAAAAAAGAGATTATGAAAAGAGGAAAGAGAGAAAAAAAAAGCACCATATTCCCATGGTAAATAAGAAGATTGCTGAGATGCTCGTTGTCTGCTTGCCTTGTCATTTTGATATGGGGATTCTTCCATATCATCGGGCAAGGGGTACCCCGTTGGCGGTTCTCTATGATACACATGTACTTACGATGACAAGAACTTACCGGTAACTAAACTTGAGTAGCATGAGGATCGGCCCTCGTAGTCAAGGGACATGAGATTTCCCACTTATACTTCGTCAAGCATATACACCATAGTTTGTTCACTTTAAACTTAATCACCTCAAGATGCTTATGATGGGGGAAATGAGAGCTGAAAGCTATTAAGTACCATAATTTTTGGAAGCTCTTTATGAAACTTGAATCCCTACTTCCTTCTATGAAGGCCTTTCTTTTACCTTTTTTGAGTCTCCACCTTCTACCTTTATGCACCTACTTTGAGAGCATAGTGGCCATTCTTAGTTCTATGTGCATTGTCCCAAGACTTGTTGATTGATGCATAGCTTTGATATTGCTTGTTTTAAACTATTTGTATCTAGTCACTCTTATGAACTTTGAAGGTGTCCTATGCATTTATGTTTGCTACTCTATGAGGGACAAGCTGAATACTACTATGCTATGTTTTATTTATGTGAAACAAACAAACGTCTTCCAAAGCATTGTTATTCACGAATCTTTTGTTCGTGCCTTTTCATGTTGCAACATAGTTGCGTTGCCTTATTGCTAGAACTTTGTCTTTCATGTTATGATTGAAGTACTATGATCCCAGCTTTGAATGTTTTACAAATACTTTGATCAATTTTATGATGGTGCATGTCACCTCAAAAATTATTCTTTCTTTTTATCACTTACCTACTCGAGGACAAGCAGGAGTTAAGCTTGGGGATGTTGATACGTTGCAAACGTATCCATAATTTTTGATGTTCCATGCTTGGTTTTATCTACTTTCTTGTGTATTGTCCACACTTTGGAGTACTTTTCATATGATTTCTTGGACTAACCTATTAACAAGAGCTACAGTGCCAGCTGCCTGTTTTCTGCTGTTTTTGGTTCCAGGAAAGTCAGAAAATGAATATTCTCAGAATTGGACGGGATAAAAGGCAAAGTCAGTTTTTCACCGAGGGACACGTGGAGCCAGAATACGAGACTGAGAGGGGCCCGGCCACACCACCTGGCCGCGTGGCCCATCCTGGCCTGTGCCATGGGTGGTCTAGCCACCCCAGACACCCCCTCGGCCTCTCCTTCCGCCTATAAGTTGCCTCCGATACAGAAACCCTAAGTACCCGATCAAAATTCCACGAAAGAGTCTGTAGCTGCCGTCATCTCCATTCCTAGATCGGGAGAGATCTGAAGCTCTTCCCGGCACCCTGCCAGAGAGGGGAATTCACCATGGAGGCCTTCTTCATCATCATGCAAGCCTCTGGTGTGATGCGTGAGTACTTCATCTCTGGACTACGGGTCCATGTAGTAGCTAGATGGCTGGTTCTCCTCCTTTGTGCTATCATGTTTAGATCTTGTGAGCTCCGTTCATGATCAAGATCATCTATTTGTAATTTTGCATGTTGTGTTTGCGGGGATCCGATGGATATTGAGATGCTATTTCAGATTGATTATTGATTCTATCATGTCTTCGTTATTTGTGATCTTGCATGCTTTCCGTTGTTAGTAGCTATCTTGGCCAAGTAGATGCTAGCAACTCCAAGAGTTAGTATTTATGCTCGATAGTGGGTTCATGCCTCTGGTAATCTGGGGAAGTGACAGAAATCTCTAAGGTACTAGATGTGTTGTTGCTACTAGGGAGAAAACAACAATCCTTTGTTCATAGAACAATCATATTGTTTACTTTACACGCAATTTGTAATGCAATTATTCGTTGCGTGCAACTTAATACTGGAGGGGGTTCAGATGATAACCTGAAGGTGGATTATTAGTCATAGATGCAGTTGGATGGCGGTCTATGTATAACGTTGTAATGCCCAATCGAATCTCAAAGGAGTCAAGATGAGTAGTATATGCTTGTATGCTTTCTCGATGCTTGTCAATTGCCCCGCTGTAATTTGTTCACCCAACATGTTATCTATCTTAAGGAGAGCTACCTCTAGTGAACTATGGACCTTGGTCCTTTATTTTACTATCAATCTGCAATCAACTGTTTACTGCTTTGTGTTTACTTTCTGCAAACTATTACTTTCTTCCACTCGATACGTTTAATCCTTTGTTTTCAGCAAAATCGGTGAGATTGACAACCTCATCGCAAGTTGGGGACAGGTTTCTGTGGTTGTGTTGTGCAGGTCTCCATGTTGCTACTGGCACCGGTAGTGCGCCCTCCCAAAGTCAGCTAGCTACACCTTTGGGGTGTTTCCTTGCCCCTACTGGATTGATAACCTTGGTTTCATAACTGAGGGAAAACTTACTGTTATGCTCATCATACCTTCCTCTTCGGGTTCACCAACGAGCTCGTTAATACACAAGTCAGCAGATCCATATGTGGTTTGCGAAAAGAACAGATGAAATGACTCTAGTGGATCCATATATGTTTTGTGAAAAGAACACACATTCAATGACACTGGTGGATCCATGTGTGGTTTGTGAAAAGAACACACATCTAATGACTCTAGCTGTATTTAATGAAAACAACACATGAAATGACTCTAGTGGATCCATATGTGGTTTGTGAAAAGAACAGACATGCAATGACTCTGGTTGTGGTTCATGAAAAGAACACACATGCAATGACTCTAGTTGTGGTTCATGAAAAGAACACACATGCAATGACACTGGTGGATCCATATGTGGTTTGTGAAAAGAACACACATCCAATGACTCTAGCTTTGGATCCATATGTGGTCTATGAAAAGAACACACATGCTCATGTGGTTTATGAAAAGAACAGACATTCACTGACTCTAGTTGTGGTTCATGAAAAGAACACACATCCAATGGCTATAGCTATGGTTTGTGGAAAGAAAAGACATGCAATGACATTGGTGGATCTATATGTGGTTTGTGAAAAGAACACACAAGCAATGACATTGGTGCATCAATATGTGGTTTGGAAAAAGAACACACATCCAATGACTCTAGTTGTGGTTTATGAAAAGAACGAACATGCAATGACTCTAGTGGATCCATATGTGGTTTATGAAAAGAACACACATGCAATGACTCTGGTGGATCCATATGTGGTTTGTGAAAATAACAAACATCCAATGACTCTAGATGTGGTTTATTAAAAGAACACACATTCAATGACACTAGTGGATCCATATGTGCTTTGTGAAAAAAACAGACAAGAAATGACTCTAGCTGTGGTTTATTTAGAAAACACATGCAATGACACTGGTGGATCCATGTGGTTTATGAAAAGAACAGACATGCAATGAATCTAGCTGTGGTTTATGAAAAGAACAGACATGCAATGATTCTGGTGGATCCATATGTGGTTTATAAAAAGAACACACATGCAATGACTCTGGTGGATCCATATATGATTTGTGAGAAGAACACACATGCAATGACTCTAGTGGATCCTTATGTGGTTTGTGAAAAGAACAAACATGCAATGACCCTAGTGGATTCTTATGTGGTTTTTGAAAAGAACATGCCTAAAATGACTCTAGTGGATTCATATGTGGTTTGTGAAAATATCAAACATGCAATGACTCTATATGTGGTTTGTGAAAAGAACAGACATGCAATGACTCTAGTGGATCCATATGTGTTCATGAAAAGAACACACATGCAATGACTCTAGTGGATCCATATGTGGTTAATGAAAAGAACACAAATGCAATGACTCTGGTTGATCCATGTGTGGTTTGTGAAAAGAACATACATGCTCATGTGGTTTGTGAGAAGAACAGACATGCAATGACTCTGGTGGATCCATATGTGGTTTGTGAAAAGAACAAACATGCAATGACTCTGGTGGATCCATATGTGGTTTGTGAAAAGAACACACATGCAATGACTCTAGCTGTGGTTAATGAAAAGAACACACATGCAATGACTGGTGGATCCATGTGTGGTTTGTGAAAACAACACACATTCAATGACACTGGTGGATCCATATGTGGTTTGTGAAAAGAACACCCATACAATGACACTAGTGGATCCATATGTGGTCTATGAAAAGAACACACATGCTCATGTGGTTTATGAAAAGAACACACATGCAATGACACTGGTGGATCCATGTGGTTTATGAAAAGAATAGACATGCAATGACTCTAGCTGTGGTTTATGAAAATAATAGACATGCAATGACTCTAGTGGATCCATATGTGGTTTGTGAAAAGAACACACATGCAATGACACTGGTGGATCCATATGTGGTCTAGGAAAAGAACACACATGCTCATGTGGTTTATGAAAAGAACAGACATTCACTACTCTAGTTGTGGTTCATGAAAAGAACACACATCCAATGACTCTAGCTCTGTTTTGTGAAAAGAACACACATGCAATGACTCTAGCTGTGGTTAATGAAAATAACACACATGCAATGACTCTTGTGGATCCATATGTGGTTTATGAAAAGAACACACATTCAATGACACTTGTGGATCCATATGTGGTTTGTGAAAAGAACACACATCCAATGACTCTGGTGGATCCCTATGTGGTTTGTAAAAAGAACAGACATTCACTAACTCTAGTTGTGGTTCATGAAAAGCACACACATGGAATGACACTGGTGGATCCATATGTGGTTTGTCAGAAGACCAGACATGCAATGACTCTAGCTGTGGTTCATGAAAATAACACACTTGTAATAACTCTTGTGGATCCATATGTGGTCTATGAAAAGAATAGACATGCAATGACTCTAACTGTGGTGAATAAAAAGAACAAGCATGCAATGACTCTAGTGGATCCATGTGTGGTTTGTGAAAATATCAGACATACAATGACACTAATTGTGGTTTATGAAAAGAACATGCATCCAATGACTCTGGTGGATCCTTATGTGGTTTGTGAAAACAACACACATGCAATGACTCTAGTGGATTCATATGTGGTTTGTGAAAAGAACAGGCATGCTCATGTGGTTTATGAAAAGAACACACATCCAATGACACTGGTGGATCCTGATGTGTTTTGTGAAAAGAACACACATGCAATGACACTGCTGGATCCATATCTGGTTTGTTTAAAGAACAAACATGCAATGACTCTGGTGGATCCAATGTGGTTTGTGAAAAGAACACACATGCAATGACTCTAGTTGTGGTTCATGAAAAGAACACACATGCAGTGACACTGGTGGATCCATATGTGGTTTGTGAAAAGAACACACATCCAATGACTCTAGCTTTGGATCCATATGTGGTCTATGAAAAGAACACACATGCTCATGTGGTTTATGAAAAGAACAGACATTCACTGACTCTAGTTGTGGTTCATGAAAAGAATACACATCCAATGACTATAGCGATGGTTTGTGAAAAGAAAAGACATGCAATGACATTGGTGGATCCATATGTGGTTTGTGAAAAGAACACACAAGCAATGATACTGGTGCATCAATATGTGGTTTGTGAAAATAACACACATCCAATGACTCTAGTTGTGGTTTATGAAAAGAACGGACATGCAATGACTCTAGTGGATCCATATGTGGTTTATGAAAATAACACACATGCAATGACTCTGGTGGATCCATATGTGGTTTGTGAAAAGAACAAACATCCAATGACTCTAGATGTGGTTTATTAAAAGAACATACATTCAATGACACTGGTGGATCCATATGTGCTTTGTGAAAAGAACAGACAAGCAATGACTCTAGCTGTGGTTTATTAAAAAAACACATACAATGACACTGGTGGATCCATGTGGTTTATGAAAAGAACAGACATGCAATGACTGTAGCTATGGTTTATGAAAAGAATAGACATGCAATGATTCTGGTGGATCCATAAGTGGTTTATAAAAATAACACACATGCAATGACTCTGGTGGATCCATATGTGATTTGTGAGAAGAACACATATGCAATGACTCTAGTGGATCCTTATGTGGTTTGTGAAAAGAACAAACATGCAATGACTCTAGTGGATCATGATGACCCACAAGTATAGGGGGTGTATCGCAGTATTTTCGATAAGTAAGAGTGTCGAACCCAACGAGGAGCAGGAGGTGCTGGCTAGTTGTATGGATCAGGAATTCTCTGCAAATACTTAGCAAACGGATTATTAGGGGTTTTTGATAAAGCAAGTAAACAAAGTACGAGTAAATAAAAGACAGTAGGAATAAATGCAGCAAGTGGCCCAATCCTTTATGCAGCAAAGGACAAGCCAGTTGTATTACTTAAGATGACCAAACGTTCTCGAGGATACATGGGAAGACTGTCAAGTGCTTTCGCTTCATATAGTCGATTAATCTTCTTTAGCTTGCTAAGTGTTGTGTGGGTGAACCTGTGCTAATGTACCGCCCCATCCAAGACTAATACATACTTGTGATTATACCCCTTGCAAACATCCATAAGTACAAGAAAGTAATTAAGGTAGAAACCTAACCACAGCTTTAAACTCTAAGACCCTTATGTCCCTTGTGCAATGGTTTCCTAATGGGGGTTCCGGTTTCTGTCACTCCAGCAACCCCTACGATTACTAGCCAAATACACAATGCATTCCCCTAGGCCCATATAGGTGAAGTGTCATGTAGTCGATGTTCACATGACACCACTAGAAGAAGTACACCACAACTTAAATAACAATCTATTGAATCTTTCTCAACGCAACTCCACTACTAACAACAAAAATTCTCCCATTTCCTCAAGAACAAAATGAACTACTCACAAGACATCATATGGATCATGATCAGAGATGGAATAATGATGTATAACAATCTGAACATAAAAAATAATTCAATGGTTCACTCAATAGCATCAACTACAAAGAGTAATCAACACCGGAAAGTTTCCCCTATGAACTATGCAAGATTCAACTCAATTGTTACAGCAATATGGAGATGGTTATGAGGGTTCTGGTGGTGATGATGGTGGTGATGATGGTGATGATGATCCTGATGAAGTCCAGCTTGATGGTGGTGTTGATGGCGACGATCTCCCCTCTCTGGGAAGGAATTCCCCCAGCAGAAATCTATCTGTCGGAGAGATCTTTCTCTCTCGGTGTTTTCCGCCCCGCAGAGGCGGCGGAATATTTCTGTGGTCGCTCTCCGAGTCTTAGGGTTTCGGGAGGATAATATACGCCAGAGGGGAGAGGCTGGAGTGGGCCAGGGCGGCCACACCACCTCCAGGCGCGGCCTAGGCCTGCCCGCGCCATGGGGTGGTGTGGGCCCCCTGCGGCCCACCTCCACTTCATCTTCTGGCATCCTTAGTCTTCTAGAAAAATAGGATTTTCCGTATATTTTGCCGTATTTTCTGATCTTCGCGAATTTTGCCTCCAAACATCACATTTTCCATCAGAATCCTGACTGCAGCGGTCCATGCTCCAAAAGTCATCAACCATGCAAAAATAGATGAAATAACATAAGTATCACCTCTCAAGGCGAAATATATCAATGAATAATAGTGAATTAAGACATAGAATAGTGATGCAAAATGGACGTATCAACTCCCCCCAAGCTTAGACTTCGCTTGTCCCCAAGGAAAACTGAGCTCAATAAACATGGCCTCAAGTTTATGGAGTGAAGAGTCGATAAAATAATACGGACAAGAAGCATCACATTCATCAAATACATAGATCATAATAGAAGACAACTCACTATTATATAACTCAACTTGTAATAAGTAAAGGAAACACAATAAATATACATAAAGTGAATCATAATTTGTAATGGCAAACTTAGCTCTTGGTCGAAGAATAGTTGATAATTTGCTGGAGTTCACAAATAACTGGTTTTTCAATGAAAGCTTTCAAAGTAGGAAACGTCAAGATAAGAGCAATGTGCAAAACAAGGAACATAAGAAACATGATTGAATAAATCATCATATGAATGAATGAAACACATCAACTCAAAATACTTGCTGAGATAGAAGGGAATAGGTTTACTAACTCAACTACAAAGTAAAAGAAAGGCCCTTCGCAGAGGGAAGTAGGGATTGCAAGTCTCATAAAGAGCTCCCAAAAATTATGATACTTACTAGCTTTCAGCTCTCATTGCCCCTATCATAGGCATCTTTTAGGTGATTAAGGTTAAAGTGACACAACTTAGAGGATATGCTTGACAAGTTATCAGTTGAAATCTCGTGCCCCTTACTTATGAGTACCGATCCTCATGCTACTCAACTTCAGTCACGAGCAAGCTCTTGTCATTGGAAATACATGCGTATCATTGAGAACCGCCAACGGGGTACCCCTTGCACATGACACAGGAGCTATCCCATAATCAAAATGACAAGGCAAGCAGACAGTGAGCATATCAGTGATCTTTTTATTTGCTATTTGCATAGGTTTTTATTGAGGATGCTTCATAGAATGCTCACTATAGTTATGCTGCAAGTTTCCACCATGATTAGGCATGGCTTAGGGTAGCGGCCCAGGAGTTTCTCTAACACACATATAAACTCCATGATCTTACAAGTTCCACTTTTATTTCACACCGCCGGGATCCACAAGCAAAAGATCATGATATCAACTAGGTACAAAGTACCAAATGAAGTGTCGAAAGCGGTCCCCATGATACATGGTTCGGCTAACTTCAACTCATAAAGCACAAGCATATACGCAACAAAGAAAGACCCAATGGTTCAAGTTTATTAAATGCAAGAAAGTAAAGTGTGCCATCAAGTTCGTGAGAGCTTTAATCACTAATTTTCACATAACAAGTTTAATTTGGGAGGTAGATAAAAAAGGAATTTACTTGGAATAGCAATAATGCTACTAGGTAGGTATGGTGGACTCAAATGGCAAAGGTTTTGGTTTTAAAGGAGGTGGATGCATGAGAAGAATACCCTCTCAGTACAGGTTTTTGGCTCGCAAGGCTGGGTAGCAAGTATAAGAGTTGAAGGAAACAAACAAACATACAAGTGATAAATACAAACATGCAATCTTCCTTGGAAGCACAAAAGATCTTAACTAAAGAATACTAGAGTTATGAGCAAATCAAGAAAGAAAGATGATGAAATTATTTCTCTTTAGAGTACTTCTATCTTTTTCTTTTGAACTCTCAAAAAGGTGCTGCTACTGACTGAGCCAGGTTTGCCAAAACCAACTAAATTAACTCAATGATCCCAAAGTGATACCAATACTAACAACAAGATCAATCATATAACCACAAATTGAAAACTAACATAAGCTATGCAAAAGAGTGAATGATAGAACTTCTCATTAATATTCCATAACGGAAACTCAAACCAAGGGATACATATATAACGAGAGAGGGGACACTTCCATAATGCAAACCATACTACATAATAACTCCTCTATTCATGATATGACTCTACTAATAAGGTAAAAAGATAGAAGATAGTGATGTGATACCCCGGCACTCCCCCAAGCTTGGAACAAACCAAGGGGATGCCAAACCTGATGACGAATTACTCCTTAGGTGGTGGTGGTATCCTCTCAATGAGCTCTCTAATAAGTTTCCCCAAGTCCTCAATCTCAGAGGTGAGATTACGAATAAGCTGCGAGTTTTGCTCAATGCGGCTCCTGATCATGTCGGGTTGATGATATCTTCTAAGGAATCTCCTTTGGATGATCCAGAGGAAGACATTGTGGCTCCAAATCTGGGATTCTACCTGGCAGAAACGGATTGGAACAAAAACACGATATAGGAACCTCGAAAGATCTGGGGGGTTATATATTACGAAGTTTCATATAAAAAGGAAGGTACTAGGAGAAAACGAGTCGGAGGCGGAGTCCGGGGTGGACTCACCACCTGGTGGCGCAGCCAGGGGTGGGCCCACGCCACAGGATGGTGTGAGCCACCCTGGCTCCGTTTCCGTCCCTTTTTCGCTTCATAGCTTTCCTAATTGACTAAAAACTATAAAAATATAGTTGGATAGTATTTTCGCGGAACTTTTCTTACCAGAACTGTTACCTATTTGAAAACAGACTCTGCAGGACTCTGAATTTGGTATCTAGTAGATTCTTCCAGAGTCATCACTTGAATAACATCAATATATTCATCTTCATACTCTTATTATTGGAGTCATAAAACCTTTCTCTTCCTTATTACACCATTATTTCCACTTCCTAGAAATTTCTTTCACACAAAACTTCACACAGTTCTCATTAGCAACATTAGTATAAGTGAAGTGATAAAACCTTTTGAGTACAACTTCAAATGAAAAACAACAAAACATAAGCTACTGTAGTAACTCCTTTTGAAGACCCAAAAAGAATTCAAAAAGGAAATCGAATAAAGGAGCAAATGCAAGAGTGGCAAAATCTGTCAAAACAGACCAGCAGGTAAAGATCAATTTTTTCGAAAATCTTCTGTTGCTCAAATCAAAAAGTGCAAAACTAACGAAAGTTAAATAACAACCTGGGGCAGAAGCACAAAAAATTACAGCTCTATCCGACATACAGATATTTCTCACGAATTTTTATGGTGAAGCACAAAAATCTGTTTCGGGACAGCAACTTCCCCAAATCTTACTTCTCTCTCATTAGAGGTTGATCTTGACACAGAAACCAAAGAAAACAGATAAAGAGCGGTTATTACTGAAGTAATAACTTCCAAGACTCAAAGAAACAAAAACAAACTAAAAGCAAAAACAGATTGGGTTGTCTCCCATAAAGCTCTTTCTTTATAGCCATTAAGATGGGCATGATAATTTTGAAGAAGCTCTCATAGGGATATGAATTTAAGTGAAAGAGAGCATTAAGAAGCAAAAACACACACATTTAAGTCTAACCCACTTGATATGCAAGGGGATTTTGTAAACAAACAAGTTGTTGAAACCAGAGGCAACTTGCATAAGAAGGCAAAAGAAGTGCAACATAAAAACTTTCAGCATAAAACGAGGAAACTTGATATTATTGAGATGCATAAGAACACTTTTCCCTATTTCATAGTAACCTTAAGTATCATGCATAAACTTAACAATATAGCTATCACAAGGACCATCATAGTGATGATCACTTATTCTAACAGAAAACACAAGAATACTAGCTCTCATAACACTACTATGTGAAACAATATTAGAGGTATCCTTACAAAGGATAGAGTGTCCCTCTTTTTCATATTTAGTAACAAAGTCTTTCACATTTGCTATTATAGGTTCATCAACCATTTGTTTATCAATTTTAACGGCTTTATTCATACTTTCATTAACCATACTAGCTATCATAGAATGTTCCTTCATCTTAACTGGGAAAGGAATTTTCTCAATATAAGGTTTAGGTAAAACATGATTAGCAGTATAAAATTCAGTACTTCTTGCAGGAACACTCTTAGCAATATCTTTATAAGGTTCATGATACTTATTCCACTTCTTTTTAGGCACTTCAATATAAGAAGCAAAATCCTTAAAATAAGAAGCAATAGCTTGAAAGTCTAGACCATAAGAATTTTTAATATTTTGAAAGTCATCAGTTCCCATAAAAGATTCAATGCATTCATAATCATAATTTATACCTGACTTTCTACCTTTGTCATTCTCCCAAGCTTCAGCATTGTCTTGAATACGGTCTAGAAGGTCCCATTTAGCTTCTTCTTCCATGCGAGTGAATGATCCAGCACAAGAAGCATCCAATAAATCTTTGTCATGTAGAGGGAGCCTTGCATAAAAGTTTTTGATAATAATATTGTTGGGGAGCTCATGAATGGGACATTTTAGCATTAGTAACTTCAATCTCCCCCAAGCTTGAGCTATACTCTCTCCATCAAGAGGCCAAAAGTTGTATATTTGATTCCGATCTTTATGAATCCCACTAGGAGGATAAAACTTTGAATAAAAGAGAGGCACTATTTCCTCCCATTCTAGAGCTTGACCATTCTTTAGCAGCTTATACCATTCCTCAGCTCTGCCTTTCAGTGATAATGAGAATAACTTCTTCTTAACTTGATCTGTAGTAATACCTGCACACTTGAACAACCCGCATAATTTGTGTATAAAGAGTAAATAATCACCGGGATGGACAGTTCCATCCCCAACATAGTAGTTATCCATAACACGATCAATAATTCTTGTAGGTATTTTGA
Source organism: Avena eriantha (assembly GCA_910589775.1). Lineage (NCBI taxonomy): Eukaryota > Viridiplantae > Streptophyta > Magnoliopsida > Poales > Poaceae > Avena > Avena eriantha. The sequence continues at coordinate 130,766,686 of OU342744.1, read as the reverse complement.
AAACATCATTCACATCAGGTGGTGGCTTATCTACTACCTTAGCAGTGGTAGTAGCATTACCAAATAAGAAACTCGGCAAATTATCCATAACAAAAATAAAGCAACTAGCAAAAGTAAACAATACTCACAATAGAAGTTTCCTTTACCAGTTCCACTCTCCAATAGCGCTTCACTCCCCGGCAACGGCGCCAGAAAATAGTCTTGATGACCCACAAGTATAGGGGGTGTATCGCAATATTTTCAATAAGTAAGAGTGTCGAACCCAACGAGGAGCAGAAGATGTTGGCTAGTGGTATGGATCAGGAATTCTCTACAAATACTTAGCAAACGGATTATTACGGGTTTTTGATAAAGCAAGTAAACAAAGTACGAGTAAATAAAAGATGGTAGGAATAAATGCAGCAAGTGGCACAATCCTTTATGCAGCAAAGGACAAGCCGGTTGTATTACTTAAGATGACCAAACATTCTCGAGGACACATGGGAAGATTGTCAAGTTCTTTCGCTTCATATAGTCGATTAATCTTCTTTATCTTGCTAAGTGTTGTGTGGGTGAACCTGTGCTAATGTACCGCCCCATCCAAGACTAATACATACTTGTGATTATACCCCTTGCAAACATCCATAAGTACAAGAAAGTAATTAAGATAGAAACGTAACCACTTCTTTAAACTCTAAGACCCTTACGTCCCTTGTGCAATGGTTTCCTAACGGGGGTTCCGGTTTCTATCACTTCGGCAACCCCTACGATTAGTAGCCAAATACACAATAATTCCCCTAGGCCCATATAGGTGAAGTGTCATGTAGTCGACGTTCACATGACACCACTAGAAGAAGTATACCACAACTTAAATAACAATCTATTGAATCTTTCTCAACGCAACTCCACTACTAACAACAAGACTTCTCCCATGTCCTCAAGAACAAAACGAACTACTCACAAGACATCATATGGATCATGATCAGAGATGCAATAATGATGTATAACAATCTGAACATAAACAATAATTCAATGGTTCACTCAATAGCATCAACTACAAAGAGTAATCAACACCGGGAAAGTTTCCCCTATGAACTATGCAAGATTCAACTCAATTGTTACAGCAATATGGAGATGGTGATGAGGGTGATGATGGTGATGATGGTGGTGATGATGGTGATGATGATCCCGATGAAGTCCAGCTTGATGGTGGTGTTGATGGTGACGATTTCCCCTCTCCGGGAAGGAATTCCCCCGGCAGAAATCTGTCTGCCGGAGAGATGCTTCTCTCTCGGTGTTTTCCGCCCCACAGAGGCGGCGGAATCTTTCTGTGGTCGCTCTCCGAGTCTTAGGGTTTCGGGCAGATAATATACGCAAGAGGGGAGAGGCTGGAATGGGCCAGGTCGGCCACACCACCTCCAGGCGCGGCCTAGGCCTGCCCGCGCCATGGGGTGGTGTGGGCCCCCTGTGGCCCACCTCCACTCCATCTTCTGGCATCCTTAGTCTTCTGGAAAAATAGGATTTTCCGTATATTTTCCTGGATTTTCTGATCTTCGCGAATTTTGCCTCCAAACAGCACATTTTCCATCAGAATCCTGACTGCAGCGGTCCATGCTCCAAAAGTCATCAACCATGCAAAAATAGATGAAATAACATAAGTATCACCTCGCAATACGAAATATATCAATGAATAATAGTGAATTAAGACATAGAGTAGTGATGCAAAATGGACGTATCAGATCCTTATGTGATTTGTGAAAAGAACAGGCCTGAAATGACTCTAGTGGATTCATATGTGGTTTGTGAAAATAACAGTCTGCAATGACTCTATATGTGGTCGGTGAAATGCTAACTTTTTTTCTTCATATGCACTAGAGGTGTTCGGTGAAATGCCTGTTAGAGCGATGCCACTTGAGTTCACACCAGACAAAATATGATATGAGGTGCCAGAGCGACACTTAAGGTTTCTCCTCTTTGTTTTGAAGTGTCCTAAAAGGTTAGCAAATATTTTCTCGTTTTGACCGCGTGGTACTAATTTAAGCATCATGATTGCGTTTGATATATATGCATGGTTGTATAATGCAGATGAGCCACCCATGGATGTACGGTGACCGACGCTCTGACGCTTACAGAGAAGGCGTGCGTTCTTTTCGCCTTGTGGCCGAGGCGAACAAGCGGCGGGATGGTTTTATGTGTTGTCCATGTGTTGAATGTCGGAATGAACAGGCTCACACTTCCTCAAGAGTCATTCAGAGCCACCTGCTTCGGTCCGGTTTCATGTCCGGCTATAATGTTTGGACCAAGCACAGATAAAGAGGGGTTATGATGGAAGACGGCGATGAAGAAGAGAACGATGATGACAACTACCAATCTATGTTCCCTGAATACGATGATACCACAGTTGAAGATAATGAAGAAGAAGGGGGTGAAGAACGGGAACCAGATGAGCCCGTTGATGATTTTGGTCAGGTCATTAGTGATGCAAGGCGAGACTACGACACAGAAAAGGAGAGGTTGCAGTTCGAGCAGATGTTACAGGACCACAACACATTGTTGTATCCAACTTGTGAAGATGGCCAGAAGAAGCTGGGTAGCACACTGGAATTGTTGAAGTGGAAGGAAGAGACCGGTATGACTGACTCGGGATTTGAAAAGTTGTCTGTAATAATGAAGAAGCTGCTTCCAAGAAATAACCAATTGCCCTCCAGTACGTACGAAGCAAAGAAACTTGTCTGCCCTCTAGGATTACACATGCAGAAGATACATGCATGCCCTAATGACTGCATCCTCTACCACGGTGAGAAGTACGAGAATATGGATAAATGCCCGGTATGCACTGCATTGCGGTATAAGATCAGAAAAGATGACCCTGGTGATGTTGAGGGTGAGCCACCCAGGAAGAGGGTTCCTGCCAAGGTGATGTGGTATGCTCCTATAATACCCCGGTTGAAACGTTTGTTCAGAAATAAAGAGCATGCCAAGTTGTTGCGATGGCACATGGAAGACCGTAAGAAAGACGGGATGTTGAGGCACCCTGCTGATGGTTGGCAGTGGAGAAAAATCGAGAGACTTCCCGGACTTTGCTAGTGACGCAAGGAACTTATGGTTTGGTCTAAGTACCGATGGCATGAATCCTTTTGGGGAGCAGAACTGCAGTCACAGCACCTGGCCCGTGACTCTATGTATCTACAACCTTCCTCCTTTGTTGTGCATGAAGCGGAAGTTCGTTATGATGCCAGTGCTCATCCAAGGCCCGAAGCAACCCGGCAACGACATTGATGTGTACCTAAGGCCATTAGTTGATGAACTTCTACAGTTGTGGGCCAAACCAGGTGTACGTGTGTGGGATGAGCACAAACAGCAGGAATTTGACCTACAAGCATTGTTGTTTGTAACCATCAATGATTGGCCTGCTCTTAGTAACATTTCAGGACAGACGAACAAAGCATACAATGCATGCATGCACTGTTTAGATGAGACTGAAAGTATATATCCAGATAAATGTAGAAAGAATGTGTACCCGTACAATCGTCGTTTTCTTCCGCCCAGTCATCCCTTAAAGAAGAAAGGCAAGCATTTCAATGGCAAGGCAGAAACCCGGACGAAGCCTGTCCCCCGTAGTGGCGCTGATGTATTTGGTATGGTCAAGGATTTGGATGTAATCTTTGGAAAGGGTCCTAGAGGACAACCTGTTCCGAAAGACCCCATTACCGGACACGCACCCATGTGGAAGAAGAAATCTATATTTTGGGAGCTACCCTATTGGAAAGTGCATGAGGTCCGCTCTGCAATCGACGTGATGCATCTGACGAAGAATCTTTGCGTGAATATTCTAGGCTTCCTGGGCTTGTATGGGAAGTCAAAAGATACCCCGGCAGCACGGGAGGACCAGCAACAAAATAAAGGACGAGACGGCAAGCATCTAGGGAAGTTTCAAGGGCTTGCCAGCTACGCTCTTACCAAAGAAGAGAAATAAATCTTTTTGAAGTCCTTTTCAGTATCAAGGTCCCGTCTGGCTTCTCGTCGAATATAAAGGGAATAGTAAATATGAAAGATAAAAAATTTCAAAACCTAAAGTCTCATGACTGCCATGTGCTTATGACGCAATTGCTTCCGGTTGCATTGAGGGGAATTCTACCAGAAAATTTTCGACTAGCCATTGTGAAGGTATGTGCATTCCTCAATGCAATTTCTCAGAAGGTAATCAATCGAGAAAGTCTATCAGGGTTACAGATTGATGTGGTCCAATGTTTGGTCAGCTTCGAGTTGTTGTTCCCACCATCCTTCTTCAATATTATGACGCACCTCCTAGTTCACCTAGTCGAAGAGATTAGAATTCTCGGTCCTGTGTTTCTACACAATATGTTCCCCTTCGAGAGGTTCATGGGAGTCTTAAAGAAATATGTTCATAACCATGCTAGGCCAGAAGGAAGCATCTCCAAGGGCTATGGAACAGAGGAGGTCATTGAGTTTTGTGTTGACTTTCTTCTTGATCTTAAGCCGATTGGTGTTCCTGAATCTCGGTATGAGGGGAGGATGACTAGAAAAGGCACACTAGGAAGGAAATCAATGGTATGTAGGGACGGGCATTCTTTCACTCAAGCACACTACACAGTTCTACACAATTCCACCGTGGTGGCTCCGTATATCGAGAAATACAAGAATATTCTATGCTCCGAAAACCCGGGGAAGCCTGAAACCTTGATTAAAGGGGAACACAAGAAGAATTTTGGCAATTGGTTGCAGACACATCTCATGAATAACACCACTGTTGGAGATGAGTTGTACTCGTTGGCCAGGTTACCATCTTCGACTATATGTACTTTCCAAGGGTACGAGATAAATGGAAATACATTTTACACGATCGCCCAAGATAAAAAGAGCACCAACCAAAACAGTGGTGTCCACTTTGATGCAACAGATGACAATGGTAAGAAGGACACATATTATGGGTACATAGAGGAGATATGGGAACTTGACTATGGACCTACTTTTAAGGTCCCTTTGTTTCGGTGCAAATGGGTCAAGCTGACAGGAGGCGGGGTACATGTAGACCAAAAGTACGGCATGACAAAAGTGGATCTCAACAATCTTGCGTACATGGATGAACCATTCGTCCTAGCCAACGATGTGGCCCAGGTTTTCTATGTGAAGGACATGTCTACCAAACCGAGAAAAAGGAAAGATAAGCAAAAGAGTACAGAATACGATGAGCCAAAGCGCCACATAGTTCTTTCAGGGAAAAGAAACATCATGGGAGTGGATGACAAGACAAACATGTCAGAAGATTACAATAAGTTTCATGAAATTCCGCCCTTCAAAGTGAAAACTGACCCAAGCATCCTGTTAAATGTGAAGATTCTCCATGGCTACGGTGCAGAAGAAAACCACAACAGTAGATGTTGGTGATGTGTAATAATGTATTAAACCTTTTATTTGAGACATAAATCTATGTAATGTATTAAACCTTTTATTTGAGACATAAAGGTCCCCTTTCATGTAATACATCTTGCTCAATCAAACTAGACGTTGACGACCGGGTTCTGAGCCGCGGGAGGTGATCACCTAAAGAGAAGGAACCATCACAAGAGAAGGAACCCACAAACACTAAGGATACATAGCACAACTGAAAATTAAGATGCATAACACAACTAAAAATTAAGAAACATGCTTAATGTTGGAGTGATTCAGTCATGCTCCTGCCTAGCCCTGTAATACGCGCCACTGTAGTCGTCGTAGTCGTCGGCGCCGTCGTCGCTATCGTCGTCGGGGTCGCCGTAGTCGAACCTTGAAGGTTGGGCACGCGTGGGCTGGATTTTAGGGTACCGCAGGCGGGGGTTATTGCCGGTCGTATTGTAGGCCATGAAACTCTGGAGAGTCCGGCCACGCCACCACAGCCGACGGCCAGCCTCGTTGAAGTTCTAAGGAGGTGGGCTGTCCTCCTCGTGCCTAGCGAGTGCCCTCTCACGCCGATTGATGAAGAAGGCTTCCCAAGTCGGGAAATAGTCGGGATGCCAGTTGGGATTCCTCCGCTGCTCTGGCATGAGCTCGAGGTAGTAGTGGTTCGTGATGGACATCCGGTGCTCCACACCTAGAGGGACAGGAGGGACCGGCACTCCTTCGGCGCTCAACATCCAGCCGGTGGGGACGCGGTAGCCCGGTGGGCAGGGGTAGTTCGAGGCGCAAAGCGCCTCCGCCTCCCGGGTGGTTAGAGATACGATGGAAGCCATGGGAAGAGAATGATGAGTCTAGATGTGATATGTAAATGGAGGCCAAGTGTACATATATATACTGACAAAATGGCGGGAAGACAGAGATGGGAACCGGTGGAAAGCATGGGAACGCAGTGGCGTGGGAAACTTTCATCCCGGGTGGGGGCTCAAACCGGGACAAAAGAAGGGGGGCCTTATCTGGGGGAGGCTTATCTGGGAGGGCCTTATCTGGGGGGTGGCTAACCTTTAGTACCGGCTGGTGGGTGCAATCGGGACTAAAGGTGGTTTTTGTGTCATCTAACAAAACTGTCGGTGTGATAAGGATGTGTGGGTAAACTTTAGTACCGAGTGGGGGCTCAAACCGGGACAAAAGATGGGGGGCCTTATCTAGGGGAGGCTTATATGGGAGAGCCTTATCTAGGGGTGACTAACCTTTAGTACCGGCTGGTGGGTGCAACCGGGACTAAAGGTGGTTTTTGTGTCATCTAACAAAACTGTCGGTGGGATAAGGACGCGTGGGTAACCTTTAGTACCGGGTGGGGGCTCAAACCAGGACTAAAGCTGTTGGTAGGATAAGGATGCGTGGGTGGACGCACTGCTCGATGAGATAAAGCATGTAGCGCACGACGCCCTATCGGAGGAAGAAGACAAAGTAGAAGCGGCGCCGTGCCTATAAAAGGAGCATCGATACGCCATGGCAAGCAACTCAACAAGCCAACATGGATGGAGAGTTTCATCCCCATGGATGGAGGAAAGGGTTGGGAAATCTCCCGTGGCAGAACTTCTCGAAGATGCCCTTGGTGCACATGCCCTACGACATCTTCGGAAGTTCCGCCTCAGAAAATATTTTCCTGCTAGCCCGTGAAAGACTCCATCTCCGCCTCCCTGGGGTTAGAGGTATGGTGGAAGCCATGGGATAGAGTGGAGAGAGGCGGCAGATATGAGTCTAGATGTGCTATGGCAACGACCAAGCCTACATATATATAGTGAGAAATGGCGGGAAGTCAGAGGAGGGAAGCCTAAACCCTAAACCCTAAAGTCAGAGGAGGGAAGCCTAAACCCTAAACCCTAAACCCTAAAGGGGCAACGATCCGGAAGAGAACGAGCGGGAAGAAAACAGGCGGGAAAAAATAAGGCGGGGTAGACAATCCGGGGCCCCCGGTCTAGGGTTTCGCCGGAGGAAGACCACCAGAGCATCGGAATCACATGGAAAATGGCAAAATGGTTAATAGTTTGACTAGTTAGAATAATTATTTTATAAAACAGAAAATTGATTTGAATCACTTATTCAAAAATATGCAAAATATAATAGTTAATGCATTTTTAAATTGAAAATGGAAAAATGGTTAATAGTTTGACTAGTTAGAATAATTATTTTATAAAACAGAAAATTGATTTGAATCACTTATTCAAAAATATGCAAAATATAATAGTTAATGCATTTTTAAATTGAAAATGGCAAAATGGTTATTAGTTTCACTAGTTAGAATAATTATTTTATAAAACAGAAAATAGATTTGGATTACTTATTCAAATTCAAGAACTTTTCATGTTGAAATTTTTCTCAAATTCATAAGTATGCAAAAACTGTAAAATTCAAATGTTTAAAAAAATATACTAATTGAATTTTTTATTAAACAGGCGCGCCCCTGGGGTGATAATTTTGAAAAAAGGACCTTTAGTCCCGGTGCGTGCTACACACCGGGACGAAAGGTGTGGTGTTGGCGCGCGCGCGTTGGGCGGTGCCGAAAACCCTTTAGTCCACGCACCGGGACTAAAGGGGGGAACCTTTAGTCCCGGTCCATGTAACGAACCAGGACTAAAGGGTCTTTAGTCCCGGTGCGTTACACGGGTCAGGACTAAAGGCCTTCTCCTTATTACGCGCGCCCCTTCACTCCCCCACCATCTCCACTACTCACTACAGGGGAAAATCGCGCGCGAGCTAGCCGAAACGACGCCGGCAGGATGCCCATCCGTGCCGCCACCGTCTCACCGACGAACGCCGCCGCACCACCGCCTCTCCAGCCGGCGTCATCCCCGTCGGCCAGGTAATACCAACGAGCGCAGTAGATTGGCGCGCGGCCGCGCACGCAGCAAGGGGAGGCCGGAGGCGTCGCCTGGGGACCGTGCGTGCAACGGGTGGAGGCCGGCGGCCGCGCGCGCAGCAGGGGAGGCCGGCGGTTAGCAGCTGGCGAGCGGGCGTAGGCGCGAGCCGGCCAGGGGGAGGCGAGCCGGCCAGGCACCGGCGGCTCCTCTTTTTTTTGTAGAATTGTAATATTATTTTTGTAGTGTAATATATTAGTAGTGTAGTATTAGTAGTGTATATAGGGAATTATTTGAATATAGGAAATATTTGTATATAGGAAATATTTGTATATAGAAAATATTTGTATATAGGAATTATTTGTATATAGGAAATATTTGTATATAGGAATTAGGGTGGTAGTGCTCGTGGGCAGCCGGACTTAGGGTTAGGGTGGTGGTGCTCGCGGGCCACCGGACTTAGGGTTAGGGTGGTAGTGCTCCCGGGCCCCCGGACTTAGGGTTAGGGTGGTAGTGCTCGTGGGCAGCCGGACTTAGGGTTAGGGTGGTGGTGCTCGCGGGCCACCGGACTTAGGGTTAGGGTGGTAGTGCTCACGGGCAGCCAGACTGAGGGTTAGGGTGGTGGTGCTCGCGGGCCACCGGACTTAGGGTTAGGGTGGTAGTGCTCGCAGGCAGCCGGACTTAGGGTTAGGGTGGTGGTGCTCGCAGGCTACCGGACTTAGGGTTAGGGTGGTAGTGCTCGCGGGCCCCCGGATTAGGGTTAGGGTGGTAGTGCTCGTGGGTAGCCGGACTTAGGGTTAGGGTGGTGGTGCTCGCGGGCCACCGGACTTAGGGTTAGGGTGGTAGTGCTCGCGGGCAGCAGGACTTAGGGTTAGGGTGGTGGTGCTCGCGGCCCACAGGACTTAGGGTTAGGGTGGTAGTGCTCACGGGCAAATTGCTATTGTTTATTGTAGCAAATTGCGTGTTCATATTATTGTTTAGTATTATTTTATGCAGCAATATTGACTGAAAAATGTTATTGTGTGCATTTTGTAGAAAACTATGGATCCAATCCAGAGAGACCTAGCACAGGAAGAAATTCTCGAGGATCTGATCAATGACACCCCCCATGTTGATCCACCCGAATCTCCGTCGATTTATCTGAACCCCTCCGGTGAGGGAGAGGAGGTCGATCGAAATGATCAAGGAGAAGCCGATGGCTCCGGTGGTGGAGAAGCCGATGGCGAGGTATATATATGAAGTCTGGTGATCAGTAGATGCATTAACTAAGTTGTATATATATATAAATTGATGAATGTTTCTTCTCTTAGGCCTCCACATCGAGCAAAAAATATTCCAAACGAGGCCCGGCCAAAAAGTTGGACGCATCTACGTGTTATACAATTACGCGGGTATCACCACGGGGTGAACTGGTGGAACCCGAAAAGGCTAAAACTGTATTTAAACAACAATGCGGAGTTATGGTTAGGGATCGCATCCCGATCACCGTTCGAGAGTGGAATAAGACCAAAGGGGCGAAAGAGGGTGAGTATGTCGCTGACAGGTGCAAAGAGAGTCTTTGGAATGACCTCATGACACATTTCCCCCTGCCAGAATGTGAGGATGATGCCGACATAGCTGCATTGAGGAAGAAAGTCAAGCACTGGACTCTTACGAAGATGGCCGAACTATTCAAGAACTAGAAGAAAGCATTATGGCAAAAGTATCAGAAGACGAAGAAGACTCCTAAATTTGAATGTTATCTAACGAAGCAGCAGGCTAACTGGGATGCATTTGTGAAGTACAAGGAGTCACAACCTGCTATGGAAATATCGGAAAAAAACAAGAAAAATGCTGCGATGAAGAAATATCACCATCACCTGGGGCCAGGGGCTACGCGGCTCCCATGCCAAAGTGGGATGCTAAAGAGAATGAGCTGCTTGCTAAAGGGATCACTCCAGAACCAATACGCGAAGAATGGGATCTGAGGGCAAGGAATTGGTTCCTTGGGCATGGGAGTGAGTATGACGAAAGTACAGGGGACCTTATTTGCAGTGACGGGATTAGGATACCCGGGATACATGGCAGAAAGTGGTGAAGGAGATTAAAGCGGGGACAACAAAGTTCTGTCCCGATAGAGAGAAAGACTTGCTGACAAAGGTCCTCGGGAATGACGAACGCGGAGGACGTGTACGAGGCCTTGGCCCTAGTTATACGTGGGAGATGGGTTTTCCCAAAGACAGAGATACTTATAGGAGCCGAGAGAGAGCAAAGAGGCGACGGCAGGAGGAGGAGGGAGACAGGTTCACCGAGTTGCTAGGAACACTTCGAATGCATCAGCAACAGATTGAGGAACTTCGAGGAGCAGCGCGCCTGCAAGATCCTGTACTCGATATTACCGTTGTCCCATCTCAGCGGAGAAGTAGCATGGCTGAATTGGAGGTCCCTTCTGACGATGCACGTATGGTAGATGGCGGTCCCGGCTACCCCGTGGATGGAATCAAGGAGCAGGCATCTTGTGAGCTCCATCAGAAGGTGAAGAACCTATCCATCAAGGTGGCGTTCGGATGTGCTTTACCTTGTCCACCTGGCGCATGCTGGCATGGCCGTGAGATTCCAGCTGGCTATGCTAAAGTTGGTGTGGATGAAATCGCGACTCAATGGAGCTTGACATCCCTGGACCTGAAGGTGAGAGGACACTTAGAGAAGTACTGGGTGGTATTATTCTATGGGACAAGAACAACATCAAGCTTCTAGGCTGGATGCCAAAGCCAACACCGCCTCCGAGTGGTCGCATGTCACCTTCACCTCCATCACCTCCAAGAAGCCCACCCCATGACTACGACCACCACAGCCTGAGTCCATCTCGATCTCCGCCGCAGCCTCCGATTAGTACTAAACGACGCAGGAGCCCAAAATGACAAATGTCTCCCCTCCCAAGAGTACCTCATAAGAATCTTCCCATCAGACCTTACGATCGTACTAACGAGGAAACCGACATGATCGTAAAGGCCGAATGTGTTGCGCAGCTTCAAAAGAAGAAACCCAAGCCCGCCCCGGTATACACCGAGAAGCAAAAAGCGTATGCACTTTCTTTTCTGAACACAAAATCGCAATATGAATTGCACCATAAGCCAGATGAATATCGACGCACACTTCAGAAGGTAGTGAAGAAGAGCAAATCAAGTAGAAGTGCAAGCGGGAGCAAATCGTAAGGTCAAAGTGCAACCGAGAAAAGAATGGACGTCCCCGAGCTCGGGGAATAGGCCAAAACATCGATCCCACCCCTCCAGGTGTTATCCTATGACACTCCCCAGCAGGATATGGAAGAAGCTAAGACGCTTGCGACCGCTATGAATGTGACTGTTGAGGAATTGCTAGTTCCCAGGACGACAAGTTACCCAAGGCTCCGGTAGTCCCTACATATGTCCCAGGGAAGCCTCTGGTCTGCTTTGAGCAGTTCCAACAACTGCCAACACAAATGCGGAGTTTACATAAATGGTACTTGAAAGCCGTAAATCAGGAGAGAATAATGATCGTGGCGAAAGTCCCACATGAATACTACTTTCGAGAAGAAGAGGTCCATGTTGAGTTTCCAGAACTCTTCTAGTTATACACTTTCGACGCCCTCGACAAAAGTCTCATGAGTTGCTATTGTCTGTAAGTTGTTGGATTCATTGTCTATATATAAGATGTTCATTTTTTTCAGTTGTTCAGTTCATTGCATGTAATTATCCTAATTATATCCTTTTGTACTCTATTATTATGCAGAATGAAGATCATGGAATGTAAAAGAAGGTCAATCTTTAGTGTTGGGTTCATTGACCCAGATAAAATACATGTAAAGACGCTAACAACAAAACCCGAGGAGACGCAGGAAAACCTTCTAAGGTTTCTAACGGAGCAAAGTTTCTGTGACCACATACAGTTTCCTTACAATTTCGCGTCAGGGTCTTACTCTATTGTACACATTCTCTTTTGCTTACTCGATGTTAAGTGTAATTGATGAGTTACTAATGTATATATAAACGTGTATAGTTTCCACTAGATTCTCATGGACATTCAACTTGATAAGGGAAGAGTTGAAGTCATGGACCAATTAAAGAGACCCCTGGAAATTTTTAGGGACATGCAGGACATGCTCTAGAGGTAATTTTCGCGCTACATCGGTCTCTTTCGTTGATTTCCTGAGATATCACGTAATAAATAACTCATTCATTTTCCTTACCGGGTAGGGTTTGGAACCAGTTCAAGAGTGCGGTTACGGGTGAATTTAGTGAGAAGCTGACGTTTAAGCCTGTCTCGGTAAGTAGTACGCTCATCTCTTTACTTCTAGTTTCAATACAATTATGATGCTGGATTATTATTTTGATTGAATTCTATTCTCGTAAAGTGCACGAGGCAGCCACCAAAGACGAATCTATGTGGATTCTACGTTTGCGAGTTCATTCGCACGTTTACCAGTGAGCTGAATGATTATAGAGTCGATGTAAGCAATACATTCATAACATTATTTTTATTACCTTCACTTTTTGTTATCATGATTGATATTCATATTGATCTCCTTTTCTTATATAGTTCGAGAAAATGCGGGATCAGCTCCTACCACAGCAACCGTAGTAGCAATTGCTGAAGAACTGGCAGGATTCTTGTTGAAGGAGATGATAGATGACGCCGGAGAATTTAGTGTGAATAGGCGCCGATGATCCCCGACCGTGTAATTGAATAGACGGGCTCTAGTCCCGATAATTATGATCTCCATCTGTAACTATCATGTATATATTTGTATGCTCGATCTTAAGAGAAGTTATCTTATGTATGCACGAACATGTACGCTATGTGGTAGCGTAGAAAACTATTTTGAAATGAAAAAAAGGATACAAATTGAATTCTCTGCCGTGGCAGAGAAAGTGCCTAAAATTCTGCCGCGGCAGAGAACCATTTGTCCCGGTTCGTAATATGAACCGGGACTAATGGGGGGCACCCAGCGCCCGCAGAGACAGCCATGTGGATGCCCATTGGTCCCGGCTGGTAAGAGGGCCAGGACTAGTGGGTGGGCCTTTAGTCCCGCCCCTCCAGTCCCGGTTACCAGGACCGGGACTAAAGCCCCTTACGATCCGGGACTGGAGGCCCGTTTTCCACTAGTGACACATGATCATGTGGTTTATGAAAAGAACAGACATTCACTACTCTGGTTGTGGTTCATGAAAAGAACACGCATCCAATGACTCTAGCTATGGTTTGTGAAAAGAACACATGCAATGACTCTAGCTGTGGTTAATGAAAAGAACACACATGCAATGACTCTTGTGGATCCATATGGGGTTAATGAAAAGAACACACATTCAATGACACTTGTGGATCCATATGTGGTTTCTGAAAAGAACACACATCCAATGACTCTGGTGGATCCCTATGTGGTTTGTGAAAACAACAGGCATTCACTAAATCTAGTTGTGCTTCATGATAAGAACACACATGGAATGACACTGGTGGATCCATATGTGGTTTGTGAGAAGAACAGACATGCAATGACTCTAGTTGTGGTTCATGAACAGAACACACTTGCAATAACTGTTGTGGATCCATATGTGGTCTATAAAAAAATAGACATGCAATGACTCTAACTATGGTGCATGAAAAGAACAGGCATGCAATGACTCTAGTGGATCCATGTGTGGTTTGTGAAAAGATCAGACATGCAATGACACTAACTGTGGTTTATGAAAAGAACATGCATCCAATGACTCTCATGGATCCATATGTGGTTCGTGAAAACAACACACATGCAATGACTCTAGTGGATTCATATGTGGTTTGTTAAAAGAACAGACATGCAATGACTCTGGTGGATCCATATGTGGTTTCTGAAAAGAACACACATGCAATGACTCTAGTTGTGGTCCATGAAAAGAACACACATGCAATAAGATGCCCTCAGGACGAAAACCCTAAGTACCCAATCAAAAATCCACGAAAGAGTCTGTAGCCGCCGTCTTCTCCATCCCTGGATCGGGAGGGATTTGAAACTCTTCCCGGCACCCTACTGGAGAGGGGAATTCACCCTAGAGGCCTTCTTCATCATCATGCAATCCTCTGGTGTGATGCATGAGTAGTTCATCTCTGGACTACGGGTCCATGTAGTAGCTAGATGGCTGGTTCTCCTCCTTTGTGCTTTCATGTCTAGATCTTGTGAGCTCTGTTCATGATCAAGATCATCTATTTGTAATTCATACATGTTGTGTTTGCGGGGATCCGATGGATATTGATATGCTATTTCAGATTGATTATTGATTCTATCATGTCTTTGTTATTTGTGATCTTGCATGCTTTCCTTTGTTAGTAGCTATCTTGGCCAAGTAGATGCTAGCAACTCCAAGAGTTAGTATTTATGCTCGATAGTGGGTTCATGCCTCTGGTAATCTGGGGAAGTAACAGAAATCTCTAAGGTACTAGATGTGTTGTTGCTACTAGGGACAAAACAACAATCCTTTGTTCATAGAACAATCGTATTGTTTACATTACACGCAATTCGTAAAGCAATAATCTGTTGCTTGCAACTTAATACTAGAGGGGGTTCGGATGATAACCTGAAGGTGGATAATTAGTCATAGATGCAGTTGGATGGCGGTCTATGTATAATGTTGTAATGCCCAATCGAATCTCAAAGGAGTCAAGATGATTAGTATATGCATGTATTGCTTTCTCGATGTTTGTCAATTGCCCCGCTGTAATTTGTTCACCCAGCATGTTATCTATCTTAAGGAGAGCCACCTCTAGTGAACTATGGATCCCGGTCCTTTCTTTTACATACAATCTATAAACTGTTTACTGCGTTGTGTTTACTTTCTGCAAACTATTACTTCCTTCCATTCGATACGTTTAATCCTTTGTTTTCAGCAAAACCGGTGAGATTGACAACCTCATCGCAAGTTGGGGACAGAGTTCTGTGGTTGTGTTGTGCAGGTCTCCACGTTGTTGCTGGCACCGGTAGTGCGCTCTGCCAATGTTCAGCTAGCTACACCTTTGGAGTGTTTCCTTGCTCCTACTGGATTGATAACCTTGGTTTCGTACTGAGGGAAAACTTGCTATTGTTCTCATCATACCTTCCTCTTGGGGTTCCCCAACGAGCTCGATATATTTTGGGCCATCAGGGAACTGGATGGCCATGTGACCCATGTGCGTTCCACGAAGATCTTTCGTCGTTTGAACCAGGATAGTCGTGTCTTATTCCCTTTGTCACTCGATACTTGCATTGCCCGAGATCTGATCAATGACATCACCATGTTGTGTTCAATCTCGTTACTGAACAACGCTACTTGACTCATTCCGACAAGTGATATCCACGTGATCGAATCACACGCTGCGTAGCTATTGGATATAACCTCTCCGAGTGGGCCCTTGAGTATCTTCCCGTCACATGGACGGACAAATCCCGCTCTTGACATATATTGCCTCAACGGTTTCCTCCGAGTACCTTAACACACCTTTATAACCACTCTATTACCAAGTGGCGCTTGATGCTATCAAAGCACTCTCAGGAGACAGTGATTGATATAGCCTCACGGTATAAGGAATAGTCTACGAGGATCCATTTCTAATCATCATAACTTGAACTTCTTGACATGATCGGGTCATGATGTTTAGGTTGGGTATTGGTTCATCATCTCATTCTCGGAATGAGATGACTTCATTTCCAACTGTCATAAATGCCACATGATCAGGAAACATGACCATATGTTGACCAATGAACCAGTGCTAGAGTTTCACTGAGAAACCCTGGTTGTTTGTATATCACACGTGTATTGATGTTTCCACTCAATATAGTTATAGTATGATATAAAACTTAATCATAAACTATATGAAATATGATAATAGTCCTTATTACTATTTGTCTCTAGGGCATATTTCCAACACTTCCGCTGTATCCAGGCCGTATATACCAAACTCGAGTACATGTAGGGTATACCCATGCCAGCGTGAGTTGCAAATTTGGTTGAAAATGAGGACTCACTTTCTTATGAGAGTTGGAACTTTGCCTGCAACTGCTAAATGTTTTCGTGTTCATGCCTCAGTTGCAACTGGAGATTGTTTGTGTTCTACTTTATCTTATTTAACTTGTGAGTTGCATCTGGTACTGTAACCGACTACACATTTTGGCTGGAGTTGCATCTGCTATTGCAACTGGCTTTCTCACAGGAGTTGCAACTTTTCCTGCAATGGAAGACGGGTCATGTGTGAGTTGCAACTATGGTTGCAACTGACGATTGTTTTTTCCTGATACCTTCTTTCTTAATGTTTTAGTTGCATCTTATACTGTAACTGGATAGACTGTTTTGCAAGTGTTGCAAATGGGGCTAAAAATGTGGACCGTTTTAACATGGTACCTTCCCTTTTTTATGGGACCATGCATCTGGCTTTCTCCACTGATGGTATAGTGAGGGAGTTGCAACTAGGGTTTGCAACTGAGGACTATGTTGTTTTGTTTTTTAGCCTTGAGTTGCACCTCGACACGCAACCGGCCTTCTCCCTAATGATATAGGGAGGTAGTTGCAACTGAGGACTGTGTTGTTCTTTTCTCTTTTTAGCCTTGAGTTGTTTCTCGACACGCAACCGGCCTTTTCCCTGATGGTATAGAGATGGAGTTGCAACTAGGGTTACAACTGACCGTAAGTCTCGAGTTGCAAAATTACATGCAACTGGACTTCTCCCCCGATGGTATAGAGAGGGAGTTACAACTAGGGTTGCAAATAAGGATTGTGTTGTTCTTTTGTATTTTAAGCATTGAGTTGAATCTCTACACACAACCAACCTTCTCCATGATGGTATAGAGAGGGAGTTGCAACTAGGGTTGCAACTGGACTGTGAGTCTCGAGTTGCAACTTGACACACAACTATCCTTCTCCTCTGATGGTATACAGAGGGAGTTGCAACTAGGTTTGCAACCGAGAATTGTGTTGTTCTTTTGTAGTTTTTATCCCTAAGTTGAATCTCTACACGCAACCAGCCTTATCTCTGATGGTATAGAGAGGGAGTTGCAACTAGGGTTGCAATTGGACTGTGAGTCTCGAGTTGCGACTTGACATGCAACTGGCCTTCTCCCCTGATGGTATAGAGAGGGATTTGCAACTAGGATTGCAACTGAGGACTATGTTGTTGTTTTGTGTTTTTAGCCTTGAGTTGCATCTCGACACGCAACCGACCTTCTCCCTGATGGTATAGAGAGGCATTTGCAACTAGGGTTACAACTGGACTATAAGTATCGAGTTGCAACTTGACACGCAACTGGCCTTCTCCCCTGATGGTATAGAGAAGAAGTTGCAACTAGGGTTTTAACTGAGGACTTTCATCTCAAGTTGCATCTCAACTTGCAACTGGCCTTCTCCCTTGTTGGTATAGAGAGGGAGTTGCAACTAGGGTTGCAACTGGACTGTGAGTCTCAAGTTGCAACTTGACACACAACTAGACTTTCGTTTTATCTCGACATGCAACTGGTTGTTCTAGGTTGAGTTTGCTTGGCCCGCGTTTGGTTATCCGGTCTGGCATGTTCTATCGTTCTAGGCTATTAAGCAGGGGCGGGCCTGGTTTTTGGGCAGTTTTAGCAGGCCTGGTTTGTTCGTTCCGGCCTGTTCCAGTTTTGCTTGCCTTCGAATTGTGTGTTTTTCTCTAGGTTGTTTTAGATGGTGGGGATTTTGTGATTTGTTGAATTGTTCTTTTCCTTTTTGTTTATTGTTTTTCAAGTTCACCCATTACTTTTAATAATTATTATTATTCAAGTTTTTTGCAAGACTTTTTGTAAAAAATATGCATGGATGGCCTAACATTTTTTATTTATTTTTTTGTCTTCCTTTTTCTATTGATATCTAGTGTCAATCGTGTCATTAGTAGTGAAATGGTTAATTTTGTTAGATAGGCATTGATTTGTTAAACTATGGTTCATAAATATATTTAAGTTGCTCCTACTATTTTGTGTCACTAATTTTAGATGTGCTCAAAATTTGGTAGCATGATCAAGTTTGTAAATCATATTTGAAAACTGTTGTAAGTGTTTTGTGCTAACTATATATGGCTTGTCCAAGGATTAATATTTATTAGTTTATTTTCAATTTTTATCTCTTTTTCAGTTGGTGAAGCAACACCGTCACATGGATATCAGTTGCATGGATATCAATAGCATGATTGAGCATTGTTTTGACATTCCTTCTCTTCCTATTATTATTTCTAAGGATGAATAATACACTTTTCCTATTGTTATGGATTATGCAAATCCATCTCGCGATTATAGCTGAGTGAGCATCCATGTGTATTTTAGTGCAACTGGACATGCAACTTGAGGGCGGGGCGGACCATTTCAAATTGACCTATCAATCACAACTAGACATGCAAACTAAGGGCCATGGGTGGAGTCTGAGGGCCATGGATGGAGTCTTTTCAAATCGACTTGTCAGTTGTAAATGGACATATATCTCGAGGGCCAGGGCAAGGCCTTCAACCTTTTTATTTTTAAATTTTCATTATTTAAATTGATAGTTGACTTGCAATCTGACATGCAACTTGGGAGACGAAATTTTTCCTAATCAATCTTTTTAAGTCACAACTAGACATGCAACTCTAGGGCCGGGTGGTGCCTTTTTGAAATCGACCTGTTAGTTGCAACTGGACATGCAACTCGAGGGCCGGGGTGAGGTATTCAACCTTTTTAATTTTGATTTTTGATTTTTCTAATTGATAGTTGAGTTGCAACCAGACATAAAACTTGGGAGACGAAACTTTTCCTAATCGATCTTTTAAGTCACAATTAGACATGCAAATCAAGGGTCGGGGCGGGTTTTTTTTTTAAATCGACCTATCAGTTGCAACTGGACATGCAACTTGGACGACCAAAGGTGAGGCCTTCAACCTTTTTATTTTTGAATTTTCATTTTTAAATTGAAAGTTGTTGCAACTAGACATGCAACTTGGTAGGCAAAACTTTTTCTAATCGATCTTTTTAAGTCGCAACCAAACATGCGAATCGAGGGCCAAGGCGGGGCCTTTTTAAAATCGACCTGTCAGTTTCAACTAAGCATGCAACTCGAGGGTCGGGGTGAGGCATTCAACCTTTTATTTTTGAATTTTGAATTTTTAAATTGATAATTGAGTTGCAACCAGACATGCAACTCGGGAGACAAAAAGTTTATAATCGATCTTTTTAAGTCACAACCAGACATGCAAATCAAGGGCCGAGGACGGGGCCGTTTTCAAATTGAACTGTCAGTTCCAACTGTACATGCAACTCAAGATCTAGAGGTCAGGGCTTTTCAAATCGACCTATTAGTTGCAACTGGACATGCAATTTGAGGGCCGGGTCAATGTTATTATTTTTGAATTTTATTAAATTGATAGTTGAGTTGCAACAAAACATGCAAATTGGGAGATGATTTTTTCTAATCAGCCTTTTAAGTTGCAATTCGAAGGCTAGGGGCATGGCCTTTTCAAATATCCCTACCAGTTGCAACTGGACATGCAACTCGGGAGCTACAGGGCCTTTTGAGTTGCAACTATACATGCAACTCAAGCGCCGGGGGCGGGGCCTTCAACTTTTTTCTAATTTGACATTAGCAAAAATATTAAATGACCTTTTAAGTTGCAACTACACATGCAAGTCGAGGATCGAGAGCAAGGTCTTTTATGTCGACTTGTCAGTTGCAATTGGACATGCAACTCAAGGAGGAGGGTTCTTTTCAAATGGACATATTAGTTGCAATTGGACATGCAACTCGAGGGTCACAGTGGGGCCTTCGACCTTTTTATTTTTGAATTTTGATTTTTAAAATTGATGGTTGACTTGCAACCAGACATGCAACTCAGGAGATAAAACTTTTTCTAATCCATCTTTTAAGCTGCAATTGGACATGCAACTCGAGGGCCAGGCAGTGACCCCTTTTCAAATTGACTTGTCAGTTACAACTGGACATGCAAATCAAGGGCCAGGGCTAGGGCCTTTTCAAATTGCCCTATCAGTTGCAATTTGACAGCTGGGAGAACCTTGAAAGTTTTCTAATATGAGTGGGATCTTGAGTTGACATGCAAGTACGATAAAGATTTGTTTCATGGTCTACTTTGAGTTGCATGTTGACATGCAACAGGTTTTCTCATGGACTTGCAAATGAGGATTGTTTTGTGATCCCTTTCCCTTTTAAGATGAGTTGCATATGGACATGTAACTGGCTTTTCTCCGTGGACTTACAAACGAGGATTGTTTTCGTGGTCCCTTCTTTACCATTTTGAGTTTTTGTATATGGACTTTTTTGGTCCCCTTTCTTTACTACTAGTTGCATATCGACATGCAACTCGTTGGCCCACGCTGCATGGGGAACCCAACAGAGAGCAGTCAACTCAAGGTCCCAATAGCCGTCGAGTTAGAAAACTGAGCATTCAACTGGACATGGAAGTATGATCAGGATTTGTTTCGTGGTCTACTATGAGTTGCATGTCAACTGGCTTTCTCGCGGACTTGCAAATGGGGATTGTTTTGTGATCCCTTTTTCTTTTATGGCTAGTTGCATATGGACATGCAACTGGCTTTTCTCTATAGACTTGCAAAAAAGGATTGTTTTCGTGGTCCCTTCTTTACCATTTTTGAGTTTTTGCATCTAGACTTTTTTTGGTCCCCTTTCTTTACTACGAGTTGCATATCGACATGTAACTGAGTTTTCTCGGGGGGCAGTTGCAAGTGGGGTTGCAACTGAGGATTGTTCTCGTTGTCCCTTCTTTACCTTTTTGGAGTTTTTGCATGAACACTTTTCGTGGTCCCCTATCTTTACTACGAGTTTCATATGACATGCAATTTGCTTTTCTCGAGGGGGGGCAGCAGTTGCAATGGGTTTTTGCATTGAGACTTTTCGTGTTCCCCTATCTTTACTACCAGTGGAAAATCAACATGCAACTGGATTTTCTTAGGGGATAGTTCCAAGTGGGGTTGCAACTGAGGATTGTTTTCGTGGTCTGTTCTTTACCCTTTTGAGTTTTTGCATATGCACTTTTCATGGTCCCCATTCTTTACTACGAGTTGCATATCGACATGCAATTGGCTTTTCTCGGGAGGGGGTAGTTTTAAGTGGGGTTGCAACTAAGAATTGTTTTCGTGGTCCCTTCTTTACCATTTTTGATTTTTTGCATCTAGACTTTTTGTGGTCCCCTTTCTTTACTATGAGTTTCATCTACATGCAACTGGCTTTTCTCGAGGGGGGAGGGGGGCGGGACAGTTGCAAGTGGGGTTGCAATTGAGGATTGTTTTAGTGGCCCCTTCTTTACCATTTTTGAGTTGTTGCATCGGCACTTTTCATGGTCCCCTTTCTTTACTACAAGTTGCATATCGACATGCAACTGGCTTTTCTCGGGAGGGGGCAGTTTTAAGTGGGGTTGCAACTGAGAATTGTTTTCGTGTTCCCTTCTTTACCATTTTTTAGTTTTTGCATCTAGACTTTTTGTGGTCCCTTTCTTTACTACGAGTTTCATATCTACATGCAACTAGCTTTTCTCGAGGGAGGGACAATTGCAAGTGGGGTTGCAATTGAGGATTGTTTTAGTGGTCCCTTCTTTACCTTTCTTGAGTTTTTGCATCTGGACTTTTTGTGGTCCCCTTTCTTTACTACTAGTTGCATATCGATATGCAACTGGCTTTTCTCCGGGGAGGGGGGGGCAGTTGCAAATCGGGTTGCAATTGATGATTGTTTTCGTTGTCCCTTCTTTACCTTTTTGAGTCTTTGCATCTGCACTTTTCGTGGTCCCCTTTTTTTACTACGAGTTGCATATCGAGACGCAACTGGCTTTTTTCCGGGGGGGGCAGTTGCAAGTAGGATTGCAACTGAGGATTTTGTTCATAGTCCCTTCTTTACCTTTTTTGCATCTGCACTTTTCGTGATCCCCTTTCTTTACTACTAGTTGCATATCGACATGCAACTGGCTTTTCACGGGGAGCAATTTCAAGTGGGGTTGCAACTGAAGATTGTTGTTGTGGTCCCTTATTTACGTTTTTTGAGTTTTTTTTGCATCTGGACTTTTCGTGGTTCCCTTTATTTACTACTAGTTGCATAGCAACATGCAACTGTATCTCGGTGAGCAGTTGCAAGTGGGGTTGCAACTGAGGATTGTTTTCATGATCCCTTCTTTATGTTTTTTAAGTTTTTGCATCTGGATTTTTCCTGATTCCCTTTCTTTACTACTAGTTGCATATCAATATGCAACTGGTCTTTCACGGGGAGCGGCTGCAAGTGGGGTTGCAACTGCGGATTGTTTTCATGATCCCTTCTTTACGTTTTTTGAGATTTTTGCATCTTGAATTTTCGTGGTTCCCTTTTTTACTGCTACTTGTATATCGAATATTGTTTCACTGTCCCTTGTGACTATAAGTTGCAACTGGCTTTTAACGAGAGACGCAACCGGTGTTGCAACTAAGTGTTGTTTTGCGGTCCTTTCTTACTATGAGTTATAACTAGACTTGCAACATGCTTTTAACGGGGGCTGCTACTAGGTTGCAATTGAGGATTGAACTGTCATTTTCTTGTTTCACGGTCCCTTCTTATTTTGTATTGAAACATCATTTTCTTATTTTGTGATCACATTCTTATTATGAGTTGAAACTAGACTTGCAACTGCCTTTACTGCCTTTTCTCGGGGAGTGTTTTCCGGTCACTTCTTACTATGAAAAGAAAATGAAAAGAGCCCAACAACAATAGGTCAACAAAACACAAAGGTATTCGGCAAACCATGTTTGAAGCTTAATGTGTCGGTTATCAACTAACGCCTAAAGCGAACCCCGGGTGAGTCGACCAACCTAGGCGATTATTTGTTTAGCTCTATTTTTTTGTTGAGTTTTGTGTGCCTGTTTTGTTTATGTTTGTTCTTTTCTTTTCTGGTTTCTTTACTTAATATATTTTTATTTTCTTTTACGTCTTTTATTTCCTTTTCTGTTACATTTTATTTTTGTTTTTGTTTTTCCTATTTTTTCGTGTTCTCTGTCTATTCATGTTCTCCTTTTTTTCTATCTTTTAAGTTTAAAAAATATATGTCGATAATTTTTAGTCTGCAATGTCTGAATTTTCTTCTAACACGTGAACAATTATTTTGTACCATGTCATTATTTTTGTGTCATGTGAACATTGTACTGAAACTTGTGCACAAAATTTTGAACTATACGAACATTTACTAAAGATCATGAATATATTTTTTGAGCCTCATAAAAAAATTGTTTGAACTATATGAATATTATTAAACCTCATGAACTCTTTATGAACCTCGCGAACAAATATTATGAACTATACAAAACATTTTATAAATCTCGTGAACATTTTTTTCTAGAACTCACAGACAATTTCTCTGAACTATGAGAACATTTTTTAAACCACGGGCTTTTTTTTGGAACCTCGCAACCCATTTTTTTGAACTATACGAACAAATTACTTAACCTTGTGAATAAAATTTTGAACCCAGCGAACAATTTTTGAACTCTATGAATATTTTTAGCAAGTTCCTAAATATATTTAGTTTAAAAACATTTTTCTCCATTAAAATAACTTTATTTTTAAACGGACGTAGAGAGCATGAATGAAAATAGCTTAGAAGCACGTGAAAGTGAAACACGCTATGTATAAAAACGAGCGAAGCAGTAAACAAGTCCTAGTTCTGTACTTAAACGAACATATCATTCCATTGTGGGTAGATTGGAAACGGAGTAGAAAAAAAAGTATACGAGCAATACGAACTAACGTGGCTTTACCATTTCCGCTAGCATAGGTGCCGGCCAGCCGGGTGCGCGCACGTATGAAACAGAGGAGAAATAAAACAACAATAACAGCTGTTGTGGCGTAAGCATGTGACGTCAGCTAGCTGAGATTTAGTTTAAGTCACAGCCAGCTGCGCGTTAGTCACTCCCATTATTTTTATGAAATATTTTCGAATTATTTTTATGAAATATTTCCGACTTCTCAATCTAGTTTCACAAATTTCACCTTTTTCCAAAATGTTTCACAATGTAACCGATATTTTATTCTGATTTTCATAAAAGTTTCATTTATATTCTAATTATTAATTTTATATTAGACAAATGTCAAAAATCTCACAAATCTCGAATCACCGAGCGGACCGTGGATGTGGCGGCGGTAGAATGGCCGGGTTCCATGCAGTGGTCCTTTCAAGAACAAACAGCCTGTAGTTCTAGTACTTTTCGAGCCACATGCAGGCAGTTCGCTGCTGCTGCTACGATCGAGGCAAGTCCCTAGACGTGAGCTGCCCACATGCCCATGAAGCGGTGAACTTCAAGAGCATTCAAGCGCTTGGTAATGGCGCAGCATGCGTGGTACTACTATCGTGCCGTTCATGGCGCTCCACCGCGCTCGTCCTGCGTACCTGCACCGACCGTATGCTCCTCCTCCCCTTTATGGTCCTCTTATTGTCCATGGCGTCATGTTTGTGCACAATGGGGAGCACGTACGGGAGCATTGATAGAGGCCTGTTTTGTCAAGATGAGCCGGTGCAGGTAGTTAACACTGAGCCAGTACATGCACTACGATCGAGCAAAAGGAAGAAGCAAACTGAAGAAGGAATAGGCTACAGAGAGAGCAGGCCGACGGTGAGAGTGGTATATAAATCCATCATCTCCGGCTAGCCTCCATCCAACAACGAAAGCTCAGACCACGGGATCGACTCAAACCGTCACAATCCCTCTTCCTAGGACTCCTCGACGATGGGGACTTCGTCGCTCCCGCTCAGCCTCCTCGCGCGAGCATACCACTTCGTCGCAAGCCACCGCCTCACCCTCGCCGCCTTCCCCTTCACCGCCACAGCCGCGCTGCGCGTCACTGCCTGGATCTCTTCTCTAGGCCAGCTTCACTCTTACTCTGCTCTACACTATGTCAGTCTCACTCTCACTCTGCTCCCGATCGTCGCACTAGTCCTATACATCGCATCAACAAGGCTGCGCCAGCGCCCAGTGTACCTCGTGGACTACGCGTGCTTCCGTCCGCCGGCCTCCCTCCGCGTGCCGCTTGCCAAGTACGTCGAGCACGCCGAGCTCGCGCCGTGCTTCGACGCCAAGAGCGTCGGCTTCCAGTCCCGCCTCATCGAGCGCTCAGGCTTCGGCGAGGAGACGTGCCTTCCGCCAGCTCTCCACCTCATCCCTCCGGAGAAGACGCTCAATGCCGCCCGCGCCGAGGCCGAGCAGGGGATCTTCTCCGCCGTCGACGCCGTCCTCGCCAAGACCGGCGTCCGCGCCGGGGACATCGGGGTGGTGGTGGTCAACTGCACCCTGTTCGCGCCGACGCCCTCCATGGCCGACATGGTGGTGCGCAGGTACGGGCTCCGCAGCGACGTCCGGTGCTTCAGCCTCTCCGGGATGGGGTGCAGCGCCGGGATCGCGGCCGTCGGGCTCGCGCAGAACATCCTGCAGTGCGGCAACGGGTGCGCTTACGCGCTGGTGGTGTCCACGGAGATCCTCACCGCCGACTACTACTCCGGCAACGAGCGCGCGATGCTGCTGCAGAACTGCCTCTTCCGGATGGGCGCGTCCGCAGCTCTGCTGTCCACGTCCCGCGTGCACGCGCGGTACCGCCTAGCCCGGGTGGTTCGCACGCACGCTGGACACGATGACCGCGCCTACGGGTGCGTGCAGCAGGAGGACGACGCGGCGGGGGAGCGCGGCATCGCGCTGTCCAAGGACGTCATGCCCGTGGCCGGCGACACGCTGACGTCCCACATGGCGACGCTCGGGCCCCTCGTGCTCCCGACCTCGGAGCTCCTCGCGTACGCGCTCTCCTTCATCGCGCGGCGGGTGCTCAAAAAGGATATCAAGCCGTACATCCCCGACTTCCGCACGGCGTTCGAGCACTTCTGCATCCACGCGGGCGGCCGCGCGGTGATCGACGAGCTGCAGCGCGGCCTCGGGCTGTCGGACTTGCTGGTGGAGCCGTCGCGCATGGCGCTGCACCGGTTCGGCAACACGTCCAGCAGCTCCGTGTGGTACGAGCTGGCGTACCTCGAGGCCAAAGGACGCGTGCGCGAGGGGGACCGCGTGTGGACCATCGGGTTTGGGTCAGGGTTCAAGTGCAACAGCGCGGTGTGGGTGTGCCTCCGGACGCCGCCTCCTTTGGTCAGTGGGCCGTGGGACGGCTGCATGCATCGTTACCCGGTGGCCGCGGTGTAATGAGGGTGATTTGCGCCGATGTGTCGTGTGCTCTGCTCCTGATTTTTCCTTGCATCCAAGGCATGATTTATGATTGGAGATTGGATTTAAATTGAATCAACTATGTACACTTTTGTGAACTTATATTGTACCTCTCTGTCCACAAATAACTGATTTAAGTTTGTCTAGATGCATATATATCTACACAGTAAAATACGTCTAGATATTTGATTCCAGACAAAACCAAATCAGTTATTTCTTGACCAAGAGAGTACTAATTGAAACACATGTACGAGTCATAAGAGAGAGGGGCAATCAGCAGCCGCCGTCTAAAACCCATCATGGTTCCTTCTCACTCACGGGTGACGCTGACAGTCAGCATGTCTCCCATGACTTGAGGCCTTGGAAGCCCGAAGTGTTAAAGTATATTTGTATATTGTAGTTTCTTCATATGTTATGGGGCTTTCTGTATATTTGCACATATACATGTACTATATATTCTGATCTTTGGCTCTCTGGTAATACAAGCATCTATTACCCTAACATGGTATCAGAGTCGTAAGGCTTTTTTTCCCTATGCAGCCGCCGCCGCCACGCCCGGCCGCCGCCGCCGCCGCAGCTCGCCTCGGCACCCCGCCGCCGCGCCCGGCCGCCGCCGCCTCCGTCACCGTCTGCCCGTTCCCGGCTGCCGCCGCCTCTTCTCGGCCGCCGCCGCCTCTTCCCGGCCGACGCCGCCGCCGTCTCCGCCCGGCCGCCGCTCCGTCCCCGGCCGACCCCCGTCCTCGGCCGTCCCGGATCCGACGCCGCCGCTCGCCCCAGCTCTCTGCTGCCGCGTCTGGCCTCTGTCTGATCTAGATCTGTTCTGAAAAAAAGGGCTATGTCTTCCTCGTCGGGCTATGTTGCGATTCCTCGCTGCCCGGTGATTTTTGATGGCGCGAATTATCCTGATTTCGCTGCCTTCATGCGCGTCCACATGCGCGGTCTTCGCCTTTGGGGTGTGCTTTCTGGTGAGGTCTCCTGTCCACCGCGCCCCGATGCGCCTACGGCGCCTCTTGCACCGACGCCAGTTGCCCTTGCCCTCGATGCCACTCAGGCGGTCAAGGATGCAGCCCAGAGTGTTGATGATACTGCTCGGGATGATTATGATCGCAAGGTGCAGGATTACTCTACTGTTGTTGCGACCTACCGGCTGGATCTGGCTGACTACACTCAGTGGATAGATGAGGATGCTCGTGCTGCTGCTGTTCTCACTTCCAGTGTTCTGCCTCAGTATGTTGCTGAGTTCATGTGTCTTCCCACTGCTGCTGCTCAGTGGGCTTTTCTTCGTCAGCGCTATCAGCCGTCTGGAGATGCTCTTTATCTGTCTATGGTTCGTCAGGAGCATGATCTTAAGCAAGGTGATTCCACTATTGATGAGTTCTATACTTAGAGTGCTGCTATTTGGCGTCAGCTTGACTCTCTCCGTACAGCTGTGTGTAACACCTGTCCCTGTTGTCTGATTGTGCGCGTGGATCTAGAGTTTCAGCGCGTCTTTGAGTTCTTGTCGCGGCTCCGCAAGGAGTTTGAGTCGCGTCGTGTCCAGCTGCTTGCCCGTGGTCATGTTCCGCTCTCTGAGGTACTGGCTGAGCTTCGTGCTGAGGAGACTCGTCTTCGTGGTGCTGGTCTTCTTGAGGTTCCATCTGTTCTTGCTGCTCGTGGTCCCCCCGTGCCGCCGGTTTCGTCGTGGTCTCTAGCACCGCCGCTACTCTCTGCTCCGCCGGCCCAGGGTCAGAGTCAGCCTCAGTAGCCTCGTGGTTCTCGTCCTCCCTGCGCCCACTGTGTTAAGCCTGGCCACGATATCTCTGGCTGCTGGACGAGGGATCCCCGCTTACGTCAGCAGTACCTTGCTCGTCGGCAGTCTGGTTCTTCAGGATCTTCTGCCGTTGCTTCTGGACCTCCTACTGGTGCACTGTCGGATCAGGATAATATCTGTGGTCTTTGTAGTCTGCTCGCTGCTATAGGCTCTTCCTCGTCGGGTACTGTTGGTTCTGTGCCTAGCTCTTCTGGCACCGCGCGACCATCACCTTCTACATAGTTAGGTACGTCATTCCCGTGGTATCTAGATCCTGGAGCTTCTTTTCATATGACTTCTGCGTCTTCTATTCTTTCTGCTCTTCGCTCTCTTATTTCTCATGTTCGTGTTATTACGGCTGATGATACCTCTCTTCCTGTTTCCAGTCGAGGCACCCTCTCTACTTCCTCTTTCTCTGTTCCTGATGTTTCTCATGCTCCTAGTCTTAAGATGAACCTTTTCTCTACTAGTCAGCTTACTGATTCTGGTTGTCGTGTCATTCTTGATGCTGATTCTTGTGCTGTTCAGGACCATCGTACACAGGCTCTGGTTGGAGCTGGCCCTCGCAGCATTGAGTCTCCGGGGCTATGGGAGTTAGACTGGCTTCGCGTTCCTTCCGCTGACACTTCCTCTACCACTTCTCCTGCGGTTGTTGCGTCTGTCACTGGCTCGTTTCAGCAATGGCATCATCGGCTGGGTCATCTTTGTGGCTCCCGTTTATCGTCATTAGTTCGTCGTGATCTTCTGGAGCCTGTCTCAGGAGATGTGTCGTCTTTACATTCGTGTCAGGGTTGTAGGTTAGGCAAACAGATTCAGCTTCCCTATCCTACCAGGGTGTCTATATCTCAGCGACCTTTTGATTTAGTTCATTCAGATGTTTGGGGTCCATCTTCCTTTGCTTCAAAAGGGGGCCATCAATACTATATTTTGTTTATTGATGATTTTTCATGGTACACCTGGTTGTTTTTTATGCGCTCTCGCAGTGAGGTGCTTGCTATTTATCAGCGCTTTGTGGACATGGTTCGTACTCAGTATTCCACTCCTATTCGTGTGTTTCGTGCTGATTCTGTAGGAGAGTATATCTCCCAGCACCTGTGTGGCATCCTTGCTGAGCAGGGCACCCTTGCTCAGTTCTCGTGTCCCGGCGCCCATGCTCAAAATGGTGTCGCCGAGCGTAAGCATCGTCATATTCTTGAGACTACCCGCGCTATGATGATTGCTTCCTCTCTTCCGCCGCATTTCTGGGCTGAGGCTGTCGCTACGTCGACTTACCTCATTAACATCCAACCTTCAGCTGCTCTTCAGGGTGGCATTCCTCTCGAGCGTCTCTCTTGTTCCTGTCCAAACTACTCGACTCTTCGTTTATTTGGTTGCGTTTGCTATGTCCTTCTCCCTCCTCGCGAACGCACCAAACTGACCGCTCAGTCTGTTGAGTGTGTTTTTCTCGGCTAAAGTGATGAGCATAAGGGATATCTCTGTTGGGACCCTGTTGGTCGTCGTATGCGCATCTCTCGTGATGTCATGTTCGATGACACGCGTCCTTTCTATCCTCGCCCCACCTCTGGTACTTACCCAACTGATGACCTCTCTTTTCTTCTTTTTCCTGATACACCTTATGCTGTCCCTTCTCCTCCACCTCCTCCTTCTGATGTTCCTCCTTTGTCTCCAGCGCCATCCTCTCCTCCGTCTAGTTCCCCTAGTTCTCCTCGGTCTCCGGCTTCGGACCCTTCCTCCGCGGTTCCTTCTTCCTCCTCTTCTGATGAGTCATCTTCCGCGGATGAGCTTCCTTCTTCACGGCCTGTTCGTCAACGTCGTGCTCCAGACCATTACTCCCCTAGTCAGTATGGTCTCTCTGTAGTCTCCGAGCCGACTTCTTATCGGGATGCCGCGTGTCATCCTGAATGGCAGCTTGCCATGGCTGAGGAGATCGCTGCGCTTGAGCGCATTGGCACCTGGGATCTTGTTTCTCCCCCTTCTGGTGTTCATCCTATCACGTGTAAATGGGTCTATAAAATTAAGACCCGCTCTGATAGATCTCTTGAGCTATATAAAGCGCGTCTTGTGGCTCGTGGTTTTCAGCAGGAACACGGCCGTGACTATGATGAGACTTTTGCCCCTGTGGCCCATATGACCACTGTGCGTACTCTTCTTGCTGTTGCTTCTGTTCGACGATGGTCTATGTTCCAGCTTGATGTTCAGAATGCTTTTCTTAATGGCGAGTTGAGTGAGGAGGTTTATATGCAGCCTCCTCCTGGGTATTCTGTTTCCGATGGGATGGTTTGTCATCTTCGACGTTCCCTTTATGGCCTGAAACAGGCCCCTCGTGCCTGGTTTGAGCGCTTTGCCTCTGTGGTGACTGCTGCTGGTTTCTCTCCTAGTTCTCATGATCCAGCGCTTTTTGTTCACACTTCTCCTCATGGACGCACTCTTCTCCTTCTCTATGTTGATGATATGATCATTATTGGTGATGATCCTGAGTATATTGCCTTTGTCAAGGCTCGTCTCCGTGATCAGTTTCTTATGACTGATCTTGGTCCTCTTCGCTACTTTCTTGGGATTGAGGTTTCCTCCACTTCTGATGGGTTTTCTATCTCTCAGGAAAAGTATATTCAGGATCTTCTTGCTCGGGCTGCTCTTGCGGATGAGCGCACCATTGAGACTCCTATGGAGCTTAATGTTAAGCTTCGTCCTACTGATGGTGATCCTCTTCCCGATCCCACTCGTTATCGCCATCTTGTTAGGAGTCTTGTTTATCTTGCTGTCATCCGTACTGATATCTCTTATCCTATTCATATTCTGAGCCAGTTTGTCTCAGCTCCTACCACTGTTCACTACAGTCATCTCCTCCTTGTCCTTCGTTATCTTCGTGGCACGATTACTCGTCGTCTTTTCTTCCCTCGTTCTAGCTCTCTCCAGCTCCAGTGCTACTCGGATGCTACGTGGGCGAATGATCCTACGGACCGTCGTTCACTTTCTGCTTACTGTGTGTTTCTTGGTGGTTCGCTTGTTGCTTGGAAGACGAAGAAACATGTAGCAATTTCCCGTTCGAGTGTTGAGGGTGAGCTGCGGGCTATGGCTTCGGTGACCGCTGAGGTGACCTGGTTACGGTGGTTGCTTGCAGATTTTGGGGTCTCTGTTACGACATCCACTCCACTTTTGTCAGACAGTACAAGTACTATCAATATTGCACGTGATCCGGTCAAGCATGAGCTGACCAAGCATATTGGACCATGGCCTCTCACTAGCAGGAGGTTCTCGTTATTTGTTTATTTTATTTTTTAGTACTTCTTCGACATGGTGAGGCTTCGAGATGGTGAGGCGGCGACTTGATGTCAAGATAAGTTTCTCTTGGTCCCATCCTTAATTTTGTGGTGCATCTAGTGTCAACAAAGGCTCATGGTGTTATTTGTCCAACGGATCGCTTGAAATCTACTCATTTTACATGTTCGTTAGTGTGTTTTGAGACCAGTCTTGATTTACGATTGTCATCTTTGACGATGGTTATTGCTCTTTAGAGCCTTATCACGATGACTTCCCGTCAGTTTAATTACTACAACAAGCTCTTCTATGACAAGCTTTAACCGGCTCCGGTGAGGGAGGGGCGGGGACGACAACATGCCTTTAGTTGGAAACAAATCCTATACGACCTGGGTCGTACCTCTCCCGTGGTGGACCAACTCCAACGTGTGACATGTGGCAAACCAAATCTCAAAGCAATCAGCCCCCGGTTACCAAGTTAGGATTCCCTCGAGCAGCCATTCCCAATTCCCGAACGGTTCATCGCCGGCGGAGGGGCCAGAGCACGCCAGCGCCTAACATGGCGTCTGGGTCCTCCAAGACGTCCATGGGATGCCGATACTCGTTTGGCCGATCCCTACCGTCTTGCGCGACGTTCACGCGGACTGACTCCCCCGCGTGGCGGCGGCCGGAGACGCCGGCGAGCATGAAAACAACGCCGCCTCGAGCTACTGCGACATGGCCCTATAAGTGGTTCTTGTTGGACTTCGCCTTTGATCTCATTGCCCGCAGATTGATTGGAAATCTGGCCGCGATGATGGTCCGATGCGAAGTAGTACTTCTGCTGAGAGGCGACACTAGCTATTGACAGCGATTCTACAGCTGTTGATTTTGAAACGGACGCGAATTGTGCAGCCACAACGATACCATCAACGCCAGGCAGTGACGAAGCTGCTCTAAAGGGGAATTTGAGGAAGAAGACAACAATTGCTTTGAGATTCGGTTTGCGACGTGTCACCTGCTGGAATTGGTCCATCATCTGAGAGGTACGACCCAGGTCGTATAGGATTTGTTTTCCCTTTAGCTCGCGCTAATCTATACTATCTCCGTCTTAAGGCTTAAGGCATATAAATTTTTTTTAAAGTCAAACTAACTAAAGTTTGACCAAGTTTTTAGAGAAAAATATTAATATTTACACTAAGTAATTCATACCCTTTCATATATCATGAAACATATTTTCACATGGTATCTATATAATATAATAGTTCTTAATAGATTTTTCTAAAAGTTTGGTCAAACTTTACATGGCTTGACTTTTCAAAATAATTATATGCCTTAAGCCTTGGGATGGAGGGAGTATCTATCTATCTATCTATATCTATATCTATACCTAATAATAAAGGACGGATTGTTTTTTCTGGTCCAACACTTTTTTAGACCCTTTTACCCTCTCATCAGACAGCAATTGCCCACCGATGCCCCCGGTAAGTAAAACAGACTAAAACTACATGGTTAGTTTGGAAAAAAAACCAAAGTACATAATACGGTAATATTGCCACCGTACCGGTTCGTTTCTCTCTTTCTCCCACCTGGTTCTCTATATAACGTGAGATAGATAACGTGAGATAGAGGAGATACGAGAAATCAAGGAGGCGAGATCGATCACGAAGAAAACGACTTCTCGCAGGCCAGAGATCGATCAGATGACGATGTTCTCGTGACCTTTCTGAGATGGCTAGGCAAGGAACCGAAGACATGAAGCTCACGTAGGCAGGGTCATGCGAGCGTACGGCTAGAATCTCGGCTGCTCGCCGACGACAGATTTGGCAAACCAGATCGATTTCCCGTGTCGTCTCTTCCGGGAAAATGGACAAAAATAGCCTCTAAAAAAAATTCACAAAATAAACTCTGGCCAAAAGAATTTCACCCGGACTAACCCTTTTTGTAGCGCCCAACACAAAGGCGCTACACTCTACAGGATAGCGCCTATGGCATAGGCGCTATGCTCCCTGCCAGCGTGGCGGCCGCCTGGCCTACCCTGGCCCCACCCGGCCGAGTAGCGCCTGGGCGTTGAGCCTGGGCCGTGCAGCGCCTAGGCGCTATGCCCCAATGTGTAGCGCCTATGTGAAAGGCGCTACACATTGAGACATACAGCCACGCGCGCGCCCCCCCCTCCCCACCCCGACCCACTCCCTCCCCAGCCGCCAAGAACAGAGAAGAACACCCAGCGGCGGCCCTCTCTCCTCCCCCCTCAAGTCCCTCAGATTGGAGGCTTCACTTGGTGGATTTCGACCCTCCCCGGTTGCTAGAGGTACCCTCCCTCTATTCCCTCCGTTTTTACCGATTGAAATCTTTCATTTTGGTGGGATTTGAGTTGAAACCCTAGAAATTTGATTTGTGAGAAAATGTTTAGAAATTTGTTGGGTTTATTGGCCAATGTTGGGTAGAATGGTGTGTAACAAGCATTTAGTTAGGTTTAGGGTTCTTGGATTGTTAGAGTTTGCTTTATTGGAATGTTATGGCTATGGTTAGGGTTTGCTCATGTAAGGGATGGTGTTCTTGTTAGATAAATTGTTTCATAATGTGACTACTATATTTTTATTCATCTTGCCATGGGTAGTTAATGATCATATTCTCTTATGTGTTAGGTATGACAAGAATTGTTCATGTTCATCATGTGGACAAGGATGCATTTTTGAAAGGCAATATAGAACCGGACCCGAATGAGCTAGACATGGTGTTTGAACGTAGTCCAACCTACACCGAGGTCTTGAAGCAAGTTAGGATAGAATTGAAATGGATGGACCCAAGTGATATTGTTGAGTTGGAGGGAAGACATAATGTGAGTTTGGGAATGCATGTCCGTTGGAAGACCATGTGTATCTCTTCCGTGGCCCGTTGGGTTGCATACAAGGAGGTGGTTGCGGAATCACTAGACAAGGCTCTTGAACTATTTGCCACCAAGAAGGTTGATAGTTCGTTGCCTTTGGACTTGAACCGTTGTGCCTCCCCATTGGATTCTAGGAGTCCCCCACCCTTCAACCAAGAGGTATTGAGTGACCCTCCTTTAACCCAAACATTGAGCCCAATTTCGAAGTACCAAGATGAAGTATGGGAAGAGAACAATGATGATTATGGGCAATATGAGAATGAGGTTGAGCTTCATGACAACAATGTTGGAGATTTGGACACATATATTACGCAAGAGAACATGGACCGTGACACCCCCTATGCTCGAGGGTATGCATCGGACTCGGATGATGATGGTCCCGAAGAAGAACTTGACGAGGAGGGGTTCACGGCTAGAGAGGCCGAAATCCACGAGAACATATTGGGGTGGGACCACATTGTATCTTTGTTCCGTTATGTTAGTCTCGCGGATGAAGCCACGGTTGATGGCGGGAAGGGCATAGTGCTTGGACCAAGGTCAAGTTCTTACCGAGATGGTAATGAAGAGAATAATGGGATTACTCGCGGAACGAGATTCAAGACCTTGCTAGAATTTAAGCAATGGATAAAGGCCTTCTCGGTTAAGCATCATCGTCCTTACACGGTGGTGCACTCGAATTTGAAGAAGCGCTACACGGTTAAATGTGAGTAGGATAGATGTCCTTGGATTGTGCGTGCAAGACCATTCAAGGGAGGTCCCGATTGGCACATATCTAGTTGTGTATCAACTCACATGTGCCGAGGCCCAAAGGTGGATGGCAAGGATGTGAAGCACGGGCATCGACAACTCACCTCTGAGTTCATTGCTTATAGGATTTCCAATGACGTCAAGTCATTTCCAATAATGAGCATCAAGATGGTCATGGAGCTTGTGAAAGCCGTCTTTCACTACGAGGTGAAGTACGGGAAGGCATGGAAGGCGAAGCAAGCCGCATTCAAGATGTTGTACGGTGATTGGGAGGAATCTTATAACCGGATTCCTAGGTTGTTGTTAGCGATGGCCAATGCTAACCCGGGCATGATTCATATCATTGAACCTTATGGGAACAAGACAAGGATAATGAACGGAAAAACCGTTCGAGTATTTGGACGTGCATTTTGGGGTTTCGAGCAATGTGTTCGGGCTTTTGAACATTGTAGGCCTGTTATATCCATTGATGGCACCTTCTTGACCGGACAATACAAGGGCACTATCTTGATTGCAATAGCTAGCGATGCCAACAACCGGTTGGTTCCTTTGGCATTTGCTTTGGTTGAGGTGGAAAACAATGACAATTGGGAGTGGTTCTTCCATATTTTGAGAACCAAGGTGTTACCCGCTCAAAGGGACTTATGTGTCATCTCGGATCGTCATCAAGGAATTCTCAATGCGGTGATGCTTGACATTCCCGGACATGTCCCATTGCACCATCGATGGTGTATGAGTAGATGGATGCCATGGCGGAGGCTCGTGGTGTATGAGTATGACATGAACTTTGAGTATGTGATGAACTTTGAGTATGAGTATGTTGTGAACTTTGAGAATGTAAAGCCCCTTAAGGGCAAAACACCATGTATGAGTATGTGATGAACTTTGAGTGTGTTCTCAGTTCTGTTATATTTGCAAACTTGTAATACAATTCTGGTATACCTTGTGCTCTAGACTAAGAAACGACTGAACTGAATTCAGTTAAGAAGCATAGCGCCTACCTGATAGGCGCTATTGATGTGTAGCGCCTACCTGATAGGCGCTATACTAAAGGTTTTTTTGGCTCCAGCCCATACAGAGAGTTTACAGAGAGCAAATCGAGCTGCGCCCGCTGGAAAACTCGCTAAGTCAATGTGTAGCGCCTTTCTGATAGGCGCTATGTTGTGCATAGTGTAGCATCCACCTACAATGTCAGCATCCACCTACAACAAGCATCATCCAACTACAAGTAAAGTAAAAATGTCAGCATATGATACGTGTGGATTGGAAGTGTATAAAAGGCGGCGCCATGAACAAGCGATTACCTGTCGGTACAAGTAGGCAAGAGCCGTCGAACCCCAGCTAATGTTGCTATGAAAGTGCGTTAGAGCCTTCAGCCACATCCACTGAGCGGTCCTACCTCCGCTGTCAGCAAACAAAGTTCTGGAGAGGACATACCACACATACACACGAGCATGTGTCTCGATCACCTCAACCTCGGCTGGCTCCGGGCAGTGTGCAAAGTTCGCCACAATCCACGCGTATCTCGCGCTTGCTGGGACTCTATCTTTACTCTTGTCTTCAAGTTCTACAGGAGCCCTCCCAATAAGTAGTTGCATCTCATTGCGCCACCCGTCAGAATCTGTGTTCATACACAAAGGGTTCCCAGCAATAGGAAGCCCAAAGATCATGGAAACATCCTGAAGGGTGGGGGTGATCTCGCCAGTCCGAAGGTGGAAAGTGTGCGTCTCCGGCCTCCACCGGTCGACAAGTGCGGTGAGGGCAGCCGCGTTGAGGTTCGGTGTCGACCGGGTCACAAGCGTGATAAAAGGGAGGAGGCCTAGCTGCTGGATGTACGGAGTGTACCGCTCGTCGTACGGCATGTCACTCGAGGACGCGCCATGAGAGCGAATCTTCAGGGGACCTAGCTTCTGCATACATACAAGTCAAAATATTATACTTCTTTACGGGTCCAACACAATTGAATCAATAGAAAAATTAAGACAAACAAGTCCAATATGGTTTTATTACCATATGCTTCTCCGCCATCAAGTATGCACGGTGTTTTGTATCATAGTAATCATCAAGTAGCCACACCATCCTACAAATATATTCCAAATATCAATAAATATGTAAGTGGTTCATCATATGTGACCATTGTTTCAATTTCTACAAGAAACTACAAATGATATGGGAGCATATTATTCATACATTTATACAAATCCATATACAACCATTATCGGTGGCCATTGTTTTAGTTTCTACAAGTAACTACAAAGGATATGGGAGCATACTATTGAAACATTTATACAAATCCATATACAACCATCATATACAAATCAAATCAACAACACATTGTCATTCCCCAACAAATATAACTAACATACAACTACCAAATACCAAAATACATGAACAAATCGGCCTATGCTCATGTTTCCATCTAAACCTAGGGTTCCAACCAAATAAGACTAAAATGTGCAAAAAAAATTGGATGAAAAAGAGGGGATCGAAGGAGAATACCTTGAGGGGAAGATTGGGTAGAAAATCCACGGAGAAAATCTTCAGATCTGTTGATTTTCAGTGTAGATTTGAGGGGGGGAGGAGAGAGGGGCGGCCTGGGTGTCTCTGTTCTTCCTGGCAGATGGGGAGGGAGTGGGTCGGGGTAGGGAGGGGGGCCGCGCGCGTGGCTGTATGTCTCAATGTGTAGCGCCTTTCACATAGGCGCTACACATTGGGGCATAGCGCTGCACGGCCCAGGCTCAACGCCCAGGCGCTACTCGGTCGGGTGGGGCCAGGTGTAGCATCCCAATTGTCTAACAATTGTAATACTACTTGGTCTAGTAATATAATGGCTACTTCCTATATATAATTGT
Organism: Avena eriantha; assembly: GCA_910589775.1. Classification (NCBI taxonomy): domain Eukaryota; kingdom Viridiplantae; phylum Streptophyta; class Magnoliopsida; order Poales; family Poaceae; genus Avena; species Avena eriantha. Next base: position 130,728,756 of record OU342744.1, on the reverse strand, counting down.
TGCATCATAATTATATCATGCTCATGTCATCATGCCACCTTGCATTTGAGCATCATATAAAACCCTTTTGATTTGGTTCTTCTCTCATATGCATTGTTAATTGTATTTGGCTCTTGATATATTGTATTTGAATCTTGATAAATGCTTGATGCCCAAGTTGAGTAGGGGCATATCTTTTATTCCACTCCACCCACCTTTCTTGGTCACCACCTTATTATTCCACCATTCTACTTACCCATGGGCTTTTATTTTCTTTTGGTATTATTCTAGCTCATGTGGGTGGGATGGATCCAATTCTACTTTCCTTATTTTGGCTCTACTCCATATTTTGGGAATGCATGTATATAATACCATGTTGTATTATTATTGTTGTTACAAGAATAAAACATGGCATTGAATTATCATGCATGGGCCATGCATATTTGTTTCCACCTTTTTCTTTTCTCTCTTTTAGTGTCATTTGGTTTTGGATGAGTTGAATCAACCCTAAATCATTCTTTTTCTCTTCCACCCTCACTCTCCTTATCCATCACCCAAACCCCAACCTTTTGCTTGTTCTTTATCTTTGTTCTTGCTCAAAACCCTAACCTAGCTCTTTTATTTTTCCTCTCTCTCCAAACCCTAACCACCCTAACTCTAGTCTAAACCCTACCCTCACCCTAACACTCACCTCTCCACTCCCTCTCCCTGCCAGCAGGCCCCACCAGCCCCTCTTCCTCCAACCCATGCCGAAGCTAGCCCCAACCCTAGCCATCTACCCTCCTAACCGAGCCTCCCCTCTCCTCTCCCTTTCTCTCTCACTGTTGGGCCGGTCCCACCCGAGCCTACCCTCCTTGGTCGCCCCTGGCCCACCTGGCAGCTCCACCCTACCTGCCCTGGTCGCTCACGTCGTGCACGTGAGAGAAGGAGGAGGAAAAGGTGGCCGAAGCCACCTTTACCTCTACCCCGCGCCCACATGGCACCGTCTTCCTCCCCGTCTCTATCTACCCCTTTTCTCCCGTCTGGGAGCCCCAGATCCACCCCAGGGCCCTGCCCTCTCCCTTCTTCTTCTCCCTCCGACGCCGTCTCCTCTCTCGCCGGTTACCGTCAGTACCACCGTCGTTTCTTTGTTCCTATCGATGAGCGCGACGTGGAGGTGGTCGAGGAGGCCGAGGAGGTTCCCCTGCTTCACCATGTACACGCCAGCGAGGAGGAGGAGCCCCACCACTGTCGCAGTACGTCGACGTTCCCCGAAACTCTAGCGCCGCCGTTCGCCTGCTTCACCGCCGATCCGCTGCGCCCCGCACCGATCCGCCGCCGTCAATCTCCCCGCGGTGAGTCCCTCTCCCGCCTAGACACCCTCTGCCTCGCTGAGAAACCCTAACCGCACCAGGCGTTCCGTCGAGCACTCTCAGTGCGCCGTGGCCGTGAGCGTCTGCACCCCGGCGCGACGTACCGCGACCTATCTAGCCGCCCTTCCCCCTCCTAACAGCATCCCCCGCCTGCCGCAGTGGCCACCGCCTCCGAGCGCGAGCCCCAGGTCACCGGTTCGAGCCCCACCACGCGGTGTTTTTCGCCGTCAGTTCGTCAGATCGAGGAGAAGAAGAACAGTAGCCGCGCGCGTTTTGCAATTTTCCCCCCAGCCTTTTGGTTTCCTAAACCCGCGATCCAACCGAGCCCCACCGGTTAGCCTCCCTGTGCTCTTTACAAAAAGGCACCTGCGTTTTTGCCGGCTCAACCCGCGCTCCAGCACGTCCCCACCCGTCAGCCTCTGCGGGGTTCGGCCTCTGGCACGTGGGCCCATACCCACTAGCCCACCTGACAAACACAGAGGCTAGGCAAACCCGTGGTGTAAAAAGTTTTCCGCGCGCTGCGTCGCCAGTCAGACCGGCCCCACCCGTCAGCGTCTGGGGCTGGAGAAGGGCTGGGTAATAAAAGTATTTTCCGTTTATCTGTTTTAACAAAACAAATTCAAATTGTTTAAATTCAAATTCAAATCAGATTTTAAATAACTTTTAAATTATAAATCCAAACAATACAAATGATATATGTTTTTGAATCAGAAAAATGTGAGGAATTCAAATAAGCTATTCAAAATAATGTTTGAACACTTTAAATTTTCGAGATGATTAAAATTACAAATAAAATGCCCTTTTCTTAATAAATTAATAACTTTAATTCTATAACTCCAAATTTGACAAATAATATGTCTAAATCGATCAGCGCGACGAGCCCGTTCTATCTACGCATTCCTTGTTCTGAATTGAAGCATGCATCATGTCATTATTACAAATCATAACTGTTTATGGCGATAAAACTTGACCGAAGAGATAATAAAATGCTTTATTCTTGTACCCCACACCTCACCATGCCATGCTACTTTAATGCCATGTAAATTGTGCATCATTCATCATGGCATGTTTGTTTGTTTGTTGCATTTTAATTCATATGCTTGTGCACTTTATTTATGTTAGCCCTTGTTTGTTTGGTTCTTCTTCGAATAGACGCCTAGCAGGAGAATTATCAGGAATCACAGGAGTTCTACCCAGATACATCTCTCGCTTCAACTGAGCTACCAGGCAAGCACTACCACATGCTTGCATACATATATTACCTATTGCCTCTATCTTATTCTTGCATCATTGAGTCGCGATTGCATTAAATTGAATCCCAAGTACTGCATAGCCTTTACTTTTAAACCCCACCAAAGCTTGTTCCTCCATCCCATGAGCCATTACTACAGGAGTTGTTTGAGCCATGCGAGTTGTAGAAAAGCATGTGTAGGGTATGTGAGTGTCTGATGAATAACGAGGTACCTAAACAACATAACCTGAGTAGTAATGGGATAACTAATGAAAGAGGCACCGGTGAGCAATATCTGCTATTTGGTTTTTCATGCTCACTTGTGTCCCGTAGGACCCCGAGTACTTGATTCCTGTTCCTTGACTATTCGCACTATCCACATCCGGGAGGCCTTATGGACCCCCCTGAGCCAGAGCTTGATTCATTCTTATTTCTTGGGGCCACAATTAGTTTGGGGCTTTATTACTATCATGTACTTATGCCATTTTACTGCTTTATTTAAGATTGTGCGTGGAGCACCTGTACTGTTTTGGATCGTGGAATGTTTTCGCGGTATCGACAAGCCCGGTCACATATTCGGGTTCCCAGTCGTTTACAGCCATTGACACAAACCTTGGGTCCGTGTCGGAGCCAGCCAACTTCGTTGCGGGTAGCTTAATGGGGTGGCCCCCTGAAATATTTCTGAATCCTATGATCGCTTTGTCGTGAATGCCTCATTGGGTTTTGATTTGGTTTTCCGAGGTTGATCGAGTGTGTGTTGCTATTCGTGCACCCCTATAGGGTAAATCTTTCTGAAAGCCGTGTCTGCGGTTATGGACGACTTGGAGCACAGTTTCTCGATCATAGACAAGTCTAATTAAAGTACCGCTTTTAAATTGACTAAGTACCTGACTAGTAAATAGTGCAATACTCATGAAATGGTTAATAAAACTGCCAACGGATGGGGGTTGTTCGTCCGCTTCCTCGTTGGTAAGCGAGGAGGAGGATGGATCTGTTAATTATACTGTTATAACTGTTGTTCTTAATTCACGTACATCCGTCTATCATTGGTTAGGCGGATGGTTAGCGAGTATCTATAGAATTGTTAGATATTATATTTTGCTGCAATTGCGTCACCCCAGGTTGTGTCCCCTTTAGTGGCATAAAGACTTGCTGAATACCCCTAGGGTCTCACACGATAAATTGTTTGATTCAGATGAACAGGTGTATTCGCAAGAAGGATACTGGGTGGAGGAGACAAATGATGTTGGCAACGATCACTCGGTGTAGAGATTCCGGGAACGGGGATCCGTGAGATCTGTGGGCGGGATGTGTTTATTTATGTGGCATCTTATGCCGATTTGCTTCTTATCCGTACTTGGACCTTGCTTTCCGCTTCCGCCTAGTACTCTGATGTGTGATGTATGAGGAGCTATCCTAAAATATTTTCTCTATCTAGGATATTTGAAACTTACCGTATGGCGTTGCAATATTTCTATTTCTTTTAGATGGAATGGCTCTGAGGACTGTTGTATGTGGCTTGCATACATACTCACTTGTGTATGTAGTTGATCCTTTCGCCTATCGATTACGCCGCTCGTTTCTTGTCCCGATGTTCTGAAAGTGGTTAGGACGGTCAAAAGGTCTACCGTGAGTGGCCCCGAGCCCCACCATACTATTTTAACCACTTTCGCTCATCCAGGCATGCAACTAAGAGCGTAATTCACTGAGGTAGTTACAATTGGTATCAGAGCCATCCTGCCCTTCAGGGTCTCAGCCAAAATGGTCGTTGTCAGTCTAGCAAATATTTTTGGTAGTTATGTATACTAGGGAAAAACAAAACGTGAGAGTAGGACTGCTTCCATTTTTCTTCTTACCCACCCACCCACCCTTTTCTGGTAAGGAAGTGTAACGTTTTCAATCCTCTTCTAAAAATTCAAACTAGGATTCACGTGTTCTGGGTTCCGTAGTACCATAGGTTGTGTGTGTGTGTGTGTGAATTCCTTGTCTATCTATTGCATCCAAATGTTATCACTATCTGCCTTTTGGTTATCAACTGTTGGTACATTCCATACCGACAGGCCTTTGTAAACCGACGTGATCTATTCTGATTCGTTGTATACCGATGCGATCTATCTTACTCTTTGTTATCCGACGTTATCTTGTTGGGGTGTTCTTTTCATAGTTACTAATCTTTAGGTTTATCTTAAGAAGAAGGTGTTGGGATATGTGTTTTACTGATTCATGTGCGGAGTAATGATTTGAGTGCGGGATGGGGTCGCGACCATACCACTACTTTTATCATTTGCTCTTGTATGTTGAACTAGTAGAGTTACTAATCTTGATTCATGAAGTGGTTTTACGCATATAGTGGTATTTTAATGCCGAAATTTGCGGAAATGTTTTCTTTGTTAGCTTGTGTACCACACTCCTTGTTCAGTCGTGTGCGTTATGCTTAATATCTTCTAGGTGTCTTGAACTTTGTTGATATTTTAATATCATCTCAGTGAATTGTATCCTTTAATCTTGGTTAATTCCATTTTGGTACTATTTTGGATTATTATTATTCTCCATCATAGTACTGACTTGTGTTTTATATCAATCACAGGATGGCACCACCACGCCGTTCTGAGGAGGACATACCACCTGAACTGGGGGCTGCTTTGGCAAGTATTGCAAATGCTTTGGGCACTATGCAGCAGAACCAGCAGCGCTTCGAAGAAAGCGTGAGGAGGAATGAGTTTGTTCCGCTACCTCCACCTCCCAAGCGAGGAGACATCAAGAGTTTTCTCAAGTTCAACCCACGCCAATTTGAGGTGTCTGATCAGCCACTTGATGCGGATGATTGGCTGCGTGAAGTGTCAAGGTTGCTGATGACTACGGATGTTCCCGAGCAAGAATGGGTCAAATGTGCCACTCACCTTCTGAAGGGAGATGCAGCTCTATGGTGGGAAAATTACCTCAAGGCAGACCTCTCTGGTTTTCAGCCTACTTGGGAGCAATTCACTGGGGCTTTCAAAGAGCAATATCTGTCAGAAATTGTCATAGAAAGGATGAAGGAAGTGTTTCTCAACCTCAACCAGGGCACTGACAATGTCAATACCTACATCATAAACTTTCATGAATCTGTCTCGGTATGGTGGCGATGAGATCTCTGATGACAAGAAGAAGCAAAAGAGGTTCCGGCAAGGCCTCAATGCTTCCATCAAATATGCAATCACTCACGCAAGGCCGGCGTCTTTTCTGGAACTCCAACACACAGCTCTGCAGGAAGAAGCAAGTAGGCAAGTGTTTGAGGAGTCAAAGAAACACAGCCGTGATACAGCAAGCTCTTCTGCTATGACAGCTCCTTCTAAGCGTCGTGTCTGGGTTCCTAACACCCCACCGTTGCTCCCTGCTCCACCAAGACCGTCAAGCTACGCGGCAAGGCCACCAAACTCCTTCACTGCGGCTCCCAGGGGCTACAACCACAACTACCCTAGAGCGCCTAGCGGAGTCCCTAGCTACGTTGCTCCACGTCCACCTGGTGCTTGCTATACTTGTGGAAACACTGGGCATCGACACTTGAATTGTCCAATGAACAACAAAGCTCTTCCACCACCACCTCCAAGACCTACGGCAAGTTCTCCTATGGTTCATGAACCTCCACCTCGGGCTCTCAACATCAATACCAAGCCTGGGTCTACGGTTGCTTGTGCCAACTGTGTCAACGTCGCTCAAGATGAGCATGCACCTGGAATTGTCATGGGTATGCTTCCTGTTAACTCAGTTCCTGCACGAGTTGTGTTTGATTCTGGTGCATCGCATTCTTTTGTGTCTCACAAATTTGCAAATGAGCATGAGCTTGTTATAGACCAGCTGGATAAAAAGTTAATGGTTCTTTCTCCCGGGGCAAGATTGCTATCTACCAAGATCAGCCATGGCAATCAAATTGAGATTGGTGGCTCTTCGTTTCCGGCTTCCTTAATTGTTCCGGGAAATTCTGATATTGATATTATCTTGGGCATGGATTGGTTAACAGCAAATGCAGCTGTGATTGATTGTGCTGAACGTTCAGTTTCTCTGAAAATTCTTGAAGGCCATATAGTCTATTCTCCAAGTCTGACTCCTGCAATTCAGCTTTACTCTTTGGCGGCTCTGAATGATGATGCTATGGAAGGTATTCAGAGTGTTCTTGTAGTCTGTGAGTTCCCAGATGTCTTTCCTGAAGAGTTGCCAGGTATGCCTCCGGATCGTGAGGTTGAGTTTGTGATTGAACTTGAACCTGGTACCGCTCCTATCTCCAAGTGGCCTTATAAAATGGGTCCTGCTGAGTTGGCTGAACTCAAACGACAGCTGGATGAACAAGAGAAGTTGGGTTTCATTCAGCACAGTACTTCTTCTTGGGGTAGCCCAACCATCTTCGTGAAGAAGCGAGACAAGACTGATAGACTTTGTGTTGACTATCGGGCACTCAATGCTAAAACAATCAAGAATAAATATCCCCTTCCACGGATTAATGATCTCTTCGATCAGCTAGCTGGAGCTGTGGTATTCTCTAAGCTTGATTTGAGAAGTGGTTATCATCAAATCAAGATTCGCAAGGAAGATGTTCCCAAAACAGCTTTCACCACTCGCTATGGCCTGTACGAGTACACGGTCATGTCTTTCGGTCTCACCAACGCACCTGCCACCTTCTCAAGGCTTATGAACTCGGTTTTCATGGAATATCTTGATAAGTTCGTTGTGGTCTATCTGGATGACATCCTAGTCTATTCTAAGTCAAAAGAAGAACATGAAGAACACCTTCGGTGTGTCCTAAACAAGCTTTGTGAGAACCGCCTGTATGCAAAGTTCTCCAAGTGTGAGTTTTGGCTGCCTCAAGTCACCTACCTTGGTCACGTCATCTCTGCCAAGGGCAATGCTGTCAACCCATAAACTATTAAGACAATTATGGACTGGCTTCCACCCATAAATGTCAAAGAAGTCTGGAGTTTCCTTGGTTTGGCCAGTTACTGCCGTCGCTTTGTTCAAAACTTCTCGAAGATTGCGAAGCCTCTTACCGATCTCCTCAAGAAAGGCAAGAAATACCTTTGGACTCCTGCATGTCAAGCAAGCTTTGAAACACTCAAACAAAAGCTCACTTCCACACCAGTCTTGGTTCCTCCAGATACATCAAAGCCTTTCCAGATATTCTGTGATGCCTCATTGCAAGGATTGGGTGCGGTCCATATGCAAGAAAAGCAAGTTGTTGCTTATGCCTCTCGGCAGTTGAAGACGCATGAGATCAACTATCCTACACATGACCTTGAACTCGCAACAGTTGTCTTTGCTTTGAAAGTATGGAGGCATTACTTGCTTGGCAACCGTTGTGAGATCTTTTCTGATCACAAGAGTCTGAAGTATATCTTCACACAGCCTGATCTCAACCTTCGTCAGAGGAGGTGGATTGAAACAATCAATGATTTCGATTTGACCATCAACTACACTCCGGGCAAAGCTAATGTCATGGTCGATGCTCTCAGCCGAAAAGCTTATGTCAACAACCTCATGGTGGAAGAACAACAGCCTCTCTTGTGCGAGGAATTCCGCAAGCTCAACCTTGAAATTGTGGATCAAGGGTATCTTCTGAACCTTCTAGCAACACCGCTCTTGGAAGAAAAAGTTCGCTCTATTCAACTTGGTGATCCTTACACTAAAAAGATCATCTCCAACATTCAGCTTCCGAAGTATGAGTATTTCCATATCGACGACCAAGGCACTCTTTTCTTTGAACACCAGATGTTTGTTCCGTGAACTACCCGGGTTTAAGAGAGCAAGTTCTCAAGGAGGCGCATGATTCTGTTCTTTCTATCCACCCTGGCAGCACTAAGATGTACATGGACTTAAAAACACAATACTGGTGGCCTGGATTGAAACAATATTGTGCCAAGTATGTCTCGGAGTGTGATGTCTGCCGCAGAGTTAAAGTTGTCCATCAGAAACCTTCCGGTCTTCTACAGCCATTGAAGCCTCCGGAATGGAAATGGGAGAAAATAGAGATGGACTTCATCACTGGTTTTCCAAGGTCACAAAAGGGCAACAATGCAATCTTTGTTGTCATCGACAGGCTTTCTAAAGTAGCTCACTTCTTTCCTGTCAAGGAAACAATTTCTGCAATTCAGTTGGCTGAGCTCTATATCAACAGAATTGTCTCTTTGTATGGGGTTCCTCTTGAGATCAGTTCAGACCGTGGAAGCATCTTCACTTCCAAGTTCTGGGGAAGTTTCCAAAATGCTTTGGGAACAAAATTAAACTTCAGCATAGCTTACCACCCTCAGTCGCAAGGACAAGTCGAAAGGATCAATCAGATTCTGGAAGATATGCTCCGTGCTTGCGTTATCTCTTTCGGCATGAAGTGGGAAGAATGTCTTCCTTATGCTGAATTCTCTTACAACAACAGTTTCCAGAAAAGTCTAAAGATGGCACCATTTGAGGCTCTCTATGGTCACAAATGCAGAACTCCGATTGGTTGGTCGAGCGTAGGTGAAAGAATATTGTTTGGCCCCGACATTGTAACTCAAGCGGAGGAGAAAGTTCACATCATTCTTGAAAACCTAAAGATTGCTCAAAGTCGCCAGAAGAGCAATTATGACAGAAAGCACACGGACATGGAGTATGTTCCTGGTGATCTCGTTTACCTTCGTGTCACTCCCATGAGAGGCACGCACCGCTTTGGTATCAAAGGAAAGCTGGCTCCTAGATACATCGGTCCTTTCAAAATTCGTGGAAGAAGAGGAAAAGTTGCTTATGCTCTTGAGCTCCCTGAAAAACTCAAGGTCCATGATGTTTTCCATATCTCTCAACTGAAGAAGTGCTTCAAGGATCCCGGCAGGACCGTGGACCATGAACTCATCAACCTCCAAGAAGATCTGTCTTATCAAGAACACCCCATAAAAATCCTTGAAGTCGCAGAAAGAAGGACTCGCAACAAGTCCATTAAGTTCTGAAAGGTGCAGTGGTCGCACCATTCCGTTGATGAAGCCACTTGGGAACGTGAAGATGAGCTTCGTGCCAAGTATCCTACCCTCTTAGAGTCTTCTTCTTCTTCCTAGAATCTCAGGGCGAGATTCCTGTTTAGTGGGGGAGAGTTGTAGCATCCCAATTGTCTAACAATTGTAATACTACTTGGTCTAGTAATATAATGGCTACTTCCTATATATAATTGTTGCATCATAATTATATCATGCTCATGTCATCATGCCACCTTGCATTTGAGCATCATATAAAACCCTTTTGATTTGGTTCTTCTCTCATATGCATTGTTAATTGTATTTGGCTCTTGATATATTGTATTTGAATCTTGATAAATGCTTGATGCCCAAGTTGAGTAGGGGCATATCTTTTATTCCACTCCACCCACCTTTCTTGGTCACCACCTTATTATTCCACCATTCTACTTACCCATGGGCTTTTATTTTCTTTTGGTATTATTCTAGCTCATGTGGGTGGGATGGATCCAATTCTACTTTCCTTATTTTGGCTCTACTCCATATTTTGGGAATGCATGTATATAATACCATGTTGTATTATTATTGTTGTTACAAGAATAAAACATGGCATTGAATTATCATGCATGGGCCATGCATATTTGTTTCCACCTTTTTCTTTTCTCTCTTTTAGTGTCATTTGGTTTTGGATGAGTTGAATCAACCCTAAATCATTCTTTTTCTCTTCCACCCTCACTCTCCTTATCCATCACCCAAACCCCAACCTTTTGCTTGTTCTTTATCTTTGTTCTTGCTCAAAACCCTAACCTAGCTCTTTTCTTTTTCCTCTCTCTCCAAACCCTAACCACCCTAACTCTAGTCTAAACCCTACCCTCACCCTAACACTCACCTCTCCACTCCCTCTCCCTGCCAGCAGGCCCCACCAACCCCTCTTCCTCCAACCCATGCCGAAGCTAGCCCCAACCCTAGCCATCTACCCTCCTAACCGAGCCTCCCCTCTCCTCTCCCTTTCTCTCTCACTGCTGGGCCGGTCCCACCCGAGCCTACCCTCCTTGGTCGCCCCTGATGGGTTCGTAGCATGGAAAACAAAAAATTTCTACCGCAAGAACGAACAAAAACCCAGATCTAATCTAGATAAAAGCCAAGATCTAAGCTATTAGACATGTGCAACGAGATAGATAGGAACTAACCCTCATAGATCTGAAAGCGTTAACGAGATTAGATCTCGTGGTTGATGTAGTCGATCACTTGCCGATCTCAAGATCGTGTGGACGATCCTTCCGGCGTCGCGTTCCGGCAGCGCTTCCGCAGTCGGTCAAGTGGACGATCCTTCCGGCGCCGCGTTTCGGCAGCGCTTCCGCAGTCGGTCACACGTGCGGAGTCGAAGCAGACCTTCCTCTCCCCGTTCCAGCGAGCAGCGGAGGTAGTAGATCTTCTCCACGGAATCCCAGCAGCACGACGATGTGGTGGTGGTGGTGGAGTAGAGAATTCTGCAGGGCTTCGCATATGCCTGTGCAGAAGAAAGGTGGAGGAGAGAGGCGGCAGAGATTGGGAGTTATGGGAGAGGGGGCAAGAGGGGGCGCCCCTGCCCTTCTATTTAAGGGGGGAGGCGCGCCTGGGGAGGGGGAGTCCTAGTAGGACTCCCCTCCTATGGCCGGCGGTGGGAAGGGGGGAGGAGTCCTCCTCCCCCACGAATCCGTGTCTTGCCCCACTAGGTTTCCTTTGACCCTTTCTTGGTTTTCAAGCAAACTCCAAGAAATCCTCTAGAACCTTCCAGAACATTCCGAAACCTTCTAGAATCTCCATACAAACACTCCGGAACATTTCCTAACTTAGAAAATGATCCCCAATATATGAATCTTATTCTCCTGACCATTCCGGATCTCCTCGTGATGTCCCGGATCCATTCCGAGACTCCGAACAACATTCGGTCTCCAACGCACATTCCATATCTACTTAAAACAACTTCGAACCTTAAGTGTGTCACCCTACGGTTCATGAATATGCAGACATGATAGAGACACATCTCCTATCAATAACCATCAGCGGGACCTGGAGATCCATAATGGCTCCCACATACTCAACGATGACTTCGTGATCGATTGAACCATTTACATACAAAACTAATTCCCTTTGTCTCGCGATACTATACTTATCCGAGGTTTGATCGTCGGTATCTCCATACCTAGTTCTACCTCATTACTGATAAGTACTCTTTACTCGTTCCGTGATATGTCATCCCTTGTGACCCAGTCACATGCTTGCAAGCTAACTAGATGACATTCCACCGAGAGGGCCTAGAGCATATCTATCCGTCATATGGATGGACAAATCCCAATCTTGGTCCATGCGCTTCAACACATACTTTCAGAATACCCAATGACACCTTTATGACCACCCAGTTACGAAGCGGTGTTTGATGTCATCAAAGTACCCATCCGGTGATGGTGATTAACACAACCTCATGGTCGAAGGATTAGGTTACTATGCATTTAAGAGCTTATAGCAATACGAACTTAATGACTTGATCTTTATGCTACGCTTACTATGGGTGTGTGTCCATTACATCATTCTCCTAATGATATAACCTTGTTATTAATCACATCCAATGTCCATGATCAGGAAACCATGATCATCAATTAATCAACAAGCTAGTTCAACAAGAGGCTTACTAGGGACTCTTTTATGTTTACAAAACACACATGTATTAGTGTTTCCTAATAATACAATTATAGCATGGCATGTAAACATTTATCATAAACATGAAGATATAATAATAACCACTTTATTATTGCCTCTTGGGCATATATCCAACAGCCCCTGGCCCGCCTGGCAGCTCCACCCTACCTGCCCTGGTCGCTCACGTCGTGCACGTGAGAGAAGGAGGAGGAAAAGGTGGCCGAAGCCATCTTTACCTCTACCCCGCGCCCACACGGCACCCTCTTCCTCCCCGTCACTATCTACCCCTTTTCCCCCGTCTGGTAGCCCCAGATCCACCCCAGGGCCCTGATCTCTCCCTTCTTCTTCTCCCTCCGACGCCGTCTCCTCTCTCGCCGGTTACCGTCAGCACCACCATCGTTTCTTCGTTCCTACCGACGAGCGCGACGTGGAGGTGGTCGAGGAGGCCGAGGAGGTTCCCATGCTTCACCCTGTACGCGCCAGCGAGGAGGAGGAGCCCAACCACTACCGCAGTACGTCGACGTTCCCCAAAACCCTAGCGCCGACGTTCGCCTGCTTCACCGCCGATCCGCTGCGCCCCGCACCGATCCGCCGCCGTCAATCTCCCCGCGGTGAGTCCCTCTCCCGCCTAGACACCCTCTGCCTCGCCGAGAAACCCTAACCGCGTCAGGCGTTCCGTCGAGCACTCGTAGTGCGCCGTGGCCGCGAGTGTCTGCACCCCGGCGCGACGTACCGCGACCTATCTAGCCGCCCTTCCCCCTCCTAACAGCATCCCCCGCCTGCCGCAGTGGCCACCGCCTCCGAGCGCGAGCCCCAGGTCACCGGTTCGAGCCCCACCGCGCCGTGTTTTTCGCCGTCAGTTCGTCAGATCGAGGAGAAGAAGAATAGTAGCCGCGCGCGTTTTGCAATTTCCCCCCAGCCTTTTGGTTTCCTAAACCCGCGATCCAACCGAGCCCCACCGGTCAGCCTCCCTATGCTCTTTACAAAAAGGCACCTGCGTTTTTGTCGGCTCAACCCGCGCTCCAGCACGTCCCCACCCGTCAGCCTCTGCGGGGTTCGGCCTCTGGCACGTGGGCCCATACCCGCTGGCCCACCTGACAAACACAGAGGCTAGGCAAACCCGCGGTGTAAAAAGTTTTCCGCGCGCTGCGTCGCCAGTCAGACCGGCCCCACCCTTCAGCGTCTGGGGATGGAGAAGGGCTGGGTAATAAAAGTATTTTCCGTTTATCTGTTTTAACAAAACAAATTCAAATTGTTTAAATTCAAATCAGATTTTAAATAACTTTTAAATTATAAATCCAAACAATACAAATGATATATGTTTTTGAATCAGAAAAATGTGAGGAATTCAAATATGCTATTCAAAATAATGTTTGAACACTTTAAATTTTCGAGGTGATTAAAATTACAAATAAAATGCCCTTTTCTTAATAAATTAATAACTTTAATTCTATAACTCCAAATTTGACAAATAATATGTCTAAATCGATCAACGCGACGAGCCCGTTCTATCTACGCATTCCTTGTTCTGAATTGAAGCATGCATCATGTCATTATTACAAATCAGAACTGTTTATGGCGATAAAACTTGACCGAAGAGATAATAAAATGCTTTATTCTTGTACCCCACACCTCACCATGCCATGCTACTTTAATGCCATGTAAATTGTGCATCATTCATCATGGCATGCTTGTTTGCTTGTCGCATTTTAATTCATATGCTTGTGCACTTTATTTATGTTGGCCCTTGTTTGCTTGTTTCTTCTTCGAATAGACGCCCAGCAGGAGAATTACTAGGAATCACAGGAGTTCTACCCAGATACATCTCTCGCTTCAACTGAGCTACCAGGCAAGCACTACCACATGCTTGCATACATATATTACCTATTGCCTCTATCTTATTCTTGCATCATTGAGTCGCGATTGCATTAAATTGAATCCCAAGTACTGCATAGCCTTTACTTTTAAACCCCATCAAAGCTTGTTCCTCCATCCAATGAGCCATTACTACATGAGTTGTTTGAGCCATGCGAGTCGTAGAAAAGCATGTGTAGGGTATGTGAGTGTCTGATGAATAACGAGGTACCTAAACAACATAACCTGAGTAGTAATGAGATAACTAATGAAAGAGGCACCGGTGAGCAATATCTGCTATTTGGTTTTTCATGCTCACTTGTGTCCCGTAGGACCCCGAGTACTTGATTCCTGTTTCTTGACTATTCGCACTATCCACATCCGGGAGGCCTTATGGACCCCCCTGAGCCAAAGCTTGATTCATTCTTATTTCTTGGGGCCACAATTAGTTTGGGGCTTTATTACTATCCTGTACTTATGCCATGTTACTGCTTTATTTAAGATTGTGCGTGGAGCACCTGTACTGTTTTGGATCATGGAATGTTTTCGCGGTATCGACAAGTCCAGTCACATTTTCGGGTTCCTAGTCGTTTACAGCCATTGACACAAACCTTGGGTCCGTCTCGGAGCCGGCCAACTTCGTTGCGGGTAGCTTAATGGGGTGGCCTCCTGAAATATTTCTGAATCCTGTGATCGCTTTGTCGTGAATGCCTCGTTTGGTTTTGATTTGGTTTTCCGAGGTTGATTGAGTGTGTGTTGCTATTCGTGCACCCCTGTAGGGTAAATCTTTCTGAAAGCCATGTCCGCGGTTATGGACGACTTGGAGCACAGTTTCTCGATCATAGACAAGTCTAATTAAAGTACCGCTTTTAAATTGACTAAGTACCTGGCTAGTAAATAGTGAAATACTCATGAAATGGTTAATAAAAGTGCCAATGGATGGGGGTTGTTCGTCCGCTTCCTCGTTGGTAAGCGAGGAGGAGGATGGATCTGTTAATTATACTGTTATAACTGTTGTTCTTAATTCACGTACATCCGTCTATCATTGATTAGGCGGATGGTTAGCGAGTATCTATAGAATTGTTAGATATTATCTTTTGCTGCAATTGCGTCACCCCAGGTTGTGTCCCCTTTAGTGGCATAAAGACTTGCTGAGTATCCCTAGGGTCTCACACGATAAATTGTTTGATTCAGATGAACAGGTGTATTCGTAAGAAGGATACTGGGTGGAGGAGACAAATGATGTTGGCAACGATCACTCGGTGTAGAGATTCCGGGAACGGGGATCCGTGAGATCTGTGGGCGGGATGTGTTTATTTATGTGGCATCTTATGCCGATTTGCTTCTTATCCGTACTTGGACCTTGCTTTCCGCTTCCGCCTGGTACTCTGATGTGTGATGTATGAGGAGCTATCCTAAAATATTTTCTCTATCTAGGATATTTGAAACTTACCGTATGGCGTTGCAATATTTCTATTTCTTTTAGATGGAATGGCTTTGAGGACTGTTGTATGTGGCTTGCATACATACTCACTTGTGTATGTAGTTGATCCCTTCGCCTGTCGATTACGCCGCTCGTTTCTTGTCCCGATGTTCTGAAAGTGGTTAGGACGGTCGAAAGGTCTACCGTGAGTGGCCCCGAGCCCCACCGTACTATTTTAACCACTTTCGCTCATCCAGGCATGCAACTAAGAGCATAATTCACCGAGGGTAGTTACACCAGGGTGGGCCAGGCGGCCGCCACGCTGGCAGGGAGCATAGCGCCTATGCCATAGGCGCTATCCTGTAGAGTGTAGCGCCTTTGTGTTGGGCGCTACAAAAGGGGTTAGTCTGGGTAAAATTCTTTCGACCAGAGTTCATTTTGTGAATTTGTTTTTTTAGAGGTTATTTTTGTCCATTTTCCCGTCTCTTCCGGCAAGTACTCGCTACGGCGCCGGTGCCTGACAACAAAAGCCTTTAGACGTGTTGTCTTCTTGCCGTCTTTTCCTAGCAGTAAAGATGACGTCTACGACGAGCCGACGATGCAATTGCAAGGATCGTGTCGGGCGTCTCCACTAGAGACCGTGTTGGGCGTCGCTATCGAGGCCTGCTGCCAACTTTGCCTCCTGAGCGCTGCCCGGCAATTTCCCAATCTCCACCGGTATGGTCGACATCCCTCCGCTTAATGAGCTCATGGCTATGCCTCCTGAGCGCTGCCCGGCAATATCCCAATCTCCACCGCATGGTCGACATCCCTCCGCTCAATGAGCTCATGGCTATCCCAATTGACATCCAAGATGGTCGACACAAGGGCCTCCTGATCCGAGCTCAGCAGCCACGACTGCAATCATCTTCTATGACATGTTCTCTTGTCATGACATATGTTGGTTACCTTCCTGATGGATTTGAATAACACGTATAGCTCAGAGACAAGGTCTTCGTGTGGTTGGCTTTTTGAGGATGCTTGAACACGAAAGACGTGTGACACTTGCAAGACACTATGGAAATCTATCAGCTATATCATCTTGCATTGCAAAAACACTTTAACTGATTTGGCAAAAAATCAATCTCCATCAATATGCACTACAAGCTGGCCGGCTTACAAACTTCGTGGAGAAGAGAGCTAGACTAAATATGATTACCTTTTTTTCCAAAGAAAGACCACATCTGAAACCTGTTGGCGATGGAGGCAGGCAAGCCTCGATCGAGGCTGTGCCTCGGTGCCTCCGACCCCAATGACAGCCAGAATATAACCGATTTGTACGAGCGGTTCAATCGCCATGGCGGCGCGCACACTACGTCCGGGCACGTGTCCAAGATCCTCCTGGTTCTTGGGTTCAACCAGGTGATGACAAGGCCCATGGAGTTGTTAGAGCAAGTACAATAAGATCCAGTCAGCAGGCTATATGACTTAAAATAGTATATTTATGCTTAGTTGGATGAGAGAGAAGAGGAGAGAGAAGAGGTGTGGGCTCTTAGGCTGGTCATAGTGGGAGTATCATATTACTAGTATCATGTATATGATACTAGTGTATGATACTACCTCTTTAGTGGTTAGTATCATCTAGTAGTATCATAGTATCATTGTATTTAATTTTTTCTACAATCTCAATGCAATTGTGTGTATGAGATGTATTAGTCATTAAATTACCTAGTTTCACGTGCTATGATACAGTATCATATTATGATACTACTAACACCTCTCTCTTTATTAATTGCAGTGCCACATCAGATTTTTGCCAAGGTGGCATGCATGCTACTCCTTATGATACTCCCACTAGGACTAGCCTTAGTTAACAGCCAGCTGCAGCACGTGCTCCTAGACACTATGTGAGAGTGTAAAGTGGGCCATACATTAATAAAGTATTATACTTTTGTCTCTATCTATTGTACATATTGGCTATTAGATTGACTCTAACTGCAAGGAGATGGCTTATAGCCAGCAGTTGGCTCTACTATTGCCCTTGCTCTTAAGTGGCAGCGGGCTAGAGGATTGCGCACATCGAGATGGTTCGTGCCTCTGACCATGTTAAGGTGCACCTGAGAACGAAAGTTCATGCAGGTTTTGGTCAGAACATCATGAAGGTTCCCTAACTTGGGAGAAGCCCGGCACGACAATGATTGGGTTCGTCGTGAGCCTGGGAGGCATGCCGGAATCCACGTATAGCATACATATACGTGATAGGTCATCATGACGTCAACATGATTTTGTTGTGATCATATGCAAAGGCCACTCAGATCCTGACTTGAGTTAGGACCGGTTGTGATCCTATACGGTAAGATGTAACATATATGGGCAGCCCGCCGTAATCTACTGATCTCAATCTATTACTCCCCTTTTCATGATACTCAAAAGTCGGACGTGAAGGTCGGGTCGGCAACTCGACGGTACAGTAGCTACGCACGGCTGTTCAAGCAGGACTGAGCCGCACATGACACCTGGATATGGACTCAACTGCTAAATAGATTTGCGGAGTTGCGGTCATAGCAGACACGACGTAGAAATTGGACGTGCCAACTTTCATCCTGCTTGAGGATAGATCAGAAGCGACACCGCAGACTCGGAAGCATGCCGTAAATCTTCATCCACTCTTTGATCTCGATGACAATAGACTTCAAAACGTGAGGAACATACTGCTCAAGTCCCCGACAATTCGCCAAGGTCAGCATATCTTATTGGATAACCACCAAATGATTCGAAAGTAAGTGCCAACTTTATCTATTTTTCTATATATAATAATGCTTTATGGTGGAGCAAAGGGAACATGTTTCAAATGGTGTCGAAAATAATATTTTCAAAACACTCCCTTTTTTACTTTGATATATTACCTGTTTACATTGGACACTCATTGTTTCAAATTTAAACTCATAAGAGAATCCTTGGTTTGTTTGTATAAGCTTGTACTCTCTATTTTTCGCCAAATAACACATATTGATCTTGTGTTGAACATTTAATTTAATGGTTTGTACAATAGGGTAAGTTGGTGTACGGTGGGTTTAAATTGGAATACAAGCGGCTCTTATGACATGCAAGTGTGTGCATTTTGCTATCCTATATTTGGATTCTTATTCGTAAGTATTAGCAGTATCTACATAACATCACATGGCCATTACATACTCCAAACATGCGAAAAAGATGTGAAAAGTTCTTTCAGTAAAGTTGGTGATATTTAGAGAAATATATTTAAGAGTATATGTAATCAACTCAAACAAGGATGGCAGGGTAATAGGTTATATCTTTGAATGGAAGGGATAACCAATTCAATAATGAGAATATTGGTGATAGGTGAAACAATTGGACAAAGGAAGTGGAGCATCTAAGTGGTTGAACCCGTAGCAACACACGGGCATTTGTGCTAGTCTATATTATATACTATAATTTTCTTTGAGGTAGGTTCGTCGTCACAGGTATTTCCGTCCGAACTTTTTTGGACCGTTTTGCCCCTGTAAGTTCCGGGTATTACCCACCACTGCCACTGGTGAGTCAAACTGCTCATTCCACCTCTTTTTTCTCCCGTGGAGGCTGGAGCGCACTTTCTTCTCCGCCCACCCGATCGATCCAGCTCTGGCGCCGCCGCCCTCCTCCGGTGGGAGGAACGGGACGGGGACGAGCACCTGCATAAGGCGGCGCATAGGGGCGGCGTCGAGGAGGCTCGAGCTCTTTTTCACGCGCGTGGTCCACCTCTTTTTTTCTCCCCTAGAGGCTGGAGCGCACTTTCTTCTCCACCCACCCGATTGATCCAGCTCTGGCGCCGCCTCCCTCCTCCGGTGGGAGGAACAGGACGGGGACGAGCACCTGCATAAGGCGGCGCAGAGGGGCGGCGCCGAGGAGGCTCGAGCGCTTTTTCACGCGCGTCACGTGAAGAGGACGGGCCGGCAGTCTCTAGGGCCTGTTCATCGGGGCATGGTGGAGCAAGGAGGAGGAGGCTGCCGTAGGAGAGAGGCTACCTGCGGGTTCCAATCGTCGGGGATTCACGAAGGAATTGGAGTAGGATTGCCGGCCGGAGATCCTGTTCTAGGCTGGTCTCACCGGAGGAAGGGAGCAGCCAGGGTGGGGATCTTCTCACAGGAGAGGAAGAGCGCGAGGCGAGAAGAGAGCACGGCGCTAGCCTAAGAAATAGGGAGAGAGAACAGAGGAGCGGTGCTAGAGGGGTGCTCTGATGTCTGATGTCTTAAATTTGCCTGAAATTTGTCTGATGAGGTATGTATGATTCAAGCATCCTTCACTCTGATGTCTGAAATTTTGCCTTGATGAATCATGTGCATAGTAAGAGACAGTCCTAGATGAAGATGGACCATTAGTGTCATCATACGAATTTGATAGTAAGAGACAGTCCTAGATGAAGATGGACCATTAGTGACATCATACGAATTTGATTATTCCAATCAGGGTAGGTCCCTGGTTTCAACTCTCAGTCATCGCAGATATCGAGATGCATGCAAGCATCATTAGATAATATATTGGTTACATATAAAAGGTTCTCTCAGCCAAAGTACAATCCTTCTAATGATAATGATAACTGACGAATATTGGATATGGATTATTTTTTTTGAAAACTTGGTATGGTGAATATTGGATATGGAAACTTGGTATGGTGAATAAATGACACAGGAGGAGGGTTTTTCATTACTCGTGATATGAAGCTGTGGCGGTTCCAATCCTTCACAAGGTAATTCCCCCTTAGCTTCATGTCCTCTGGTTGATTTATTATGAAACTTTAGTTGCCGCAGTTACAAAAAGGGATTTTAGATAGCTAGCTCAACTAAAGAATGAGGCATGTTAAGACTAAGGTAATAGTTCTGGTATATGAAAATTCAGTATGCTATTGCGTTGCCTTCATATCCATTATTGTGTTGTGGTGCCCCTGATAATTGTAACTTGGAAAATAGAACAAAACTTTGCAAGTCGATTTGAAGACTTGTGCAAGCAACCAGCCACTCACGGAATGGATGGCTTCTCTAGAAATAGCGGTGTAACCTTGCTTTGAGATTTTTCTTTGCTTTTAGATCTGATGAATAGAGATGATCTTTTGGTATTCAGATTTTCAGATACAGTTTATTTACTCACTTCGACAGTACTGAAGTAAATTAGAAGCTAACTTTATCTAGCTGCTTATGGACCTTTGTTGAGTCCGTGGTGGTTCGATTCATTAGTTTGTTAGCTTTTGCAGGTTCAAGCTTGTTTTATGGTGGTGTGTCTTGGGAATGTCTGCTTAAATTTCATCTCATATCTTACTTTATCTTTCAGGCAAATAAAAAGTACAGTTCGTTCTACGAGATGCAGCAAGCAGAGGCAATCTTCCTGGTATTTCATCAAGTGAAGAAGGTATTTAATATCATATCATCACAACGTTATTGTGTTCTCAAACTTGATTAATTCACATGATGTTATATGGTTGTTGTTTCATTCATTCAGTTTCTAAAATGAATCCGTTAGTGAGTTTCATGTATACTTTTTGTACACTTTAAATCTCTAGAGATTTCTGTTCCTTTGGCTAGATGGATAGATGCAGCAATGTGCGCTTTTGTCTATTCATTAATTGTCTCTTGACTGTATGAAACAATGATCACATTGTAGCTTTATCCTGACAGAATTAAACTGACACAACATTGAGAAATTTGTGAGTTTTAGTTGATATATTGTAATTTTTCTTATTTGAGAATAGGGGATATTGATCCATAATTTATTAGTTGATCATTTGCCATTGTACCAGTCGATTGAATTCCATGGTACGATTGTAATTTCAGAGAAACTCTTCCAGGCTTAGAACCACCTTCCTTGCTTATAATAGAAACAACCATTTTTCTAGTGTAGCAAAAATATATTACAGTACTTATGCATATTCTTCCACTGTGATGCATGCCCCGACTCCTGAATGTCTTCTATCAAAAAAACGTCCGAATGTCAAGTAGTAAATCTGTTTACAACATGGAGAATAAATATTACACTGCAGGACAACAATTCAAATCAATAAGTCATACCATTTTTCATGGTTTTGTCGGTCCCAGCAATTACCAAAGCCAAATTGACATTTCTCTTAAAAGAAAAAGGCAATCTGACAATTCTCTTAAAAATGAATCTTCTATTCTCTTACTTAGTATTTCATTCTTCATTTCTTCAAAAAGTTATGAAACTGAACATAAAAAATGTATGTCGTTAGTTGTTCATTTCTTCCAAATGTTCTTAATTTCATTGAATTTTTGAAATGATGCGACTGCCACTCCACATGTGCAGTGTTTCACTCTGTTTTTTTCATTTCATTGAATTTTTGAAGGCCATATACCTGGAGTGCGTGCCGGTGGTGATTGGCAATGACTACGTGCTGCAGTTCATTAACATGTTTACTGGCTAGCGTTCTCGGTTCAGGTGGATGTGCCAGACATACTGGACCTAAACCTAAACAGTATCCTGCCTGTAGTTTTTTCGCGGCAGTATGTCCGAATGCAGAGGCGGGTGAGTATAGTGCGCAGCTTGACGTCTTCCACGTGATCCTGCACTCCATCTGGCTAGGAGGCTCAACGTTAGGCTCCATGGGGAGGACTAAAATTAACTCTGGAATGTTCATGTCTTCTTTTGTTTTTTTGAAACTGAATGAAAACTCTAGTCCGTAGATTCTGACAGGCAGTTTGGCAAAACTGTACAGTTTGTTTCAGTGCCTTCTATATAAGCATGTAGAGTTTTTCTGCTTGCGGAAAGGAATCATAATAACATGTAAATACTACAGATCAGCTGCATGTGAGTGCAAGTTAGCTTTATTTAGTAACATGCAGGTTAAAACAAAGCAACCATGTACTCTATAAATAGTTCGTCAGCTACTCATGAAAAAATAGTAAAGTAGATAGTCCATTTGCAAATATAATCCATTCTCAGCCATCTTTACTAGAGCATGAATCTAGGAAATATTTTGAAAAGACATATTTAAATTAGTTTTGTAGTGGAGTTGTTAGCATAAAACTACCACTTTTGGGGTAAAATTCCGAAAAACTACCACTTTACAATTTCGCTGCAAAAGTCTACCACATTTGGAGTCAGTTTTCTCAAATTACACTAAACTTGGCCTAAACGCGAATTGACATGGAAACTGACAAGGCTGGCCCACCTGCAGCGCTGACGTGGCGACTCCAGACGGCGGCCGTTAACGGCAGGTGCGGGACCCACCACTTGATGCCTGGGTCCCACCTGTCATGGCACAATTTACTGAGGTGGACTAGATCCCACCCGTCGGCTCACTTAAAAAATTCTAAATATCCTAAAAAGAAATAATAAAAAACAAAAAATAAAAGGGATCGGGAGGTGCACGGCGGGGTTGACCCGAGCCCCAACCGTTCATGGCTCCGGCGCCCCGGTCCAGGCTCAGGCCGCCGCCACCAGCTCGCCGCCGGCCCGTGCTGAGCTCGCCCACTGCACGCCGCCCCACGCCTGACCTCGCCCCCGCGCATCGCCCCGAGCGCGAGCCTGCTTGCCGCGCGCCGCCCCACATCTGACCTCGCCCCTACGCGCCGCCCCGAGCCCGAGCTTGCTTGCAGCGCGCCGTCGCACGCCTGACCTCGCCCTCCCACGCACCGCCTGACCTCGCCCCCCCATGGCGCACAAGCAAGGTCGCGCCGGTGTCACCGTTGGCGACCGCCACGCATCTTCGTCGCCGTCGGCGCCCGGGCTCTCCCTTTCTCCATGGCCACATCGCCCCCACGAGCATCCATGCTCCCATGTCTTCTCGACATGGCTGGAACGCGCCTCGTCGGTCGCCTGGCCCTTGGTGACAATGGAGATGGGGGTGGAACTGACGAACCTGACCGGCGGCAGAGACATGGAGATTTAAGATTTTTAAAAAAAATTAAGCTTACAGGTGGGACCCAGGCGTCAAGTGGTGAGTCCATCACCTGGCGTTAACGGCCCTTAACAGCCGCCTTCCGGAGTCGCCACGTTAGGCGCTGTAGGTGGGCCAGCCTTGTCAGTTTCCATGTCAATTCGCGGTCAGACCGAGTTTAGTGCAATTTGAGAAAACTGGCTCCAAATGTGGTAGATTTTTGCAGCGAAATTGTAAAGTGGTAATTTTTCGGAATTTTACTCCAAAAGTGGTAGTTTTATACTAACAACTCTTTGTAGTGCTATTATTGTGATTCCGTAGCAAAGCACATCAGGATTTAATCCTCAAGCATATGTTAGTAAAGTTCGCTCTACAGCAAGACCTGAACGATTGCACTTTGCCTGCCGTTGTTTAGGGGGATTCTGCACTGCTTATCAGCAAACTCAACTCTATATTAGTAATTAACGATGCCTCGGGAGATTGGTGCTCTTGCTCAGCGCATATCTATCTACTTGTCTATCTATGTATATCTATACTTCAGAGTTAGTTCTTCTGAACCATGGATTTATTTAATCGGATGCAAGTACAAATAATTATGCAAGGTATCTGTCCGTTTATTAAAAGTACTTACTTTTTTTTATTTTACGTTTGTCATGCATTGATATGGAGTGCTAAAACCCCAATCTGGAAATTAGTGCATATATGTTTGTCTTTTACAAGTTCACAATCGTAGTTTCTTCCTTCTTCTTTGGTCAAGCATCAAGGTGTCTTGATGTATTCAAGGTAACTGAATTAAAATAGTGTCAAGATCAAACTAAGGTACATCAAATTCTTTGTGATTTTGGTGACAACATATGACTAGCAATTTTCTTTCATGCAGTCCTAACATTCAAAATCGTTTGATGTTCTTCATGTGAGTCTTTAGGGGGTTTAAATTAAAGCTTTTTTTAGAAATCAACATGGAAATTCAGGTGATTCTGGTCATAATTTGTTAATATGGTTTGCAATTACTGATTTAACATGGGCACAAGCGTCTGCCAAAAAATTCAACTATGATATGCATTTGCACCACTCACAATATTTTGTTTCAAAGGGAACGTGTCTAAACTTATTTGCATTTATACCAAGGAAACAATCATGTTCTTTCTAATTTAACAAAATAAGATATGTTTGTCATGAGGCCATGAGACCGTCAAATACTCATGTCATCAAATTTCCTATGTTTTTCTATTATCATCCTATAGCAACGCACAGGCATTCAGCTAGTCTATACTATTAAAAAAATTCACGTCGTTTGTTGTATCCAAATTTTTCCGTCTGCCGCTTTTTTGACGCTTTTGCCCCTGATAGTTCGAAACAATTACCCTCCCTGCCACCGCTCAGTCAAAAAAAAAAGTTCGTCGTTCTCTCTCCTCCGTCTGTCCCACTGCCTCCCCCACCGGAATCCCGCCCGTGCGCCACCGAGGGATGTGCCTCCCCAACCTCCGCCGGCTACCCGCACTGCACCAGAACCCGCCATCGAAGGAATCCCACTACTGCCGCCGCCGCGGAGTCCCTCCCACCATTGCCGCCGCCAGATGCCATAGCCCCACTCCACTTCTTCTCCACGATTCGTGCAGTCCCCAGATCTCGATTCCCTTCCCACCGTGGCTGCCAAGGTTGCGTCTCCGTCGGTGATCAGCACCACCATCCCCTCGCTCGACTGCGAGACCTTCGTCTTCAAGAAGGAGAGGGTTGTGAGGATTTTGCTTGCAGTTTATTGTGAGGGGTGGGAGGAATCTTTTCCCGCTACTGCCAAAGGCGTTCAAGAGGATCAAGCAAATTGGAATGCTTGGATGGGGCTCGCAGGTAAAAAAGGATTCAATCCTTCTTTTCAATTTGACTCATTGGCTGTGTATTCTTACATCTGGGTGCGGCGACAAGCATCTCGATGGACTGGGCGCTCAAGCTGCAGGATGATTGGCGTCCTAGAATCGGACCGTAGTGGACCCGGTCGTGGTCTCGCGGCCGGGATCTTTGTCGCTGCGAGCGGGTCACTGATGAGCTGTGCTGGAAACAAGACATGAGACGGCGACCATATGTGGCACAGAGCAGGCGCGGGGACAGCGACAGATGCGGTGTTGAGAGACGGGGCAACAGCTAGATATGGTGCATGGATGAAGAAACTCGAGCGACGGATATGTTCAGTGTTCACAGACGGGTTGCGGGCGAGATGCTGTGCCGTGGGGCGGCACCGGACTCCAGCGTAGGCAAGGTGGCACTAGGGGCCAGCGGGGATTGCAGCGAGGTGGTGTGGGTGTGCTCAGACAGGGGAGACAGAGAACTTGCAGGCACACTAGGTCATCCTGACGACGCGCTCTGCCGCGTGGGAGGCTCGACGCTGGAGGTTGTGCCGTCGTACCAACTGTTCTACTCCAGGTCGTTGGCCGTGAACTTGCTTTTGTCTCGGCCTATACAAATATGGAGGTACTCTTTACCTATTGAGTTTGACAATGAAATAATCCTGCTTATCTATATAAACTGAATATGTTATTTTAATACATCATTTGAGTCAGTTACAACATTGTTCAGGGAACTATAGTATCAGGCATCAATATCTGAATGTAATACTCTGTTGTCTCATGCACGAGGAAGTATGTTCTTTAAGTCAGAAATAAGCCGTATCATATTATTGCTAGATTGTAGGAGCATTGAAGCATGATTATATTGTCCTTTTAATGTATTCCTCCAACTTAGTCCGTTGGAAGCTCTATTTTGCAGCTGAAGGAGCACATCAATTTGAGTGAGCCACTGGATAGTGCATACATTTTCTCAACACTACAACTCTCCATCAGGATCTTTGAAGGAAATTTAATGGATATAGTTAAGACCAAGTCACTCCAGGCATTGCTACCTTAGCATTTAAACATTGTTGGTGCTATTTATTACTTTGACATGGTATTGCTAATACTTTTACGACGGGCAGAGAGGAGGGCACAACGCACGGCCTTGGCACTCGAGGTCCATGTGCTACGTTCGGTGGCCGTCAGCCTTCTAGGAGACTTACGTCTGCATCTTTGGGGAAGATCGCATGGAGCTCGGTTCGCAGGTTAGCTTCTCTCTCTGAGGGACACCTTTTGGGTTTATGGTGTTGATGATTATGTCCCTTAATTTGTTCTACTGAGGTTAGCTTATGGTTTTTTGATGATTCAAACATGTAGCAGATGCAAATATTTATACATTTCCTGGTTAGCATATTCGGTAGCTTCATCCTTGGGAAAAAGGATCGGCACCCCCTAATGTTAGTGCTCATATGTCCTATGGCTCTCCAAGAAGGTCAGGATCATATCAGGTAGCAGATGCAAATATGACAACACATGATTCAGTAAGGTACAATCCAGTCAGAATTGGTATGTCATTTGTCACCAACTCCATCATGGAAAAAACCAAAGCATGTGCATGCCAACAGTGTTGCATATGTTGTCGACAGTTTACCAGGATATCCACATGCACTTGTGCTGAGTGTAATTCTCAGTATATCGTTTCTCATATGTACATACATCTCTGTGAGCTCCTCTGTAACCTCTTCAAACTACCCTTCTGTTATCAAAGTTGCATTGCTTTGCTAAATATTGCAGATTAATTCTAATGTAAGTAATCTTATGTGGCAGGGGAGGACTGTGAGCATGGACCTAGATGGGAGCGAGGCGATGGCCAACATCCCTAGGGTGCTGTTGTCAGGAGAGTCGGGGAGACAATACAGTCAATGGGTGGTGTTTTGGTTACCCATCACTTTGTATGATCTCTGGACCTTTTTGGGTAAAATCATATGTTTAATTCAGTTCTGGCTGGTAGAATGGACATGGTGGAGGAATGGGTCAGTTTGGTAGAAGAATAGGACATCTAATTAAAGGCACATGGAATTTTGAAAGAATAGGGCCATGTTGATGAATTGGTGCCTCCAGTCTACCATGGTTCACATCTGCCTCTGCTCGCTGCTTCTACTACTAACTACTGGAGCGCCATGATATGTAACGGTCCCTTTTTATGTATTCCCTACGTCCCAAAAAGGATGTCTCAAGTTTATTTGAATTTGGACGTATCTATATATTAAATAGTGTCTAGATACATTCAAGTTTAGAAAAAAATTTAGACATCCTTTTCAGGACGGAGGGAAGTAGCTAATTTAGGTAAAATATCTGTCATATATAAATATAACTGTTTTGCAATGTACATGTAGATTTAAAAAATTCTTTCCATGGGGACTTTGGTTAGTCAGATGAAAATAGGCCTATGCGAAATATGTTGTGGAACAACACTGAACTTATTGGAATTATATATGAAAATAATGTTCATAATCAGTACAACACCACTTCATAACTACAATACTTAAATGATTCGGTAAGTTCTGACGATAGTTGGAGTAAATTTGCGTGAACAAGTACTTAGAAAATAATTTGGTACCTGGGAAGGACCTTAGTTCATTTGTTGGGAGTTGGGACAGAGTAACCAACACACGATGAGTTGGAGTAAGAGCCGGATTTACGGTTGTGTTCAAAACAAACTCCTCTTTTTTTATTTCACCTTGTGTCCCACTAGTGGAAAACGGGCCTCCAGTCCCGGCCCGTAAGGGGCTTTAGTCCCGGTCCTGGTAACCGGAACTGGAGGGGCGGGACTAAAGGCCCACCCATTAGTTCCGGCCCTCTTACCAGCCGGGACCAATGGGCATCCACGTGGCTGTCTCTGCGGGCGTTGGATGCTCTCCATTAGTCCCGGTTCATATTACGAACCGGGACAAATGGTTCTCTGCCGCGGCAGAATTTTAGGCACTTTCTCTGCCGTGGCAGAGAATTTAATTTGTATTCTTTTTTTCATTTCAAAATAGTTTTCTACGCTACCACATACCGTACATGTTCGTGCATACATAAGATAACTTCTCTTAAGATCGTGCATACAAATATATACATGATAGTTACACATGGAGATAACAATTATCGGGACTAGAGCCCGTCTATTCAATTACACGGTCGGGAATCATCGGCGCCTATTCACACTAAATTCTTCGGCGTCATCTATCATCTCGTTCATCAAGAATCCCGCCAGTTCTTCAGCAATTGCTACTACGCGTTGCTGTGGTAGGAGCTGATCCCGCATTTTCTCGAACTATATAAGAAAAGGAGATCAATATGAATATCAATCATGATAACAAAAAGTGATGGTAATAAAAATAATGTTATGAATGTATTGCTTACATCGACTCTATAATCATTCAGCTCATTGGTAAACGTGCGAATGAACTCGCAAACGTAGAATCCACATAGATTCGTCCCCTGCGGCTGCCTCGCGCACTTTACGAGAATAGAATTCAATCAAAATAATAATCCAGCATCATAATTGTATTGAAACTAGAAGTAAAGAGATGCGCCTACTACTTACCGAGACCGGCTTAAACGTCAGCTTCTCAGTAAAGTCACCCGTGACTGCACTCTTGAACTGGTTCCAAACCCTACCCGGTAAAGAAAATGAATGAGTTTTTTGTTACGTGATATCTCAGGAAATCAACGAAAGAGACCGCTATAGCGCGAAAATTACCTCTGGAGCATGTCCTGCATGTCACTAAACTGTTCCAGGGGTCTCTTTAATGGGTCCATGACTTCAACTCTTCCCTTATCAAGTTGAATGTCCATGAGAATCCAGTGGAAACTGTACACGTTTATATATACATCAGTAACTCATCAATTACACTTAACATCGAGTAAGCAAAAGAGAATGTGTACAATAGAGTAAGACACTCACGCGAAATTGTAAGGAAACAGTATGTGGTCACAGAAATTTTGCTCCGTTAGAAACCTTAGAAGGTTTTACTGTGTGTCCTCGGGTTTTTCCTTTAGCGTCCGACAATGTATTTTATCTGGGTCAATAAACCCAACACTGAAGATTGACCGTCTTTTACATTCCATGATCTTCATTCTGCATAATAATAGAGTACAAAAGGATATAATTAGGATAATTACATGCAATGAACTGAACAACTGAAAAAAATGAACAACTTATATATAGACAATGAGTTCAACAACTTACAGACAATAGCAACTCATGAGACTTTTGTCGAGGGCGTCGAAAGTGTATAACTGGAAGAGTTCTAGAAACTCAACATGGACCTCTTCTTCTCGGAAGTAGTAGTCATGTGGGACTTTCGCCACGATCATTATTCTCTCCTCCTTTATGCCTTTCAAGTACCATTTATGTAAACTCCGCATTTGTGTTGGCAGTTGTTGGAACTGCTCAAAGCTGACCAGAGGCTTCCCTGGGACATATGTAGGGACTACCTGAGCCTTGGGTAACTTGTCGTCCTGGGAACCTAGCAATTCCTCAACAGTCACATTCATAGCGGCCGCAAGCTTCTTAGCTTCTTCCATATCCTGCTGGGGAGTGTCATAGGATACCACCTTGAGGGGTGGGGTCGATTTTTTGGCCTGTTCCCCGAGCTGGGGGATGTCCTTTCTTTTCCCGGTTGCACTTTGACTTGATGATTTGCTCCCGCTTGCACTTCTACTTGATTTGCTCTTCTTCACTTCCTTCTGAAGTGTGCGTCGATAGTCATCTGGCTTATGGTGCAAGTCATATTGCGATTTTGTGTTCAGAAAAGAAAGTGCATACGCTTTTTGCTTCTCGGTGTATACCGGGGCGGGCTCGGGTTTCTTCTTTTGAAGCTGCGCAACACATTTGGCCTTTACGATCATGTCGGTTTCCTCGTCAATACGATCGTAAGCCCTGATAGAAAGATTCTTATGAGGTACTCTTGGGAGGGGCGACATTTGTCGTTTTGGGCTCCTGCGTTGTTTAGTACTAATCGGAGGCTGCGGCGGAGATCGAGATGGACTCGGGCTGTGGTGGTCATAGTCATGGGGTGGGCTTCTTGGAGGTGATGGAGGTGAAGGTGACATGCGACCACTCGGAGGCGGTGTTGTCTTTGGCGTCCAGCTTGAAAGCTTGATGTTGCTCTTGTCCCATAGAATGATACCACCCAGTACTTCTCCGGGGGCCCACGAGCACTACCGGACTTAGGGTAGTTATTTCTTTAGCTTATCTTTATTTAGCAGTGATGCTTGTCTGTCTCAATCGACACTATAATACTACATACTATATAATATACTACTATATATATTATTACTAGTAACAAATATATATACACAAACATATATATATATACTATATTTATATAGTAGTACTAAATATTACAATATAAAAAAGATACAAGAAATAAAAAAACATACACTAGAAATTAATATATACTATACTAGAAATATATACTATACCAGAAATTAATATATACTATACTAGAAATTAATAAAAAAACATACACTAGAAATATACAAAAGATACAAAAAATACTAGTAATAATTCTATCTATCTATTACAAAAAACATACTAGTAATACTAGTAATACAAGTAATAATTCTATCTATCTATTACAAAAAGATACTAGTAATACAAAAAACATACACTAGAAATACTAGTAATAATTCTATCTATTACTAGTAATAATTCTTAATTAATTAATATACAAATAAAAAATACAAGAGAGGAGGCAGAGCGGGCTCGCCCGACCTCGCTGGGGGATGGAGGCAGCGCGCGGGGCTCGCTGAGGCCGGCGACGGAGAGGAGGCAGAGCGCGCGGTGGGGGAAGGGATTACCTCCCAGCAGCGGGGCGGACGAGCGCGCATCTCGAGAGGCGATGGCGCGACGCGGTAACACGGCGCGCGGCGGACGGGCGGCGAGGTAGCGAGTTAAATTTCGGCAGCCTGGCGGCGTAGTGCTAGCTCCTCGCTCCGGTCGATGGATTCAACCGGGGAAGAAGGCGGCACAATAAATACCCCCACACCTTTTAGTCCCGGTGCGTGGCTGGAACCGGAACTAAAGGGGGGTCTTTAGTCCCGGTTCCAGCCACGCACCGCGGCTAAAGGCTTTGGATGCCTTTTCGCCTGCAGAGCCTTTAGTCCTGGATGGTGTTCTGGGCCGGGACTAAAGACCCAAATTTGCGCGCGCTGGGCTTAAGTTGGCGCCTGTTTTTTCGAATATTACAATTTGTAACTATTAGATTTTTTAAATATTTGAATTATACAGTTTTTGCATACTTATGAATTTGAGAAAATTTTCAACATGAAAAGTTTTTGAATTTGAATAAGTAATCCAAATCTATTTTCTGTTTTATGAAATAATTATTCTAACTAGTGAAACTAATAACCATTTTGCCATTTCCAATTTAAAAATGCATTAACTATTATATTTTGAATATTTTTAACATAAAAAGTGATTGAATTTGAATCAAAGATTCAAATCCATTTTCTGTTTTATAAAATAATTATTCTAACTAGTCAAACTATTAACCATTTTGCCATTTTCATGTGATTCCGATGCTCCGGTGGTCTTCCTCCGGCGAAACCCTAGACCGGGGGCCTCGGATCGTCTACCCCTGTAGCTTTCTCCGTACGAGGGTAGCCCCTTTAGGGTTTAGGGTTTAGGCTTTCACCATACCTCTAACCCAGGGAGGCGGAGATGGAGTCTTTCACGGGCTAGCAGGAAAATATTTTCCGAGGCGGAACTTCCGAAGATGCCATAGGGCGTGTGCACCAAGGGCATCTTTGAGAAATTCCGCCACGGGAGATTTCCCAACCCTTTCCTCCATCCATGTTGGTTTGGTCGTTGCCATAGCACATCTACACTCATATATGCCGCCTCTCTTCACTCTATCCCATGGCTTCCACCATACCTCTAACCCCAGGGAGGCGGAGATGGAGTCTTTCACGGGCTAGCAGGAAAATATTTTCCGAGGCGGAACTTCCGAAGATGCCATAGGGCGTGTGCACCAAGGGCATCTTCGAGAAGTTCCGCCACAGGAGATTTCCCAACCCTTTCCTCCATCCATGGGGATGAAACTCTGCATCCATGTTGGCTTGTTGAGTTGCTTGCCATGGCGTATCGATGCTCCTTTTATAGGCACGGCGCCGCTTCTACTTTGTCTTCTTCCTCCGACAGGACGTCGTGCGCTACATGCTTTATCTCATCGAGCAGTGCGTCCACCCACGCGTCCTTATCCTACCGACAACTTTAGTCCCGGTTTGAGCCCCCACCCGGCACTAAAGATTACCCACGCGTCCTTATCCCACCGACAGTTTTGTTAGATGACACAAAAACCACCTTTAGTCCCGGTTGCACCTACCAGCCGGTACTAAAGGTTAGCCACCCCCTAGATAAGGCCCTCCCAGATAAGCCTCCCCCAGATAAGGCCCCCCATCTTTTGTCCCGGTTTGAGCCCCCACCCGAGATGAAAGTTTCCCGCGCCACTGCGTTCCCGCGCTTTCCACTGGTTCCCACCTCTGTCTCAAATAAAAGGTTTAATACATTACATAGATTTATGTCTCAAATAAAAGGTTTAATTACATAGATTTATGTCTCAAATAAAAGGTTTAATACATTATTACACATCACCAACATCTAGTGTTGTGGTTTTCTTCTGCACCGTAGCCATGGAGAATCTTCATCATTTAACATGATGCTTGGGTCAGTTTTCACTTTGAAGGGTGGAATTTCATGAAACTTATTGTAATCTTCTGACATGTCTGTCTTATTATCCACTCCCACAATGTTTCTTTTCCCTAAAAGAACTATGTGGCGCTTGGCTCATCGTATTCTGTACTCTTTTGCTTATCTTTCCTTTTTCTCGGTTTGGTAGACATGTC
Organism: Avena eriantha; assembly: GCA_910589775.1. Taxonomy (NCBI): domain Eukaryota; kingdom Viridiplantae; phylum Streptophyta; class Magnoliopsida; order Poales; family Poaceae; genus Avena; species Avena eriantha. The sequence continues at coordinate 130,695,705 of OU342744.1, read as the reverse complement.
CTTCACATAGAAAACCTGAGCCACATCGTTGGCTAGGACGAATGGTTCATCCATGTACGCAAGATTGTTGAGATCCACTGTTGTCATGCCGTACTTTTCGTCTACATGTACCCCGCCTCCTGTCAGCTTGACCCATTTGCACCGAAACAAAGGGACCTTAAAAGTAGGTCCATAGTCAAGTTCCCATATCTCCTCTATGTAACCATAATATGTGTCAATCTGCCCATTGTCATCTGTGCATCAAAGCGGACACCACTGTTTTGGTTGGTGCTCTTTTTATCTTGGGCGATCGTGTAAAATATATTCTCATTTATCTCGTACCCTTGGAAAGTACATATAGTTGAAGATGGTAACCTGGCCAACGAGTACAACTCATCTCCAACAGTGGTGTTATTCATGAGATGTGTCTGCAACCAATTGCCAAAATACTTCTCGTGTTCCCCTTTAATCAAGGTTTCAGGCTTCCCCGGGTTTTCAGAGCGTAGAATATTCTTGTGTTTCTCGATATACGGAGCCACCACGGTGGAATTGTGTAGAACTGTGTAGTGTGCTTGAATGAAAGAATGTCCGTCCCTACATACCATTGATTTCCTTCCTAGTGTGCCTTTTCCAGTCATCCTCCCCTCATACCGAGATTCAGGAACACCAATCGGCTTAAGGTTAGGAAGAAAGTCAACACAAAACTCAATGACCTCCTCTATTCCATAGCCCTTGGAGATGCTTCCTTCTGGCCTAGCACGGTTATGAACATATTCCTTTAAGACTCCCATGAACCTCTCGAAGGGGAACATATTGTATAGAAACACAGGACCGAGAATTCTAATCTCTTCGACTAGGTGAACTAGGAGGTGCGTCATAATATTGAAGAAGGATGGCGGGAACAACAACTCGAAGCTGACCAGACATTGGACCACATCAATCTGTAATCCTGATAGACTTTCTCGATCGATTACCTTCTGAGAAATTGCATTGAGGAATGCACATACCTTCACAATGGCTAGTCGACCATTTTCTGGTAGAATTTCCCTCAATGCAATCGGAAGAAATTGCGTCATAAGCACATGGCATTCATGAGACTTTAGGTTTTGAAATTTTTTCTCTTTCATATTTACTATTCCCTTTATATTCGACGAGAAGCCAGACGGGACCTTGATACTGAAAAGGACTTCAAAAAAGATTTCCTTCTCTTCTTTGGTAAGAGCGTAGCTGGCAAGCCCTTGAAACTGCCCTGGATGCTTGCCGTCTCGTCCTTTATGATGTTGCTGGTCCTCCCGTGTTGCCGGGGTATCTTTTGACTTCCCATACAAGCCCAGAAGCCTAGAATATTCACGCAAAGATTCTTTGTCAGGTGCATCACGTCGATTGCAGAGCGGACCTCATGCACTTTCCAATAGGGTAGCTCCCAAAATATAGATTTCTTCTTCCACATGGGTGCGTGTCCGGTAATGGGGTCTTTTGGAACAGGTTGTCCTCTAGGACCCTTTCCAAAGATTACATCCAAATCCTTGACCATACCAAATACATCAGCACCACTACGGGGGACAGGCTTCGTCCGGGTTTCTGCCTTGCCATTGAAATGCTTGCCTTTCTTTTTTAAGGGATGACTGGGCGGAAGAAAACGACGATTGTACGGGTACACATTCTTTCTACATTTATTCATATATATACTTTCAGTCTCATCTAAACAGTGTGTGCATGCATTGTATCATTTTTTCGTCTGTCCTGAAATGTTACTAAGAGCAGGCCAATCATTGATGGTTACGAACAACAACGCTTGTAGGTCAAATTCCTGCTGTTTGTGCTCATCCCACACACGTACACCTGGTTTGGCCCACAACTGTAGAAATTCATCAACTAATGGCCTTAGGTACACATCAATGTCGTTGCCGGGTTGCTTCGGGCCTTGGATGAGCACTGGCATCATAATGAACTTCCGCTTCATGCACAACCAAGGAGGAAGGTTGTAGATACATAGAGTCACGGGCCAGGTGTTGTGACTGCAGTTCTGCTCCCCAAAAGGATTCATGCCATCGATACTTAGACCAAACCATAAGTTCCTTGCGTCACCAGCAAAGTCCGGGAAGTCTCTCTCGATTTTTCTCCACTGCCGACCATCAGCAGGGTGCCTCAACATCCCGTCTTTCTCACGGTCTTCCATGTGCCATCGCAACAACTTGGCATGCTCTTTATTTCTGAAAAAACGTTTCAACCGTGGTATTATAGGAGCATACCACATCACCTTGGCAGGAACCCTCTTCCTGGGTTGCTCGCCCTCAACATCACCAGGGTTATCTTTTCTGATCTTATACCGCAATGCAGTGCATACCGGGCATTTATCCATATTCTCATACTTCTCACCGCGGTAGAGGATGCAGTCATTAGGGCATGCATGTATCTTCTGCACGTCTAATCCTAGAGGGCAGACAAGTTTCTTTGCTTCGTACGTACTGGAGGGCAATTGGTTATTTCTTGGAAGCAGTTTCTTCATTATTACCAGCAAATTTTCAAATCCCGAGTCAGTCATACCGGTCTCTGCCTTCCACTTCAACAATTCCAATGTGCTACCCAGCTTCTTCTGGCAATCTTCACAAGTTAGATACAGCAATGTGTTGTGGTCCTGTAACATCTGCTCGAACTGCAACCTCTCCTTTTCTGTGTCGCAGTCTCGTCTTGCATCACTAATGACCCGACCAAAATCATCAACGGGCTCATCTGGTTCCCGTTCTTCACCCCCTTCTTTTTCATTATCTTCAACTGCGGTATCATCGTATTCAGGGAACATAGATCGGTAGTTGTCATCATCGTTCTCTTCTTCATCGCCGTCTTCCATCATAACCCCTCTTTCTTCGTGCTTGGTCCAAACATTATAGCCGGACATGAAACCAGACTGAAGCAGGTGGCTCTGAATGACTCTTGAGGAAGTGTGAGCCTGCTCATTCCGATATTCAACACATGGACAACACATAAAACCATCCCGCCGCTTGTTCGCCTCGGCCACAAGGCGAAAATAACGCACGCCTTCTCTGTAAGCGTCAGAGCGTCGGTCACCGTACATCCATGGGTGGCTCATCTGTATTATACAACCATGCATATATATCAAACGCAATCATGATGCTTAAATTAGTACCACGCGGTCAAAACGAGAAAATATTTGCTAACCTTTTAGTACACTTCAAAACAAAGAGGAGAAACCTTAAGTGTCGCTCTGGCACCTCATATCATATTTTATCTGGTGTGAACTCAAGTGGCATCGCTCTAACAGGCATTTCACCGAACACCTCTAGTGCATATGAAGAAAAAAAGTTAGCACAAAGTTATACCCACCTCTCACATAGGAAAAAACAGGAGAGAGTGAAGGGCTAGGTGCATATATACTGGGCCAGGCCATCCCGGTTTGAGATACAAACCGGGAATAAAGGTTCTGCCAGGAGCACGCGCGCCGGCCTAGACCCATTTGTCCCGGTTTGTATCTCAAACCGGGACTAATGTTTCCTTACGGACCAGGACATAGTGCCTCAGCCTCCTCGGGCCGTCTGGGCCGGGACTAATGGTCCGAACCAAATGCCCATTTTCTACTAGTGTCCCTCTCTATTCCACATTTCCACTCCATCTAGGACTCTATACATCTACTTACTAAATTCCTAGTGATCGGCACCAACGAACCGCACCAGCATGAGAGATCATACTAGGTGCATGGAAGACATGCGACTACCAAGAACACGCCTTGCCAGTTTACTACGTAATGATGACGATGACGGGACGCAGGGTGCACACCATGCCTACCATCAACCGGCATGTCTTACAAAGTCAATTGGCAAAGGCGATGTACGGGAAACACAGATAGAGTAGCACGTTTAATTGGGAGCTCGACTGGATTTATTTTGCATTTTATGCTTACACCTTTGACATTATGATGATAATTTCCGTGGCAACGTACAGGCATTCAGCTAGTGTTTATAGTCATCGCTAGGTGGTCCAAGAATTTATTTATAATTATTATTACTTTTGGTTCTATTTGTACCGTTGTTGATAATTATTAAATAGAGCGGTTGAATTTCGCAAAAAGAAACTATGTACGTTTTGTGGCACACAAACATCTCAAAAGTAGGGGATCAAGAAACTCCTACGCAGTCATCCTTGAAAAAATAAATTTGTACAAAAGTCCCTATAGAAACAAGACGTCATATTCCTTCTTCGCTCCCTTGCGGCGCACCGTGAGAGAAGCTCGATGGTCGATGCTTCTTTTGAACCTCTAACCGCATAAAAATGAGGGAACTATTATTCATCCATCAATATCAAAGTCGCCGGTTGGAGTTAGAAGATGCCGGCGACATATGATGTGAGTCAAAGATCACTCTCTTGGAGAAGAAAGCGAAGAAAGGGGCTACATAACCAGCCTAGATCTGACATGATAGATCTAGGTAGATCTTGAAAACAAATAGATTTGGCGGAATATGATGCATGTTTTTAAGCTTATCGGGTGAGTACAAGCAGGGTCCGATTTGGGCCAGGCTACCCGGGCTGCGGCCCTTGCAGTCCGCCAGGCGATAGAAAAGTGTGAAAAGGGTAAGTGATGGCTCGAGGGTAATTGCGTGAGATCTAAAGCCTCCAACAGTTCAGCCCGCGTAGCTGGTCTAGGATTACCAGGGCTAGCTACCTAAGCCCATCAATAATCAATTTGCAAGTCCATCTACACACCGAGCTCTAAGACTATCGGCCTCGGACGACGCTCTGATCGCGAAGCCTTTCCATTTGATCGCGCCGCCGCCACCGCCAAATTCCACCTTCCAGAGATTAACCGTGGAGAAACCGTCTCTAATGTTACATGCTCGCATCACCGGCCGGTCGCCGTAGTCGCCTCCTACTGGTCGCTCCCGGTGCCTCCAACGCAGGGAGTACATGTATCAATGTTTGTTTGATTGTGATATGTTACTCAAAATCTTACTCCGATTGTTTTCCCCTGTAGGATTTTTTAAATTGTTCACACTAAGGATTGGCCGATTATTCAATCTTGTTATATAGACATGGAAGAAGAAGAAGGAACATAAATCAACGATTTTCTCATCAAAATCAGTGTCATCTTGTTTTTAATGATCATCAAAATCCATCAATAAGAAAAAACCTCTCTTGGTTCTCGAATGTGAAATAGATGTACATATAGATAGGAGAGTCAGACTTAAAGCCACTTTCTGATTATTATTATTTTCCCTTTTTTTAGGTTCGGGTTCTTCTCCTATTATCATTGAGGAATTGATGAAAGCATATCTTCATTATTTAGGTACTAAACATATATCCTCATTATGAATTATACCACCGTATTTTTTGTGTATTTTTATCATTGTGTCATTCGCTTTAAGCGATGAACTTATGTTTCATGTCAAAACATCATATATGCATTTGTGGTGTATTTTGGCTATCCTACTATGTTACCGGGAGGAGATACAAGGTACAATTTGCCATAGTATTCGAGCATTAGAATTCAGCCCGGGTCATGTCCACATCCTGGGGCTGCCACTGAGTATAAGGGATCAACTTGGAGTAGAAGACAAGAAACAAATCATATCTCTATCTAATCTTTTCATAACCAAATATATACTCTAACATTCTCTCACAATCGTAGCGGCGACGTTGTAAACAATAGGAGCATCGTGGACAGTCAGACTGGAAAGGAACCAAAGTAGAAACTGGTGGGCTGACATCCCCAACAATAGTTGCAGGAACCTCGTGAACGGTGTTGCGTCGCACTAGATTGGACCATAGAGGAAGCTGATGAGGTGCTCACGTGAGGTGCTAGCCATTTGTGCCAATCTTGAGGTAGCCGAGAGCATTGGGTGTGGTGGAGCTACAACCTTGGTCAAGGTAGCTCTGTGAGGGGTCATCATGATCGATACCGTGGTTGGGTGTGAAGTAGCCCCATAAGAAGTCGCAAGCGCACAATGCACAAGGAGAATGGCGGAGACACGTCGAGATAGTCGTCGAGGATGTCGGCGTAGGAGATAATGCAGTACGAGCCATCGAGGATGAGTTGTGGCCATAGTTTTGTAAGAACTAAGCACACATCAAGGACGAAGTCATACTCTGGTTTTGGCAGAACCAAGCACGCATAGAAGAAGTTGTTGGTGATGCGGTCGAGGCAGTCATAGAAGTAGGCGTTGATGTTGAATAATGAAGGAAATATGCCCTGAGAGGCAATAATAAAGTTGTAATTATATATTCCTTGTATATGATAGATTTTTATTTTGCATGCTATAATTGTATTGAGAGGAAACATCAATACATGTGTATTTAATAAACAAAAAAGGGTTCCTAGTTATGCCTCTCTTATAAACTAGCTTGTTGATTAACAAGATGATCAAGGTTTCCTGATCATGGACATTGGATGTTGTTAATAACAAGGTCACAGCATTTGTGAAATGATGTGATGAACATTCATCCGAAGTATAGCATTACGATCAAGTCATTATGTTTATATTGCTATAACATCATACAAAGTAGTCTTAGTCCTTAGACCATGAGATCATGTTAATTGCTAACATCGGAAGAGTATCTTGATAACATCAAACGTCACACCGTAACAGGGTGACTATAAAGGTGGGTTCAGTGCTATGAAGGTCTTATGTTGAGGCTCAAGGATCAAGAGTGGAATTTGTCAATCCCGATGATGGATAGATATACTCTGGGCCCTCTCGGTGATATCACATTAAGATAGCTTGCAAGCAAGTGATGTGATCACTAGAATGTTATATCACGGGAACGAGAAAAGAGTGCATGTCGGTAACGAGATCAAACTAGGTATTTGGATACCGATGATCGAATCTCGGACATGTATTATATCATGAGACAAAGAGATTAAATTGCTGATGTTAAAGGTTCTCACGATCACAGAAGTCATCGTTGAATATGCAGGAGTCAGTATGGATCTCCAGGTCCCGCTTCTGATTATTGATCTGAGAGGAGTCTCAATCATGTCTACATCATTCACGAACCGTAGGCTGACACACTTAAGGGTTGCCGGACACCATTTAGGAGCACATATGTTCCAGACAAAAGGTTTGCAAAGCGCAGGAAATGTTTCGATAGAAACCGGAATTGTTTCGGGTGAAATTGCAGAAAGTGGTTCTGCATGTGATATTGAAATGTTGCAAAGGGTTTTATGTGAATGTTTGTTAATTAAAGTAATTAACAAAATTCTGAATAAAATAAATAAAAGAATTTTATTAATTGAGAGTTGCATTTAATTTGGTGGAAATTAAATACATGTGAGTGGGATTTTGGGTGGAGGCCATGTTTATGTGAGTGGAGGTTCACCACATGAATGAAGGAGGGGAGGAGTCCCCCCCCCTCATGCGACGGTTATGGGAGGGGAGGGATCTCCCTCCCTCCTATATAAAGCCCCCTTCTCCCCTCTCACAAATCACACCTCCTCGTGAAGGATCTCTCTCCCCCTCTAGATATTCCCCCATGGTCTCGGATTAGCGAGATACATGTTCCCGGTGGCCTTGTGTCTGGAAGGAGTTGCTGCTTCCGCTGATTCGCTGGAGCGAGGAGGTGGAGGTTGTCCGGTGGCTTGAACGTGTGTGCGAGGACGGATGCGCTGCTGATTTGCGGCGCTCGGACTTCCACACGATCTTGAGATCGGCAAGCGTACGACTACATCAACCACGAGTTCCTACTCGTTAACAAAACTCGTTGTCTTCGAGGGTAAGTTCTCCATGGATGTATGTCCACCCGTTGCTCTGTATCTAGTAGATAGATCTTGGCCTATAGTTCTCATCGTAGGAAATTTTTTGTTTTCTATGCTGCGGACCCAACAGTGGTATCAGAGCCTGATCTGTGCGTAGGTGCTTTGCACTGGTAGTACACATATGTTTATATGTGGGAGGTGATGATCATGTTATTGCTTCTTATATGTACTTTGGATATTGGTGGCATAGTGGGATGAAGCGGCCCGGACCAACCTTACATGTCATCATACATGAGACCGGTTCCACGACTGACATGCAACTAGTTTTGCATAAGTGGCTAGCGGGTGTCTGTCTCTTCTACTATAGTGAATATCTGATTTACAACGAGTTGCTAATAACTTGGTTATCCTCATTGTGGTTCATGTTCGAGGGTAAGACCGGTTCTATCTCCGAAAGCCCTAAGCCACGTAAAACTTGCAATTGATAAATTAGAGGCGTCTAGTTTAGATCGTTGCTGGGCTAGTGTCTTGATATGGTATTGTTGTAAGTAGATGTATGATAGATACTCTTACAACTCACTTAACGTGTAAGTTCCATAGACCTTGGCCTTACACATAAAGGAATGATAGAGATCATACCACGATGCAAATGATAGAGATCAAATGCATGGACCATATCACCTCACTTCACACATTAGATGTTAGCATCTTATATTGCTAGTTTGGCGCTTTTGGTAGCATTATAAGATGATCCCTCATTTAGATATCAAGATAAAATGTGTTCTTCCTTAAGTATGCACCGTTCTATGGATCGTGTTTTGAGGCATCACGTGATGATCGGGTGTTCTCGACTCTACGCTTTCATACAACGGGTGTAAGACAGTTTTACACACGCGAATACTAAGGTTCTTACTTGACGAGCCTAGCATGTACAGACATGGCCTCGGAACACGGACCGAAAGGTTAAGCATGAGTCATATAGTTGATATGATGCCCATATAGATGCTCGCCTTTGAAGCTACACCGACTCACGTGATGATCGGACTTGGTGTAGTGGATTTGGTTCATGTAATCACCAAAAGGACACGAGGGATGTCGTTTTTGAGTGGGAGTTCATTAGTAATTTGGATTAGTTGAACTCAATCTATCATAAACTTAGTCTAAATATATTTTACAAATTCTGTTGTAGATGGCACCACCTGCTTTTAATTTCAGTGTGTTCATGGAGAAAGAGAAGCTTGCTGCGAATGGTAGCAACTTCACCAACTGGGCTATGAATTTGAGGATTCTCCTCACTGCTGCACAAAAGCAATATGTGCTAGAGGCGCCGCTAGGCCCCCCACCAGCTTCTGATGCCCCTGACGAGGAAAAGAACGTCTATATAACTCGTCAGGAGGACCACAACTTAGTTCATTGCGGCATACTGTATGGGCTAGATCCAGAACTTCGAAAACGTTTCGAAAATGGCAATGCCTTTGATACCATGGGAGAATTGAAAATGATTTTCGATACCCATGCTGCCGTAGAGAGTTATAATGCTTCTGAAAGGTTCTTTAGCTGCATGATGGAAGAGAACAACTCCGTTAGTGAGCACGTACTCAAAATGTCTGGGTACACCGATAAGCTTGTGTCCTTGGGAATAACGATTCCCATTGACTTAGGCATACATCGTGTTCTCCAATCTTTGCCACCTAGCTACAAGAGCTTCGTGATGAACTATAATATGCAGGGCATGAAGAAGTCTCTTCCCGAGCTTCTGTCAATGCTTAAGACTGCAGAAGTGAAGATTAGGAAAGAACATCAAGTGTTGATGATCAATAAGACCACCGGTTTCAAGAAGGACAAGAAAGGCAAGCAGAAGGGAAAGAAGGGCGGCAAATCTGTTGTCGTGCCTGAAAAGAAACCCCGAGCTGGCCCTAAGTCTGACACCGAGTGCTACTATTGCAAGGGGACGGGCCATTGGAAGCGCAACTGCCCCAAGTATTTGGCGGACAAGAAGGCCGGCAAGGCAAACAAAGGTATATGTGATATACATGTTATTGATGTGTACTTGACTAGTACTCACAGTAGCACCTGGGTATTTGATACGGGATCGGTTGCTAATATATGTAACTCGATTCAGGGGCTGCGGAACAAGCGACAATTAGCAAGAGATGAGGTCACGATGCGGGTCGGCAATGGATTAAGAGTTGATGTGATTGCCGTCGGAACGCTGCCTCTTCATATGCCGTCGGGATTAGTTATAAACCTAAATAATTGTTATTTGGTGCCTGCACTGAGCATGAACATTGTATCCGGATCATGTTTGATGCAAAGTGGTTATTCGTTTAAGTCTCAAAACAATGGTTGTTCGATTTATATGAATAATATCTTTTATGGTCATGCACCTGTGTTGAATGGTTTATTTCTGTTGGATCTCGATAGTAATATTACGCATATTCATTATGTTGATGCTAAAAGGATTAAACTTGATAATGATATATCTGCATATATGTGGCACTGCCGTCTAGGTCATATTGGCGTTAAACGCATGAAGAAACTCCATTCTGATGGACTTTTGGAATCACTTGATTTTGAATCATTTGATACATGTGAGCCATGCCTTATGGGCAAGATGACTAGAACGCCGTTTTCCGGTTCAATGGAACGGGCGACAGATTTATTGGAAATCATACATACTGATGTGTGTGGACCAATGAGTGTGTCGGCGCGAGGTGGATATCGTTATTTTGTTACTTTCACGGATGATTTGAGTAGATACGGGTATATCTATTTGATGAAACATAAGTCTGAAACCTTTGAAAAGTTCAAAGAATTTCAGAATGAAGTGGAAAATCATCGTAATAGAAAGATCAAATTTCTGCGGTCCGACCGTGGAGGAGAGTATCTTAGTTACGATTTTAGCACACATATGAAAGACTATGGAATAGTTTCACAACTCACGCCTGCCGGAACACCACAACATAATGGTGTGTCAGAACGTCGTAATCGTACTTTATTGGATATGGTTCGATCTATGATGTCTCTAACTGACTTGCCACTGTCATTTTGGGGTTATGCACTGGAAACCGCTGCATTCACTTTAAATAGGGCACCATCTAAATCCATTGAAAAGACACCGTATGAATTATGGTTTGGAAACAAACCTAAGCTGTCATTTCTTAAAGTTTGGGGATGCGATGTTTATGTGAAGAAACTTTAACCGGATAAACTCGAACCCAAAGCGAAAAAATGCGTCTTCATAGGATACCCTAAGGAAACGATTGGGTATACCTTCTATCACAGATCCGAGGGCAAGGTCTTTGTTGCCAAGAATGGATCCTTTCTTGAGAAGGAGTTTCTCGCGAAAGGTGTGAGTAGTCGGAAGGTAGAACTCGAAGAGGTTATTGAACCTTCTCTTCATGAAATGGCGAGTAGTGCAACACCGGAAGTTGTTTCGGAGTTGACTTCACATAATGAAGAGAGAGCTAATGATATTGATCATGAAACTCCGAAAGAGGACACTACCGAACCTCGCAGGTCAAGCAAGACACGTGCAGCTCCTGAACTGTACGGCAATCCTATTATGAATTTCATGATTGATGAAATAGATGACCCTGCGACGTATGAAGAAGCGATGATGAGCCCTGATTCCAACAAATGGCTAGAAGCCATGAAATCCGAGATGGAATCCATGTATGAAAACCAGGTTTGGACCTTGGTGGACTTACCTCACGATCGAAAGGCCGTTGAGAATAAATGGATTTTCAAAAGAAAAACTGATGCTGATGGTAATGTAACCATCTATAAGGCTCGACTTGTCACAAAGGGGTTTCGACAAATTCAAGGAGTTGACTACGATGAGACATTCTCTCCCGTAGCGATGCTTAAGTCGGTTAGGATTATGTTAGCAATTGCTGCATATTTCGATTATGAAATATGGCAGATGGATGTCAAAACTGCATTCCTCAATGGTAATATTGAAGAAGAGTTGTATATGATACAACCTAAGGGTTTTGTCGATCCTAAGGATGCTGATAAGGTGTGCAAACTTCAGCGATCCATATATGGACTGAAGCAAGCATCCCGGAGTTGGAATCTTTGCTTTGATGAGGTGATCAAAGAGTTTGGATTTGTCCAAACTTATGGAGAGGCTTGTATTTACAAGAAAGTGAGTGGGAGCAATGTGGCATTTCTGATATTATATGTGGATGACATATTATTGATTGGAAATGATATAGATCTTTTAAACAGTGTTAAAAGTTATCTAAACTGCAAATTTTCGATGAAGGACCTTGGTGAAGCTTCATATATATTAGGCATTAAAATCTATAGAGATAGATCAAGACGCCTAATTGGGCTATCGCAGAGTACATACCTTGATAAGATATTAAAGAAGTTTAATATGGGCGGAAGTAAGAAGGGGTACTTACCTATGCTGCAAGGCAAGACATTGAGTAAGACTCAAAGTCCGGCTACGACGGAAGAAAGAGAGATAATGGATAAGATCCCCTATGCCTCAGCCATAGGCTCTATAATGTATGCCATGCTATGTACAAGACCGGATGTGGCACATGCTATTAGTTTGACTAGTAGGTACCAATCTGATCCAGGTTCGGAACACTGGATAGCGGTCAAGAATATCCTTAAGTACTTGAGAAGAACTAAGGATATGTTTCTTGTATACAGAGGTGAAGAAGAGCTAGTCGCTAAGTGTTATGTCGATGCTAGCTTTGACACTGATCCGGATGACTCTAAGTCTCAATCCGGATATGTATTTCTCTTGAACGGAGCAGCAGTTAGTTGGAGGAGCTCCAAACAACCTGTGGTGGCTGGATCAACGACGGAGGCGGAATATGTTGCTGCTTCAAAAGCAACACAGGAAGCGGTTTGGATGAAGGAGTTCATAACTGAACTAGGTGTGGTTCCTAATGCGTTGGACCCAATGGTAATCTATTGTGACAATAATGGAGCCATAGCCAACGCCAAGGAACCAAGGTCTCACAAGAATTCCAAACATATTAAGCGCCGGTTTCACTCCATCCGCGAGCATGTCAAGGATGGAGATATAAAGATTTGTAAAGTGCACACAGACCTGAATGTAGCAGATCCGTTGACTAAAGTACTCCCTAGGGCAAAACATGATCAACACCAGAACTCCATGGGTGTTAGATTTATCACTATGTGAACTAGATTATTTTCTCTAGTGCAAGTGGGAGACTGAAGGAAATATGCCCTGAGAGGCAATAATAACGTTGTTATTATATATTCCTTGTATATGATAGATGTTTATTTTGCATGCTATAATTGTATTGAGAGGAAACATCAATACATGTGTGTTTAATAAAAAAAGGGTTCCTAGTTATACCTCTCTTATAAACTAGCTTGTTGATTAACAAGATGATCAAGGTTTCCTGATCATGGACATTGGATGTTGTTAATAACAAGGTCACAGCATTTGTGAAATGATGTGATGAACATTCATCCGAAGTATAGCATTACGATCAAGTCATTATGTTTATATTGCTATAACATCATACAAAGTAGTCTTAGTCCTTAGACCATGAGATCATGTTAATTGCTAACACCGGAAGAGTATCTTGATAACATCAAACGTCACACCGTAACAGGGTGACTATAAAGGTGGGTTCAGTGCTATGAAGGTGTTATGTTGAGGCTCATGGATCAAGAGTGGAATTTGTCAATCCCGATGACGGATAGATATACTCTGGGCCCTCTCGGTGATATCGCATTAAGATAGCTTGCAAGCAAGTGATGTGATCACTAGAATGTTATATCACGGGAACGAGAAAAGAGTGCATGTCGGTAACGAGATCAAACTAGGTATTTGGATACCGATGATCGAATCTCGGACATGTATTATATCATGAGACAAAGGGATTAAATTGCTGACGTTAAAGGTTCTCACGATCACAAAAGTCATCGTTGAATATGCAGGAGTCAGTATGGATCTCCAGGTCCCGCTTCTGATTATTGATCTGAGAGGAGTCTCAAACATGTCTGCATCATTCGCGAACCATAGGGTGACACACTTAAGGGTTGCCGGACACCATTTAGGAGCACATATGTTCCAGACAAAAGGTTTGCAAAGCGCAGGAAATGTTTCGATAGAAACCAGAATTGTTTCGGGTGAAATTGCAGAAAGTGGTCCTGCATGTGATATTGAAATGTTGCAAGGGGTTTTATGTGAATGTTTGTTAATTAAATTAATTAACAAAATTCTGAATAAAATAAATAAAAGAGTTTTATTAATTGAGAGTTGCATTTAATTTGGTGGAAATTAAATACATGTGAGTGGGATTTTGGGTGGAGGCCATGTTTATGTGAGTGGAGGTTCACCACATGAATGAAGGAGGGGAGGAGTCCCCCCCCTCATGCGCCGGCTATGGGAGGGGAGGGGTCTCCCTCCCTCCTATATAAAGCCCCCTTCTCCCCTCTCACAAATCACACCTCCTCGTGAAGGATCTCTCCCCCCTCTAGATATTCCCCCATGGTCTCGGATTAGCAAGATACATGTTCCCGGTGGCCTTGCATCTGGAAGGAGTTGCTGCTTCTGCTGATTCGCTGGAGCGAGGAGGTGGAGGTTGTCCGGTGGCTTGAACGTGTGTGCGAGGACGGATGCGTTGCTGATTTGCGGCGCTCGGACTTCCACATGATCTTGAGATCGGCAAGCGTACGACTACATCAACCACAAGTTCCTACTCGTTAACAAAACTCGTTGTCTTCGAGGGTAAGTTCTCCATGGATGTATGTCCACCCGTTGCTCTGTATCTAGTAGATAGATCTTGGCCTATAGTTCTCATCGTAGGAATTTTTTTGTTTTCTATGCTGCGGACCCAACAAATAATATGTTGTCGATGCCGATGAAGACGAGACGCCGGTCTGAGCTTTCCATACTCGGGAACACTTTGGGTATGAAGGCACATAGTGGTGTTGCTAGTACCAGGCATGCGAGGGCATGGAATGAAATGTGCACCAATATCGTAGGGACTAGAAGAGGAGGCCTCCTGGACTGTTGCGAGGCACATAGCAACGAAGAGAGGTGCCGGTGCAGTCTGTGGTTGTCAGAGTAGATGACGTAACCGGGGACAAGAAGACGCTGGCGACGAGGTCGTGGTGGACGAAGACGTAGAAGGCGAAAAAACCAGCGGCTTCTTGGAGAGGTCATGCTGGATGCCTAGACTGACGTAGGGATAGTCAGCAGGACCTAGGATGACATTAATTGACCATGCAGGTTACCTAGGGTAGCACATCGGCGGTACTCGAAGTAGGCAAGGAAGAACCTGTTGCGTGACAAAGACCGGTGGTGAATCGTGTTGTTGGAGGTGGCGTGGTGGGATCCAAAACGTCGGTACACGTTACACGAATATGGCCATGTGCAGTGATGCCACTGCTCGGGGGTGCGCCATAGCTGCAGAGCCCGAGTCGGCCTGGCAGTTGGAGACCACTAGAGACCTACATGCCAGGGATGGCGGCATTGTTGGTGATGTCTCGAGTGATGACAACAAAGACGGCCCGGCGAAGGAGAACATGTGGACGAGAGCGGCCGTTAGTGACGCATGAAGGTGTCCCTAGTGCACCACATCCAGCCTTGCTATGCGGTTGATGACGAGTTGGTCGGTGTAGAGTCGTCACCCATGACAAAGTAGAGATAAATGAGGACGAAGGGCGGTGGACGATGCAATTAGATCTATGATCGAAGAAAAAAAAGAAGAGCCGACCAAGCGACCGTCAAAGAGAAAAACCGATCTAGAGATCGAAAAAAGACTCACCAGTGCAACCGATCAAGTATAGACGGACGAACCCTGCTACGGGTCGTGTGTCCTCCTGTTGGGATCATGGAGATCCACCTCCCAGTGGCAGCGCAATACAGAACCGTGTTTGCTGGCTAGGTCAGGACCTTGTCGCTCTGAACTTGAGAATGAATAGGTTTGTCGGAATATGTTAGATGTATTATTAAGCCTCTGGGCCAGTATATATAGAAGTACACTAGATCAAATTAGAGTAGAAAACAAAAAAAAACAAATTCTATCTTTACCTAATATTTCTGTAACTGAATACATACTTTAACATACCTGACCTCGCTAACAACACGACTAAGCCGAAGCTGACCAAACCTCGCCAATCGAAGAAAACACCAATGAGCCAAGAGATAGCCTATAAAACATGAAAACGCAACCAGATACACCTTCCTAGGGGAGCAGATATGAGACGATTCCCCGTCTTCTTAATGTCATCAACAAGATCATCGCAGGCAAGGTGGCCAAGGTATACGGAAAACTTTATTTTTGTTCTGCACAATACAACACAATTACACAACCATCACCACATATCTAGATGCCGGTGAACCGAACCCTAGTTTGAGTACTACTAATTTGTTGTGCTAAACGTAGGTCCGGGGTCAGGAGACCCGTCAATTGCAGGTTGAGGACAAAGAAGTTATGACAGAGGAGGCGCATGGCCAAACCTTAGACCGCCTTAGAGGAGAACATGTTTCTCATCTCGAATGAAGACGCTTGATATGTTCCCATTTTTTTACTTGCTTTCCACATAAGGGGATTAGAAGAAGTAATAAATATATGGTTGCATGTTTTTCAAAAAGGAATTGATGGTTGTCCATTTTGGGTGAGAAACCGACGCACGAGAAAATTTTCACGTCAACCTTTCACCGATTGAGCTGGAGTGGCTAGTATCTTGTTAATAGCATTATTTACATGGGAACCTCATAGGAATCTTTAACATCAGTCGTTTTGAACATTCATAAATTCAGACATTTTGAATAGATAAACGTAACGTTTCGATAGTTTGAAATCAAACGTTTATCCCCAATAGATCATAATTGTAAGATAGTTGATCCAATTTTCAGCCATTCACATATATCTATCAATGGGATCGAAACTTTTTTTCTTAATGAATTTGAGCTCCAATCTATAAGAAATAGCTTGGGTTGCACTCCACTGATAAGGAGACCGGTCTAGCAATAAGATTAGTGATGCACGACAAATCTAGTCTTCGTTGCAGTTGTGGTAGCTTTTGATTTATGTTTCATCTTTTATAATAAATGATCCTTTGCAGTTGCGTGTATCAGTTGATCTAGAAGCCAGGTAATACCCTCCTTCTCGAAAAAATTCACATGAAATAACCGCTTTCTACTAGAATAAAACCAACTTTACTATTAATCAATTTTAACACCCAAACTGATAATATCTAATTCACAAGGCATGGATTCCCATCTAAATGGGTTCTAACTTTCAAATAATTAAAGAATTACAAAAGAAAATAAACCATGTCCAACTCAAGCAACAAAACCTTTCAAAACCGGGGTACGAAAAGAGGATATAACACGGAAATGTCGGCAAGTAGGCACATTGATATAGCTGTCTTACCGACATGTGGTTGCCTAACATGTTAGCAATAGTTAAACTACTTATTGCAAATTGAACCTTTTAACCATACTTTCTCTTTCTATAATGGTTGCATCAGGTGTTTCATACCACATGGTAACTTACTACGTGCGTCATAAATACACATGATTGTGCCTCACACTATCTGTGGGAGCAGACATCGTTGTCTCATGCCCTGTCTAGCGTGAAAGCAGCGATAAGAAGCAATAGGTCCCGGTTAGAACAATAGGGACAAAGGGGCACAAAATACTCAATGTTGTTGGATGATGGTATACATTTATGCGTGAAAGCTTATTAACATTGAGTTGAATCTTGTTCTTCTTTATTTGAAATGTGTTCCCGAGTGAACACTATGTTCATTGAGTCAAAAGATCGATGATTTGTAGTTGGAAGATTGATTCCTCAATTTAAAACACATAAATTCATGGTTTTATATGTAATTGTTATTATTCAAGTAGAAACATTGTGTTATAGTTAGATATTATTCTTTATACTGAGGCAATGTTGAGGATTCTTTCATCAATGATCTTACAAAGATGGAATGTTGTCTTCTAGTGGGGGACGTGAAGGGATGTAGAGGGTAATACTAAGAGGGCAGATAGTTTCCGCAAAGTAACAATATATGCGTCCACATGCACTATTGAGGGTCAAAGTTCAAATGGCGAAAAAAACTACACCAATGCAAAAAAAGTGCTTATACTTATTTATGGAGAGTCGTGTTTTTACTATCCAATTTAATAGTCACACTTCTATGCATCAGATTGCGACAACTAAATTGGATCGGAGGAGGGGTAATATCTTTGCTGGGTTGTGAAAACACAAAATTTAGCCGGTGCAGTATCTAGCCCAATAGGCCTTCCTTAGTGGACTTAAGCTGCTTTCTGACATGCAATGTACTAGTTTCAAGGCCCAGCAATTGGACCATCTGTGTTCCAACGAGTACAGCACGAGAAACCATTTTCTCAAAAGAAAATAAAAGCCTCAGGCTCCGTTCGTTTAATCCCACATAGGCAGGGATTGGCCTGGATTGGAGCCTGATCATAGTTTTCCAGCCCCGTGTGGAATTTTTTCCAGCCCAGCAGATTTATAGTCTTCGTTTAGACCCACCGTGTTTTTTAACCCAGCTGATCCAGTCCACTTTCCACTCATTTGGCCTGGAAAAATTTCATCGTCACTCGACCTGTGGAATAATTTCCACCACACAACACAGAGCGATATCACACAAAGAAGACGTCCGGGACTGGTTTAACAGAACGGCTAGAAGGAGTATAAATGATTATAGGAAAGGATTGAACGGGCATAAGTTTGGATTGGGTGGTTGGATGGGATCAACCCAATCCAAATCTGGAACAGATACACATCTGGATTTAATCCACACGAAACGAACGAGGCCTCAAAGGCGCAAAAAAGGGCCTTTTAACTATTGGACTTCATGTCCAAATTGTTGCACTTTATTTGGGCCTAAAGCTTTGGAGCACTTCATTTGGGGTTAACTTTCCCTCCAAGATTCCACAAAGAACTCTCCCTCCCTCTAGAAAATAAAGTAAAATTGGAAAGCTATCGGTCCAAAACCTGCATCCACGAGTGTGGCATTTTGGAGACCGGGCTCTGGTGCCTGGTATTTTTTCTTTGAAACTTTGAAATTTTTAAATTTGAATATTTAAAAAATGCAAAAAATACAAGCATGTTGATAATGACATACACTACACTCGTGCCAAAAATTGTGTAAAAATACATTATTTTGGGCTCAACGAAAAATAGAAAAATTCAGATCTAGACGTGAACAATACACATACGGAATTCATCAAATTTATCTATTTTTTCTGTGTAAAAAATATAAGGAATTTGGGATTGAAAATTTTAGATGTGTAGTGTGCGTCCTTGGCTACATGTAGGTATTTTGTAAGAATTGTTTGAAACACTTTCAGAAAGGCCAAAATTAGCAAAAGTAGAGATGAACGGCCAAGATTAAGAGCTGCCTGTAGCGCGCGCCCCATCATACTTATTCGCTGCTTTCACTTGCTTTCTACCATCAAGATACGGCTTGACTTTTCAAGTTGATATACTTTTGTACTATTGACGAGAGGGCTTGTTTCTTCGGAAATCCTTTTTGGCTCGCAGGTGCATTTGCACCTATTATGAGAAAATATATTTTTAAAATGTCAAAAATTCGAAAAAAATATATACACGTACATTCGAACATTTTATGTTCGTTCACAAGTTTTCAGGATAAAAGAACATTTTGCGTGTCATGTATAAAAACACATAAAATGTTACATGAATAAGACTATACACATTTCTTTTTTGTACGGGACACGTAAGCATCCCAAAATCTGTGAAGGAACATAAAATATTCGAATGTATATGTAGATTTTTTTTAATTTTTTTTGATATTTTAAAATATATATTCTCACAATGGGTGCAAATGCACTGCCGAATAGCCACTTATTTTTGTGAGTTGAAAATTTCTACATGCTCGTAACTCTCTTTGCTGATGCTTTATACTCGCTCTCTCCCCTGTACCACCATGATATGGACCGAGAAAATTTTCACAATATTTTCTAATCCAATATATGGGAATCGGACTTAAAGAACTCTTTCCACGAGCGTATATTTAATTGCGTTGCAGGTGATGGATAGACGTTGGACAAGTCCATCTCTAGCCCATTCTGGTGACCGGCGAGGCGAGTGCTGGCCTGCAGAATGCACGCTGAGAACTGTCCTGACGCTATGTCTGCCGGTGTTTTCGGCGTGCAAAAGACAGTACTTTAGTCTTGTGATGGCTACATCAAACCATTTGTCATGCAAACACACTGTCCTACAATAGACTGCAGTACACCGGTGAATGCTGGTAGTGTCGACTATTCCTTGCATGATGGGGTAGATCTGCCATGACTTGTACCACTGTTCCTGGATGGAGGCAACTTGATCGCAATGCCCAAGAGTGGCCAGCACAAAGTGATTAGCTGAGGTGTAGGATAAGGAATACAAAGCGTCAAATATTTTAGCTGAGGTGTAGGTGTAGGATAAGGAATATACCCGAGGTGACTTTGACCAAAATAATTTCGAACAAAATTTCTGAAACCACTTTTGTACATCAAAAATCGGCGTTCTAGTAGGAAAATAATCCAAAATGGTAACACCGTGTTTGTTCGACACAATATAAAATCTTTAGGATACCTCTGAGGGGGAGTCCTCCCCCGTCTGATCATTCATCTTCTCCAAAACAAGTGATCTCTCCTATGTGTACCTGAAACACGCCAAACTGAAGTAAAAAAAAGATAGTTCAAACTTGCACAAGTCCATTCCTAAAGTTAGAATCCCTTGGTTTAGCCAAAAACAAATATAATAGTTTATCACCAAATATTTGTTATGAAGTAATGGCTACAAAATGGCAATTTTTCCGGTACCCTTGTACCCCTTCGGAAGGGGTGGAGTACCAACTAAATCTGGCCATCTATTTTAAGGGGTATCTTAGTCATTTTCTCTTCCTACTAAACGGGATTTGTTCCTGATCCCGCCTGATCTAATTACCTAACTGTTTTAAATCATGGCGGACACCGTCAATTTCTCCCTGTCGTGCGCAGGTGTCGCCGCCGCCTCTCCTCCCGGCCGCAGATAACGCCTTGTCTTGATTGCTCGTCTGTTCCCCGTGGCCAAAAAGCATGAACTGACGAAATCATCCTGGTTGATCATTAGGAATCACACCGGCACGACTGCGGCACGACATCAGACGATGTTCATCATTTGGAACTAACACGGTAGATCGATTAGTAAGACCGCTATGGCTGGTTGTGATTATTGCTTGATGCACCTGTTTGTTGCAAGAGCAATCGGTAAATAAATAATTTGGTTTGCCATGAATTAGGAGAAAAGAATAGATTGATTGTTTGGCTGCATGTCCAGGCAGTTCAGCCATGTAGCCTAGGCCGACAACTGACGGCACGAAACACCTTGCAACCCCCACGATCAGCATCGCTGGTCACCAGCATCGTTACGCACGGCGGTAGGAGACTCAGATTAGTGGAAGTTACAATTTTACCCCTCAAACCTTGGTACTCCATGATTTCTGATGCTAGTACTCCGAATTGGATTGTTGGAGTACGAATCGATATTATCCGTTAGATGCTAACAAATAGACGGTCCAGTTTCATTTAGTGCTACTGTAAAAGTGCTCACTACAAAATACCATCCCTAGTAATTAACTTAACGAGGCATGTACTAAGGAGGTAGTCATTTTCAAAGCAAGGTATATGCGAAAACCCTCCTGGTCTTTTATCTATGGTATAGCGAATACCCTATATAGCCAGTTTGTACTTCTTTTTTATGTTTGAAATATTTCAAGATTGAAACAAAAGAGACAGGGTTGACGAGGTTTTACAAGTCCGCAATGGGGAGCGAAGATTCACTTTCTAGGAGGTTTGTATGTCTAATGGGTCATCTTGAATCTGACTTGATTAAAATTAAAAAGCCGCCTTACCTATGGCTCCAGAGGAGAAACCAACCCCATAGAAAAAGGCCCTAGGATCGATCCTCTGACTTAGAGAAAACTACAACAGAGCATAGCTGGGCATTTTCCGGGCCGGGCCGGGCCAAAAAAGCCTGACGCGGAATACCCAGGCCCGAGCCCGGCCTGGCCCGGCTGTCAGGCCAAAAATTCCGGCCCAGGCCCGGCCCGAGCTGCATCAAAATCACCGGGCTGTCGGGCCAGGCCTTCCCGCAATTCGTGTTTTTCATGGCCCGAGCTTCCACCGGGGCCGCAGTTCTCCAGCCCAGGCCCAGCCCGTCGGGCTATTTTCGGGCCGAGCCGGGCCGACTGGGACGGGTATTTTATGCCTAGGTATACTGCAGAGGGACGTTGTCAATTTTGGATCGCTCGATGTCAATCCGATGGCAGCAGCTCAAGCTCCAGTAAACACAATGTGTCGTCAGCCCAAAGCCCAGTCCAACTAACGGGAGACGGAAAATAGAGACGGAAAACAGCCCATCTCTTTCCTTCGCAGTCGCTGACGCTCCGCGCATTGCCGTCGGCTGACTCGCCGCAGCTCCGTCTACCCGGCCGCAGTTGCATGCGTCCGCACCTCCGCCTCCCCTTCCTCCAACCTTCCGGTGCCGGCGAGCCGGACCTGTACTGCTACCGCCCGTTGTCCATGCTAGCCGCGTCCTCATGCTGCCGCTGTCGTTGCCCATGCTGGCGTCGTTGCCCAAGAGGAAGATGGCAACTCCGGCCACGCTGTTGCAGAAGTGCAGGAACTGTCCAACCTAGTCACTGTTGGAACGGAATCGTTGTGCATAAACAGCAGTGCAAAAATTGCAGAAGTACAGGCAACCTAGTCACTGTTATTAACAGTTAACTAAATTTGAAACGGCAAGAGAGATTGAGGTCACAGAGGTAAAATCATACTGATGGAGCTGCGGCGAGGCGGTCGACAGCGATGCGCGGAGCGTCAGCGACTCCATGGTTGCTTTCCCAACGGCGAGGGAACGACATAACACTGTTTTCCGTCTCCGTTTCCTGTCTCTTAGATCGTTGGGCTGGGCTTTGGGCCGACGCCACGGTACGTTCCTAGCACGTTTGAGCTGCTACCATCGGATGGGTATCTAGCGATCCAAAATTGACAACGTCCCTCTGCAGTAGTTTGCTCTAAGTCAGAGGATCTCGTTCCAGATTTAATATGTTCTAATATGAAAAATAATAAATAATAACGTGTTCCAAAATTAACGGTGAAAACATAGTGGTCTTCGCCATCCTTGTTCTTTCAATTGAAAAGGAATGTTTCGTTGGACTAGAGGGCACCTCGACATGGCGGCGCATCTACTCCCTTATGAAAACGGCCACCCAACACCGGTTAAACACCGTCTAGGAGTATCTAGTTGCAAAATTGGGAAAAGACCGTATCTACCTTCTATCTATAGGCATGAGATGAAAGGAATGATAGAATGATAGCAGCACAAGATGACGACTCAACAACCTGAAACTCTAGGAAAATATCCCCTAATTTCACTGCGGGAGTAACCGACCACTCTAGAGTTTCATCACACTAGGTTGAAAGGAGTATCTGGTTTATCATTCCATGACTTCTTTCTCTGCTGGAACCCCGTCATCCACCCTTGACCACTAGAACTTACCCTTGTTGACACCCTCAGAGATGAAGTCAGTCACGTCTTCTTCATTCCCTAATTCACAGGAGTAATGGGCACACAATCAACTTTCATCAGCTATAAGAAATGTATTGATTTGTGACATATTTACCGACGCTGGGAGAAATGGTCATAAATCTATGATTTTCGCACCAAATGGTCATGGAGTGTTCATGAGGGTCCAATCCTATATATTGCTTGAAATGGTCATAAATTGGGCAACACATTTTGTGAAGTTATTTCTAGTCGATTCTGACCAATTTATTAGAACTTCATAACTATAAATTTGTGATGCATTGAAATGACCTGGCAACCACCTTAGCAATTTCGCGCATGTGTCATTTCCACATGTCAATTATGCATACCACTACATAAATACTCCTGTGAGTTTTTTGGGCGATACAAGTGAAAGTACCTGCAAAAGTTGTTTACTAGGCGAATGAGCAATCACTGCACCATTTTTCTGCGGTGGACATGTATACACCATGGCAGACACGTTAACGGTACATATGTGTGTCGTGGTGTACGTGTCCCGGAAGAGTGCGTTTTTAACATCACACATGGACAATGGAGACGTACGTATTGCGCCATGCATTTAAAGCGACGAGACAAGTTGTCGCAACGCTCAAGAGTGGTCAAAGACGTTCAGCTGACTAGTTATGCTTGTCTCCCTAACTAGCGTGTCCCACCACTGAGCCATGTCTTTATATCCCATACTCCACTCTGAAATCCCTCTCCACGGATATGAAGCAGTGGTGCGGTGACGGAGACTGTCGATGCGACCGGCAGATATTGAAGAGGCGAACGACGACCACACCGCAATGGAGCCTCCAAGGGGGAGGTGGATATGTAAGTTAATTATATACTAATTCTTGTCTATATATAATTTGCCAGTTTCATTCAGATACCAACTTAAATTTCACGAACACATTTTGGGAATTTTACTAGGCCGGTGTAGTGCCGCGCTGGATCTATAATCCGCCCTGGAATGGTGTCCCTATGAATTATTGCAACAAGAAAAGATGTTTGTTCGACTGATTTCCACATAGATCTGTTGCATTCTAGAGAAAGTACACCGTATACTAGTTCCTTGGCTACCACTATAAAACATCGAAGTGCCCATACTTGTTATGGAAGGAATGACCACACTTGAAATCACTATAGTGCATTGGAGAAAATATGGAAGGAAATGAAGGACCAAGACTTGAGTGATAGCTCCGGCGAGGAGTAGCTCGAGAAGGAAGCGAGAGAGCTAGCCAAATAAAAAATTGCCACTTCGGTAGGGGCTATGCATGATGTGTGTCTGAATGTTGCTAAATCTCTAGAGCCTGTGAGGATTGCATTAGATGGCCTATATATGAATATTATTGACGATTAAGGATGATATTATATTGTCGAAACCATGTGATGGGGATATGCCGAATGGGGTATGCCCAGCAGGACGTTCCGATTGGGCCAAAGGTCTCACAAGTGGGCCTGCAGGATGGCGACTGGAATGCGACTGAGAAGAAGGCCTGGCGACTGGAGACTGGAGGCCCAGGAGTGCGTTTGAAGCCCAGTCGGATTAGGTCAAAAGCCTCCGAACCCATATCTTGTTTGGCGGTAGACTGTAAACCCTAGCGAGGTGTCCCATATATAAACCTCCCTAGGGTATCCTGAGGACTTACGTTCCATCATACACCCCTTCGAACGACTCGCTGCTTAGACGCCGAGCTCACCGCCCTTGTAACTCGCTCCTCGTCAATCCAATCTAGCAGGAGTAGGTCTTCACCCTCCGAGGGGCCGAACCTGGGTAAAACCATGTGCATCCGCCCCCATCTCGCACCGCAGATGGCCGCCAGCTCTTCCTCATGTTACAATCAATCGCTGCCAGTAGCAGCAACTGCCGTGGCCATTTCCACGACAGTGGCGCCCACCGTGGGGCATAGCAGGACTGGCCTGAGTTTTGAGGCGAGACCCTACTCGCCAATCGATCGGCTGCTCGCCACCGGCCGCATGATCGCCATCGGCGGGATCTTATAGATCCTGCCCAGCAGCTACATCCTAGCGTCGCGCCCAATCACCCACGGCGCGGTGATGCCGGTCGGCTCCATCAATCTCTTCGTCCGCTTCACCGGCGCGGTTGACCCAGCGGCAACGGTGATCGTTGGCGGATCGCTGCCGTACCGCGATCTGCTCTTGGAGGAGCAGGTCCGCTCCATCAGGAGCCTCGTCACTGAGTACGACTCGGCCGCCAGCAATGCGGCCGAGACCAACACCGCCACGAACGACGAGGCCCTAAACGACGATGCCAACTCCGCGACCCCTGCCTCGGTCGATGGATCTATCACCGCAGCATCACGAGAGGACTCCATCACGCGAGTCTCCAACCCTGAGGATTTCGAGGACTCCTCCATCCTCGGGATCTTCGATTCCGATTCCGGCTCAGAGTCGCCCGAAGTCTTCCGCGCTAGATCCAATCGCTTTAACACGATCTACATGGCGGGCAGCACGGCCGCCCCGCTAGATCCGTTTTCCACACCGATCTCGCCGACTGCCACGACCACAGAGGTAGAGGAGGCCCGCCTACGACTCGCGGAAGCGCAACGCAATGAGCTCGCCGAGCACGAGAAATATCGCCTCGAGCGGGAAATGGTGCGGGAGCTATCGCTCTATCACCAGCGCCGCATCAGGACCCGCCTGAACTCTAACGTCCAGGGCCGCGTCCTGAACTTCAATGACGAAAGCGACCCCGCACGCGCGACCGAGCGCGAGTACCGCGAGAACGCGCCACCAGGTGGAAGCAACCGTCCACCATTCGGCGCACCGGCGTCCGGAGCCCCTCCACCACCCATCGGCCACGCACCCCCGATGGACCAGCCACGGATCATCATCTCGCCGCAAGCCCGCGACGCCAACGGACTTCCACTCTATTCCACCCTGATGGACAACGTCGTCGCGGCCGACGCCACGGTCGCCAACCTCGACGTCCAGGGAGACGGCGCGCTGCAGATCCAGTATGCGAAGGCCCTACTCGCTAGGGCTGTCGAACAAGAAGCCGCGGGAGTCGACCCACAGGGTTGGATGTATTCCCGCTCCTCAGCAAGCAGGGCAGCCTCAAGCGGCCACCCCACCATCGCCAACGCCGTAAACTGCCCACCACCGCAACCACTGGCGAACCAGCCGCGGGCCGCCAACCCCACACTCTCCACTAATGAACCGCGACCGGTGAACAACACGGTCATCGCCAATGGGTAGCCCATCGATGCCCGCACGCACATCGTGAACAACCAAGCCTGGCGGGCGCGCCATCCCAATGACTTGAGGCATACCCTAAATAATCGCGGTGACCCTGAACCCAGGGGCTCACTCACCGAGTCGGCCCCCAATGCTTCGGGCCTATGATCAGAGGGGAAAAGTACCCCGCCAATTTCAAGGCGCCCAAAGAGATCGAAAAGTACGATCCAACGTACGACCTAGCAGTGTGGCTGGGCACATACCTCATGGCGATGGGAATCGCCGGTCACACCGACCTGCTCGCCGCTTGCTACCTCCCCTAATGATGGAAGGTGCAACCCGGCAATGGATAAACACCCTTCCCACTGACAGCATCGATTCCTGGAAGGAAATGCGGGATGCCTTCGTCAGGCACTTCGAGGGCTCCTACACCTGCGCGACCACCATCGAAGACCTGGAGCGGTCCATCCAGGGACAACGCGATTCGACCCGCCACTGGATCCAAAGGTGGCAAGAACTATGGATCAATGCTTCCGGCATCCACCAGGACACGACGATACATTGCTTCAAGAACGCGTGCCGGTACGAACCCCTGGTCGCCAAGATCAAGCGGGTCTACCAGACGCTCGACAACATCCCTGACCTCCTCGACATCGCCAAGCGCTAGGCGGAGGAAGACCCCAACCAAGACTCCGACGACGAGTCGGGAGGAAGGCGCCGCACCAGCATCCACGACAGCAGGTGCCTGCGTGACATGCGCTATAGCAACACCCGCATCATCGGCAAGCGCAGCACGGATGGGCGAGTTGACTTCCTCGCCAACGCCGACTACGGCCAACGTGACCCCAAGAGCTACCGTCGCGACGGAGGAAATTACCGCGACAGCGGAAACTACCACGCCAATAACAAGGCGAGGCCGAAATTCGACCCTGCTGCCCTGCTCAATCAGTCCTGCATCTACCACAGCAGGGAGGGAAAACCCACCAACCACACCACCGCGGACTGCCAATCTCTCAAAGAGATCGAAAAGGCAAGGCGAGCAAGGGAAGACCCTAACAACAACCCACCCCGGGACAACAGAAACGCCGACGGCTTCGGCAACACTGTCAGCTCGCTACACACCTTCACCGGGCTCGGCACCAAGCGCGAGAAGAAAGTGCTCGCCCGCGCGGTCGCTGTTAATGCGGTGACCCAAGTCGACATCCCTCGCTTCCTCAACTGGTCCGAGGAGAGCATTACCTGGAGTCGCCAAGATCATGCACCTAGAATCGAATACCTAGGGCGAGTCGCCCTGGTGGTCAGGCCCAATGTGGCCGACTATTGGCTGCGCAAGACACTGATGGACGGCGGGAGCTCCATAAACATCATGTACCTAGACACGTTCAAGAGGCTCCAGCTCCCAGAAGCATCCATGGAGCCAACCCTGACAACCTTCCATGGTATCGTCCCTGATCGGAAGGCGTACTCGATTGGAAAAGTGACGTTGCCAATCACCTTCGGCACACTGGCAAACTACCAAACGGAGAAGATCGTGTTCGAGCTGGTGAGCTTCCGCAGCCCCTACCACTGCGTCCTAGGTCGCCAAGCATTCGCCAAATTCATGGTGACCCCACACTACGCCTACAACATGGTGAAGCTCCTAGGGCCAAGCGGCATCATCACCGTCCACGGCGACCCCGATATGGCCGTGGAATGCAAGGACAAAGGCGCCGAGCTCGCCGACGCCGTTATTGCCACAGAGACTAACCACGCGGAGGAGCTCGCGAAATACGCGGGTAATATCAACAAGGACGACCCTACCATCCTGAAGAAGCCAACCGCCGTGAACTCCACGTTTGAAGCAACCACGCACACTCGCACCATCGAGCTCGTCCCAGGCGACTCCAGCCAGACGGTCACCATCGGGGCGCACATGAGCCCCGCATAGGAAAGCACGCTCATTGGGTTCCTCTGTGAGAATTGCGACATCTTTGCATGGAAGCCATCTGACATGCCAGGTGTCCCGAGGGAACTCGCCGAGCACAAATTAAACACCGACCCCAAAGTGCGACCAGTAAAGCAGTCGCTACGGCCCTTCAATGAAGAGCGCCGTCGAGCAATCGCTGAAGAAGTACAGCTCCTGCTAGCCGTAGGCTTCATTCGTCCAAAAAAAATACTCCAAGTGGCTGGCAAACCCAGTCCTAGTCCTCAGAAAGAACAACACATGGAGAATGTGTATCGACTACACCAACCTCAATAGCGCCTGCCCTAAGGAGGAGTTCGTCCTACCGCGCATCGATCAGATCATCGACTCGACCGCGGGATCAGAGTCGTTGTGCTTCCTCGACGCATATTATGGTTACAACCAGATAAAAATGGCGGTCAAGGATGAGGAGAAGACGGCGTTCATCACGCCATTCGGCGCCTTCTGCTGCACGACCATGACGTTCAGCCTCAAGAATGCCGACGCCACATACCAAAGGTGTTGGGGATATACTTTCCGGGTATCCTCACAGTTCCTCACTGACCAGGGTGGCCCACTTCGGGTTAGAGCTTTGCTTCACGGGCGACCCAGTCAGGGAGAAAGACGGAGTCCAATCCGGCTACGGGAAGGCCTAGAAGACTTACCGACTTAGGCCCATAATGTTACTTGTAGTTCAAGATGTACTTTGTAACCGACTCTTAGTCGTAGCCGGATAGATCTCTCCTGTAAACCCTAGGCCGGATATCTATATAAGCCATCCTAGGGAGAGCCTTTAGGGCACCCAATACTTTAGACCCTCAACTCGCACAGGCGAAACCCTTGTAACCCATATTCTGGCTCTGCCGTATTACTGGATTGCTAGCAGGAGTAGAATCCGTCCAAAGCCGGCGGATTCGAACCTGGGTAAACTTGTGTGCTTGTCATCAACTCGGAACACCGTACGACTCACACCCCTCTCTTCCACATGCCTCGAGGACCCCCTCATGGCGTACTTGTCATCAATCCAACAATAGTTGGCGCCCACCGTGGGGCAAGTGAGCCTCGGATCTGCGTTCCGAGCGGAATCTCCAAGAATCGGAATCGGCGAGACTATCGCCGTCGGTCGCATCCTCTATGCCAGCGATGTCCCTCTCATCATTCTCAACGAGACTTGGATTCCGGCTAGGGAGGCCGTGACTGCCTACACAATCATGTCTTTTGGCGAGATCGATGTTTACATCGGTTTTGCTGAACCTGCCCCACCCACCCCAGCGGTGATGATAGAGGCAGAAGAATCTTCTGGGTCCCCTTTGTCCACGGAGGCGGCAGAGTTCCGGATCTCAGAAACCCCTAATCCCACCCAGCCCGCACCAGTTGCGGAGATAGTGGAGAAATCCAAGCCCGAGGAAGACCTAGCGGTCCAAATCGAATCTGGAGTTGATCTCCTAGGAGAAGCCGGATCCTAGATCGACCCACCCGCGGAAGTCGAAAACCAGGAGGAACTCACCAACGACACTGATTCCGGCTCTGATGACGCCGGGAGAGACATGCCTTTCCTGAGATACACACTGTGATGTATGATAATGCAAGATGCAAGCGCAGATGCAATCCTCGAGACCATCAAAAGTTTTGACATGGCTGATCGCGAGAGCCGCAGGTACCTCAGGAAGCATGCGTCGCACTTTGTCGGATATGTGGGATCCGGATCCGGCTCTGCCGATGCTAGAGAAAACACCGACTCTGTGCTGGAGGCGATTGGAACAAACACCGACGTACCCGCATCCTCGGATGAATCGATGACGTCAGCGGACTTCCGAAAGTTCTCCGCGGAATATGAAGAGGAGTATAACTCCAAAGCTGTAGAAGAAGGAGAAACCATGGATGAAGGATCCGGGGAACACTCTCCCAAAGCGCAGGATGACATGGACGTCGGAGATAATCCCGAAGTCCAGATGTCCGAAAGTACCGATCAGAGCTTGACTCCAGGAAACGGACCCAAAGCCGTCTTTGCTACCGGCACTGCCAAGAAGGCAAAGAAGAGGAACAAGAAGAACAAGACCCCGGCAAAAGACCCTCTGACATAGGAGGTGATTGCCGAGGAATACGAAGAAGACTCGGATGGAGCACTTATCCCAAAAGAGCCGAAAAAAGAAGAATCGGTGGATGGACACGTGATCACCGAAGGTGCGCGTAAACTCATCGTTGTTGCACTAACCACACCTATCCCTACAGCTGCAGAACTTACCGCGGAAGAACTGGACGAAAGGGCCCAAGCCCTAGAAGCGCGTCGTCAAGAACTCCTGGATGAAGCCAAAAACATCGAGGAGGAGAAGAAACGCATGGCAACTAAGGATTACATGTCTCGGTTGCATCAGAAGACACGGAAGCGTCACACCAATGACGACCAATTCCCACATATTCGTGGCATCCTTTTCGGAGATGAGATGGGGAAGCCACGGAAAGATAACAAAGGAGATTGGGTATATCCAACTCCAGTACAGAATACCGTGGCGGCCCGAGAAATTCTATCGGCTAATCCAGGACCGGAGGAGATCCATTTGGGTATCAAACTACTCAACAAGGGACTAGAGCAGCAAAAGGTCGCCCTGTCTGGAAGTCAAAAACTGGTCTCGGATTCCGACCAATGTCGGACAGATCCGGCATGGGCTGACGTAAGACCCCATCGTGTCCCGGAGAAGTATCATCGCCCTGAACGCCGGGAAGACAATTATTCAAGAACCGGATCGTCAGGACAACATCACAGAACTACACGTAACTGGAGCAACGTCGCCCCAGCGGCCAAAAAGAGGCCATTGCTGCACTGAATCCGAGAAACCCTCCCCGACGAGAGTCTAACAATCTAAGGGGAGAAGATAAAGAGAAACGTTGGGAGGAGGATCGTCAAAAAATGCCACCTCCTAGACATGCAAGCCGTCCGGCTGACCCTCACCGTGGTGGAAACGACGAACGAAGGAACGACGGAAACCACGCTGGCACAAGCTGGCAGGGGGCTCGTCGTAGTGAAGACCCTCCCTGAAACCGGAATAATGACGCTCCGGACGGAGGCCGGCGATCAGCCGGAAACAATTCAGCTGTCCCACCCTCTCCACCAAGCAGTCATCACAACGGCTCCCAAGGGGGACAAGGAGGACGACGTGGCGGAGGAGGTGGTGGCAGAAGCCGAAGTCCGGCTCCAAGGCACCGCAACCACATCCGACATTCGGGACGAACTCTATCCCCGAACGACGCAAGGCACAAGATCAACTCCAACATAGAGGCGCGGCGCTACGTAAACGATGATATCTATGTGGGCCCAAAGTGCTTCGGACCACGCATTAGAGCTAAAAGATTCCCAAAAGGATTTGCTATCTTAAGGCATATTCCCGAAGCGATGGTATCTACGACGGCATTGCTCGGCCAGATACCTGGCTAAAGGATTTTTTCCAAGCTTGCTGCATCGCCAAAGGCGGAAACAGCCTGGTCGCAACCCGATATCTCCCACTTATGTTGCGGAAGATTGCATGATCATGGCTCAATGAACTTCTGGAGAACACCATCCATAACTGGTATGACATGCAAAGTGCGTTCTTTCGGAATTTCGAAGGCACATATCGGAGGCCCTATACGGTCAGAGACCTACAGCGTTGCACCCAGAAGGCCAGAGAAACTTGCCGAGATTACCTCGGACGATGGATTGACACCAAGAACTCCTGTGAAGGAGTAAATGATCAAACCGCGATTGAAGCTTTCATCACAGGACTCCCAATTGGTCTACTACGTCACCGCTTGAAGTGTGACAAGGTCACTGACTTGGGAGAGATGATAGAAACAGCGAGCAAGTATGCAGATGCTGACGACGATGCAGAGGGATTGCTCAATGCCCTAGCTGTACCTCAGTCAGCAAAACAACCAAAGCAACAAGCTCAGAAGCACAAAAATACCTCGGAAGAGAAACCCAACGCGGAAACAGCAGTGGTCACTGCTACTTTCAGGTCTGGAGGACGTGGAGGGCGCGGCGGAGGCCACGGGCATGGCCGTGGGACTTCGAGGGTCCAAGGTAGAGGAGAACAGCAACCAGGAAAAACCTACTCTTGGGCCGACATTGCCAATAACCCATGTGTGCATCACCTCGACGCCAATGGGGGCTCATCCCACACCAACGCCGAATGTCGTTTCAAGGACGACATCAAAAGCGATGATACCACGGGCTACAAAGCTAAGCGGAAGAAGGGAAAGAAAAATCCCGAAAAAGAAAAAGAGACCAAGGAAGACTCCGACATGGAGGAAGTTGATGCTTCAAATCCCAAGCTGGAAGGGAAGAAAACTTTTCCCACCAAGAAGGACACTTACGTCACTTTCCTCGGATCTCAACCAGCAAAGGTCAAGAAAGTAGTTCTACACGAGCTCAATGCAATAGTTCCGGCTGTCCCCCAATATCTGGACTGGTCGGAAGTGGCAATCACATTTGACCGCGCTGATCATCCGCCTAAGTTGCACAGGCGAGGAAAATACGCCTTAATCGTCAATCCACTTATTGACGGTTATGGTTTCTCCAAGACCCTCATGGACGGTGGTAGTAGTATCAATATTCTCTATGTCGAAACACTACGCCGGATGAGGATCTCAGAAACCCAGCTGAACCATAGCTCTGTGATCTTTCACGGAGTTGTCCCAGGAAGACAAGCTAATTCCCTGGGAGAGATTACTTTGGATGTCACCTTTGGAACTCCAAAGAACTATTGGACGGAGGCACTTTCCTTCGAAGTGGTCTCGTTCAAGAGCGCGTACCATGCTATATTCGGACATCCGGCTTACTAGGCTTTTATGGCTCGTTCGTGTTACATTTACAATATGAAGAAAATTCCAGGTCCCAACGGCGTGATCACCATCAGGGGAGACCCGAAGAAAGCGCGAGAGTGCGAAGATGGAAATGCCGCCTTTGCCGAAGCCGTGCTGCACGCCCAGGAGTACCAGGAGATCAAGAAGAGCATAGATCTGTCCGAGAAGCCCGCAACGAAGAAGGAGGTGACAAGGCCAAATCCGGAGTTCAAGGCATCAGAAGAGACGAAGAAGACGCCGTTGAAGGATGATGACCCCTCCAAGGTGACCCAGATAGGCGTAGGCCTATGTAGCGCATAGGAAAGCGCGCTCGTCAAGTTCCTCCAAGCAAATCAAGATATCTTCGCATGGCAGCCATCTGACATGACCGGAGTACCTAGGGAACTTGCCGAGCACTCTCTAAATGGAAACCCGAACGCTAAACCCGTCAAACAGTCCCTACGACGATTTGGCGATGAAAAGCGTAAGGCAATAGCTAAGCTAGCACGACTCGAGTTAGCCGGATTCATAGAAGAGGTCATCCACACTGAGTGGTCGGCCAATCCTGTAATGGTCCCTAAAAGGGACACCACTGATTTAAGGATGTGTGTTGATTATACTGCCTTAAACAAGACTTGTCCAAAAGATCCGTTCGCTCTGCCTAGAATTGATCAAGTTATCGATTCTACGTCAGGCTCAGAACTCCTCTGTTTTCTCGACGCATATTCCGGCTATCACCAAATCCGGATGAAGGAATCTGACAAAGTCAAAGCTTCATTCATAACCCCCTTCGGAACCTTCTTTTTTGTTATGATGCCCTTTGGGCTGAAGAACGCAAGAGCTACGTACCAGCGCACGATGCAGTGTTGCCCCCATGACCAACTCGGACGCAATGTACATGCATACGTGGATGATATCGCGGTAATGTCCAAAAAGAAGGAAACGCTGATTTCTGACTTGGAGGAAATATTTGCCAATCTATGAAAATACAACATCATGCTTAACCCAAAGAAATGCTTCTTTGGAATACCATCTAGAAAATTGTTAGGTTTCAGCGTGTCTCAGAGAGGCATAGAGGTGAACCGGGACAAAATCAAGGCTATACTCAATATTTCGAGGCCAACTCTCCTGAAGGACGTACAAAGATTAACTGGTTGCATCGCTGCGATCAGTCGATTTGTAAGCCGGATTGGTGAAAGACCCGCACCATTATACAAACTCCTGAAAAAGACCAAGGATTTTGTTTGGACTGATGAAGCCGAAGCTGCACTACAAGACTTGAAGAAAGTACTCTCATCTGCTCCTATCCTTGCAGCGCTGGAACCTCAGGAACCAATGTTGCTCTATCTTGCTGCGACCAATAAGGTCGTTAGTATCGTCATGGTGGTGGAGAGACCAGAGGAAAATCAGGAACACCTGGTACAGCGTCCGACTTACTTTGTCAGTGAGGTCCTGACAGAATCAAAACAGTGGTATCCACACTATCAAAAGTTGGCTTACGGTGTTTTTCTAGCATCTCATAAGTTACGACACTACTTTCAGGAGCATCCAATTACCGTGGTAAGCACAGCTCCCATGAGAGATATAATCAACAATAGTGACTCCACAGGACGCGTCGCCAAATGGGGCATAGAGCTCTCAGCTTTTGATATTGAGTATAAACCTCGGACAACAATCAAATCCTAGATCCTTGCTGACTTTGTCTCTGATTGGATAGAGACGAAGGAGAACATGATCCTCCCTGAGTCGGAATATTGGACCCTCTTTTTCGATGGGTCTAAGGCTCGAGGGGGCTCGGGGGTTAGCGTGGTGCTCAAATCACCCCAAGGAGATAAACTTTTATACGTGTTGCAGATCCACTTCACAACGACAAACAATATTGCCAAGTATGAAGCACTGCTGCATGGAATCCGGATTGCTAAGGATATTGGCATCCGATGTTTGATGTGTTACGGAGATTCGGATCTTGTTGCTCAACAACTGTCGGATATTTGTAATGCAAATAAGCACATGGCAGCATATAAAGCTGTCGTGGATGATCTATCTAAATTGTTCAAAGGGTTTGAAGTTCAACACATCCCTCGAGCAGAAAATGAGGAAGCAGACGCACTATCTCGGATAGGTTCTGTGCGGAAAGAGGTCCCGGATGGCGCTTTTTAGAGCACCTCGAAGTTCCCTCAATAAAGGGAGTAGATGAGGAATATCCGACCAAATCCGACTCACCTTTGATAGTAGTTCTGGCTGTAATTCCTAGCTGGACTCAACCCTACCTCGATTATTTGGTAGATGGCAAATTACCCAAAGACGAGGTGCTGAGCCGGCAGATCATCCGATGAGAAAAAGCCTATACTATAGTTAAAGATGAGCTCTATAAGCGGAGTGTTTCTGGGGTTTCTCAGCGCTGTGTATCTCCGGAAGAAGGAGTGGAAATCTTAAGGGAAATCCACGAAGGCGAGTGTGGTCACCACACTGCAGCCAAATCTTTGGTGGCAAAAGCTTTTAGACACGGATTTTTCTGTCTTACAGCTTAGGCAGATGCTGAACGATTAGTCAAGACGTGCAAAGGCTGCCAAAAATACGCCAAACAAGCTCATGTTCCGGCTGATCAGCTGCGAACAATACCTATATCATGGCCTTTTGCGGTCTGGGGGCTTGATATGGTAGGACCATTTAAACGAGCTTCAAGTGGATTTACTCACCTCTTAGTGATGGTGGATAAATTCACCAAATGGATTGAGGCTAAACCTGTCACTAGTTGTGATGGAGCAACAACCAAAAGATTTGTCGAGGATGTTATAATCCGGTATGGTTATCCGCATAGCATTATCACGGACAACGGGAGTAACTTCTCTATGGGAGAATTGGCTGAATTCTGCAACGAGCAAAATATCCGGCTTGACATTGCATCAGTCGCACATCCACAAGCTAACAGACAAGTCGAAAGAGCAAATGGTTTAATCCTACAAGGCCTGAAACCGAGACTCGAAGCACCACTACGACGTGCTGCGTGGGCTTGGGTAGAGGAATTAGCCTCTGTAATATGGAGTTTACGAACGACTCCGAATAGGTCAACCGGATACACACCTTTCTTCTTGGTCTATGGCGCAGAAGAAGTTCTTCCTAGTGATTTGATTCACACTTCTCCTTGAGTGGCCGCGTATATTGAAGAGGATGCCAAGGTTTCTCGACAAAACGATCTCGACTTAGTCGAAGAAGTTCGCGTCGTTGCTGAAATGAGATCTACAGCCTATCAGCAGAAGTTACGCAAGTATCATAGCCAGAGAGTCCGAAATAGATCTTTCAATAAAGGTGATTTGGTTCTCCGGCTTGTGCAACAAAGAAAGCACAAACTTTCCCCAGTATGGGAAGGGACCTTTTTAGTTAGTCGAGTATTGCACAATGGATCGTACTACTTAACTGACATGAGGCCAGTCAAAGAAAGACCTGCTACTAAGAAGAGAAAGAGAGCTGGAGGCAGTACAAATCTGGATGAGTTAGACAGACCGTGGAATATTGCTCAGTTACGTCCCTTTTATTCTTAGTTTATCCTTCTTTGTAAACATATATATGTACATGTTCTGTGAGAAATAAAAGTTTTGGTTGCCTCAATATTTTCTAAGAAGTTTTTACCATCTTATTTCCGAATGATCATGTCATAGTCGAAAATCCCAGAATGCTTGAAAGTACTTTATGCTCATGTTCGTTCTGGTTTAGATTTCTGATTCTAAAACTGCTACCCTCGGGTATAACTCTAAAAATTTCTAGTCTTTACTTTGGTTATTTGTCTGATTGCTGGATGCGGGCATTTTCCGAGTAGTGAATTGTTGGTACTGGAAGCCGGCTTTTTTCCGAGTTTAAACTGGTTTAGCAATTGAGCTCCGTTGCTCGGCAAAGTTTCCGGCAGAAGGTTTAGCCGGCTCACGAAAGGGACGAGTCGGAAAGCCAGATAAACAATAAGTATGGGCAAAAAAAATACAAGTTCTTATGTAAACATTTTAGGCACGCAAAAAGTTTAAAAGCCAAAAGTGCTGAATAGATCAAAAGCTTAGCACTAGCAAAATTATAGTAATTCATATTTACAGACACATCATGTTTTTTCAGATAATACAAATGTTTCTGGCAATCTATGATGCAGGAGGAGATGAAGGAGCTGCCGGCTCACTAGATACGTCGCCTTGATATCATTCCAAGATGTCCACATCCGAGGTGGTGTGTTCATCGTCAGAAACTTCTGCTGTTTCTTCTGGAGGCGGAGGTGGAGTGTCCACGCGGTTGAAGAATGGAGTATCGTAGCTGGTCAAGTTAGCTACTAACACCCATATCCGGCATAGGAGTCCATAATGGCCTTGATGTCCTGCTCCTAACCATCTTCATCCACTGTAGAGTACCCTCTGGTCACTTGCCATATTTCCATGTTTCCATGGTGGCTCATGACCATGGTGAGAGCATTCTGTGCTGCTGATCGCACGTAGGACATGTTCCAATCCTGGACGAGCTGTGGCATCTCCTTTGCCTTGTCCCGCACCTGAAAATCTGACATGCTGTGCATGTCCGGAATCCTGAGAGCTTCGCCGATGTCCTCAAGGGATTGGCGGAAGTCATGAAGCAGGTCGCCGACTTGGGTAAGCCGGTGGGTGCGGGGCTCGGTGGAAGAAGAGTCCGTCAAGTTCAGAGGACCTATACATAAAACAAGTTAAGAAAAATCCGACATTGATAGAAGTCGAAGAAAAAGACAAGTCAGACAGATGGAACGTACCAAAAATGACATCGTCAATTTTGGTCTTCTCTTCCCGAAGACTCTGGAGTTCAGCCCGGAGCGCCTCGGAAATGTCCCTCTCTCTACAAAGCTCATTATTGAGGTCCGAGATTTTTTGATCTTGAGCAGCAATCATACGATCACGCTCATCAGTAGCCATTTGAGCAATGCTCTTTTCATGATCCGCCTTGAGCTTATCCAGCTCTTGGCGCAGCTCCTTGTTCTCCACCACCAAAGTCTTGAGGTTCTTGGCCTCTTCAATCATGGCGCAGGATTGTTTTACCAGCGCTGTAAGTCAAAAAGAACAACAGTTCAGAAAAAATTCGACATTGAAAATACAAAGACAAGGTTTGAGTCTCGGAATGTTTACCTTCGGCCTCATCCTTGGCAACTTTAAGTTCAGCATTTTTAAGTCGGAGAGCCTTGATCTCTCTCCGCTTATGACAAACATTCTTCAATAAATCCTGGTTATAGGAACATACTTTCTGTAAGTCGGAATACCCAAAGTCTGAAAGCTACTAAAGACTCGGGCTAATATTTTTGCTAATATCAGCACGAGCCTTGGGGGCTACACTAGTTCATTCTTTGGCATCCTAATGAAGCATAAACCCGGATTATATATCCTACTTCATGCTTGGGGGCTAGAGGATATGATATATGTATAAAGGAAAAACAGGAGTTGGAATTCCGACTTACATATTTTCATGATTGAGTCTATCCAAACTCGCGTTCACTTCAACGGCAACCTTCTCGGCGAGAGTCAGAGGAATCACTGGTGCTGTTGGAATCTCACCGGTCCTTATCCTCTCATCGCGAAGGTGCACCTGGGCAAGAAGGTCGGAGAACTTGACGTCCTCTTCTTCTTGCGCTTCTTCTTCGGCAGATAAGGTACTTTTCTCTAGGCATTGCCTGGTGAGCCGCTGGATTTCTTCAGCAGATTTCCGGGACAGGCCAAACTTGGCAAGTCCCGGATTGCTGATAAGGTTTTCCGCGATAGTTTCTGCCGAGGGATCATTACCCAAAGAGGTTTCACCCTTATCTAAATCTGACTCACCCATGGTGATGTCAGTTTGCGATTCAAGGATCACAGGCTCCGTCGAAGGAGCCGGATCTTCTACGACGACCGGAGAAGGAATGGTCACCGGTGTTGCAGAAGGTTCAGGGGCAGGAGTCGGAGGAGCCACGGTAGGAGAAGCTATGGTACGCTTCGTCTGTCGTAGGGGCTTCGAAGAAGTTCCCTTCCCCTTGCCCTTGATGAGCGGTTTTGCTCTGAGAATGTAGTAAAGTCGGAAACATTACATCTCGGTAAGAAATTCGAGTAAAGTACAAAGGCAGAAGTTGTGATTGAAAGTTACCTCTTCACGACGGGCACCTCCTTTGTGCCAACAGCCACTGTCGAAGCTTTGCGCTTCTTGAGTGCAGCATCCGGCAATGGCACCACTTCTGTCTCCTGAGAAAACTCGGGAGGATATCCTTCGAGCAGAGCAAGTTCTGACTCGGGGAGGTTAGCAAGCTGAAAAGAAGAAAACATATCAGTATTGTTGTATAACTCAAAGATTGAAACACATAAAAAGGTGTACTGATAGAAGCTTACCAGCACTACGAGGTTTTCCGCCATATGCATATCCAGAGAAACCTCTGGGATCCTCCTCTCGATCCGCTCCCTGATCAGCCACTTAATCTAGCTTATATAGCCCTGCGTGGTGTAGGCTTTGGGGCTGATGCAGAGAGAGTCTTTCTTGGACAACATGATGGAGTGCATCAGTCGATCTCCGTGGTACTGAAGGGGCTGGATCCGACGTGAGACCCAGCATTGGACCAAGTCGGATTCCTTCAGTCCTTTGTGTTTGATCAAGTATTCGATCCGCCTCTTAGCGAGGATCAGATCGTCAGTGAGAGCCGGAGCGGCCTTGTCCCAAGACGGTTGGGCCGTGGCAGCTCCATCAACGA
Source organism: Avena eriantha (assembly GCA_910589775.1). Lineage (NCBI taxonomy): Eukaryota > Viridiplantae > Streptophyta > Magnoliopsida > Poales > Poaceae > Avena > Avena eriantha. The sequence continues at coordinate 130,655,794 of OU342744.1, read as the reverse complement.
AAGCCGGCAAAGCAGTAGCTTTGCCGGGAACCGGAATATCCCTATGGTAAAAGAATGTGGCTGGCCATTGTTTGACCGAGTCACTAGCTAAGATTTTGGGATATGCGCGCTCGCGTCTAAGTGAAAAACTAATAGTACCGGTGATGTAAGGAACACTGGCAGTGATAGAGTTTCTCCGGACATGAAAATAGTACCGGAATAAGGTCAAACTCGGCCTAATGCCGAGAAATCCCTCACACAAAGAAGTGTAATCGCTCATCTCTAAGAGAGAGTTGGGAGGAAGATGATGGAGTTGAACTCTGTAATGGTCAATCACCTCGGAGAAGAACTCCGAGGGAGGAAATGACAAACCTCTGTCGAGGTGGGTGCCGAAGTGGACCCGCTCGCCGGCGCGCGGGTTGGGGATGGTTTCCTCGAAGCCGCTCCGCCAGTTGCCGGCACGGAGGACCCCTTCCTTCTCCACGTTCTGGAGTTCTCGTCATCGAGCACGCAGGGGATCCAGAGCCCACGGAAGCTTTCCTTCTCTGCCACCGCTTCCGTCGCCGCCGTCGCCGCCAAGCCGAAAGAGGAAGAAGAAGACATTTCTCCAGCGAGCAGTTGACCTAGGATGGGCGGCGCTGGGGTTTTTTGGGGGAGGAACGAAGGAGCTCTATGCGCGCAGAGAGATTGGGAGGAGAGGAAAAGGCAAAGGACAGGTGAAGAGAGAAGGAGAAAATCCTAACCCCTTATATCCACCTAACCGCGCCAAGGTTCGTGCAAATGCTACAGTGTAACCACCACATGTCATGGAAGGAACTGGGAAGGACCCACGCGATGATTTCGTCGCCTCGATCTCCATGCACGCATTGAAACGGCGCCTCGGTTCCGCGAGCCACGGACCCACCAACGGTTGTGCTGACGGAATGCCTGTCAGATGATGTGACTTGACCATGACTTGTGCCAGGTGGCGTTAGAGACTAAGTTCCGGCTTAGTTTGAAATCAAGCTGGAAAATCCGAGTAACCTGTTGATAGGTCCGACTTATTTTTAAGACCCGGATCGTATTTTTTGTTGTGAAGTTTCAGGAACCCTTCAAGATTCCGCAAGACGAAGATCAAGCTAGACGATGATGAATCCAACTTTGGATCTTGGAGGCCTCCGGGGGTTGCTGTTGGGGATATACTTTCCGGGTATCCTCACAGTTCCTCACTGACCAGGGTGGCCCACTTCGGGTTAGAGCTTTTCTTCACGGGCGGCCCAGTCAGGGAGAAAGACGGAGTCCAATACGGCTACGGGAAGGCCTAGAAGACTTACCAACTTAGGCCCATAATGTTACTTGTAGTTCAAGATGTACTTTGTAACCGACTCTTAGTCGTAGCCGGATAGATCTCTCCTGTAAACCCTAGGCCAGATATCTATATAAGCCGTCTTAGGGAGAGCCTTTAGGGCACCCAATACTTTATACCCTCAACTCGCACAGGCGAAACCCTTGTAACCCATATTCCGGCTTTGCCGTATTACAGGATTGCTAGCAGGAGTAGGATCCATCCAAAGCCGGCGGATTCGAACCTGGGTAAACTTGTGTGCTCACCGTCCCGGAACACCGTACGACTCACACCCCTCTCTTCCGCACGCCTCGAGGACCCCCTCATGGCGTACTTGTCATCAATCCGACGACAAAAGGTGCATGCAGGAGTGCCTTGCGAGCCAAATTGGCCGCAACATCCACGTCTACATCGATGACGTGGTGGTAAAATCCAACCGCCAGGATGACCTGCTCGCCGACCTGGCCGAAACCTTTGCAAATCTGCGGAGGTATAGCATCAAGATGAACCCAGGAAAGTGCACCTTCGGCGTCCCCACCGGACAGCTACTGGGATATGTAGTCTCCAAGCGGGGCATCGAGGCCAACCCCACCAAGATCGAAACCATCGTGCGACTCGGGAAACCTGAGTGCCTGCGCGATGTCCAGAAGTTGGCCGGGCGAGTCGTGGCTCTTAGTCCCTTCATCCCCCGGCTAGGCGAGAAGGAAATGCCTCTCTACCGCCTGATGCGCAAGAACCCCATGTTCCAATGGGATGCGGAAGCGGACGATGCACTCAAAGCACTCAAAGAAGTGCTACTCGTGGATCCACTCCTCGCCGCCCCAGTCAACAAAGAGCCAATGCTCGTATACGTGGTAGCCTCCACTCGAGTCGTCAGCGCCGTGATGGTCGTCGAACGGCCAGAGGAGGGAAAGGAGCACCCCATACAGCGCCCTGTCTACTACATCAGCGAGGTCCTGACGGACTCACGACAACGCTACCTGCAGTACCAGAAACTGGTGTACACGGTGTTCCGAGCTCAGCGGCGACTCCCCCATTATTTCCAGGAGCACCCAATCACAGTAGTCTCCTCCGCACCTCTGCCGGACATAATACGCAACCGCGAGGCGACTGGAAGAGTTGCCAAGTGGGCCGTCGAAATCGGCGTCCACAACATCAAATACGAGCCCCGCAAAGCGATCAAGTCACAAGCCCTAGCTGACTTCCTCGCAGATTGGGAGGAAGCACAACAACCGGAGAAGCTCCCATACCTCCACTACTGGTCGCTCCATTTTGACGGCTCCAAGAACGCTGATGGCGCAGGCGCCAGGGTCATACTGACCTCCCCAAAAGGAGACAAGCTCCGCTACGTGCTCCAGCTCAACTTCAAGCTCTGCACCAACAACATGGCAGAATACGAAGCCCTCCTCCATGGCATGCGGGCCGCCAAGGAGATGAACATCAACCACCTACGATGCTATGGGGACTCCAACCTAGTCATCGGCCAGGTCGCTGGGACATGTGATGCCGTCTCTCCAACAATGATTGCGTACCGCCAAGCGGTAGACCAACTGGGAGGACACTTCGACGGCTACTCCATCGAGTGGATCGACAGACGCAAGAATGAGGAAGCAGACACCCTCTCACGCATCGGGTCAGCTTGACAAACGCCACCCGCAGGCGTCTTCCTCGACATCATCCACAAGCCTTCGGTCTGCCCACTGAAGGAGATCGACATCGGGATACCACTACAGCCCGAACCGGCTCTAATCGCCATGGTCGCGGAGCCCAGCGACTGGACGGCACCATACGTCACCTTCCTCGAGCACAAAATCCACCCAAGCAATGAGACGGAGGCGCGCATGATCGTGCGCCGCTGCAAATCCTTCGTCATCATCAACGGCGAGCTCCACAAGCGCAACATAACTGGCGTTTTCCAATGCTGCGTCCAGCCAGAAGAAGGCCGTAAGATCCTCCAAGACATCCACGCTGGCGACTGTGACCATCACGCAAGCGCCAAGTCGCTGGTCGCCATGTCCATGCGGCACGGTTTCTACTGGCTCACCGCGCACGCCGACGCCACCGACATCGTCCAACATTGCGTCGAGTGCCAGAAATACGCCAACCAGACGCACATCCTTGGTTCAGCACTCAAGACCATCCCCATCACATGGCCATTCGCTGTATGGGGCATGGACATGGTAGGCCCGTTCAAGAAGGCCCCATCTGGCTTCACCCATCTCCTGGTCGCGGTCGACAAGTTTACCAAATGGGTCGAGGCCAAGCCAATCAAAAAGTGCGACGACAAGACCGCCACCAAGTTCTTACGTGAGCTCATCTACCGGTACGGCTACCCGCACAACATCATAACGCACAACAGCACCAACTTTGCCAGGGGCCATGGCGGAATTCTGCGAAGAGCACGTCATACGTCTCGACCTCGCCTCAGTCGCCCACCCGGAGTCGAATGGCCAAGCAGAACACGCTAACCAGAGCTTCAATATGGGGGATCCGCACGTCCGTCAATCGCTCCACCGGATTCACACCCTTCTTCCTGGTGTACAGCGCCGAAGCAGTAATGCCAACCGACCTGGAGCACGACTCACCTCGAGTCACAAATTACGTCGAGGCGACAAACGATATTGCCCGCCAAGTCAGCACCGACCAACTCGACGAGGCACGCGACCTGGCTCGCTCTCGCACCACCATCTACCAGCAAGGACTCCGCCGCAACCATAGCCGCTGAGTCCGGACTCACACCTTCCAGGAGGGCGACCTGGTCCTACGACTAGTTCAAGATAAGAAGGGCATGCACAAACTTTCCCCCCATGGGAGGGGCCATTCGCCATAGGGCGAGTCCTCGGCAATGACGCCTATTACCTCATCGACATATGAGGTAATGGCCAGCTCAAGGTTGGAAGGCCATGGAATTTAAACCTCCTCCGGAAGTTCTATACATAGAACCGAAACATGTACTCAGTTGACATATATAATGAAATTCATTCGGTTCACAAAATTGTGTCTACTCGCCGCATCCTTGTGCCACTCGCACTCGTACAATCAGAAGTATGCTACCCACGGAAGTCAACCCTTGGTTGAGCGACTAGCATGGCTAAGTAGTGAGGCCCAAGGGCACCGAAAATACTCGGGCCTTGGGACGTCCACGAAAACGCCAACCCGGAGCCACCATCGGAGTCGCCTAGCCCGACTGGCCTACTGGTATATGCTTCTTACAGCGACCTGTCCTTCCCATCCTCGCGCAAAGCGATGATGACCCACAAGTATAGGGGGTGTATCGCAGTATTTTCGAGGGAAGTGAAACCCAATTTATTGATTCGACACAAGGGGAGCCAAAGAATATTTATAAGCCTTAACAACTGAGTTGTCAATTCAGCTGCACCTAGAAACAATCTTGCTCACAACAGTTTATCAGTAGCAACAGTTTTGTAGTAGGAATAGCAAAGTAAGAGCAGTAGTAAAGTAAAGACAGCAGTAACAATAGTAGTAAACAATAGGATTCGAGTGCGGTAGGCATAGGGATGGATGGACGGGCGTTGCATGGACAAGAAAATTCACATAGCAATCAGAACATAGGGCAATTGCAGATAAATAAGCTAAAGCATCCAAGTACTAGATAATCCTAGGCATGTGTTCCATATATAGTCATACGTGCTCACAATGAGAACTTGCACAACATTTTCTGTCCTGCCAGCCCGTTTGCAGCGGGGCCTCAAGGGAACTACTAGCAATTAAGGTGCTCCTTTTAATAGAGCACCAGAGCAAAGCATTAACACTCCGTGAACACATGTGATCCTCACATCAAAGCCATTCCCTTCCAGTTATCCCGATTTCTGTCACTTCGGGGCCATTGGTTCCGGACAACAACGTGTGTATACAACTTGCAGATAAGACCATAAACAATACTATCATAATGAATCAATAACATGTTCAGATCTGAAATCATGGCACTCGGGCCCTAGTGACAAGCATTAAGCACAACAAGTCACAACAAAGTCATAAAGCACTAATAAAAGATACTAGGCACCATGCCCTAACAATCTGATGCCATTACATGAACGATCTCATCCAATCCCTACCATCTCCATAGCCTACAGCGGGGGATTACTCACTCATAGATGGGGGAAACATGGATGGTCGATGGAGAAGCGATGGTGATGATGATGGCGATGATCTCCTCCAATTCTCCATCCCGGCAGGGTGCTAGAACGGAGTTTCTGGTGCTGTTTCGTGGAATCTGGTGGTGGCGGTGGAGCGGAACTCCTTCTGGAAAAACGTCGAACCCCCCGAAGTTTTTAGGTCAGAAGGCTTCTTATAGGCGAAGAGGGAGACCGAGGGGGTGCCTGGGAGGGGCCCACACCACCCCCTGGCGCGGCTTGGCCTGGCCCACGCCACCAGGTGGTGTGGCCACCCCTGGCTCTTCTCCGTCTTGTATTCTGGCTCCTAGAGTCTTCTTGAAAAATAGGCACTTTGGCTTTTGTCACGTCCAATTTTGAGAATATTCATTTTCTAACTTTCCTAGAACCAAAAACAGCAGAAAACAGGCATCTGGCACTGTGGCTCTTGTTAATAGGATGGTCCAAGAAATCATATGAAAAGTACTCCAAAGTGTGGACAAAACACAAGAAAGTGGATAAAACAAGGCATGGAACATCAAAAATTATAGATACATTTGCAATGTATCAACATCCCCAAGCTTAACTCCTGCTCGTCCTCGAGTAGGTAAGTGATAAAAAGAAAGAATAATTTTTGAGGTGACATGCACCATCATAATCTTGATCAAAGCATTTGTAAAATATTCAAAGCTGGGATCATAGTACTTCAATCATAACATGAAAGACAAAGTTCTAGCAATAAGACATAGCAACTATGTTGCAACATGAAAAGGCACAAACAAAAGATTCATGAATAAAAATGCTTTGCAAGACGTTTGTTTGTTTCACATAAAGAAAACATAACATAGTGGCATTCAACTTATCCCTCATAGAGTAGCAAACATAAATGCATAGGATACCTTCAAAGTTTACAAGAGTGACTAGATACAAATAGTTTAAAACAAGCAATATCAAGGTATGCATCAATCAACAAGTCTTGGGAAAATGCACATAGAACTAAGAATGGCCACTACGCTCTCAAGAAAGTGCTCATAGAATGTGTGGAGACTCAACAAGGAAACGACCAGGTTTTGAAAAGTTTGAAAGGCTTCCAAATGCTGAAAGGATGGTACTCGTTAGCTTTGAGCTCTCATTGCCCCTATCATAAGCATCTTTAATGTGGTTAAGGTGAAAGTGAGGTCTGATCTGAGTTATATGCTTGACAGACTATAAACTGAGAATCCCATGTCCCTTGAGTACGAGGGCCGCTCCTCATGCTACTCAACTTTAGTTACCGGTAAGTTCTTGTCATCGTAAATATGTGCGTATCATAGAGAACCGCCACCGGGGTACCCCTTGCCCGATGATATGGAAGAATCCCCCTATCAAAATGACAAGGCAAGCAGACAATGAGTATCTTAGCAATCTTCTTATTTACCATGGGAAAATGGGGCTTTTTTCTCTCTTTCCTCTTTTCATAAATCTCTTTTTTTCTTTTTCTCAATAGCTATCTCTCTCTTTTTTTATAAGAAGAATGCTTCATAGATATCATTATGGTTACGCTGCAGGTTTCCACCAAGTCAGCATGGATTAGACCAGCGGCCCAGGCGTTTCTCTAACACACATACATAACTCCATGGACTTACAAGTTCCCCTTTTATTTCGCACCGACGACATCCGCAAACAAAAGAGCAAGGTATTAACTGGGTATATATTTACAAGTGTTGAAAGCGTTCCCCGTGACAGCACGGTTCTGCTAATCCCCAGCCTATAATTTGCAAGCATATAACTTTCATGGAGATTCACAATGGTTCAGGTTTATTAAGTGCAAGAAATAAAGTGTGCCATCAAGTTCGTGAGAGCTTTACTAACTAACTTTCTCATAACAAGCAAACATTTTATTCGGAAGAAAACAAGGCATATTGAATATGCACGAAAGTAGCAAATGATGCTAATAGGTAGATATGGTGGACACTTTGGCAATTTTGGTTTAGGGAGTTGGAAACTTGAGTAAAACATACTCAGTGTAAGTGAAGGCTAGCAATAGTAAGGGAGCGACAAACGAGAGAGCAATAATGGCCATAATCATGCAGAGCGACAAAACATCATTAATCAAAGCATAAAGTGATACTACAAGTTGAAAACTAAAGGATCATAAAGGCTTATGGTGACTTGGGATAGTCATAACATGGTGTGAGCATGCGCCAAGTCAACCCAAATAAAGCATCAAAGGAGAATACCACTATACTATGCTTTAATATGCTAAAACAACGCATGATTCATCCAAGGCACATTAAACAATCTCAATTGTTTATAATAAGTTATGCTACATCAAAGAATACTAAGCATAAAGCCAAAACAATATCAAGAATGGCATCACAAAGCATAGGCCACAGTCAAAAACAAGCTCTCTTTACCACTTAAGCATGAGCTTTCCTACTCTTTTCCAAACCAAACCAAACTATTTGAACACCAATGTATGAAAGAGGAGGTCCAACCAATTTATTCAGCAAACTAAGCAACCAAGCAAACGAAAAACAAAACGAAAAACGAAAAAGAAGACGCTCCAAGAACAACACAATTGTGCATGGAACAATAAAAATGAAGTGGTTGGAAGAAACCTGAGATTTTTATTGATGAAGAAGGGGATGCCTTGGGAATCCCCAAGCTTTGACGCTTGTACTTCTTGGATATTTCTTGGGGTGACACGCGTGGCATCCCCAAGCTTGAGCTTTGGTCCATGCTTCATCTCATTACTTATTCCTTCCATACACCTGAAATTTTTCCTTCATACAATACTTCACACAATCTTTATTAGCAACATTAATGCAATCAAGATAATAAGTCTTAAGGTTCAGTTTTAACACCAACTAAACTTCCATTAAAACAATAGCTACTGTATCACTTCCTTCAAAAAGCTCAATTCCCCAAAAGAACTAAAAAAGGAACCAACAAGAAGCAAATGCAGAAAATGGCAGAAATCTGTCAAAACAGACTAGCAGGTAAAGACAAATTTTTTCGAATACCTTATGTTGCTAAAATCAAAAAGTGTTGGACTAATGAAAGTTAGATAACAACCTGGGCTAGAAGCACAAAAATTCACGCCTCAAAAAGACATTCATAGATTTTACACGAATTTTTACGGTGAAGCACAGAAATCTATTTCGGGACAGCAACTTTCCCAATCACTACTTCTCTCTCATTAGAGATTACTCTTGGCGCAAAAAAGCAAATAAAAAGGATAAGGAGCGGTTATTACTAAAGTAATAACTTCCAAGACTCATCTAAAACTTTTGGGTTATCTCCCAATAAGTACTTTTCTTTAACGCCTTTAAGTTAGGCATAAGCAAAAACTAAAATGGATAGAATAGAAGTAAGCGGAGATAATCATGGTGAAAACATTGTTTTTTTCAATGAAATCCTTTTGTTAACAAGGTTGATCAGGTCTTGTTACCAAAACAATTTCATATGAGACAAAACTTTGTATTCCACTAATGATTATGTTACCTCAACCTTGATAGCAATGGTCCCAATCATAATAGTTGCAAATTTTTCTCTTGGTATGGGACAATATATTTCTCCAACTTGAATGCCCTCAACATGTTCAATTGAATTCAAAACCATAAGTCCTATCAATCTTTATGGGGAAATAGATAGTATGTTCCTTGTCATTAACATTGAAGGTCACCTTCCCTTGATTACAATTAATAACAGCTCATGCAGTATTTAAGAAAAGGTCTCCCAAGAATAATAGATATATTATCATCTTCAGGCATAAAAGTTTGAGAGGATGCTCACATAAGAAATATGAATTGAAGTAAAAGAGAGCATCAAGAAGCAAATCCAAAACACATTTAAGTCTAACCCACTTCCTATGCATAGGAATCGTGTATGCAAATAAATTCGCAAAGAACAAAGTGACAGGCATAGGAAGATAAAACAAGAGTGACTTCAAAACTTTCTGCACATAGAGAGGTGTTTCAATACCATGAAAGCTTCTACAACCATATTTTCCTCTCTCATAATAATTTTCAGTAGCCTCATGGATAAACTCAACAATATAACTATCACATAAAGCATGCTTTTCATGATCTACAAGCACTAGAGATTTATTATAAACATCTTCAAAAGAATCCTCAGGAACATAACATTCATCCTCCTTTAGTAAGCATGGAGGACAATCAAATAATGTAAAGGATAAAGAGTTACTCTCATTAGAAGGTAGGCATGGGTAGCTAATCCATTCTTCCTCCTTTTGTTCATCACTCTCCTCCTCTTTTTCTATCTAATGAGATTTTAGGTTCATCAATTTCTTCTTCCATAGGATCCTGCAAGGCATTAGTCTCTTCCATTTGTGGAAAGCATCTATTAATATATTCAAGAATATAGCCATTTTCATCCTTGTAATTATCAAAGCAAAATTTAAGTATACCATAAACCTCATATTTGTAAGGTGAATCATCAATATTTTCAAGCAAACTAGCAAGTTCAAAAGCACCCTTCCAAGAAATAAATTCTTCAATTTGTTCCGCATCATAAAAGTCATAAATTCCTTTAGCATAAGAAGATATGGTATCATTATCATTATACTCACATTGAAAAGGGAGGTGTTTATACCTCTTTCTGCAACAAGATTTATCACAGCAACAAGTAACATTATAAGTAGAGCACATGTTTCTAGCAATGGTATACAATTTATCAATTTGTTCCCATAAGTGTTTCCCTTTTTGTGACAAGCGGTGTTCCTTATAATAATATTTTTGATCTTCCGTGAACCCACCTTGCCAATAAGCTTCAGTTTCAAAGAAACAAACCATTGCCAACAAGCATGATAAAGCAAGACAATAACAGACCAGCGAAAATAACAACTAGAGTAGGAACTACTTTTTTTGTATTTTTGATAAAGAAACAAGCAAACAAGGCAAAAATAAACTTACCTTGAACAATAGTGAATCCAAGTGAACTTGATAAATAAAGCTATGCTCCCCGGCAACGGCGCCAGAAAATAGTCTTGATGACCCACAAGTATAGGGGGTGTATCGCAGTATTTTCGAGGGAAGTGAAACCCAATTTATTGATTCGACACAAGGGGAGCCAAAGAATATTTATAAGCCTTAACAACTGAGTTGTCAATTCAGCTGCACCTAGAAACAATCTTGCTCACAACAGTTTATCAGTAGCAACAGTTTTGTAGTAGGAATAGCAAAGTAAGAGCAGTAGTAAAGTAAAGACAGCAGTAACAATAGTAGTAAACAATAGGATTCGAGTGCGGTAGGCATAGGGATGGATGGACGGGCGTTGCATGGACAAGAAAATTCACATAGCAATCAGAACATAGGGCAATTGCAGATAAATAAGCTAAAGCATCCAAGTACTAGATAATCCTAGGCATGTGTTCCATATATAGTCATACGTGCTCACAATGAGAACTTGCACAACATTTTCTGTCCTGCCAGCCCGTTTGCAGCGGGGCCTCAAGGGAACTACTAGCAATTAAGGTGCTCCTTTTAATAGAGCACCAGAGCAAAGCATTAACACTCCGTGAACACATGTGATCCTCACATCAAAGCCATTCCCTTCCAGTTATCCCGATTTCTGTCACTTCGGGGCCATTGGTTCCGGACAACAACGTGTGTATACAACTTGCAGATAAGACCATAAACAATACTATCATAATGAATCAATAACATGTTCAGATCTGAAATCATGGCACTCGGGCCCTAGTGACGAGCATTAAGCACAACAAGTCGCAACAAAGTCATAAAGCACTAATAAAAGATACTAGGCACCATGCCCTAACAATCTGATGCCATTACATGAACGATCTCATCCAATCTCTACCATCCCCATAGCCTACAACGGGGGATTACTCACTCATAGATAGGGAAACATGGATGGTTGATGGAGAAGCGATGGCGATGATCTCCTCCAATTCCCCGTCCCGGCAGGGTGCCAGAACGAAGTTTCTGGTGCTGTTTCGTGGAATCTGGTGGTGGCGGTGGAGCGGAACTCCTTCTGGAAAAACGTCGAATCCCCCGAAGTTTTTAGGTCAGAAGGCTTCTTATAGGCGAAGAGGGAGACCGAGGGGGTGCCTGGGGGGCCCACACCACCCCCTGGCGCGGCCTGGCCTGGCCCGTGCCACCAGGTGGTGTGGCCACCCCTGGCTCTTCTCTGTCTCGTATTCTGGCTCTTGGAGTCTTCTGGAAAAATAGGCACTTTGGCTTTTGTCCCGTCCAATTCTGAGAATATTCATTTTCTGACTTTCCTGGAACCAAAAATAGGAGAAAACAGGCAGCTGACACTATGGCTCTTGTTAATAGGTTAGTCCAAGAAATCAAATGAAAAGTACTCCAAAGTGTGGACAAAACACAAGAAAGTGGATAAAACCAAGCATGGAGCATCAAAAATTATAGATACATTTGCAATGTATCAAGCGACTCGAACGGTTAAGTACCAGGCACGGGGACTCCGCAAATGGCACCCTCACGCGGCTCGGGAACACCAAGTATGAGAGATGCCTTGGACTCGCCTAGTGACTGGCTCTCCGAGCCAGGGGAAGAGACGCATTACAAACAACGCATTAGCAACCTACAACAGGAACACGCCCCATACGGCTAAGAATTACGCCCGGGGACTCGCCTACAAACAAAACCAGTCGCGTTCGGTGACTCGCCCCTTTAGGAGACGCAAAGGATAAGCAAAACACAATAAAAGAAAGCACATACATACACAATTGAGATATACCCCATTAAAGGGCGGACGCGCTCGGGGACTCGCTGAACAAAAAATAAAATGCACAGTCACGATCGCATTACGAGTCGATTGACTCCTCTTACTCAAAATATTGTTCACATTACAGAAGTCCCCACTTGGCATACATTACAAACTTCCCAAACGATACTATCTATTCTGCAGGTCCTGATGAAGAAGCACCACCACCTCCCTTGACATGAACAAAAGGCTGCCACGGATTCGTCGGGTAGGTCGTCAGCGAATTCGACAATGCCAACCGGAAGGGTTGCTCCGACTTCATATCGCGATGCTCCGGCTCGGGGTCACCAGGCGCCAATACCGTTTCCTGGTATGGCAGAAGATCCCCCATCGCCAACACCTGATCAGCAAAAGGAGCGGCCTTGGTAGTCAGCTTCAGCACCTTTGACATCTCCACCGTGCCAGTCGCCGAAGGGTAGCCGCTGGTGACGCCGTCGAGGTCGAAATCGTCGGGGAAGTGGGCAAGACCTAGGCTCAATGCCGTGGTGGCCCCGCGCTTGCAAGCCGAGCATGCCATCCACTCCACGACGATGGGCGCCTCCTCCAGATAGCGCCACACTTCTGTAAGCCCCCCAGGAATAACCTTGGTGGGGACATTCCTTGAAGGACGGCTTGGACACACAATGCCGAAGCCGTGGCCGCGTTCACCATGACAGTCACGCACTGCGAAGCATTGAAAGTCTAAACCACCGGGTCACGTTGCCCTATCACAGCTGAAAAATCAGACGTCAGTGACACTATGGACCTCTCCAATCGGCGATTGGCCAAACGTGTTAAGAAAAAAGACGGAGACTCACCAAGAAGCTTGCGGCAGTTCTCCGTGACATGCTTCTCCAAGGCGGCATGATCATTCTGTAGCCCCATGATGATCGAGTCCGTGGCCTTGTGCTCCTCTCCAGCCGCAGCGACCGCAACGTTCACTCGATCCTCAGACGAAATTGAGGCCGCTCTCCCCTCCTCCAATTCCTGGATCAGCGAGGCAATTCGCCCATTCTCCACGTCCAGCTCAACAACTGGAACATACCGTTCGCAGGCCTTGGAAATCTCAGCCAGAAGACCATTTGAACAGAAAATAAGAAATCGTCAAAACGACGGAACACAAACAACTCACAGCTGAAAAACGAATCAAGCACTCACCAACAGTTTCCTGGAGTCGCTGGTTCGCCTCCTGCGCCACGCGCAGATCCCGTTCGAGACGCTCCTTTGCAGCCTGACGGTCCGTCGACTCCCTCTGCAAGCCCTAAAACAAAAAGCAAAAGTCAGCATTCACAGAAATAGAAATTCAGTTCCCAGCCGCTGAAATTCAGCGACCAGGAACTCGGGGACTAGAGACTGGAATCAACTCAGTGCCTAGCCACTGAAATTCAGCGAGTAGACACTCGGGGATTGGACATACCTAGATGGCGGAGCCAAGCATCTTGTGAAGCTCTCCGGCGTCCATCGATGGGACCACGAAGGAGGTGCGCCCACGATGGGACCCAATGTCTTCATCAACGATCTACAGGCTCTGCGGAGACTGGTGGTCCGCCACGCCCAGAAACCCCTTCGCCAGGAAGCGCGGAAACGTTGCCGACGCCGTGGCCGGGGCACTAGTCGTCGAAGCCGATGACTCCATCGTTGGAGCCCCCTTGGCTGGCTCCGACTGGGCAGCGACAACCTCTTCGGCGGACGCAGCAGGGTCACTCCCCTTGGCGCTACCTCCCGCCGCAGTGTCGCCTGCATCTCCTTTGTGCTTCTTTGTGCCCTCTACAGGCGTAACATCTGCAGCAGGCTTCCTCTTCCAGGGGAGGTTGCCTTCCCCTACAATGGCGACTGGCGGAATCTTTGCCGCTGAAGGGCGACCAATCTTTTTAGCGCCAGATCTACGAAACCTTCGACATCAGAGAGGAGAAAACATAGAAATCTAGCAAGGTTTAGAAGAAAAGGGGAGAAACTTACTTGGCGACCGGAAGAGAGCATAGCCCGGTACGGATGTGGGCAGGTTTGTTTAGTTCTGGCCCCAGCTTGCGCAAGAGACCTTTCTCGAAGACGTCCGAAGCCCACGACACCGCGGGCTTCCTCGACGACGAAGCCGCGGTCGCTGGAATCTCCGGATCCGAAGACGTGGCCGCTCGAGAAGGTTGCGGTGACTTTGAAGCCACGACGTCGGTCGCCTCCTGATCAGGCGTCGTCGAAGCCGTGGGTGCAAGCACAGCTAGAGGGACCTCTACTGCCGCCTTGACATCTTCGACCTCCGACCCCGTCATCGGAATTCAGCGAAACGTCAGGGGAGTCTTCATCAGAATCGTCATCCGACTCGAAGACCACCGCCGACTTAGTCGGAGACGCCGCCTTCTTTGCTGGCGACTTTGGCTTGCGAGCGGGTTTCACCGGCATCGCCGTTCTCCGCGAAGTGTGCTCCTGCAAGGCTTCGTCGCCTTCTTCAAGTTCTTTGAGGCTGCGACTTGCCTTTAGCTCGCGTTGCCTCTGCATGCGGGTCTTGCGAGCCGCGGGTGCTGGAAGAGGAGCCTCCGTCTCCTCCTCCTCTTCCGCAGAAGATTTGCCTGAGGCCCCCTCTTAGAGCTCGCGGGGAACCTCCTTGTCGAGTGGGGGAAGCCAACCTTCCAAAACCTGAAATAGCTGAGGATAGATACGAGTAAATTTCAGACAACACAGGTGCAAATTAGACTACGAAATTTGCAAATGAAGATAAAACTCAGAGATGAGAACTTACTGTCAAGGCTTCGTTCTTCACGGGAGTGTACAGGGCAAGCCCAGCTGACGTGGTTGTAAACTCCGCGTCGGTGATTTTCTTCAGGGCGGCCTTATAATCTTCGGCCTCCCACGATTCTTTGCTGGTGTGGGAGGGATCGTGCTTCCCGCTGTACTCATACATCCAATGCGGTCGGGCCGCTAATGGAACCAGATGCTGCCCGAGCCAGCAGTTGTAGAGGTTGATCGAGGATAGCCCTTGATCCTTCAGCCGCTGGATCTGGTCCAACATCTCCGCCACGGCCATCTTCTGGTCTTCAGGGAGCTTCTTCGGCGCTAGCCGGCGAGGCTCCCTCCTTTTCGCGACGAACTCGGGAAGCGCCACTTCGTCGGAGGGAGTGGACTCCTTCACGTAGAACCAGCTCCTCTTCCACTCGCTCGCGGCTTTCTTTGGCCGGAGAAGCTTGACGAAGTTGGCCCTCGGCTTCAATTGGAAGGTAACGCCACTAGCCGCCAACATGAGGCCACTGGACGCCTTGCGCCTGATGCGGCCATGGAAGATCTCCAACCATAGGGGAAAGTATGGCCTATAGCCGAGGTAGCATTCGCAGAAGGCGACAAAGATCGCCAGCTGCTCAATGCTGTGTGGGCCGAGGTCCGACGGCTTGATTGCGTAATACACACAGAAGCGCCGAAAGAACAGTGAGGTGGGGAATCCCAAACCCCTCTCAAGATGACTGGGGAAACAAATGAATTCACTGGCGCGTGGCTTCGGCTCGATCTCGGAAGACGCAGGGATCCTCCAATTCCCCTTGCGAAGTATACCGGCGTCCTCGAAGGACTTGAGTTGCGCCGCGGAGCACTTGGACTTCCCCCACGAGCCTTTCGGAGGCGCCATCAAGAAGGAAAGTGGAGTCGTTTGGTCTGGAGGGGTGTGGATCAAACGCAGATAGGAGAAATGGACGCGCAAGAATGAAGAATACGGGGAAGGATCTGTAGGGCTGATTCGTTACTCCCCCTATAAAGAGGCGCTACCCGCCAAACTCGGGATAGCCATTACCTGTGGTAATTACGCCGAAGTTACCGTTGGAATTTCCAACGAATAGTTTGACCAGATTGATGGTCCAACTCCTCTATTCGACTCGTTTGCAGCTGGTCCACTCCACTCGCCAAAGTAGCGACTAGACGGCTATAACATTTGCCAAAGAAGCGACTAAGGACCTAGGGAAATTTCCTTGGTCTCGGTGGAGTCCACTGCCGATTCGACTGGGCGTCCAAATTGGACTCGCCTACTCCGATTGCCAAATGACCACCTGCGTCTGAATCAACGATGGCCTCGGGGACTACTGATGGGGATATGCCGAATGGGGTATGCCCAGCAGGACGTTCCGATTGGGCTAAAGGTCTCACAAGTGGGCCTGCAGGACAACGACGGGAATGCGACTGAGAAGAAGGCCTGGCGAGTAGAGACTGGAGGCCCAGGAGTGCGTTTGAAGCCCATTCGGATTAGGTCAAAAGCCTCCGAACTCATATCTTGTTCGGTGGTAGACTGTAAACCCTAGCGAGGTGTCCCATATATAAACCTCCCTAGGGTATCCTGAGGACTTACGTTCCATCATACACCCCTTCGAGCGACTCGCTGCTTAGACGCCGAGGTCGCCGCCCTTGTAACTCGCTCCTCATCAATCCAATCTAGAAGGAGTAGGTCTTTACCCTTTGGGGGCCGAAGCTGGGTAAAACCATGTGCATCCGCCCCCATCTCGCACCGCAGATGACCGCCATCTCTTCCTCACGTTACAATCAACCGCTGCCAGTAGCAGCGATTGCCATGGCCATTTCCACGACACCATGTTTGGCGCACCATTATGGTCTTATTCTGAACATGCGACCCACTTGTTGAAAATCTCATAAAACTAACCGTATCGACTAACCCTCACTGCACCTCCTTATAATAGAAGCAACCCTTTCCCCTGCTTCCGACTACTACGCTGCCGCACTCATCATTCCCCGCTAACACCTAGACTGAAACCCTAGATCTCACTAGCCACACTCTCTCTCATGCTTCCAATCCTGGAACCATAGTTGTCAACCATAGGTCTCACTGCTATTTGCGAACTCTCTAATTGTCCCTGAGATCTGGCGTTGCTGAAGTCACGCCAGATTCTTCCACCGACAAACACCTTTTCATATACGAGGAAACATCGACAACTGAGCTCGCGGTGGAAAAATCATATCCACGTATGGTCGTCGCGTTAACATTGAACGGATCATATCCGAGTGTGTTCATGACACTCACGGTGGACGAAGAAGATTCGCGCAAGGTCGTCATGCTCGCGGTGGACGAAGCAGATCCACACAATGTAGTCATGCTTGTGCTGGATGAAGCAGATCCTGGCGAGGTCGTCATGCTCGTTCATGTTATACAGTTCTTACTCAGACGAGGCGACGATGCTCAAAACAGATAGGCGCTCAAGAATTAGATTTAGTGTTTAGGAATTCTTATGCTTTTTATTTATTTTTGAAGATATTATTTTGTAATTTTAGTAATAGTTTTTACATCACAATTGTAATATATGAAATAAATATAAATATATTTATTTGTTAAAAAAAGCTCATAATAAATATGAATCGTACCGAGAAACTAATTAAGTAATTACTAATTATCATTAACTTTTGTGCTGCTGAAAGGTGTACCAGACACAGCAGAAAAATGCACAACACCTTAGGGTCACACGACACTAAAGTTCTACCGTCTTCTGTACTATACCGAGGCGCACCCTCTGCAGTGCCACGGAAGCGCTAGCTTGGTGGATGATGATGCGCCGAGCAAAAAAAGCGTTATCCATGCACTTTTCTCGACGTAGTTATTTCTGGTGTTTTTTGCCGTCCTAGCACGAGCATGGCCATTAAACGTGTGTTTCAACGTTTATAAGCATGAGTGGCCGCCTTCCGTGTTGTAGAATAGGTTGTGATAACATTAGGTTTAAACCCACTAACATGTAGGACCAGCACACATTGACGTATGGACCAAACTCACAATTTGATGTGTAGGACCTTCCTACCACATGGGCATGCCAACCGAAAATAACCTAGTTGACCCACTAACCTCACACACGTAACCTACCGCGACATGACACAAATTCGAACATAAATTATGGAACCCTCTAGCTTTTCCTTTTTTATACTGAAACTAAACTTGTTTCAAATTCTTGATGTTGGAATTTGTTAGCTAAATTTCTATCATGACTTCTGTATGTCTAGACCCTTTTTAGAACTTCAAAAGTTTTTTGCTTTTGGATCCAAAGCCACTTGAAATGGAAGCTGGGAAAATTTGAGTAGCCTAATTGGTTCTACATTAACATCAAAGGTAATTTAATTTACTCATTTCTACAAATTCTAGTTATTACAAGAAATATCTAATATATAAACCTCCAATACAAGCTAGTGATTTACTACAAAGATGTAACATGAAGTTTGAACAATGGAACAATATCTCGGCATATTTTTTCAACTTTGGATTTATTTTATTCTTTATGGGCATATATTTTCGAGTTAACTATCGTAAAAGTTACTTCATGAAAGTAACCATAATTGAACACTTAAATTTGTTTTATAAAGCACACATGAGAATAAAAATTCACATTGTTAGCAAGTTCATTGACAACTTTAATTGTTAAGATTGTAGAGCTCTTATTTATATCATTGATATTGTGGAGCTATTGATTATGCTTCTAAGTTGTTTTAGAACACCATAGAATACTTTATGTGGGGAAATGAGCATTCATGCCTTCAGGATTGGCTTGGTTCTTTTTATGTTATCCATGCATGTATACATGCTTTATGATTCTAACTTTTCTTCCAAACAATTTAGTTTAGTTGTTAGTAGATATTGTTTTCATGGAAACTCTAGAAGGGTCACATGTTGAAGACGTCTAGATAAGGTTGAGGCCCCATTAAGAAAAGAGTTGCTAATTATTATATTCATAGATCAAGTTATTATAGTTGTACATACCCATTGGTGTGATGTGAACTATAATATTTTGGCTTTTTTTTGCACAATTTCACATGTTTTTCATCTTTGTACTAACTAGTATATTTGCTACTTACTTTTCACAGAAAACAAAAACTTGACAAGTGGGACCAAAGAAAAATTTGAACCATTTGACTAGTGGGGCCATCTCCAAAAATAAAATAAAAACTAGAAATGCTAGGTTAAAAAATAAGGGCATGACCCAAAAATGTATGGGTTGATTTTTGGGCTTTGTTCCACTAACACCATCATCATGGATTGGCCGACAACATTTATGGCCAATAAGATCGTCAAAAGGTCCACTCCATGATGTAATTTTGTGCCACATCGGACTAATCAAGTAGGATTTGACGTGGTCTGGTCAAACCGATAATGACCAAAATTTTAGTGATAAAATTTTTGAGCATCGCTTTTGGTCATCAGTGTGGACGACAATTTCATATAAAAGTCCTTAAATGTCATTAGTCACTTTTGATTTTTGACCATATGGTTTTGGTCACAATATTGTCATAAATGGAAAAATAGATATTATTTATCGACAAAATTAAAAAAATCAACACATTTCATGTACTAGCCCCCCAACATTGTTTGGACATGAGTCATACCTCTTCCCTGACAAAAAGTCTTGAGTTTCCAACAACGCTAAGGGGCCACCACCAAAGCACCCATAGGATCGACCGAGTAAGCGCACATCGAGTCACGACTCATGCCCACAATAGCATTTCAAAGTCAAGACATAATTTCCCCAAGTTTTCCTAGAATTCAAATTGGCCTCTCATGATTTAGGAAAACCGATAATCTACTTAAGGTTTTCTATCCGAGGAACTGATAAGTAACTCCATGAGAACCAGGAAAATGGAGATGCTCTTTAAGTTTGTGTGCACAGGATGTTATAAATACTAAGGTATAATTTTTTCTATTTCTATGTCAATGGATAAATAACTATCTCTAAATAAAAATGTAGAACTATCCTAATTTCGCGATTCCTACAAGCACGGAGGATGTACATATTTTGATTGGGCGATTATCAATGTTTTGGAAGAGAAATATTGACTTAGCCAAAGTGTGTCTCCTCGACCCAAATTATGTGAAGACGTGCGGATTAGTAAACGAGACATGAACCATTCTATCTTAGTCAACCAAAATTTTATGAAGTTCCAATCATCCATAAAAGTGCAATTTGGAGAATTTTAGGGTTCACCTTAATTTACCATCATCAATGAATATTATGAACCTGTTTGGAAATAAGTTGAGTAGGATTGATAAAATTAACAGAGCATGTCCATGTGGGGGTTTGTTCTTTTGCTTTGGACTGTTTGGAATTGTAGGAATGAGTTGGTTTTTAGCAAGGCTTTATATGTTAATTACTTAGAGATTATTTGTAAGACTTCTCGCTGGATTAACACATGTCTTTTCTCCTCCCATAGGAGGAGCAGAAGTATATGGATTCTAGATGCAACCATTTGGAGACGGTTGCACGAGCTATTTACACCCATGCTAGCTGACGACATGCTAATGCATTAGATGTTGCTTAGTTACGATTTTTTTATCTTTTGCTAGCTTGTCTTTGTCGCTACTATGAGTGATTCATGATTGTAAACTTTGATACTTATGACTCTGTAATAAAAGGTCTGTGTGCATCAGTTGATGCACAAGCTAGGGATCTTCCCCTATTCGAGTGTAGTAAAAAAGTTAAAGATTTAATCTTTCACCAAGTTGCAATTTCCATTAAAACGCACTTACACATTTTCACTAAACTCCTGTTTCACATTTCATTACTCGGTTATAATTTTCTAGATAAGAGCAAATTGCATTTTTACTAAAGTGCAGCTGCAGTTTCCTTATTCCGTTGGTTCTTATTAATTGACTACGAGTTAGAAAAACACTCATAGTTATTTGATGGACCATGCAGTTTGTACTATGCATGAGGATTTCCTCCATGATGAATGTAATTGAAAATGACTCCGGTACGTTACTCTGAGGCTAGAGAGGTGATCGTGGAGGTGCTGCCAAGACCCCTCTAGGGTTCCATCCCCTGGCCGGCGACGTCGTTGGTCCGTTCCACCTCCGGTGGTCTTAGGGCCTTGGTGGTGTGGTGGACCATGACCCTCACTGGCGGGAGGTAACGTTCCTTGTTTTAGCCCATTTTTGAGTGTCTTCTTTAGAATATTGAGGCGGCAGCTACGTCCTAAAATCAGAATAAAGTCCTCCATCGCCTATCCTCGCTTTGATGGTGTGTCTAGTGCAGGTGGAGGGCACATGGAGTCATGTGTCCAACGGATCCCCTGGGATCTAGTTGTTTTTCGTATTTGTTGGTATGATTTCTAGTTAGCCTCTTCCTATCTATGATTGTTATTATTGGAGATGGTTGCTTTTTTGGTGTGCTGGTCCTTTTGGGTCATAGCACGACGACTTCCCGTCTATCTACTACAACAAGCTCTACTACACCAAGCTTTTCTCAGCTCCGGTGATACAGGAGCGAAGACGGTGGCGCGCCTTCTGATCGTGCTATATCTGTAGTCATCGCTAGGTGTTCCATGGACCCATTTGTAATTTTTATTATTTTTAGGTCTGTTTATACTGTTGTTGATGATGATTCATATATCGGTGGATTTTTCGCAAGAAACAATGAAAATGACTCCTATGTTTTCATGGCTGAGTGATAAAATAAACATGCATATCGTAACTAGCCAACAACTAATGAACTATATTGTGCTTTATTAGGAGACATAAATTAATCTTCTGTACACGCGAACAACTCAATCATAACTGTGCAACATGGACAAATCATGTATGGAACATCACGTGACTGACAATCTAATTAAGTTTGTGTTTCTTCACGTTCGAACCATGAGAATTAGGAAGACTGATAATCTAATTAACTTTGTGCCCAAGCATATCACATGCCAAAACTGAAACCACAATAAGTGTCACATGATGGAATATTTTGGAAGGATGGTGGATGACCTTCATTTATTTAAGAGAGGACCATTTAGTTTAATTGATGCCATTACATGTCCTCGTTAGCAGAATGTTCCACCATGAAGTTTTAATGGTGACCGTATCGGCTACAAGACCTAAAGGGACCACCTATACAGTTGAATGCATGAAGAAGTGTGTTATAATATCCTAAAAGGCTTTGCCATCTTCAACAGGAATCAGCAATGAAACAAACGAAACTTGCACTACACATGTGCCCTCAACAACATGTTTATCTCGACAATCCATCTCAACAAGTAACTGAAATCCTTGTACTTGATCATCGTGAACAACTTACTTATCATCGTCCCTGCAATAGCCACAACCTCCGTCGTTCACCGCAAAGCCATGCAAATCGGTATCGACGGGCTCTTTTCTAGTTCTTACGGTTCCATAGATTGTGGCGAGTGGTGCATATTTTCTTGGTTTTTTCCTTCCATTGAGCAGCCTATACCTCATGTATCATCGTCGTAGTGAGCATCTCATAGAGGGTCCTTCCCACCAGCCTAAATTGAATCACCAGATACAATGTAGAATTGTATGCACCAAACCTGCTTGCCCAAAATGCTAAGCTAATTCAAAGAGCACACCAATGCACTTACACTTCAACATACACAATTATTTTCAATACGGACAAGAAAATCATAAACAAAAATAAATAATATAAAATACAAAGGAAATCCTAGCTATTAACAACCAACACTAGCAAAGGGTTACAAGCTACTTCCTCCGTTTTAAAATATAAGATGTTTTCGCTTTGTGAAAAAAATATATCTAGACCCCTTTTGGTGTGTAGGTTCATTGAGGTTTGGAGTGAACCTACACATTAAAACAGGTATAGATACACTTCTTTCACAAAGCTAAAACATCTTATATTTTGAAACGGAGGGAGTACAACTCATGCATCATTAAGTTTATTGCTAGAACCCTCATCTATATTTGTTGAAGAAATCGCAACTATCACATTCAAGTGGACGCAGAAAGGGAAATACATAATATTTTCTAATCAAAACATGACGAGATGAAAATAATTTATTCCAAGAGTGTATATTCAGTTCCACAGCATGAAATGGGTAGATGTTGGACAAAATCATCTCTAACATATTCTTGTGGACGGTGGGGAAAGTGCTGGCCTAGTTTTGTTTGCTTGTGACCAAAAAAATACACGTAGAGAGCCGCGCTGATGCTATGTTTGCTTCTGTTTTTGGTGTGCCAAGACAATACTTTAGCCTTGTGATGGCTACACCAACTGTTTTCCATGGAAATCCACTGTTCGGGACTATAGTATGGGTGACCTCCAGTAGCGTCGGTTATTCCTCGCATGATGAGCTATATCTGCCATGACTTTATGCGTTGTTCCTGGATGGGGACATATCTATCATAGTGGTACAAAGTGCGCTAGACGAAATTATTAGCCACATTTATGATTTTTAGATTAACATGGATCCCGTCTCCTCCATTTCTAGAAATGAAACTCTGAGTTCTGAAAAATAAGTTCTCATACAGTCTGGAAAGTAAACTGGTGTGAAACTATCAATACTAGAAAAAGTTTCCTACATTATATAAGTAGAAATAAAATTTCATTAGAATAAAAAAGCCATCCTAGACTCCACTAGCTTCTTTCTTTTCTCTCCTCATAAGATACCAGCATGCTCAATATTTTGTAGCTTCTTCCTTTATCACATCACGACATGGATTCATGGCTGCATCCTCCGCTACGTTTTCCCTTAGGAAAGCCTGCATAGTGTGTCATCCATGAGATGCAACTTCATCCATTAAGAAATATAGCCAAACCTCTTGCACCTCATCAACCTGCCATTTCGAGGCAGAGGGGGTTTGAGCTTGTGGATCCTCTTATTAATAACTCACACAATTTTCCACCCTCCACATCTTTTGAGGGGACCTAACCATTTATCAAATATAGTTGAACAAAGGTGCCAAACCTACTTCATGTCCATCCAAGAATATCCGTTAATTATATCATTCCTATTATTCCAGACCATCAAATGATTACAAAATTTACTACATTGAACTACATAAAATGTTTGTTACGTAGCCATTTAGTAGCTCAATATTCAAAGTGAGAAACAAGGAAATAAAAAGCTTCAAATATCATCCCAAAGGATCTCAATAACAATGCAGTCAATGAAGAAATGCTCAATAGTTCATATTTGCTTACAACTATCACAGTCCAGTGGTTTGGCCATCCCTCCTTTTCTCGGATTATCACCAGGCACAATATTTTTTTTGTAAACACTTGAATTCTAGGAGAGGTGTTTTTAAAACCCATACACCCGACAATTACACTAATACACACCCTCTAATGTTAGCAACAACATATAAATATTTAGAAGACAAACCCTTTGAGATTCATATGGCAATACCAAATCTTCATCAACACTAGATCTAATATCCCTATCTTTCTAATATTCCGTGCAACTGAATCATCATTTCATCAACAAAGGTCTTTCTAAAAGTACATCTACGGCGAGAGCCATCCAAAAAATCCAACAATAGCTTTAGTTTATGCATTAGCAAAAAAATAAATCTCTCAAAACTGGATTGCTAGAGGACAATTGCAAAACCAAATGTCTTCCGAAAACTGTAAAGACCCACCATTTCCTATATGGCACTCATATCCCATCTTCACCACCTTAGATGGTCAAATTGCTAAGTATGCCTATGTTTATGTTATCTTTTATGCTAATACCAAAGGCTGTTAGGAAAAGATTAGACTTCTATCGATCAAGATTCTTTTGGCAAAGTGACGATCACAACAAAAAATATAGACTAACTAAATGGAATATACTGTGTAGACCCAAGGACCAGGGCATCCTGGGAATTGAGGTGCTAGAGTTTAAAAAAAATGCCTTCTTATCAAATGGCTTTACAAACTACTATCAGAACAAGGGGTATGGCAAGAATTGCTTTATAACAAGTATCTGAAAAATAAAACTTTAGCTCAAGTCAAAGCCAAACCGACCGATTCCCCGTTTTGGAAATGACTAATGGATGTAAACGACACAGAGGGTATTTTAAAATAGGGGATGGGATGTCAACTCGGTTTTGGGAGGATATTTGGTTAGGGGACACACCTTTAGCACAATAATATCCATCTTTATATAATATCGTACACAGGAAAAACGTCTCTATACATGATGTCCTAGTGCATAACCCCCTTAATATTGGTTTTAGGAGGAATATATCTGGGATGAAATGGGATGCATGGTTGCATTTATGTCAGAGATTAATGCAGATGAACTTAAACAATGAACCAAACTCGTTTAAGTGGAAGCAGACCACAGATGGGGTTTTCACTATTAAATCGATGTATGAGGATCTCATGAATGATCATCAGAGAATCCCCACCAAATATTTATGGAAACTTAAAATACCACTAAAGATCAAGATATTCATGTGGTTTCTAAATAGAAAAGTTTTGTTGACTAAAGACAACCTCCTAAGAAGAAATTGGAAAGGTTGTAAGAAATGTTGTTTTTGTGATGAAGAAGAAACCATTGAACACTTATTTATTTCATGCCCCTTTGCAAAGATTATAGGAATTTCTATTTTCGTGCCCCTGGTTCGTTAGTTGTACTCAGTTTTTCCCAGCCACTTAGTTTTTTCTCACTTTTGTCCTCCCTCCATTCCAAAACCCTCACATGCGCTCGGACGGGGGGGGGATACCGTCAGGTCAAAGGCTTGACCATTACATGCTGACTGGTGGGACCGCGTTGGGGTGGGTCGTGCGTTGAGCGTTACGTTACGTCGCCTCGACCGTTACATGCTGATAGGTGGGGCCAGGATACACAACGGACCAGCCATCCATCTCTCGCTGATTATGGGGGACGTGGTGTGGGACCAGGGGCACGTTTGGTGGTTACGTGCGTCCTATCGCCTAAATTAGAAGTTTTCTTTTTTTGTTATTTTTATGATTGGCCTTTTTAAGAGCGCATTTTCTCCTTTCTCTCGCTAACAGTTGTGTTTTTTTGCCCAAAAAGGTAGCAAATTTAGAGTAGCTTCTCTCTTCATTCATTATTCCTTTTGCCCTCGTTTTCCCCCAATCTGGTAGCAAATCTAGAGCAGTAAAACTAACTAGCACCATAAATAAATTCAGTAAACAGAGCAGATGTAGATAAAGCAGCTAATATAGGGTATATAGTACGGTACTTAACGAGGTTCGACAATTAGGATGCTTAGCAGCAGCAGCGGACAAATTCAACACAGACAAGACAAAAGAAGCTGCTTTACAGCAGCAACAGATCAATGGTCCCTCATGGCCTCTGCCAGGAGGGCCTCCGCCTCCTCCCTATGGCGCTTCCTCCACTTCTTGCTTCCCAGTTCCTTGACCTTGGGCACCTTGGACTTGATCGGGGGCATGCGACCCTCCTCGATAGCCACATTCTGGAGGTTGCGAAGGTGAAGACCGAGCGCCTGGTGCTTAGCTATGAAGCCGTGGACGTTCACGGACTCGCCGCAGGTCCTCACGTCCTCGGCATGCTTCATGAGGGAGTTGAAGTCTGTGGCGCGGAGCCTCCTGGTGCGGCAGAAGGGGCACCTGTACATGTCGCCGGCGAATAAGTTGTTGTACTGGCCGGACTTAAGCCTCCTCAGCACATGATGAGTCTTAGTGTCCTTGGACTCGTCATCACTACGGACGTTGCTGCTATCCTCCTGTTGGAAAAAACAGTAGAGTGCAATAAGGACATGATTGAGATACTTTGGTTATCGGGATTGATTATTTGCATAAATTAACCGATTGAGATCTCCTGATTATTCCCCAAATCTCAAACCAAATCGAATACTGATCCCAACTACGAACATGGGGGGTTCAAATACGAACATGGGGATTCATCAAAATATGATATCTAATACAATAGGATTATCTATTGTAAAAATACGAACAACTGAGCCCTGATAACATATATACGATCTAGCATGCAATGATGGGAACGGGGAAAGAACAAGGGAATGGGAGAAAACCCTGGTTACCTCTGACGATGGGTCGGCGATGCTGGTGTCCTAGGGGTTTTCCGGCCTTATGTAAACAACCTCCTCGTAGGGGTCCCAGCCGAGCGGTATTTTCCCAAGACCGGCGGGGGCCTCCTCGCCGGTGGCTACGGCGGATGCGGGGACGGGGACGAGGCCTGTACAGGGAGGGGGCCTCCTTGCTGGCGGCCTTGGAGGCATCGATGGCCACCGCACCATGCTTCTCCATCACCGGCGTGGTTGGGGTTTTCTTGGGGCTTTGCAGAAGGTGATGGGACAGTGGAGATGATTGAGTGAGCGAGTGAGTGATGAGTGAGAGTGGGGAGGCCTCTATTAAAGGAGAAGGGAAACAACGTTTCGTTGCACTACTGTGCACTGCGTAACCGCATACGCTACTGCACCGTGCACGACCACACGTGTCCGCTACCGCCCCGTGCACCGCACACCCGTACCATGAGTCACGTTTTTCCCTCGTGTCTAACCCTGGCGGCTCAGTTGTACTCAGTTTTACCCTCGAGTGTAATACTAGTAGTTTAGTTGTACTCAGTTTTTCCCTCCAGTACTAACACTGCCGTCTGCAATATACTCAGTTTTACCCTCTGGTAGCTGGTCAACAGAGAGTCAACGAATAGGTTTTAGCTAGCTAATTGAGTTATTTTATGCATACCAAATTCAAAAAGAGCAAAACATTGTGGCATCTACCCAGAGAGTCTTATTATGTGACCTGCCACCATAAGAAATGTATATAAACCAAGTTTTAACCTAAATCACCACTTCTCAAATCACCTACTATCTATGAAGGTTCATGGCTTTCTACTCAAGCCTCTTCCCAAAACATCCCTCCCCAAAACATAGTTTGTCTTAATGAGGCAATAATTATCAAACTGGTGTATATTGAATTGCAAATAGTTTGATGTATGCCAAGATGTATTTTATTGTATAAAAGACGCATTTTCCATTTTTTATATCTTTTTCTATTTTCTATTTGAATCCCTTTGTTAGTCTTGCCCTTGGTTTTTAAGTTCTACTAATTTTTGCCCTTGGTTCCTAAGTGCTACTTGATGACCCACAAGTATAGGGGGTGTATCGCAGGATTTTCGATAAGTAAGAGTGTCGAATCCAACGAGGAGCAGAAGGTGTTGACGAGTGGCTTGGAGCAGGAATTCTCTGTAAATACTTAGCAAACAGATTTTTAGGGGTTTTTGATAATGCAGATAAATAAAGTGCGAGTAAATAAAAGGCAATAATAATAAATGCAGCAAGTGGCCCAATCCTTTCTTTAGAAAAGGACAAGCCGCTTGTATTACTTAAGATGACCAAACGTTGTCGTGGACACACGGGAATATCATTAAGTGCTTTCGCTTCATATAGTTGATTAATCTTCATTAGTTAGATAAGTGTTGTGTGGGTGAACCTGTGCTAATGTACTGACCTTCCTAGGACTAATACATACTTTTGATTATACCCCTTGCAATAATCTGCAAGTACAAGAAAGTAATTAAGATAGAAACCTAACCACATCTTTAAACTCTGAGATCCTACACTCCCTTGTGCAAAGGTTTCCTAACGGGGGTTCAGGTTTCTGTCACTCTGGTAACCCCTACGATTAGTAGCCAAATACAGAATGCATTCCACTATGCCCATAAAGGTGAAGTGTCATGTAGTCGACGTTCACATGACACCACTAGAAGAATAACACCACAACTTAAATATCAAACCATTGAATCTTTCTCAACACAATTCCACTACTAACAACATGACTTCTCCCATGTCCTCAAGAACTTAACGAACTACTCACAAGACATCATATGGATCAAGATCAGAGATGAAATAATGATAAGTAACAATCTGAACATAAACAATTATTCATTGGTTCCACTCAATAGCATCAACTATAACAAGTAATCAACACCGGGAAAGTCTCCCATAAGAACTATGCAAGATTCAACCCAATTGTTACAGTGGTATGGAGTGGTGATGATGGTGTTGGTGGAGATGGTGGTGGTGATGATGATCCCGATGAAGTCCAACTCGATGACGGTGTTGATGGCGACGATCTCCCCTTCCTGGAAGGAATTTGCCCGGCAGATTTCTGCCTGCCGGAGAGCTCTTTATTTCTCTGTAGTTTCCGCCCCGCAGAGGCGGCGGAACCTTTCTATGGTCGCTCCCCGAGTCTTAGGGTTTCGGGAGGATAATATACGCCAAAGAGTAGAGCCAGATGTCGGCCAGGGTGGCCACACCACCTGGTGGCGCGGCCAAGGGTGGCCCGCGCCAGGGGGTGGTGTGGACCCCCTATGGCCCATCTCCGCTCCCCCTATTGGCATCCTGTGTCTTCTGGAAAAATAGGATTTTCCATGTATTTTCTGGGATTTTCTGATCTTCGCGAATTTCGCCTCCAAACAATATGTTTTCCATCAGAATCCTGACTTCAGCAGTCCATCCTCCAAAAGTCATCAACCAAGCAAAAAGAGATGAAATAACATACGTATCATCTCTTAATATGAAATATATCAATGAATAACTGTAAATTATGATATAGAGTAGTGATGCAAAATGGACGTATCACCTCCCCCAAGCTTAGACTTCGCTTGTCCCCAAGCGAAAACTGAGCTCAATAAATATGACCTCAGGTTTATGGAGTGAAGTGTCGATACAAGAATATGGACAAGAAGCATCAAATTCATCTATACACAAATCATAATAGAAGACAACTCACTATTATATAACTTAACTTGCAATAAGTAAAGGAAACACAATAAATATACACAAAGTAAATCATAATTGGTAATGGCATACTTTGTTCTTGGTCAAAGGATAGTTGACAATTTGTAGGAGTTCAAACATAATGGAGTTTTCAATGATAGCTATCAAAGTAATATTCACTAAGATAAGAGTAATGTGCAAAACAA
Organism: Avena eriantha; assembly: GCA_910589775.1. NCBI lineage: Eukaryota > Viridiplantae > Streptophyta > Magnoliopsida > Poales > Poaceae > Avena > Avena eriantha. The sequence goes on along the minus strand of OU342744.1, from coordinate 130,626,031 downwards.
GGAACATAAGAAACATGATTGAATAAATCATCATATGAATGAATGAAACACAACAACTCAAAATACTTGCTGAGATAGAAAGGAATAGGTTTACTGACTCAACTAAAAAGTAAAAGATAGGTCCTTCACAGAGGGAAGCAGGGATTTCAAGTTTCATCAAGAGCTTCAAAAAATTATGGTACTTATTAACTTTCAGCTCTCATTGCCCCTATCATAAGCATCTTTAGGTGATTAAGGTTAAAGTGATCAAATATGAGGATATGCTTGACAAGTTATAAGTTGAAAATCTAATGCCCCTTACTTACGAAGACCGTTCCTCATGCTACTCAAGTTTAGTCACAAGTAAGTTCTTGTCATTGTAAGTACATGTGTATCATAGAAAACTGCCAATGGGGTACCCCTTGCCCGATGATACGGAAGATTCCCCATATCAAAATGACAAGGCAAGCAGATAATGAGCATCCCAGCAATCCTTTTATTTCCTATTTGCATAGGCCTCTTTTTTTCTCTTTTTTTCTTTTTTCTTTCCTATTTGCATATGTTTTTTATAGAGGATGCCTCATAGATTGTTCACTATGGTTACACTGCAGGCTTCCACCATGATTAGGCATGGATTAGACCAGCCGCCCAGGCGTTTCTCTAACACATATACGAACTCCATGAGCCTTATAAGCTCCCCTTTCATTTCACACCGCCGGGATCCATAAGAAAAAGAACATCATATCAACTAAATAAAGTGCAATGTTGAAAGCGTTCCCCATGATAACATGGTTCTGCTAACTCTCAACTTATAAAGCGCAAGCATATACGCAACATAGATGGGCACAATGGTTCAAGTTTATTAAGTGCAAGAAAGTAAAGTGTGCCATCAAGTTCGTGAGAGCTTTAATCACTAATTTTCACATAACAAGTTTAATTTGGAAGGTAGATAAAAACATGAAATTTTACTTGGAATAGCAATAATGCTAATAGGTAGGTATGGTGGACACAAATGGCATAGGTTTTTGGTTTAAGGATTGGATGCACGAGAAGCATTCCCTCTCAGTGTCGGTTTTAGGCTAGAAAGGCTGGGTAGCAAGCATAAGAGTGGAAGGAAACAAACAAACATACAGGTGATAAAAACAAAACATGCAATCTTCCTTGTAAGCACAAAAGATCTTAACTAGAGAATACTAAGCTTATGAGCCAATCAAGAAAGAAAGATGATGAAATTATATTTCTTAAAAGTACTTTTCTCTTTTTTCATTCAATTCTCAAATAGTGTTGGTACTAACCAAGCCAGGTTTGCCAAAACCAACTAAATTTACTTAATGATCTCAAAGTGATACCAATACTAACAACAAGATCAATCATATAATAGAAATTGAAAACTAATATAAGATATGTAAAAGAATAAATGATAGAACTTCTCATTAATATTCTATAACGGTAACTCACACCAAGGGATACATAGATATCTAACGAGAGGGGGGATACTTCCATAATGCAAACTATCCTACATAATAACTTCTCTATTCATGATATGACTCTACTAAAAAGGTAAAAAGATAGAAGATAGTGATGTGATACCGCGTCACTCCCCCAAGCTTGGAACAAACCAAGGGGATGCCAAAACCTGATGACGGATTACCCCTTCGGTGGTGGTGGTGTTCTCTCGTCATCATCCGACTTCCAAGGTAAGGGCTCCCCATCAACAAAGGACATACTGGTCTCCATCATCCTGAAACTAGCAGCAGCACTTATGCGTTTACACCTAACCTCATACTCACAGTTTTGATTTTGTACGTCGTAGAGCTGTGCTTGCAGTTGGTTGGTTGTTCGGTGGAGTGAGAGAATTTCATCCTTAAGCTCAACAGTCTCCTTTTGGTGCTCGGCGATGAGTTCTGAACTAATCTTATGGATGATATCCACTTCGCGTTCTGCCATCTTCTTGTACCTAAAGACTTCTTGCTCCAGTGCTTCCATCCTGTCCTTCAGACTGCCTTCACCTTTGGAGCCCTGAACCTCTTTTATCTATACCTTCCCATTTTGAGCAACAACTCCTTGGGATGAATCTTCAACTCATGCATGTACGGGTTGACGATGTCCATGGAAGAATCTTCCATGGCTGATCCAGAGGAAGACATTGTGGCTCCAAAACTGAGACTCTACCTATCAGAAACAGATCGAAACAAAAACATGACAAGAACACGATATACGAACCTCGAGGGATCCGGGGGATTATATATTACGAAGTTCTAGAACGAAAGGAAAGTACTAGGAGAAAACGGGTCCGAGACAGGCTCCGGGGTGGCCACACCCCTGGTGGCATGGCTAGGTGGGCCCGCGCCACGGGGTGGTGTGAGCCACCCGGGCTCCGTTTCCGTCCCTCTTTCGACTCATTGCTTTCCTTATTAGATAAAAACTGTAAAAAATAAATTGACAGATTTTTCGCGGACATTTTCTTACCAGAACTATTACCTATTCGAAAGCGGACTCTGCAGGTCTCTGAATTTGGTATTTAATAAAAAAACGGAGTCACCATTTGAATAGCATCAATATCTTCATTGTAAGAATCTCCAGAAATATAGGGCTTGAGTCTCTGACCATTCACCACTTGTATAACGTTATATTTTAAGGAAGAAATTTTTATTGCCCCTGAATGATACACCTCTTCAATAACAAAAGGTCCTTCCCATTTTGAGAGTAGTTTTCCTGCAAAAAATCTGAGATGAGACCTATACAATTGAACCTTTTCACCAACATGGAACTCTCTCTTAAGAATTCTCCTGTCATGCCATCTTTTAACTTTTTCTTTAAAGAGTCTAGCATTTTCATACGCTTCACTCTTCCACTCGTCTAACGAACTTAAGTCAAATAATCTTTTCTCACCAGCAAGTTTCAAGTCTATATTAAGTTCTTTCACTGACCAATAAGCTTTGTGTTCTAATTCTAAAGGCAGGTGGCAAGCTTTTCCATAAACCATTTTGTAAGGAGACATTCCCATAGGATTTTTATAAGCAGTTCTATAAGCCCATAAAGCATCATTCAACTTCTTAGCCCAATTTTTTCTAGATCTATTAACAGCCTTTTGTAAGATGGATTTAATTTCTCTATTTGATGGTTCTACTTTCCCACTAGTTTGGGGATGATAAGCTGAAGCAATTCTATTATTAACATCATACACTACAAGAAATCTACTCACTAGTGACCTTTTTTTAACGACAACGCATTTTTTGGTCATAGATCTATGACCATTTTGAGCCAATTGGTCGTAAGCCATTTGGAAGGGTACAAACCTTGAAAAATAGCGACCTTTTCTATCGGGAAGGTCATAATTTGATTACACCAATTGGTCATAACGTAGACAGCACGGTCTATGAGCTTAATTTTAGGCGAATGCGACCAATTTAAATGGTCGTTACTTCTAATAAATGATTCATTGAAATGACCGGAATGCCAACTAACCAGTTTCACCTATGTGTCATTTCCACGTGTCAATTTTTGCCTATGTGTCATATCCACATGTCACCTATGTGGTGGGTCCCGTCCAGGGCCCACATGTCAATTTTTGCCTATGCCAACTAACCAGTTTCACCTATGTGTCATTTACACGTGTCAATTTTTGCCTATGTGTCATATCCACGTGTCATGTGCAGGTGTCAATTTTAGGCTGACATGTGGGCCCTGGACGGGACCCACCACGACCTGGCAGGATCCACCGTGACCTACAGGTGGGACCCAGCGTATGGCCCGCACTGCAACCTGCAAGCGGGACCCACCGCGTAGCTCCCACTCGTCGGGAATAACGCAAAAAGGAGCAGCGAGAGGGAGTCAAACCCACGACTTCCCCCCTTCCCGTGAGATGCTAACCACCACACCAAGTCATGCTTCTATGCAAGATATGCACACGAGCCCTATACATTTATAACTTCGGTGGTGGGCTTGGGCCTCGGGTAGATGCGGACTCCGACCTCCGACTAGATGGGCTGATCCTAGGCTTGCCTTGGGCCGACCATGGTGTGCGAGATTCCGGGCTAGGTCGTAATTGCTGGCAGGTCAGGCTGCCTCCAGCTTTTTTCTCTTTATTCTTTTTTCGAAATTCTTTTGTATCTTTTTATTCATAACTCTAAATTAAGTCAAACAAAATTCAGAAAACTTGTAAATTTCAGAGAATATTTTAAGAATATTATGGAACACTTCTAATTTCCAATAAAAATACAAGGACACATTATTCATAAAAAATGTCAATAGGTGTAAATAGAGATTCTGAATCATGGCTTTGACAATAGGGGTTTGAAATTAAAAAATCATCTACAGGTTGAGTCTTGCTAAAAATTTTGAGGATCCCTGATGAAACAACATATTATGAGTCTAGAAATAAATTTTTCAAAAAATCATGAGCAACAAATCATGTACTTGTAGTTCAAATCGGACCCGCTTCCTACCGATTCGGTAAGAATTTGTCTTTTTCGTCAGGGGTGGACAGAAAGGTTTTAGATACCCTAGTTGGGATATTGTTCATATAAGGTGGTCTAGTATTTTTGAAAAATAGGGTGGTACCATTTTAAAACGGTCACTTGGTAGTTGTTTAACAAAACGCCCCATTTTTTACACTCGGAAAATAGAAAATTGCTTTTCTGTGAGGCGAAAAGGAAAACTTCCTCCTACAAGATTGTTCGCCGTCCTAATATACACGTGTGTGTACAATACGGGCACATTAACACAAACTATGCCGCGATTTAGGCCATAACATTTGTCTTTTGACCTGAAAGCCATGAAACGTCGAATATGATAGGTCATTTTTGAGAAGTTTTTTGAGATATCTATAATATACCAAGTCTGGTATTTTTCCTTGCAAATATGTCACATAATATGACGCCACGCGAAGGATTCACGTCGTTTGGACCGTTTTTGAATTTCTTATGCCGTTTCAAACTATTGTCCAAATGGTAGGCATGAAGGTTCTTAGCTAGGGGATAAGCCTCGCTAAACTTGCATCGGATTTCTGATAAAACAACATATTGTGAATCTAAAAATTATTTTGCAAAAAATCATGAGCATTAGATAATGTACATGTAGTTCAAATTGGATCCACTTCCTACCGATTCAGCAGAAATTTGTCTTTTTCGCCAGGGGTGGACGGAAAGGTTTTAGATACCCAGTTGGGACATTTGCCATGTAAGGTGGTCTAGTATTTTTCAAAAATAGGGTGGTACCATTTTGAAACTGTGACTTGCTAGTTGCTTAACAAAACGCCCCGTTTTTGGCACTCAGGAAATAGAAAATGGCTTTTCTGTGCGGTGAAAAGAAAAATTTCCTCCTACAACATTGTTCTCCGTCCCAAGATACATGTGTGTGCACAATACAGGCATATTATCACAAACTATGCCGCGATTCAGGCCATAACATTGGTCTTTTGACCTAAAAGCCATGAAACCTCGAACATGATAGGTCATTTCTGAGAAGGTTTTTTCGAGATATCTACAATATAGCAAGTTTGGTATTTTTCCTTGCAACTATGTCACATAATATGACGCCACGCGAAGGATTCACCTTGTTTGGACCGTTTTTGAATTTCTTATGTTGTTTCAAACTATTGTCTAAACGACAGGCATGGCGGTTCTTAGCTAGGGGATGAGCCTCGCTAAACTTGCATCGGATGTCTGATAAAATAACATATTGTGAGTCTAAAAATGATTTTTGCAAAAAATTCATGAGCATCAGATAATGTACCTGTAGTTCAAATCGGACCTACTTCCTACCGTTCCGGCAGGAATTTGTCTTTTTCGCCATGGGTGGACGGAAAGGTTTTAGATACCCCAGTTGGGACATTTGCCATGTAAGGTGGTCTAGTATTTTTTTAAAATAGGGTGGTACCATTTTGAAACTATGACTTGGTAGTTTCTTAACAAAACACCCCGTTTTTGGCACTCGAGAAATAGAAAATGGCTTTTCCGTGCGGCGAAAAGGAAAACTTCCTCCTACAACATTGTTCTCCATCCCAAGATACACGTGTGTGCACAAAACGGGCATATTATCACAAGCTATGCCACGATTCAGGCCATAACATTGGTCTTTTGACCTAAAAGCCATGAAACCTCGAACATGATAGGTCATTTCTGAGAAGGTTTTTCCGAGATATCTACAATATACCAATTTTGGTATTTTTCCTTGCAACTATGTCACATAATATGACGCCACGCGAATGATTCACCTTATTTGGACTATTTTTGAATTTCTTATTCCATTTTAAACTATGGTCAAACGGCAGGCCAATCAAAAGAGAGAATAGGGCTACCCACGGATCAACCCAATGAAGCAGATCTCAACCATTCAGATGCCCTCCATCCAACGACACAAAGTGTTGCACAACAAAAGTGGACAGGGGTAGTTTAGTAAGATCACAGGCAACTGAGAAGGAACATCCACGCGGACCACGCCCCCAAACCCTAGAATTCTTCCTCTCCCTTCACCCGCAAGACCCCGCCTCCTCTCTTGGTCTCTCCAGATCCCCGCCAAACCCTAACCCCAGAAATCGCTCGATCCCACCGCACCCCACCGCCGTTCTAGCACCGGGACATCCCACCGTCTGCTCGCTAAACACCACTGCCTCGCTAACCCTAGCCCTAGATCGCCCCCAGGACGGTGTCGACAACGATGGGGCCAGGCCTCGTGATGGGAGTGGTCTTCTGCCGGTTCTGGACTGGCCAGATCCACGGCGGCCGCGGCTGGCTTGGTCGCCGACGCGCGTGTGCATCGCTAGGACGATGCGCGGTGCTCCGTCGAGCTCGCCTGCCAGCATCCTTGGCACCGATGGCCGCAAGATCTGGCCAGGGATGGAGGGATGGAGGAGACGGCGGCCACTTCCTTTGCCACCGCCAGGCTCCTTGCACAGGTGGCCTCGAGATCCAGCGCCGACCTCCTTCCGTGCATCCTCAATCCCACATCAAGCCACATCTCTGCCGCAGCTGCCCGGCAACTCCGATCACCTCGCCTCCCGCCATGACGCAGGTCCTGCTTCTCCCCTCCAACTACTCCTCCTCTTCGATCTGCTCCGCTACCTAGGATTTTGATGCTCCAACAGTAGTATATGTGTAATTCTTGTGAAATGTGCATGCTGGGAGGAACGGATGACTATGTTATTTAGTATATGTGTAATTATATTGTCAGTATTCATTAAATTCCTATTTAAGTAAGATCTGTAGTTCCAGATAAATTATGAACACAGTAGCATGTCCAAGTCAGGTTACTCCAAAGCATTCAGGGTGGGTCTGTCCCCTGATAATGTGGCTGTTGCCACTGTTTATTTTGTACAAGGAGTTTTAGGTTACTCCAAAGACTAAACATGATATCTTTGTGTATTATTGGTTGCGATTACAACTGGCTTTGCATGTTCTGAAATGAACTATTATGCTTGTATGTTGGATCTGGTAGAGGTTTGGTTGTTAGTTGCCTCATTAGATTGTGTTCCATAGAAGAACATCATTTTAATTGATTGTTGTTCCCGCCATTCTTTGCAGGAGTATTCATAGTCTAGGATGAATGACCGGGTTCACATCTTCTTTTGATGGATGATTGCTTGCCGATGACTGGATATTATATGTACTTGTGATGATACTTTATTGCTGCACTTCATTCTGACCAAAGGTACTACATGCTTGATGCTTAACATAGTACATATGTGCGATACATGATAACATTTAAGCATGTAATCCTATCTTTGCTTGTATAGCTCTATGAATTTACATTCTCCATGTTCTGTTTCTTCTTCCTTCTCTTTCAGTACATTTCTAGTGCATGATTTCCTGTGTATTTTTGGCACACCTGATATTATAACTGAAACTAAGATAATAGTATCGCATACAGTTACAGTGCTAGTGTGCTTACTAACATGGTTATGCAGTTCAGTACTAAGTGATAGTGTTTAGACTAGAAGATAGTTCTTTCAATGGGTCTGCATAAATTTAAAACTAATGTTTCTATAGTAAGGTCATCAAATTTGAAGTATCTTTCACTCTAATTTGACTTGTGAAGTAAAATTTGAGTGGAGCATTCCATTCTTAAGCTCTGTACATTATTATTGCACATGAAGTGAATTAATTCTCACAGAATTTGTTTGTTTCTTCAGTTGGATTCATAGTTGGCACATGTTCTTTAATTCTGGTATGATGATCTAACTTAGTGAGTGTAACTGTATACTATGATTCCAGCAGGTACACTACTGCTAGAAGATCACGATGACGAGCATGGCAGCGAGCTGTAGAGCTGTTACTAGGAGATCACGACGACAAGCACGATGAGCTGTGGAGCTGCTGCTAGATATCATGACGACAAGCACAACAAGCTGCCGCTGGACATCACTATGTGGGGACGAGCTGTGAAGCTACCGCTGATGATCATTTGCATGTGCATTCATATTCTGTGATGAATGACAGGGTTCACAACTTATTTTGATGGCTAAATGATTGCTGATGACTGTATATTAGATGTACATGTGATGATCTGGCTATCATGTAGTATGATAGTCTTATTTTTTGACCTTCTTTATGTACTGGTTGTGTAATAGAGTAATTTTACGGTTGAGTCCAAATGATGGAGTTTAGACTGTTCAATTAACCTGTAAATTATATTGTTTGAAACATTGTTGTGCTGATTTTGGGTCCTTCTCTTAAAAAGGCCTTGGGACCTATACGGTATCTTATAGAGGCCTTGGCCCAGACATGGATGGACCGAAATAGTCTATCTAGAAAAAACTAGAACAAAATGGATTAGAATGGGCCATAAATAGACGGTAAAATGGGTTGTAAAGAGGCCAAAGCCCATGAATGAAATGATCGTAACAAGGCCTAGGATCAATAAGAAATGCACGATAAAAGGCTGAAATAGATGGGCTTGGCCCATGTAGATGGCCGAACTGGACCAGGCTGATTTCAGTTTAGGACCATTTGGTTTGGTCACATATTTACCATGTAGGATCAGCCACGTAGGATCTGACGTCGACAGGATAGATGGTCTACGACCAATATAGTTGGTCATAGAATCTGTGACCAACTGAATTGGTCATAGACGTCTACGACCAATTCAGAAAAAAGGTCGTGGTGTTTAACTAGTGACGCTCAGCTTTTGACCTTCTGTATTTGGTCACAAAAAAGTCACAAATTAAAAACTATGACCTTTCGGTGACCAATATGGAGGGTCATGTATCACCAGATTTCTTGTAGTTATATTTAGCAAGGGTCTTTCTAAAGCCACCATGAATGAAATAAGAACCTCCATCAGTCATATATACCTATGTACTCCAAACCTAGGAAAGATAATATCCTTAAGCATTTTTAAAGAGGTCTCACCATCAACACTTTTCGTAGGCATGGCTTCTACCCACTTAGTAACATAGTCAACAGCAACAAGAATATGAGTATAACCTTTTGAAGGGGGAAAATGACCCATAAAGTCAAATCCCCAACAATCAAATGGTTCAATAACAAGAGAGTAATTCATAGGCATTTCATTGCGTCTAGAAATATTACCAACTCGTTGACATTCATCACATGATAAGACAATTTTCTTGCATCTTTAAAAAGTGTAGGCCAATAAAAACCTGATTGTAAAACCTTTTGTGCGGTTCTATCTCCCTCATTATGTCCTCCATAGGAACTACCATTTCATTTTCGCAATATCTCCTTTTGTTCATATTCTGGGACACATCTTCGCATAATACCATCCACTCCCTCTTTATATAAATGTGGGTCATCCCAAAAATAATGCCTCATCGTAAAAGAACTTTCTTCTTTGCTGGGCTGTAAAAGTTGGAGGCAAATACTTGGAAACAATAAAGTTAGCATAATCAGCATACCAAGGACTCTCTCGCGAGCTTACCCCTGCTGCAGCCAACTGTTTATTTGGAAAACTATCATTAATAGGCATAGGATCAAAAGAGATGTTTTTCACTCGAGATAAATTATCAGCAACAGGATTTTCAGCACCTTTCCTATCTACAATATGGAGGTCAAACTATTGTAAAAGCAACACCCGTCTAATAAGCCTAGGCTTAGCATCTTTCTTCGTCATAAAGTACTTAATATCAGGATGATTAGTATGAATGGTAACTTTTGAATCAACAATATAAGGTCTAAACTTATCACAAGAAAAGACAACAACTAAGAACTCTTTTTCAGTAGTGGCATAATTCTTTTGAGCAGCCTCAAGAGTTTTACTAGCATAATGGATAACATTTAACTTTTTATCTACTCGTTGCCCAAGAACAGCACCTACAGCAAGATCGCTAGCATCGCACATGATTTCAAAGGGTAAGTTCCAATCAGGTGGTTGGACAATAGGAGTAGTAGTTAAAGCTTTCTTTAGAGTTTCAAAAGCTTCCTTACAATCATCATAAAAAACAAAGGGTACATCTTTTTGGAGAAGATTGGTAAGGGGTTTTGATATATTGGAGAAATCTTTAATAAACCTTCTATAGAAACCAGCATGACCAAGGATACTATGAATACCTTTGACATCTCTAGGACAATGCATTTTCTCAATCGCTTCAACTTTGGCTCTGTCAACTTCAATGCCTCTTTCGGAAATTTTATGTCCAAGGACAATTCCTTCATTGACCATGAAGTGGCATTTCTCCCAATTAAGAACAAGATTAGTTTCTTCACATCTCTGCAAAACTTTATCAAGGTTGTGCAGACAATTATCAAAAGAAGTTCCATAGATGGAAAAATCATCCATGAATACTTCCGCAATTTCCTCACAAAAACCATGAAAGATAGCAGACATGCATCTTTGAAAAGTAGCAGGAGCATTACACAAACCAAAAGGCATACCCCTATAAGCATAGGTTCCATAAGGGCACGTAAAAGTAGTTTTTTCTTGATCTTGTTGTTTAACAGCAATTTGAGAAAACCCAGAGTATCCATCAAGAAAACAAAAATGGGTCTTTTTAGACAACCTTTCTAACATTTGATCAATAAAAGGCAGTGGGTAATGATCTTTCTTAGTAAATTTGTTAACCTTTCTGAAGTCAATGCACATCCTATAACCTACTACTATTCTTTGGGGAATAAGCTCATCATTATCATTAGGCACAACGGTAATTCCCCTTTCTTAGGGACACAATGAATAGGATTAAGCCATTCACTATCTGCAATAATATAAATAATACCAGCATCAAGGAGTTTTAATACCTCGTTTCTTACCACTTCCTTCATCTTAGGATTTAAACGACGTTGATGTTCTACCACTGGTTTAGCATCGGGTTCTATATTGATAGTGTGCTGACATATAGTAGGAGAAATCCGCTTTAAATCATCAAGGGTATAACCCATAGTTGCTCGGTGTTTCTTCAATACTTCCAATAATCTTTCCTCTTCCTTCCCTGAAAGTTTAGAACTAATAATAACAGGATATATTTTGTTATCATCAATGTAAGCATATTTAAGATCGTCAGGTAAAGGTTTCAGATTGAAAACCGGATCCTTTTTAGGTGGCAATGTGGTACCTAAGTCTTCCACATGCAAGTTATGCTTAAGCATCTTAGGTTGACGTCGGAGAATCTCGTCAATTTCATTTCTTTCTTCCATGAAGATCTCACTTTCATGATCTTCCATAAATTGCTGCAGAGCATTGTTAGGCGCAAGAGAAATAGAAGCAAGTTGTTAAACTCTAAAATCCTCATTAGGAGCTTTATTTTCACAAGGAACTTTAGCAAATTTCGAAAAATTAAACTCATAAGATTCCCATGCAAATTTAGTTAAAATTTTCTCCCTTTTACAGTCTATAATGGCTCCATGCGTGTTCAAGAAAGGTCTACCAAAAATGATAGGATAGGTTTTACTAGCAGCTGAACCAAGTACTAGAAAATCAGCAGGATATTTAATCTTACCACAAAGAACTTCCACATCTCTTACAATACCAATTGGAGAGATGGTCTCTCTATTTGCAAGGTGAATAACCACATCAATTTCTTCTAGTTTGCATGGATTAATTTCATGCATAATTTCTTTGTAAAGCTCGTAAGGAATAACACTTGAACTTGCACCAATATCACATAAACCATAATAGCAATGATCACCAATTCTAACAGAAAGCACAGGGAAACTAGCTTTTCTAGTTCTATTAGGATGTGAGACAATATTAGAAGCATCCTCACAGAAGACAATGTGTCCATCTTCTACACTTTTAGTGACAAGGTCTTTCACAATTGCTACTGCAGGTTCAATGTTTATTTGTTCATCAGGTTTTACAGCTCTCTTTGTACTTTTATTAATAACACTAGTTATCATAGAATGCTCCTTTACCTTATCCGAGAAAGGTATTTTCTTGATATAAGGTTCAGGTAAAATATGATTAGTAGTATAAACTTCAGTATTTCTAGCAGGAATACAATTAACAATATCTTTATATAGTGCATGATACTTGTTCCATTCTTTTTCTGGAATTTCAATGTATGAGGCAAACGCTTTAACACAATTTGCAATAACTTGAGAGACTAGACCATAAGCATTACTAATATTTTGGAAGTCATCAGTTCCCATAAAATATTTAATGCATTCATAATCATAATTTATACCTGACTTTCTTCCTTTATCATTCTCCCATGCTTCAGCATTGTCTTAAATACGGTCTAGAAGATCCCATTTAGCTTCTTCTTCCATGCGTGTAAACGATCCAGCACAAGAAGCACCCAATAGATCCTTATCATGAAGATGAAGTCTTGCATAAAAGTTATTGATAATAATACTGTGAGGGAGCTCATGAATAGGACATTTGAGCATTAGTAACTTCAATCTCCCCCAAGCTTGAGATGTACTCTCTCCATCAAGAGGCTAAAAGTTGTATATTTGATTCTGATCTTTATGAATCTCACTGGGAGGGTAAAATTTAGAATAAAAGAGAGGACTACTTCCTCCCATTCAAGAGATTGTCCATTCTTCAGCAGCTTATACCATTCCCCAGCTCTTCCTTTCAGTGATAATGCGAATAACTTCTTCTTAACTTGATCTGTTGTAATACCTGTACACTTGAAAAACCCGCACAATTCGTGTATAAAGAGAAGATCATCACCGGGATGGACAATCCCATCTCCAAAATAGTAGTTATCCATAACACGATCAATAATTCTTGTAGGTATCTTAAAATTATCATTTTTAGCTGGTGGTGGTTCATCTACTACCTTAGCAGTGGTAGTAGCATTACGAAATAAGAATCTAAGTGAATTATCCATATTAAAAACAAAGTAACTAACATAAATAAACAATACTCATAGTAGAAGTTTCCTTTACCAGTTCCACTCTCCAATAGCGCTTCACTCCCCGGCAGCGGCGCCAGAAAATAGTCTTGATGACCGACAAGTATAGGGGGTGTATCGCAGTATTTTCGATAAGTAAGAGTGTTGAACCCAACGAGGAGCAGAAGGTGTTGACGAGCGGCTTGGAACAGGAATTCTCTGTAAATACTTAGCAAACGGATTTTTAGGGGGTTTTGATAATGCAGATAAATAAAGTGCGAGTAAATAAAAGGCAATAATAAATGCAGCAAGTGGTCCAATCCTTTCTTTAGCAAAGGACAAGCCAGTTGTATTACTTAAGATGTCCAAACATTCTCAAGGACACACTAGAATATCATCAAGTGCTTTAGTTAGATAAGTGTTGTGTGGGTGAACCTGTGCTAATGTACTGACCTTCCTAGGACTAATACATACTTGTGATTATACCCCTTGTAAGCATCCACAAGTATAAGAAAGTAATTAAGATAGAAACCTAACCATAGCTTTAAACTTTGAGATCCTACACTCCCTTGTGCAAAGGTTTCCTAACGGGGGTTCAGGTTTCTATCACTCCGGCAACCCCTACGATTAGTAGCCAAATACACAATGCATTCTCCTAGGCCCATAAAGGTGAAGTGTCATGTAGTCGACGTTCACATGACACCACTAGAAGAATAACACCACCACTTAAATATCAAACCATTAAATCTTTCTCAACACAATTCCACTAGTAACAACATGACTTCTCCCATGTCCTCAAGAACTTAACAAACTACTCACAAGACATCATATGGATCAAGATCAGAGATGAAACAATGATAAGTAACAACCTGAACATAAATAATAATTCAATAGTTCCACTCAGTAGCATCAACTACACAAGTAATCAACACCAGGAAAGTTTCCACTAAGAACTATGCAAGATTCAACCCAATTGTTACAGCGGTATGGAGTCGTGATGATGTTGCTAGTGGAGATGATGATGATCCCGATGAATTCTAGCTCGATGACGGTGTTGATGGCGACGATCTGCGCTCGCCGGGAAGGAATTTCCTCGGCAGATTTCTGCCTGTCGAAGAGCTCTTTCTTTCTCTGTAGTTTCCGCCCCACAGAGGCGGCGGAACCTTTCTGTGGTCGCTCCTCGAGTCTTAGGGTTTCGGGAGGATAATATACGCCAAAGAGTAGAGCTAGAGGTGGTCCAGGGTGGCCACACCACCTGGTGGCGCGAACAAGGGTGGCCCGCGCCAGGGGGTGGTGTGGGCCCCTGTGGCCCATTGATGGCTCTGTAATTGCGCCAGGAAAATGCTGGAGCGATGATGATGTAGAGCTCGTTGGGAACCCCAAGAGGAAGGTATGATGAGCACACCAACAAGTTTCCCTCAGTTATGAAACCAAGGTTTAATCGAACCAGTAGGAGCAAGGAAACACCCCAAAGGTGTTGCTAGCTGAGCCTTGGCAGGGCGCACGACCGGTGCTAGTAGCAACGTAGAGACCTGCACAACACAACCACAGAACTTTGTCCCCAACTTGCGATGAGGTTGTCAATCTCACCGTATTTTGCGGAAAACAATGGATTAAACGTATCGAATGGAAAGAAGTAAAAGTTTGCAGAAAGTAAACCCAAAGAAGTAACAGTTTATAGATTGAATGTAAAAAAAAGAACCGGGATCCATAGTTCGCTAGAGGTGGCTCTCTTTAAGATAGATAACATGCTGGGTGAACAAATTACAGCGAGGCAATTGACAAACATCGAGAAAGCAATACATGCATATACTAAACATCTTGACTCCTTTGAGATTCGATTGGGCATTACAACATTATACATAGACCGCCATCCAACTACATCTATGACTAATAATCCACCTTCAGGTTATCATCCGAACCCCCTCCAGTATTAAGTTGCAAGCAACAAATTATTGCTTTACGAACTGCGTGTAAAGTAAACAATACGATTGTTCTATGAACAAAGGATTGTTGTTTTCTCCCTAGTAGCAACATCACATCTAGTACCTTAGAGATTTCTGTCACTTCCCCAGATTACCAGAGGCATGAACGCATTATCGAGCATAAATACTAACTCTTGGAGTTGCTAGCATCTACTTGGCCAAGATCGCTACTAACAACGGAAAGCATGCAAGATCACAAATAACAAAGGAATGATAGAATCAATAATGAATCTGAAATAGCATCTCAATATCCATCGGATCCACGCAAACCCAACATGCAGAATTACAAATAGATGATCTTGATCATGAACGGAGCTCACAAGATCTAAACATGAAAGCACAAAGGAGGAGAACCAACCATCTAGCTACTACATGGATCCGTAGTCCAAGGATGAACTACTCACGCATCACACCGGAGGCTTGCATGGTGATGAAGAAGGCCTCTAGGGTGAATTCCCCTCTCTGGCAGTGTGTCGGGAAGAGCTTCAGATCCCTCCCGGTCTAGGGATGGAGATGACGGCGGCTACAGACTCTTTCGTGGATTTTTGATCGGGTACTTAGGGTTTTCGTCCCGAGGGCATCTTATAGGCGGAAGGGGAGGCCGAGGGGGTGCCGGGAGCGGCCACACCACCCCCTGGCGCGGGCCAGGCTGGGCCACGCGGCCAGGTGGTGTGGTGGCCCCCTGGCCCCTCTCCGTCTCGTACTCTGGCATCTGATGACTTCCGAAAAAATAGGCACTTTGGCTTTTGTCCCGTCCAATTCTGAGAATATTCATTTTCTGACTTTCCTGGAACCAAAAACAGCAGAAAACAGGCAGCTGACAATGTGGCTCTTGTTAATAGGTTAGTCCAAGAAATCATATGAACAATACACAAGAAAGTGGATAAAACCAAGCATGAAACATAAAAAATTTATAGATATATTTGCAATATATCACCCATCTCCGCGCCTCCTTATGGCATCCTTCGTCTTCTAGAAAAATAGGATTTTCCATGTATTTTCTAGGATTTTCTGATCTTCGCGAATTTTGCCTCCAAACAGTGCCTTTTCCATCAGAATCTTGACTTCAGCGGTCCATCCTCCAAAAGTCATCAACCATGCAAAAACAGATGAAATAACATACGTATTATCTCTTAATATGAAATATATCAATGAATAACAATAAATTATGATATAGAGTAGTGATGCAAAATGGACGTATCACTACTCAGTTTTCTCCTCTCTTTGTATCAATCTCTCGCACATGTGCTCATCTTCGCTGCTACGCTCTGATTGGTCGAGACAGTTGTCACACGGATCGTGCCCACCAACCGTTGATCATCTATGAACTAGCAGACATGATAACCCCTATATCTGTCAGGGGCACCCCTCTATCCATGCAAAATAATGAGTATGCCACCGGTACGTTAACTCCATAAATAAAGGAACCTGAATATAATTTGAAGGGAACGTGTTCGAACGTGTATAATTTGTGCATTACATTCCACTCTATGAAAATGATAATCTCTCAAGATTTTCTTAGCACAATATTATCACGTATTAAGTGCGATTTCAAAGAGTTCAAATGTGTATAATTTTCGTATATGCAAGTTTATGCATTACATTACACTCTATGAAAATGGGGCGAGAAAATGACAATCTCTCAAAATTTTGCTAGCACATCATTATCTCGTTATTAAGTGCGATTTCACAGTGTTCAAAGGTTTAAAATTTTCATATACGCAAGTTTATGCATTATATTTCACTCCATTGAAATGATAAATGATCAGGATTTTATTAACACAACATTATCATGACCTAAGTGCGATTTCAAAGAGTCTAAACGTGTATAATTTTCGTATATGCCAGTTTATGCATTACATTCCACTATATGAAAATGATAATCTCTCAAGATTTTCTTAGCACAACATTATCACGTATTAAGTGCAATTTTAAAGAGTTCAAAGGTGTATAATTTTTGTATACGCAAGTTTATGCATTATATTTCACTCCATGGAAATGATAATCTCTCAAGATTTTGTTAGCACAATATTATCATGTATTAAGTGCGATTTGAAAGAGTTCAAAGGTGTATAAACTTTGTATATGCAAGTTTATGCATTACATTCCACTCTATGAAAATGGGGGAGAAAGTAATAATCTCTCAAAATTTTGTTATCACATCATTATCACGTATTAAGTGTGATTTAAAAGTGTTCAAAGGTTTATAATTTTCGCATATGCAAGTTTGTGCATTACATTCCACTCTATGAAAATGATAATCTCTCAAGATTTTCTTAGCACGACATTATCATGTATTAAGTGCGATTTCAAAGAGTTCCAGGGTGTATAATTTTTGTATACGCAAGTTTATGCATTATATTACACTCCATAGAAATGATAAATGATCAGGATTTTATTAGCACAACATTATCTTATCCTAAGTGCGATTTAAAAGAGTTCAAAGGTGTATAATTTTCATACATGCATTACATTTTACTATATGAAAATAAAGCAGCGGCACGGGCGCGGGCACGGGGCTGGCTCGGGATCCCATCTTGCAACGCCAACCTGGGTAAGCTGTGGGTTCGGCGCTCACGTGGAGAAGCTATGGGTCCGGCGCTCACATGGATAAGCTGTGGGTCCGATGCTGACTTGGATAAGTTGAGAGAGGTATCCACTACGGGAATCGACTGAACGCGGCCCCACTTGTCAGCATGTAACGCCAAGGGTACACCACGGGACTCGATAGAACGCGGCCCTACTCGTCAGCACGTGACGGCGAGGGTCCACTACGGGACCCGACTGAACGCGGCCCCACTTGTCAGCACATAACGGCAAGGCTGACGGACGGCGAGTTTCAGACCATGTGAGTGTTTCGTACAAGGAAATGGGCAAAAGTGAGGAAAAACTAAGGGGCTGAGGAAAACTGAGTACAACTAACGAATCGAGGACACGATAATAGAAATCCCAAGATTACATGGCGTATTGTTTTCTTTACTTATGATCTTCTAGCTCCGACCAATATTGCTAATATGTTTGAGAATTGGTTAAACGGGATGGATAGGACTAACAAGCCAGAATACGCATAGGGGTATCGGCTTTATGTTGGTCAATTTGGAAATATCGTAATGATGCTATTTTTAACAAGGCTCGAGTTCCATCTTTTTTGCAGGTTATTATATCGATGTCCCATTGGATTCAACTCTGGGCTTTTCTCCTCCTAGAGCACTAACGCACAATGATGGCTTCTGGATGCAACCGTCTGGTGACGGTTGTATAGGATATCTACTACCTGGTTTTGTGGCGGCATACTAGTAGATTCATAGATGTCTAGCTGCTGTATGCTTCATTTCTTAGACTTCTTAAATTTTTCAGATGGCTGTTTTTTGTATCAACCCTCTCTGATCCTTGAGATGTAATAAGTATGCTCCTGATACTTGTTTAATAAAAGGCTATGTGCATCCGTGGATGCAGAGGCCGGGTCCCAACCCCATTTCGAAAAATTGTCAAATTGCTGCATTTCGAAAAGAGGAAGGGTGGGCTTCAGAATAATAGAGAATGTTTGGGTTTTTTATATTATATATTTATAGTACTAGTTTCTTCCATATGGTACCTTCTCTTTGTATCTACTACCTCCTATCAATATAAGTGTCACAGTTTTGAACTAACCACAGTTCAAAATAGCGGCACTTATTATGGATCGGAGGGAGTAACTTTTAATCCGAGATGTTATCAAACATATGTTTACATCTTGCAAGTTTAGAATACCTAAACCCTCAAACGTTTTTGGTACATACAAGGGCCAATTAGCTAAATGAATTTTATGATGCCCCTAGTCATCATTAATTCCACATCAATCTAGCTAGCCATATTTGTGTAGGACAATGAAGTTTGTACCGCCCATATGTACGAGGACTTCCTCAATGATCGATGTACTTGAAAACAGCTCTTATCCTACCATGGCAGAGTGAGCCAAGGAACTTGTTGGTGTATATATATCCATCACTCTCAAGTTTCTCCCATCCGATAACCAACAACTAACAAACTACAATGTGCTTTTTTAGGAGCGGGGAACTAATCTCCGCGTGCATGAGAACAGCTGAACTAGAACCGTGCAGCATGGATAAATCATGCACGGCATACTATCATGTGTTATGTAAGGTTCAACCATGAGAACTAGATTAAGTGGTAATCTGATGTTTCCATGACTTGATGCCAACAACTATCACAATATTGGGTTGGGGAATGGTGCATGTGCTTCATTTATTTCAGAGTGGACCATGAAATTTACATAACTGATGCCATTACAGGTCGTGGTAACCAGAATGTTTTCTCCATGACGTTTGTAATGGTGAGTCTCGTATCGGCTACATGCGCAGAATAGAAGACCTCAACAGGTGTAATGCGTGAAGGGTACGGCGGGAAATGCAATCCCCCCTAAGGAGGAGCCCGGCACCATTTATGCCCTCCATTTGTTGCAGATTCGTGCTAGCCTTTTTACAAAACAACCCTCCCACTATACTTTTTTAGTCCATTGCTCTTTTGTTTATTAGCCCCAAGTGTTTTCAGGTTTTATTTTGTCTCTCCACCTGTTAAACAGAGAAAATATTATTTATTTTATTTAATTAGTCAAATTTAATTAGCCAGTTTTATGTTCATACATGTTTCATGCATGTTCCATATCCTTCATGTTCATACACATTTCATACATGTTTCTGCAAGGATACAAATAATGAATCTTCTATGTTTTTCGAGTGCAGCACGCCCATGGCCTTCACAAATTATTTTTCACAGAATGTTTTTCATGTAATAATTTTTACAAAACAAACTCCGATTTAGTCAAGATACAAGATCCAAGCAATATAAATAAAACATCAGTTGCATACATGTATCACCTGTCAAGATCAAACAAATAATCTCATGATTCATCACAGATTTGCCACAGATTCATTAAAAACTTGACAATACATAAATGGAACTAGTTGACATTTTCCTAGTACAAGATTGAATCATTAGTGAAGTTAATGAAATTTGTGGAACTAGATTGACAAAAGAAAATCAAATTGTTATTTTCCCAACAGTTTCACTGATTATAGACAAAAGTTTTGTATAATTTTGCCGGTTTCACAAATAAAGCAAGATCAATTTATGTGAACACAAATCAGCCCACCAAGTTCCTTTTGTTCCACATCTGAATCGCATATAAGAAAAAAAATATCAACCTTGAACTGGATTCTATCGAAAATCCTAAAAAAAATAAAGAAGAAAAGAAAGCGCAAAGAGAAAATAGGAACTGAGATTTCGATGTCCAGATCCTGCTCCAACTACCCCATGTCATGGCCTTCATAGTTACTAGATCACAACGAACTAGGACATGGGCAAGTCGTGGCCTGGAGGAACCTGCGCGCTGGCCACCGCCCTGGCTCCGACCGCCACTCGCGCCACTTGTGCGTTGGGCACCGCCTGCGCTGCAGCCGCCGCACGCGCCGCCCGCGCAGCCGGCGCTCCGGCCAGTGCCGCTCGCTCCGCCCTCTAGTGTTGCGGCCTTCGCTCGTGCCGCCCGTGGCCTGCACTCGTGCGTCCTGCTCCAGCTGCCGCTCGCGTCGTGGCTGCCGCTCGCGCCGCGCCAGAGGTGGGGGATGGGGAGGGGCGCCCCGTCCCGTCCCGCGCGTGCGGCGGCCGGAGCCACGTGGGGAGGTGGCGCCGGAGGTCGGGATCTGGGGAGGTGGGGGAGGAGAGGTGGGGGCGACGAGAGGTGGGGGGCGACGTGTTGGGATATGATCGGGAGTTGAGCTATGGTGGTTCTTATCTGCTGGACTGCCAATTAATTCCGAAATAGTAGGAGGGCTAAAATGCAAATATGCTGTGGACGGTGACTGTGTTGACTTTACACGAATGTTCAACACACTTTGCACGAATGTCCAACAAATGTGTGGCAGAGATGGTGCCAAAGACCCTCTTACACGCGGGAAATCCGCTTTAAGGGTACGGTGGGCTTTATAATGTCCTGAATTCCGCCACCTTCAACACGAATAATCAACACAAAACTTATTTACTGCTTACGCGTGCGCCACAGCAATATGGTCGGCCCGCCGCCCCATGTCAACAAGCATCGGCTCAAACCCTTGTACCAGCTCGTCGTGAACAACTTCCACATCCTCGTGATCTTGCCGGTCATATCCATTGTCGTTCTTCGTAAAGCCGCACAACTGGGCCCCGACGAGCTCCTCGCCCGGTTCCATGGCCTGCGGCAGGTTCACCTTTTCCTGGCCGTCTTCCTTCCGTTCGCCATGGCCACCCTCTACCTCATCCGTCGCCCTCGTAGCGTGTACCTCGTGGACTACGCTTGCTGCCGGCCTAAATCCAGTTGCCGCGTATCCTTAGGCTCCTGCACCGAGAACGCTCGCCTCTCGCCATGCATTGACGATGGCAGCTTCCGCTTCCTTTCTCGCATGCTCGAGCGCTCGGGGCTCGGTGACCAGACCTACCTCCACTCGTCATTGCTCTACATCCCCCCTCGTTGCTCCTTGAGTGGAAGCCGTGACGAGGCGGAGCAGGTCATCTTCGCAGCCGTCGACGATCTGTTCGCCAAGACGGGCGTACGTCCTGGAGCGATCGATATACTCGTCACCAACTGCAGCGGCTTCACGGCGACGCCGACCTTTACTGACATGATTGTGAACAAGTACAAGCTCCGAGTCGACATACAGGAGGTGAACATGTCCGGGATGGGGTGCAGCGCGGGGGTGATCTCCCTGGACGTCGCCAAGAACCTCCTGCAGGCAGCGCCGCGGGGCGCGCACGCCTTGGTTGTGTCCACAGAGATCACCTCGCTCATCAACTACACTGGCAAGAACCGGACGATGCTGCTTCCAGCCGTCCTGTTCCGAATGGGCGCGGCAGCGGTGCTGCTCTCGACGTCAAGGTCCAAGTCCCGGTTTCGGCTTAAGCACGTCGTGCGAACGCTCACCGCCGCGGAAGACAGAGCATACCAGTGCGCGTCCATGATGGAGGACGATGAAGGGCAAACGGGAGTACACCTATCCAAGGATCTCTTGCCCGTCGCCGGAGAAACGCTCAAGGCCAACATCGCCGCATTAGGGTCCATCGTTCTCCCGCCCTCGGAGAGGCTGCTCTTTGCGCTTTCTTTCATTGCGCGGAAGGTGCTGAGGCGGAAGATCAAGCTATATGTCCCTGATTTCCGCACGGCCTTCGAGCACTTCTGCATCCATACCGGTGGCAGGGGAGTGATCGACGCGGTGCAGTGTAGCCTGTGCTTGTCGGACGAGAACGTTGAGCCATCACGGATGACGCTTCACCGGTTCGGGAACACGTCGAGCAGTTCATTGTGGTACGAGCTGGCGTACATCGAGGCCAAGAGACGGACACGGAAGGGCGACCGGGTGTGGATGGCCGGCTTCGGCTCTGGGTTCAAGTGCAACAGCGCTGTGTGGGAGTGCCTCGAGCCAGCCAGCAACATCACAATTGGCGCGCCGTGGGCTGATTCCATCCATCAGTATCCTGTGAACATATCGAAATAGGCTAAAAGGTCTGTGCACGCACAATTGCGACTCAATTACGACTCAATTCGTGCAATAATATGTTTTAGTCTCTTCATGCAAATATAATTCTACATTATATATTTTTTTGAAATTTAATATAAAAGCAAGCAAGCCGCCTCATTAAAAACCTTCCAGTCCCCTTAGGTATCTCGGTAAGGAAAAAAGTGCGTCAAAAACTTGCTGCAACGAGTTTACATGAACGATTACAACATCTCAATAGAGATCTGCTCCCTAACACAGTCTGGAGCATCATTGCTAAGAGACCCATTAAACCCAGCTTTACCTAACTGTGCTAGCACATGCGCTGTACCATTGCTCACGCGATCCACTTTCTAGACGGCAATATCGCGGAAGACCTTAAGCAATTCTCTAGCTTCTAAAATGAGAGCCCAGCTGGATGATTGTTCTTCAGAATCAGATGAAATTGAATTAACAGCACGCAAGCAATCTGATTCCAAGACTGCCGGCCAATATTGGAAATGCACCAGGTGTCGCAGCCCATCAAGACATGCCAGTATTTCCGCTTACTCTGCGCTACTACAAGAGGTAATACTTTTCCACTCCGTCAGAAGAACCTTGCCGCTATGGTCTCGAATGACCATACCTATATCTCCTTGCTTTGAAACGGCATCCCACCCGGCGTCAACGTTTGCTTTGATGTTCCCCTCACTCGGCGGCTTCCAGGAGGGAATTTTCAGAAGCTCCTCATCGCCTCCCGGAGACACCGCTACAAAGGACGACTGATAGTTCACCAAGAATTGGACCGACGCTGTAATAGACGCCTTCCTGTCTACATGGACGACATTGTTCCGATGATGCCATGCCCGCCAGAATAAGAAGATGATCCTTGCACGTACTTCCGCCACCGAATTGCTTAACAGATGAAACAACCAATCACAACCAGCCTGCAAGAAGGCTATCTCTGGTGGCAAAGGCCAGTGGTTCTGAAGTTCATCACGAAGCTCTGGCAAGGGTACACCGGACCAGAGCATGGTGCGTGTCCTCCACTTCGCGCCCACAAATGGAACAAATAGGGTTTATAGTGTTGATTCTCCGGTGTAATCCCTCAAGAACTCCAAGGGAATCCGTTGCAGCACGCCAGGCAAACACATGCATCTTCTGAGGTACCGTGGCCTTCCAAACCAACTGCCAGATTTTCCCATCCCCGTCCGATTCAGCACTGGACTAACCAGAGCTGAGCTGCTGCAAAGAGTCTTGCATACCAATCCGATAAGTTGAACACACACTGAAAATCCCATTGCTTTCTCCACTCCAAGCCACAAAGTCTTCCGTAGCACAAGCATGTAATTTGATATTCATAATAGTATTCGCATCATGTGGCCAGTAACAATCACGTACTGCCACTTCATTCCATGATCTAGTGATTGGATTAATCAACTCAGAAACCCACTTTCTTCTAGAGGAACCGCGCATTCCATCAACTTTAAGCGACCCTGGCCGAGGCAGCCAGTTGTCCCTAATTTTTTTTTAACCTTGGAGCCATCTCCAATTCTCCACACAATTCCTTTTTTAGAAGATCTAATCCGTGCACTATACCCTTCCAAGTCTGAGATTGATTTTGTATAAAAGCTGTGTCAATGAGACTACCAGATGGATAATAGCGAGCCTTCAACAACCGGGCGCATAGGTTATCTGGAAAGTGAAGCAAGCGCCATGCCTGGCGAGCAAGAAGAGCCTGATTAAAAACTCTAAGATCATGAAAACCTGTACCTCCTTGAGACTTTGGCCTAGTAACTTCCGTTTGTGGACCTTCCGTTTGTTTTTCTCATCACCCCACCAGAAATTGCGGATGGTTTGTTCCAAGTCATCAATCAGACCCATAGGAAATTTAAAAACCCCCATTGCATAAGTGGATATAGCTTGAAGGACTGACTTAATAAGAATTTCTTTTGCCCCGAGGACATATATTTCTCACTCCAATCGCTAGCATACTTTGAAAATTTTCCTTTTGTTTTAATAAATTTTCCTTTTATATATTCATAGCACTAATCATGTTTGTGGGCAAATGGAGCAACATATTTTTTCCCATACAACCTTTTGAAAAGGGTTTGGTTCCACTATCAGAGTGATAATGGAACAACACAACACACTAACGTCACAAAGTCTTTTACAGATTCAACTTACTAAAGCATGACCTAGAGCATACATACAAAGTAACCTCATCACCGCAAATTGATAGTGTTTTATGAGGGATCATCCATAGAGAGAGTTTTAGAACATCAACAAAGAGAACAAAATCTCAGCAAATCGAGCATGAGAGACAAACAACATGATCAACCCTTCTCAGGCTTCAGGTTTCTATCAGATTTCTTCTGTAGCATCTTGCATCGGTTGGTTAGGAGCTTCCAGTATCAGAGTAGCATCCTCACGACCACTTGCCCTTGCTAGCCCTTCTGTTGCATTTGCTTGGAAGGTGGACACTCCAGCACGAACACCATCTTGTTCACTCTTAGGACAAAGGCATGCCCAGTACCTAAAAAAAACATTGGCAAAGCAAATAGGATAAACACGAGAATTAATCAGCTTCTTATTGAAGCAGACTCGGTTTCTCATATTCCAAATGGCCCAGCACACTGTCGCGATCGCTATAATTTGAAAATTCCTGCTAACTGGCAGGAACCGGGGTATACACCAAAAATACTGGACCTGGGGGTGTTTGAGACCCAATTGAATGGGCAAAAACACTCCAGACATATTTGGTTGCCACGGATGTGAACAATAAATGATGGATAGTTTCATTCTCCTGACAAAAGGCACATTTTGGGTTTCCCACCCACTTTCTTCTAATCATGTTATCTTTGGTGGATATATAGCATTGTGCCAAATAAGCCATGACTACACTTTGATTTCTAGGTGTTTTTTGCTTTCCACATATGCCTAAAGGATCCGTCCACCCCATTGCTGGACAACTATTTATAAACTGATCTCGCAGTAAACTTGCTAGATTTAGATCATTTCCATTTGGGCCTATCTTCATTCTGTGACAAAGTAATGCTTCTCATAGCTATCTGCAAATCTCTAAGACAAATCTGCATCACAAAAGTGGGCCATCTCCTGAAGGGGAAGTTCCACCATGTTGCTCCCACATCTGCAACCAATGCATCAGGGTTGGTACAGATATCAAACAACTCAAGATGATTTCCTTTTAGTGGCATCTGACCAAACCAAGCATCACCCCAGAAATTGGTCCTCTTTCCATTCCCAACAACCATATATTTTCCTTTCAAATATATATCTCTGACCAACAACATATCATTCCAGCCAACATAATCTCTGGGTTTTTCTTGATAGAAATAACACCTCCCTCACCCAGGTATTTCCTTCTCATAAAATCTTGGCATGGTCCATCATCTGCTTCTAGCCTCCACCACCATTTACAAATCGAGCTTATATTGAATTTATACAAATCCTTCAACCCAAGGCCACCTTTCCTCCTAGGTCTACAAACATATTTCCACTTAACTAAATTATATCTCTTCTTGTTTGCCCCTCCATACCAAAAAGGGCTCTGGTTGGCTTGTCTAAACTTTCTACATTAGTTTTGCGCAACAGAACCATGGACATGGGATAAACTACAACACTTGAGATACAAGCAGACACTCTGATCAGCCTAACCCCAGACAAGGCACCACCCATCCATCCTTCCATTTTTTGTTTTAGTTTATCTCCCAGGAAGGCCATTTCTGCTACTGTACATCTTCTATGACTAACAGGCATCCCCATATACCATTTTGCATGCTGACCGTTAATCATCTCAATGTAATTCTGAAGTTTATCATCGTCTTCAATTACCATCAGAACCTCACTTTTCTCAAAATTGATCTTCAGTCCCAACTTGGATTTAAAGATATACAAGAGCAACTTCAGATTTCTAGCACCTTCCACATCTTGTTTGGTAAACAAAATGGTGTCATCAGCATATGTAAAATAGCAATACCCTTATCAACCATATAATCCACCAGACTAGTAAAGAGGCTAGAACCTTGGAAATTATTTACCATCTTGGACAAACATTCTCATATTAGGTTGAAAAGGAAGGGAGAGAAAGGGTCGCCCTGTCTGAACCCTTTGTAACTACCAATGTATGGACCAACCTCATCATTCCTGTTCACACTTAGGGTTCCTTGAGTGATAGCACTCTTCAACAAAACCAGCCATGTATCACTGAAACCTTTTTGTTTGCAACAATCAAAGAGGCAGTCCCCATTCACCTTTTCATATGCCTTCTCAAATTCATGTTTCAGCACAATCTCAGTTGTTTTTGGAATCTAGCTTCTTTCAAAATTTCATGGAGTAAGTTAACTCCATCGCAAATGAATATTCCTTTAATAAAAGCAGTATGACATGTGCTGATTAGTTTGTCCATAAAAGGTTCAATACCGATTGTCATACATTTAGTGAAGATTTTGAACAACACCTGGAGCAAACAAACACGCCTAAACTTTTGAATCACATCTGCATCATCACCTTTAGGGATTAGAGTTATAACCCCATAGTTGATTCCGGAAAAATAAAACCAAGGGGCATGGAAATCATTGAACATTTCTAGCATATCCTCTTTGATGATCTGCCAACACACTAGTAGAAACAAGGGCTTTGGTTCGACCACGATCCAGGCTCTAGTCTCGTGTGGGTTACGGGTCAGGACTAGTGACTAGTCCCAGTTCGTCCTGCCTCCAACGTCTAGGAGGCCGCGACAGCTCTAGTCCCGGGTCATTCTGGACCTATAGTCCCGGTTCGTGATACGACCCGGGACTAGAGGGATTGTGCCAGCTAGGTCCACGTGCAGGAGCCTTTAGTCCCGGGTTGTGTCATGGCCCGGGACTATAGGTCAATTTTTGATTAGACAAAAAGTTACTGAAAATTGAAATGTGTAATTTTAGAGTTTCAGAGGTCCGAGGAGTAGGCTGGGCTATGCACTCGCCATGTACGATGTAGAAACGTGGAGAATGCAATGGAAAATTTTATTTGAGTCTTCAAATATATTACAAGCAAACACCACTCGAACATCACGCAACACCACTCGAACTATGCACCACGTAGGGCTATAGCGGTGCTGGCAGGTCGATAGGACCCCATTCTTATTCGAGAGAGCGGTAGATCACTTCCCACGTATGCAACTCCTATATAGCTTGGGCGAGGCGGGCACACAGGTATGCATCGTCGGGATTGTCCTGCACCGCTTCCCGGAGCTCAGCGCGCACGTCTGCGAGCGCAACATGCCGCCGGTGCTCCGGCAGAAAGACGTGGTCCATCACATCCTACGAGAAAGGCTCGTTAGTGGTCCTATTGCGGTTGTAGTGAGTGCGTCGCGGCCGGTGGTTGAACGTCAGCATGTATATCGAATCGGAGGCGGCAACACGTCCGATTCCTCCAATGGGTTTTCTGGGCGGTTGTCGGGGGTGCCAGCGCGTGGCGCGGATGACCAGGCATGGGTACGGTTTCTTGTTGAGCCTACATCGGCTGTCCTCCCCTTTTTATGGGCGCGCGTGGATGCTTCGGGAAATGCCTAGAAAAGGCAAGAATTGAGGGGAAAGAAAGGCGGGAGGCGACGAGGCGGTGGCAATGCAATGGAACTACACGTGGTGGGAAATGCCCAGAAGAGGCGGGAATCAATGTGGCAGTTGCATTCCTATGTGTTTTCAGGCCTTTTGACACATGGTTTGACACATGGAGTATCTGGAGTCATTGCATGTGTTCTTTTTCAAACCACCTTGATCCACATGGGCACAAACACTCCAGCAGATGTGGTGATGCAACTTCTGTCACACTGGTGCACCATTTGATGTCGCAGTTGCATTCCCATGTGTTTTCAGGCCTTTTGACACATGGTTTGACACATAGGGTCTCTGGAGTCATTGCATGTGTTCTTTTCTAAACCACCTTGATCCACATGGGCACACACACTCCAGTAGATATGGTGATGCAACTTCTGTCACACTAGTGCACCATTCAATGTGGCAGATGCATTTCCATGTGTCTTCAGGGATTTTGACACAGGGAGTCTGACATGGCAAAGCATGTAGCTACACTTAACCGGTGCCGCACGGTCATGTCTTAGACAATTACCCGGAGAATCCATTAGTATTTGGAGCGACCTTGAAGTCAAATTCTTCTGACATTTTCACTCCACATTCAAACGACCCGCATCTCTGGAGCAACTGCGGGTGTGTAAACAGAAACCTTGGGAATCAATAAGAGCCTTCATTCAACGATGGAATATAATCAAGAACTCAACCAAAGCCATATCCGACGAAAGATCAATCGACGCCTTCAATGACGACCTCCGCCGCTGAGAGTTCATAGAAGAACTAGGACGGGTCAAACCCAAAACAATTTCGCAGCTGATGGACATAGCAAATCATTGGGATGATGGAGAGGACGCACTACACAAGAAACAAACATGTTCACCCAAAGAAGATAGGGACAAACACAACAGTAACAGAAGACAGAGGAACAACAACGGGCACACGGGACCAACTTATGTGGCAGCTAGTTTCTCAGAAGAGGATAATAATAGAAACGATGATCATAACGGCGGGCATTGCAGCAACAGGGATGACATCGGCGAAAGTCAATCAACACAATGATATCAACCAGGAGCCCGACACCCACTTATGTCCGCAATGCAAATGCTGGAAGGACCCTATAATATGCACTTCTATGTCGACTCAACGGGAAAAAGACGATCCAACCATCTCATGAAAGACTGCTGAACATTTTTAAAGATGCAAGAGTTATGCAAAGCAAAAGCAACCGAAGCAACAAGCCGAGGATACACCACTACACCTGGCACGTTAGCTATCGGTGCACCACCACCACCGCCGGTACACTAGCCAACAGGGCAGCCGCAAAACACAACAAATCGAGGTAGCGAGTATCCTAGGTCAAAGGGAGCAATGTCAATGATTCAGAAAGGGCACCCATCCAACAGGATCCAAAAGCTAATTACAAGACGAGTCAACATGGCCGACATGGCTCCACCAGCCACACCCGAGTATCTCCACTAGTCAGAACAGGAAATCACATTTAGTAGAGCTGATCACCCACTTCGAGTACCATGATCGGGCCATTCGGCCTAGATAGTAGAATCGCAAGTGGGAGGATTCGACATAAGCAAAGTCTTCATGGATGCAGGAGGAAGCACAAATTTGTTCTACACCAAAACACTAAGAGCAATGAATTAGTCCTTGGTAAATCTAGCACCAACCGAAACATACTTCCACGACATAGTACCAGGTAAAGCTGAAATTCCCTTAGGTAAAATATTTCTTGATGTTGTTTTTGGATCCAAGGAAAATTTCAGGCGAGAAAAGCTCGAGTTTGAAGTCATGGACTGTCCATCACATTATCACGCGATCCTCGGTCAACGAGCTTTCACACGATTCATGGCAGTCTGCATTATGCATATCTAGTTATGAAAATGCCAGCACCAAAGGGAGTCATAATAGTAAAGGGAAGCTTCACACGATCCGAAAATTGTGATCAGGAGTTCAATAAAATCTCTGAATCATTCGAGATGGAAATAGAATTTGAGCAGCTAAAAATGGCAGCAACCGTAGAACCTCTGGCAATATCACGTGTCAATCCTGACCAGGCTTTTGACACACGGAAGATACAAAGGAAGTACAGATCCACCCTACTGACCCGAAGAAGACCACATTTGTGGCCTCCAATCTTGGTCCCGCATAGGAAAGCGTGCTCATCAAGTTCTGCCATGAGCAATGAGAGATCTTCGCATGGATACCTTCTGACATGCCGGGAATTCCTAGGGAACTCGCTGAGCACGCATTAAACTTGGACCCAAAGGCGAAGCCAGTAAAACAGTCGCTTTGCAGAGCCAAAACGTAAGGCCATAGGAAAGGAGCTCCATCGCCTTATTGATGCCAAATTCATCAAAGAAGTAAAGAAAGCAGAGTGGGTTGCAAACCCAGTATGCGACCCAAAGAAAAATAGAAAAGAATTACGGATGTGCATTGACTTCATTGCGCTGAACAAATATTGTCCAAAGGATCATTTCCCACTGCCACGAATCGATCAGATAATCGATGCAACTGCGGGGTACAAACGTCTTTCCTTTATGGACGCGTATTCAGTATACCATCAAAATCGGATGAAAGGGAAGATCAGGAGAAAACAACATTTATCATGCCCTATGGCATATTCTGCTATACAACAATGCCATTTGGCCTAAAAAACGCCGGGGCAACATATCAACGGATGATGCAAAATTGCCTAGGAAACCAAATTGGCACAAACGTGCAAGTATATATTGATGATGTTATAGTGACAACAAAGCAAGGTTATTCACTTATCAAAGATCTCCAAGAAACATTTGAGAACCTTGACAAAATTTGCATCAAACTTAACTCGAAGAAGTTCTCCTTTTGAGTCCCAGCAGGGCAACTCCTCGGATACCTCGTATCAGCAAGAGGAATCCTGAGAAAATACTAACGATTATAACAATGAAAAAGCCAATGAACCTTCGGGGCGTACAACAGTTGGCTGGGCAAGTCACAATACTTAGTTGCTTTATTGCTCGTTTAGGAGAAAAAGCACTACCATTGTACACCCTCACGAGGAAATTAGATCAATTAGAATGGACGGAAGAAACTCAGCGTGCCTTTGAAGATCTCAAAAGAACACTTTCGACATCTCTCGTCGTCATGTCTCCACGCGAGAAAGAGCCATTACTTCTCTAAATTGCTGCCACTAATCATGTGGTCAGCACAGTTTTGGTCGCAGAACAACTCGAAGAAGGAAAAACCCACGGTGTTCAGATGCCAGTTTATTTCTTGAGAGTAGTCCTCTCGCCATCCAAACAGAGGTGCCTGCATTATCATAAGCTAGCATATGGAGTGTTTATGACAGCAAGGAAGTTGTGCCACTATTTTTCAGAACACCCGATCATAGTGGTCAACGAAGCACCTCTATCCAATATCCTCAACAATCTAGAAGCAACTTGACGTGTCTCTCTATGTGGCATTGAGCTTTCCCCTTGAGATATCATGTACGAGAAGCGCAAAGCAATCAAATGACAAGTTCTGCCCGATTTTATCACTGAATGGACTGAACTAGAATGTGCGGGCTCGCTAGACCTTTCTAGCGCATGGGCAATGTACTTTGATGGATCAAAAAAATGGAAGGAGCATGGGCATGAGTCATACTAGTATCACCACAAGGCAATAAAATGCGATATATACATTGAATGATCTTCGCAAATGCATCCAATAACAAAGCTGAGTATGACGCCTTATTGCACGGTATGCGTATGGCTAAATCTTGCAGTGCAACTCGCCTCAAAATATTCGATGATTCTAATATTGTAGCACATCAA
The DNA here is from genome assembly GCA_910589775.1 of Avena eriantha. Classification (NCBI taxonomy): domain Eukaryota; kingdom Viridiplantae; phylum Streptophyta; class Magnoliopsida; order Poales; family Poaceae; genus Avena; species Avena eriantha. The sequence goes on along the minus strand of OU342744.1, from coordinate 130,593,931 downwards.
GTAATGAACAAGTGCGACACCATCAGCGAGAACATGATTGCTTACCATGATCTGTATAGCATTATGCAGTCTCAATTTGATGGATGCGAAGTATCACACATAGGAAGAGCAAGCAATGAAGAAGCTGATAATTTAGCAAACATCAGGTCCTTGTGCCTACCAATGCCACCCGGGTTTTTTGGGAAGAAATAACTAAGCGTTCTATCAAGGCCAAGAGATTTTCTGAGGTCATAGTGCCCAAGGCAGGGAAAAAGATTTAGCCGCGAAAGGATTCGAGGGCTCCACCAGCTAGCACGAGTATAGAGGAAATCCTCGAAGAAGAACCATAAGTTGATGAGGTCATGATAATAGAGCCTACATGGATGCAGACATACATAGCATATATGACTCGGGGAGAGCTACCCGAAGATGTGACAGAAGCTCGGCGAATCACTTGAAGACCAAAATACTTTAGAATCATCAAAGGAGAGTTATATAAAAGAAGTATTTATGGTGTGCTACAACGATGTCCCACACCCGACGAAGGAAAAAATTATACTCAAGGATATACATGAAGGAGTATGGGCCATCACGCTAGTAGTCGAGAAATTGCCACCAAAGCATTCAGGTCAGGATTCTATTGGTTCACAACAATACAAGATGCAAAGGATATAGTCAGAACATGCGAGGCATGTCAGTGATTCACAACAAATCTGGTGCACCCACCGCTGAGTTAAATCCAATACCTCTTGCTTGGCCTTTCGCTTAGTGGGGACTCAATATGGTGGGTAAATTTCACAAATCATCTCCAGAAGGACACGTATTTCTGCTAGTAGCAGTCGAAAATTTTATTAAATGGATTGAAGCAATGCCTGTCACCATCCAGGACGGAACTTCAGCTATGAATTTTATCAAATCCATAGTGTTCCGGTTCAGCGTGCCAAATAGCATCATCACTGATAATGGAACTAATTTTATTTCCAATGAGTTCAAGGAATACTGCGAGGAGATGGGTATAAAAGTAAGCTACGCCTTAGTATCCCACCCACAAACTAATGGACAAGTGGAAAACGCCAATGGCCTAGTAACTACTGGCCTCAAGAAAAGATTACTAGCACCACTCGACAGGGCAAACGGAGCATGGGTAGATGAGTTACCATCTGTTTTGTGGAGTTTGCGTACTACTCCAAATAATTCGACACAAGAAACACCCTTCTTTCTGGTCCATGGTGCTGAAGCCGTCCTTCCATTCGAAGTATCACACGATTGTCCACGAGTAGCTACATGTGATGAAGAGACATCAAGTGAAGCACTTGAAGACGACGTTGATGCACTTGATGAAACCCAAGACACCACCCTACAAAGAGTACTATATATCAGCAAAACCTGCGCAACTACCACAGTAGACGGTTGCGTCCTAGGTCCTTCGTTGTAGGGGACCTAGTTCTTCGCCTTAACCAAGATGGCCACCGTAAATTGGAGTCGCCTTGGGAAGGACCTTACATTGTTACAGAAGTTATTCCCGGAGGAGCATATCGGCTACAAGACAAGAAGACATGAGTCAAATACTCTAATTTGTGGAACGCCGCACAACTATGATGCTTTTACGCTTAGAATTTATGTTTTCTCGCAAATATTAATTACAAAAAGGCCTATGGCCCGGCTTCTTAGCCAGAATATTAAGGCTAACAGCCAGGCGGCAATCCGCCAAATAATGTATCGTCGACTTCTGAATATAAATAAAAGATAAGTTCTTCATACTCCGAGTCTTTATTTATACCTTTTTGCCAACAAAACAGGGGATCTCTATTTCTATATGAACATTTTTCTGATAAAACTAACAACAATTATGAGTCTATGTCCAGATACAGGCATCCAACATAGCCTCGGGGGCTACTACCATCGGGAGTGCTCACGCGCACCCGATACGAATTAAATTATGCATACAAAATCAAGGCAATCATCACCTAAACCTATGAGTTTTACTTTGGTGTATCCTCAAAAGGTTACTCCCATCGAGAGATTCTAGAAATTATTAAATTTTTTTTTGATAAATTTCAGAAATTCCAACAGCCAAACAAGGCAATCGATAAAAATTATATAAAAATCTCAAATCGCACCGGACATGACAAAACTCTGATTGCCGTGTCCAAGACATGAAGGTAAGACCCTGAGATTCGTCCTGTGTGGCCTGATAATCGCACAAGAATGCACTCTGCCAGTAAAATATCCGTATCAACGATACAATGAAAAAATCCCGATGGACGCGTTGGGTACCCAATAAAATAGAATCAGAATTCAGTATTCGATAAGACCTCAGTGGCTCGAACAAAATTACGCCAGTTATAATTCCGAGTTTAGGCTTGGGGACTTGAATTTGATGTAGGTGAACCGTGTTTTTACCCAAGAGCAATTAACTGATTCCCAATCTGTTGGATCCATCAGGCCTATTGTACCGAATCCCTATAAAAGCTTGAAACAATAGAAACAATTTAGTGTAAGGAAAAACTGAAAATGTCTTTGAGACTCAACCAGAATCTATGGTTCTCAGGGGATACTAACATGGGTACAATTACTCGGGTGCTTATGATTCGTTACCTTAGATGCATAAAGGCTCACGACCCATGAAGATTCAAGATGGTGGCCCAAGAAGCATCCAATGAAAGCCTTAGTTGTATTAGGAAAGGAAATATGAACCGGTGCTATGTTAGTGTTGTAATCATACATATGTAACCTATCCGTATACGGCTTTGAGACCTAGCCTACTATATATAGGACGTGAGAAGCCTATGAGGAGGTACTAAAAATCCCACAAGGAATCTGTAATATTGATGTTCATCAAGTAATCGGGTGACTTCTACTTCCTTGTATGCCTAACATCCGCCGAAATACCCAACGTTCTCTTTTCCGCAAAACCCTAAGTCATCACCATGGGCATTGTAGAGGTTACCCCTAGTCAGAGTCTCTGGAGTCATTGCATGAGTTTTTGTACAAACCACCTTGATCCACATGGGCACACACACACTAATCTATGTGGTGATGCAACTTCTGTCATGCTAGTGCACCACTTGATGTGGTAGTGGCATTCCTATGTGTTTTTAGGCCTTTTGACACATGGTTTAACACATGGAGTCTCTAGAGTCACTGCATGTGTTCTTGTCCAAACCGCCTTGATCCACATGCGCACACACACTTCAGTAGATGTGGTGATGCAACTTCTGTCACACTAGTGCACCATTCGATGTGGTAGTTGCATTCCTATGTGTTTTCAGGCCTTTATACACATGGTTTGACACATGAAGTCTTTGGAGTCATTGCATGTGTTCTTTTCCAAACCACCTTGATCCACATGGGCACACACACAACAGTAGATGTGGTGATGCAACTTCTGTCACGATGGTGCACCATTTGATGTGGCAGTTGCATTCCTATGTGTTTTCAAGCCGACACATGGAGTCTCTGGAGTCATTGCATGTGTTCTTGTCCAAACCACCTTGATCTACCTGGGCACACACACTCCAATAGATGTGGTAATGCTACTTCTATCACACTGGTGCACCATTTGATGTGGCAGTTGTATTCCTATGTGTTTTCAGGCCTTTTGACACATGGTTTGACACATGGATTCTCTGGAGTCATTGCATGAGTTCTTTTCCAAACCACCTTGATCCACATGGGCACACACACTCCAGTATATGTGTGTTGCAACTTCTGTCACAGTGGTGCACCATTCGATGTGGAAGCTGCATTCCTATGTGTTTTCAGGCCTTTTGACACATGGTTCCACACATGGAGTCTCTAGAGTGATTGCATGTGTTCTTGTCCAAACCACCTTGATCCACATGGGCACACACAATCTAGTAGATGTGGTGATGCAACTTCTGTCACACTAGTGCACCATTCGATGTGGCAGTTGCATTCCTAATTGTTTTCAGGCCTTTTGACACATGGTTTGACACATGGAGTCTTTGGAGTCATTGCATGTATTGTTTCCCAAACCACCTTGATCCACATGGGGACACACAATCCAATAGATGTGGTGATGCAACTTCTGTCACGTTGGTGCACCATTCGATGTGGCAGTTGCATTCCTATGAGTTTCCAAGTCTTTTGACACATAGTTTGACACATGGAGTCTCTAGAGTCAATGCATGTGTTCTTGTCAAAACCACCTTAATCCACATGGGCACACACACTCTAGTAGATGTGGTAATGCAACTTCTGTCACACTGATACACCATTCGATGTGGAAGTTGCATTCCCATGTGTTTTCAGGCCTTTTGACACAAGGTTTGACACATGGAGTCTCTGGAGTCATTGCATGAGTTTTTTTCCAAACCACCTTGATCCACATGGGCACACACACACTAATCTATGTGGTGATGAAACTTCTATCACACTGGTGCACCATTCGATGTGGTAGTGTCTTTCCTATTTGTTTTAGGCCTTTTGACACATGGGTTGACACATGGAGTCTCTAGAGTCATTGCATGTGTTCTTGTCCAAACCACCTTGATGCACATGGGCACACACACTCCAGTAGATGTGGTGATCAAACTTCTGTCACACTAGTGCACCATTCGATGTGGAAGTTGCATTCCTATGTGTTTTCATGCCTTTTGACACATGGTTTGACACATGGAGTCTCTGGAGTCATTGCATGTCTCCTTATCCAAACCACCTTGATCTACATGGGCACACACACTCCAGTAGATGTGGTGATGCAACTTGTTTCACACTGGTGCACCATTCGATGTGGCAGATGCATTCCTATGTGTTTTTATGCCTTTTGACACATGGTTTGACACATGGAGTATCTAGAGTCATTGCATGTGTTCTTGTCCAAACTACCTTGATCCACATGGGAACACACTTCAGTAGATGTAGTGATGCAACTTCTATCACACTGGTGCATCATTCAATGTGGCAGTTGCATTCCCATGTGTTTTTAGGCCTTTTGACACATAGAGTCTTTGGAGTCATTGCATGTGTTCTTTTCCAAACCACCTTGACCCACATGGGCACACACACTCCAGTAGATGTGGTGATGCAACTTCTGTCACACTAGTGTACCATTTGATGTGGCAGATGCATTCCTTTGTATTTTTAGGCATTCCACGGTTTGGCGCATGGAGTCTTTGGAGTCATTGCATGTGTTCTTGTCTAAACCACATTGATCCACACAGGCACACACACTCCAGTGGATGTGGTGATGCAACTTATGTCACACTGGTGCACCATTCGATGTGGCAGTCGCATTCCTATGTGTTTTTATGCCTTTTGACACATGGAGTCTGTGGAGTCATTGCATGTGTTATTGTCCAAACCACCTTGATCCACATGGGCACACATTCCGGTAGATGTGATGCAACTTATGTCACACTGGTGCACCATTTGATGTGGCAGTTGCATTCTCATGTGTTTTTAGGCCTTTTGACAGATAGTTTGACACATGGAGTCTCTAGAGTCATTGCATGTGTTCATGTTCAAACCACCTTGATCCACATGGGCACCCACACTCCAGTAGATGTGGTGATGCAACTTATGTCACATGGGTGCACCATTCAATGTGGCATTTGCATTCCCATGTGTTTTCGGGCCTTTTCACACATGGTTTAACACATGGAGTGTCTGGAGTCATTGCTCATTTATTACTCTTTTATTTCTAACTTGTTTTACCTTTCTTTCTGCAATAGTTAAGTGATGGAGTGCACCACTGACTCTGACGGAAATGATCTTATAATGGGCATTATAGATGGTGAAATACCTATCAATATTGATAGAATTGAACCCCGTGCTAGAGAAGATTATGTAGACGAGGTTGAGATATCATCATTTCTGAATCCATCTGGTGATGGACATCAGCTAGAACCTATGGATTAAGGGCAAACAAACAACGATGGTGAAGGGCAAACAAACAACGATGATGGCCCCTCGACAAAAACCGGTGAGGTATATATATATATATATAGATTTAAGCCTCTTGTGACTAGATGCACTAATTAATTGATGTGTATATATATAATCACTCTTCTTTATTCTTTTAGCCCTCTGGATCGAGGCAATCGACACATATATTGAAACGAGGCCCTAATAAAAAGTTGGATGGTAATCATAGGTTCACCATCGACGAAATAGATGATGATGGACAACCGATTGCTTCATAAAAGCACGCGAGGATGTTTGTAAATCAATGCAGAGTGATTGCTAGGGACTACCTCCCTATCACCATTGAAGAATGCAATAAGCCAAAGAATGCAGGTGAAGAATTCACTAGTCATGTCGACGATGATGCCAAAGATGACCTTTGGCAGAAGCTCATAACACATTTCATACTACCTCTAGAGTATGAAGAATTCGAGGCTGATGGTACTACCCCAATTTCGGGTGGGCTTGAAAGAAGAGCGAGAGTCAAGGAGTGGACTCTATCGAAGATGGCCGAACTGTTCCGGAACCACAAGAAAACTTTATACGTGAAATATGTCGCGAAAAAAAACTCCAAAATTCACAGGAGCATACGATAAATTGAGAGAATAGTGGCCCAAATTTGTAAAGTACAAGATATCTTCTATAGCCAAGTCAAGGTCGGAAAAATTAAGAAAAATGCTGAGAAAAAGAAATACCACCATAAAATGGGGCCATGTGGCTACAAGAGTGTCGTGCCTAAGTAGGAAGCAATGGAGTTCAACATGAGGGCTAGAGGGGTCACTCCAGGTACAGATGATGGCCCGAGAGGTCAAAGCACTGGTGGTACGGGCATGGGGGAACATTGAACCCAGAAATAGCTAGGGGCGACAATTTTTCAAGAAAATTCTAATACCCTCCAAAGCAATTGTTAAAGCAATGGCCGAAGCTCAAGGAAGATTGTTTAGGACTAAGTGAGAGAACGATGAGCTGACACGCGCCCTCAGTGATCCTGAAAACTTGGACGAACACGAGGCGCCGAAGTTACGTGGAAGAAAGGGTTTTCCGAATACGATGATAGTTACAGAAGCCATAAGAGAAAGAAGGACCGGGAGGCCGACCGGATTTGGAAGATAGAAGAGGAACTAGCTGGGATGAAGAAGCTGGTAGTGGAAGCACTTAGCCAAAGGTCATCTCGGCCACAGGAAAATCCTGGATTGGATAATAGCAAGTGGAGAATCAACGTGGCTTCCACGGAGGTCCAGGTTGATGATCATGCACTGCTGGAGGATGCACCAGCGCCTCACTACCCCGTGGATGATGTCATAGGGATGACACAATGTGAGATACATCATCAAATGAACAAGCTGTCCATCAAGGTGGCGATCAGCATTGCTTTATCTTATCTACCTGGAGCACTCCACCATTCACTTCCGATTCCACCTGGCTATGCTCCTGTCTTGGTGGATGACCTAGTGGAGGGGTATGAGGACATAGAGATTGGAATCGCTACACCTGAAGGCCATAAGATCCTAGGAGATGTCAAGCGCCACATCGTTTTATGGCAAAAGAAGTACATCAAGTATCTAGGCTCGATGCCAAGGCCACCGACTCCGACGAATCCAAGTCTACCCCCGCGATGATCGTCAGCCTCCAAGTACATCCCTCGATGATCGTCAACCTCCAATTCCACCCCTCGACGAGAGGGATGTCGCTGAAAAAACGGAAGGTCACCGCTCCCCCGCGCCCCACTCAGAAGAAAGGTAGTACGATGTAGATAGTCGACATCCCGCCAGCTCTTCCCAAGATACCTTATGACATGACTGGCGAGGAAAACACCGCGGAAGTGGCTACCTACAATAAGGCTTTTTGCACCAAAAAAGCCCGAGCCAAAGCAGGTATTCGATGAAAAAACTAAAAAGTGGGCTAAGTTCTTTATTGAGCAACCATTCCAAATATCGATGAATCTGCGTTCAGACTATAACCGCGAAATTATTAAGCGGGCAAGAAGTGTCAAGTCTAAGCAGAACACAAAAACAAGTGCACAACACGGGAAAAAATTCCCCAGCTTGGATAACAGCAAAATCAATCGTTCCCCCCCACTCATAGTGAGTTCTAATAACGGCGAGGATTTCAGAGCCGATATAGATAAGGACATGCAATTATTGGACCCTAGAGCCAAAGCTGCTGCTAGACAGATGGGTATCCCTATAACGCAGGCCAAAGCTGCTGCTACCGAAGATAGTATGTCTCTTGGTCAATATTTAGTCTATGAAGATGCGCCAATGGGTGAGATAGTACGAAAATATGTCAAAGGGCAGCTTCTGTTCAGTCATGAGGAGTTAACAAACCTATCAACACATATGCAAAATCTGCACGAGTGGTACATACTGCATGCACCAAAGCAACACTTGAAAGGATGGATTTCGGTGGATGTTAGAGTGCAGCATCACTTCAAACATTACTCAATACATACTCAACTGAACCAAATTTTTTAGTTATACAATCAGCGCGCCCTCGGCAAATCTATCCTCGGTTGCTATTAACTGTAAGTGATTTATTTCTGTAATTATCTCTAGCTCAGCTTGTTCATTGCATGTAATATATTATCTTAAGTATATATCCTTTTGTACGCTATTATGCAGAATGAATATGCTTGAATGCAAAAGAGCCAAAAAAATTAACATTGGGTTCATTGACCCATATATCGTTAATGAATATACGTCAGACAATCACCCCAACGACATTTTAGAAGACATCTCCCCCTTTTTAACCGAGTATAATTACTGTAAGGATATACTATTTTCTTAATTATAACTTCAAGTGAGTGTTTCTGTCTTGTACACATTCTTTTTTTGCTTACTGGATGTTAAGTGTAATTGATGATTTATGCATGTCTACTTATGTAAACGTCCGCAGGTACCATTGGATTTTACTAAATATTCAAGTTGACAAGTCCCAAGTTGAATTCACCGACCCATTAAGTTGGGACCAAGAGCAGTGGAGCAACATGAAAGCAATGCTCCATAAGTAATTTCAATCATTATCGTATTATATCGGCCTCTTTCGTTCATATCCTAATATCAAGTAATTAATAACTCCTTTGTTCATTTTGTTTGTCAAGCAGGTGTTGGACATGGTTCAGAAAGGAAATAAAAGGAGAATTCAAAGATGAGCTAACTTATAAAACGGTCGTCAATTTGCAGCAGCCACCGGGGACTCATTTATGTGGATTCTACGGTTGTGAGTACATTCGCGAGTTGTTGAGTGAGCGCAGAGTTGATTCAATTTATATAGACCATTTGCAGGAGAAGCTCGAGCCAGAACAGCGCATACGAGAAATTCAAGAGGAATTTGCGTGATTTGTGATGAAGGAGATCATTGATGAAAGGGGAGAATATTATGTGAATGACGACGAACTCAATATGTGATCTCCATGTAATATGTGAACTCAATATATGTGATCTCCATGTAATATGTAATCTCAGTATGTGAATCAATGTGTACTGTGTATGTAGTAGCGTATAATATGTGGACGTAAACATGTTTGAAATTATAATGAAACACAAATTGAAAAAGGAATAAAATGGAAAAAACAAAATGAAAAGGAAAACAAAAAATCTTGGCGCGGCAGAGAAAACACACGATTCTCTACCGCGGTAGGAAATATTTTGTCCCAAATTGTGTTACGGCCCGGGACTAGAGGTCCTCCAGCCTGGCCACGTTTCCACTGCCACGTGGTGGGCTCTAGTCCCGGTCCATAGAAAACCGGGACTAGAGATAGAGGTCTCTAGTCCCGATTTGGCAGTCCCAGGTGCGAAACCGGGACTAGTGTATGTTATAGACCGATACTAGATCCCCGTTTCCCACTAGTGACAAGTTTGGTAGAACTCTACAGGGATACCATAAGGGCAAACAACTTTGTTTTTTTCCATCTAGTCTATCACCCCTTTGATTTATTTTTCTGAAAAAAGGTCCATCCATATCAGCCCTGTATGCATCATTTAAAGTTTCATGTTCTAACCTGACATCATCTCTCAATCCTTACGAGGAAGGACAAATAACCTGCGTCTGAAGCTCTTCTAGAAGAAGCGCCAGTCCTTTACCTTCGCTCGGTCTATGATGGAACATACTATACCCTCTTCTGCTTTTACCGAACTAAACATCTTGGTCGTCGTACCCACCTTGTCTGTGAAAGGTGTCATCACTTCGGTTCTGATATGCTTTAGCCTAGAAGAATTCTAACACTGACCTTGGCCTATATAAGAGACACTCCAACGTTTGTTTCTTCTATGTGAGGTGTTTCCGAATCGAGATTTGTCTGCTCTAGCCTAATAGGCCTTCTAACGGAGACCTTGGCCTATAGAAGAAATGCTCCCGCATTTGTACTCCTTGAAGCTTGGATCGTCTAAGTCTCTGATTTGGTGTGCAACATATTTATATGAGAATTAAAGAAAATCTCAAAGTTAGAAGAGACATGCCGGTAGATAATCGAAAAGCAATCGCACGTAAAGATAGATCGGGAATATCGCCAACCGAGCTTGCTTAAAGATAGAACGGGAATAATGTGCCTGAACTGAGTTGGCATCTATCATCGACGAATGGAAGCACAAGACGGGAAGCATACTACGCCGATTCATGCATAGGAGCGATGATGTGGCTAACGACGTGCCACGGGTGAAGTGGCTATAAGGAGAACCTAGTGGACAAGCAACGATTACTAGTAGAAAAATTAGCTTTCGTTCGGAGCAGCCCAGAGCATTAGTCCTGGTTCCACCACGAACCGGGACTAATGCTCACATTTGTCCCGGTTCGAGTGGCCCGAGCATCACACAGGGGCCGGGGGCATAAGTCCCGGTTCATAAGGGACTATTCATCCCGGTTGGTATTATGAACCAGGACTAAAGGTCGTGAACCAGACACGTGGCACACCGCACACCTTTAGTCCCGGTTCGTAATACCAACCGCGACAAATAATTCGCCTATAAATACACCGCCCCAGCAAGCCCTCCCTCTGTTTTTTCTCTTGGTGGAAGGAGTGAGGTGTGTGTGCTAGTTTTTTTTCTATGCACATTAGGTGTTCGAAGAAATGCCTGAGAGAATGATACCGCTTGATTTTACACACAACGAAAATGATATGAGATGACCGAGCCACACTTAAGCCTTTGTCCTCTTTCTTTCCTTCTCGATCGAGGTGCAACCTTATCCTTTCATCATTATTGATATAATAATGCATGTGTCGACGTAAAGTGGTCATATCATATTCATGATGTTCTGTAATGATGCAGATGAACCGGCGGGGATGTACAGTGACCGACATGAATCCGTGTACATTCAAGGCATGGATAAATGCGGGGATGGATGTACGATTGCGGGACCATCTTCTACCAAAGGATCACATACAAGCAATCCAAGAGGAAATTGCAGGATTCTTGGATGCAGAGGTCCTAGATCCAAAATGAGAATACTATCAGAAGATGATGATAATGTAATAAGGATCATAAAAGACTTTATATTGTATATATATGCATGAACGTAATATATTCGATACTTGCTGTGTAATATAATCGGGAGATGTTTTGTAATATAATGGTTCCTTCATGGCTAAGTGCAAAACACAAAATAAATGCTGCCCAAACACAAAAAGAAAATAGATAAAGGGAAAACAAAATAAATAAAAATAAAAAAAATTCTTTGCCGCAGCACAAAAAGTGTACAAAATGCTGTCACGGCAGAGACCTATAGATCCCGGTTCGTATTACGAACCGGGACAAATGCCCCTACCCCCTTGCGACAGCCAGTGACCACGTGGACCGCCCTTTTGTCCCGGTTCGCAGCCCAACCGGGACTAAGGGTTGGGGCTTTAGTCTCGATTGCCCCGTCCCGGTTAGGCAACAGGGACTAAAGCCCCTTACAATCCGGGACAAAATGCCCATATTCCACTAGTGGATGACAGTCGAACGTACATATGGAAGAAAGTAGCATGGTCGCACTCACCTCCATCATAGACGAAGAATAGCAAGCAACGTCGAATATTCACACACACGAAAGTTGTAAATAAATGGCACGGAAGAGCAGAAACATGGCCTAGCAGGTGGTCTAAGACGACGTGCTGATCACAGCGCGAGAAGCAGCGAATGCTAAAAATAGATATTGTAAGAATTATTGTCCGACGAACAAACGTAAAAAAAGACAGACACGTAAGAAAACATAGGAGAACGGAGAAAACAGATCGTAAGCACCATTGTCGGACGAACTCGTGTGTAAAAAAACCAAGTATGACAGTAAGCAGGCAAAAAATAGAGGAAGGAGGAAAGCAAATCTCGCCGTACAATGCATCGATGAAACGATACCTCGCAGGCATACCTTATACGTGCATAGCGCAAAGAAGCAAAGGACGCACACGCGTTATCGAGCACGTCGATGATCAGGACGATGACGACGCTACAGAAAAGATACAAAGAACCAAAGTAAGCAGCAAGAAATGCAGCCGAACTAAATACGCCGACAAAAGCGGTGCCTAAAAAAGCGGAGATGAGACCAAAGAAACACGAGCAACGTACCGTTCCTCCAAATAAAGAGGATGACAAAACCCGAAGAGAAAAGTGTATGGTATCTTTCTCTCTGAAAGAATAAAACATAAACAATGAAGTAGCCGAAGAAAAATCCTATTTAGAAAAAAGGAAAACAATGAATAAGAGAAGGAAAGGCGAACGCAGGCTGCAAAGTTGAGGCTGAGAACAGGAAACCCTGCAAAAGCAAACATCCCAAGTCGATAAATAAAAATGACATAAACACATATAGAAATAAAAAACGTTACTTGCGTTTGTCCAATACCATGTAGATGGCCGAGACAGGTCGACCCCGTGGCATGAATCGGGACCCGTCATCGTTGACATAACGTAGGCCTCACGCATGCCAATAGCATTTGAAGATGGAAGGAAGGAGAGGAAGAAGCAAGCGTCCGCGAAAATACGAAATGAAGAAGAATGAGCGAAAGGATGTGAAGCTAATGAAGTATCCTCTCGGCATAAAATCATAGTGGAGAAGCATGCAGTGCGTTCTCTCTTCCGCACCAATGGGACCCATTGCACGAAATCACCTCGAGAAACCGCGACAATGCTGCCAGGCCTGCTCTAGGCATGCACCATAGTACGACCTCGCCGCGACAAATCGTAGACACCTAGGGTCTACGCTGCCAGCTTGGCCCTTTATCGAGAGAATATGCGTTCGCCATGCTTTCTGATGCCACCTCAGTTGCCAGCTCGGTTCACCGCCGCGAGAACCCGCGTACATCTAGAGTATAGGATGTCATGCCGCTCTGATTGGGCCCCACGACCGCGAGAATCCGCCGCTATTATGTGCTCACATCTCCACATTGACTATTGGCGAGCCCCATTGCCGCGATAACCCACGTCCGGTCATACTGTACGCCGCCACATCTGCTCTGGACGGACCCCGCGCCCGCGAGAAACCGTGGCCGTCTAGGGTATACGCTGCCATGTTGGCTCCGAGCGAGCCCATGACCGCGACAATCCGCTCCCAGCATTGGCTCACGACGACAGGCAAGCTCTCAGCTGGACCCACAACCCGCGGGTGCGAAGGCATGTTGCGCCCGGAACGCCTCCCACCGAACACATTTCTGCCCATCTCGCGCGCGTGGTCTGCCACCCGGCGACGCAGGGTACAGCGGAGGGCGCGAGACGCCCGTACGCAGTAGGGAATCTTTCGCCTTCGCCTGCAGCAGGGTCCGCCTCTCGGGAGGGACTCCGTAGCGATGGTCCCATGTATCTTAAAAGCTAGTAGGATACATGTGTATATCTAAACAAACCGTGTCGCTTTCGTAACTCTGACAAGATGGAATATTTCGGAAGAACCGGGGCACGCATATGCTTCATTTATGGATAAAGCTAGGCGTCCCCCCGACGATGGGGGCTTCCCATCGTCCTCCTCCCCACGCGCCACGTGTCCCCTTAAATTCCGGTTTTGCTGCAAAACATTCCGTTTTTGCTACATATGTTTTCGCTTTTGCTTCCGAAGAAAAAAAATGATTCGTTTCAAAAATAGAACGTCCCGCCGGAGACCTCGCCGGAAGCCATGCAGCAAAAAAGTTGTGCAAATGAAGCAAAAACGACTTCGCCGGAGACACCGTCAGAAAAAACTCGCCGGTGACTCTCGCCCAAGACCTTGAAGGAAAAACTTGACACTGTTGTAGCAAAACCACAAGACAGTTGTAGCAAAAAAGTTCTTCTAATGTAGCAAAAAACCTACTTCGTCGGAGACATCGCCGGAGACTTTTCTAGACACCTTGTCGGAGACCTCATCGGGGATGTCGTGTAGCAAAAAAATTACGATATTATATCAAAATAAGAAAACAAATGTAGCAAAAAAATAACAAAAATGTAGCAAAAACTGGATTTGCCGAAGACATTGTCGCAAAAACATGCTATGTAGCAAAATAGTCCATCATATGTAGCAACGACGACAACCGTATGTAGCAAATTTGACCACCGCAGGTAGCCAAAATTGCCAATGTGGCAGGGAGCAGCACCATTGTTCATTGCAGCAGCGCTGCAGCGGCCACCTATGAAGGAACCCTAGGCTATGGAGGTAGAGGAGTGGCGGAAGGCTCGTCGCCGGAGAGGAGCAGATGCGTGCGCTGGGGGAGGGGGGTTGCTCCGGCCAGCAGCAGGGCAGGCGGCAATGGCGGCGGCGCATACAAGGAAGAGGCGGCGGCAACGGTGGTCGCTAGCGCCACGAACGACGGTGGTGGTCGCTGGCGATGGGCGGCGAGGTGAGGCCGAGAGGAGGGGAGGGGAGGCGAGACTGGCGAGCGGAGGCGAGGCCAATGGGGGACGGTGGTGGTCGCTGGTGGCGAGGCCGAGCGCCCTCTCGATTTGGTCTCCGTCCATGAAAGAGATAAGGAAGCTGGTGTCAAGTGGGACCCGTAGGAGGATGACGCGGGATCCCAACTCGGACGATCATCGTCCCAGAGAAGGGAATCATTTTCCATCATTTATTTAGATAAGGGCACGTACAATGGTCTTATCTTATCAATGCCACATAGGATGATTGCTGAGTTGGAGGAGAGAGAAACGAAAAAAAGACGTCTGCCTTATCTTGGCTAAGAGATCATCTCTTAGCAACAATATGTCTCACCACATATTTAGGAACATCTAGTGCTAGAGATAAGACTAAAAAAAGAACCCATTGTATGTTATATTTTATTGTCATATCAAATGATGTGGCATGTATAAGATAAGACTGTCTTATCAACCGTTGTACATGCCCTAAGTGGACCATATGACGTGTATTAAATGCCACTACAGAACTTTCGGATCAGAATATTTTCTCCATGATGACGTTGTAATGGCAGTGTCGGCTGCCAGCGCAAATAGCACAACCCAAAACAGTTGCATTGCATAATTTGCATGAAGGGCCATGTGTTTTTTAAAATGTCCTAAGTTCGACGGTCACCTCTCATCTCTCAACACATGAACCAACAACGGCGAAAAACAGCAACTCGTCCACTGCGCGCATACCTCAGCGACATGGTCAGCTCGCCACCCAATGTCAGCAAGCTCCTTAAACCATTGTACGAGCTGATCGTGAACAACTTCCTCATCGTCGTGGTGGTACCAGTCACAGCCACCACCATTCTCCGTCAAGCCGTGCAGCTCGGCCCCGACGAGCTCCTCTCCCAGCTTCATGGCTTGCGGCAGGTACACGTTTTCCTGGCCGTCTTCCTCCCGGTCGCCTTGGCCACGCTCTACCTGATGAGCTACCCGCGCAGCGTGTACCTCGTGGACTACGCTTGCTGCCGGCCAAAACCAAACTGCCGCGTATCCATGGCTTCCTTCACCGAGAACCTACGCTGCATGCCGTACTTCGAGGACGGGGCCTTCCGCTTCGTAACTCGCATGCTCCAGCGCTCAGGCCTCGGCGACCAGACCTACCTCCACCCGTCCCTTCATGACATCCCCCCGCGCTGCTGCCTGAGCTCAAGTCGCGACGAGGCGGAGCAGGTGATCTTCGCCGCCATCGACGACCTGCTTGCCAAGACGGGCATAAATCCTGGAGATATCGACATACTGGTCACCAACTGCACCGCCTTCAACCCGACGCCTAGCATGGCCGACATCATCGTGAACAAGTACAAGCTGCGAGACGACATCCGGAGCGTTCACATCTCCGGTATGGGGTGCAGCGCGGGAGTGATCGCCCTGGAGGTCGCAAGGCACCTCCTGCAGGCGGCGCCGCGGGGCGCGCGTGCCCTGGTGGTGTCCACGGAGACCACCTCCCTCATCAACTACACGGGGAAGAACCTGGCGATGCTGCTGCCTGCCGCCCTGTTCCGCATGGGCGCGGCCGCGGTGCTGCTGTCAACGTCCAGGTCCATGTCCAGGTTCCGGCTCACGCACATCGTGCGGACGCTCACCGCCGCGCAGGACAGGGCGTACCGGTGCGCGTACCAGGAGGAGGACGAGGAGGGACAGACGGGGGTGAACCTGTCCAAGGACCTCGTGGCCATCGCCGGAGAGACGCTCAAGGCCAACATCGTGGCCATAGGGTCCGTCGTCCTCCCGCCGTCGGAGAAGCTGCTCTTCGCGCTCTCGCTCCTTGCGCGGAAGGTGCTGGGCAAGAAGATCAAGCTGTACGTGCCTGATTTCCGGACGGCCTTTGAGCATTTTTGCATCCATGCCGGTGGCCGGGCGGTGATCGACGCGGTGCAGAGTAGCCTGTGCTTGTCGGACGAGAACGTGGAGCCTTCGCGGATGGCCCTTCACCGGTTCGGGAACACGTCGAGCAGTTCGCTGTGGTACGAGCTGGCGTACATCGAGGCCAAGAGACGGACGCGGAAGGGTGACCGGTTGTGGATGGTCGGGTTCGGATCTGGGTTCAAGTGCAACAGTGCCGTGTGGGAGTGCACCAGATCGCCCAGCGACACTACTGTTGGTGCACCGTGGGCGGATTCCATCCATCAGTATCCTGTGAACATCTAGAAAAGTAGGCTAAGGGCCCGCTGCGTCAACGAGTATGACTCAAGTCCACGCGATGATATCATTGTATTTGTTGATGCGAAAATACTTCCAGAATGTAATTTCAATATCATTATGATCCAATATATGTTGTATTTCTTCCAAGCAATGAAAGAAGCGCTGCTAAGCCTTAGCAAACCAACTTGTGGTTAGGTGGTTAGGAGGGTGGTTGTAACTCCAGCCCATCAGAGTTTAAACCCCAGGTTTGACACTGCGTGTTGTGTAAAAGGCGGGGAGACGACGTTCCCGTCGACAGTGAGGCGTCTGTGGTGACTTCATCAATCTCAAGACCTGATCCGTCGGCTCAGTCTCTCGGATCAGGTGCTCATAGTAATGTTAAGAACAATAAATTATATTGACTTGCTAAATAGAGTGTAATTTTGAGTCATTTTATAGACCAGCTTATCATTAAGCAGAACGAAAAGGGTTTTACAACAATTCACGCTCGGTTACCAGTTTACCATTACAACACTCGCACACCCCGGCTACCAGCAACCCCAAAACAGGATGAACAGAAGGACTTACAAAGGTCCCACACGCCAATACAACCACCAATACAACCCCATGAAACTAAGATGAGGGAAAACACGAAGAACAGCGACTGAAGTCTCAACAAACAATGAGCTCCCAAGGCGCACAAGTTTTAGCAAGGACAACAAAGAACAATGATTGAACAAGATAAACATCAATTCAGAGAAACCCTAAGAGAACTCCCCCAATCAACTCCTCAAGTTTCTCTGCATCTGTCTCATCTTCCTTCGACATCTGAGAATTTCCCAATCAAATACAGCTTGCATATAATCGTTCCATGGTGATCGCCAGGTTTGCAAGAAAGATATAATCTGGAACACTGCATCAGTGGGCTCCTTTGATGCATTTACTTCCAAAGAACAACTTATTTGCGTATGGTACAAAGAGAACACATCACAACTGCTGCTCCCATCCACACCGCCTCAAAATTATCCACCATGCCATGCCTGGTTAGAGACAACAAGTCTAGCACATAATGGGGATTAGTTGGCCAATCCAATGGTAACCACACCATTGTCCAAATAAATTCAGCAATGGGACAGCGAAAAATTAAGTAATCTAGGGTTTCCACATAACCGCACAGAGGACATTTTCCAGAAGTTCTTCCTTTTCGAATCAGGATTTTCTCACTAGTGGGACGCCTGTACTAAGTGACATGCCATAATAAGATTTTAATCTTTGTAGAAATCTTAAGTTTTCACATCCTCTTCAGTCGAGGATCATATACCCCTTCATATGCTAACCATCTATACATAGACATAGTTGAATAAATGTCATTCTTCTCAAAAGCGCACTTAATCATATCCCTCTGGTTAGACAAATAGGTTTGCTCCACCATCTGCATTAAGCTCTCCTAGCATGTCATATATTTAGACCCAAAAGAAATCCTAAACTTCACAACCCAAATATGACTATCAAGATCATAATTAGCAGCTACAGAAGCATCATGATAAATAACACCCAGATAAGAGAAGGGAACTGACGAGAGTTTAACGCATCAATGCCCATTGTTATGGACTTGGGTTTTGGAGAAGGAGGGAGCGCTGGAGACATCTATCGGCTAGCAAACAAGCACACATGGGACTCGAAGATTTACCCAGTTTTAGGCCTCGTAGAGGTCCCTACTCCTGCTTGTCTGCTCGTGGAATTATCAAAGGAATCGAAGATTACAATGGTGTGTAGATGCAATCTGGCGAGGGTTGTGGAAACTAGGGTTGCGTGTGTCCTCCTTGTCGCCCCCTCCTAGCCTTTATATAGATAGGCTAGGTCTCGGGTAGCAGGTCTAGTCGGTTACATGTTAGGATTTTCCCCTTTTAACTTTCTATCTTTAACTTCTTCTTGTTCTTCAAGCAATCGAGAGTCCGTAGGTTACTCGAGTTCTTCTTTTGGGCGTTGGCGACACCGTGGGCCTCTACGTATTCAGGCCGTATATACTAAGCTCGAGTACCTGTAGGGTATACCCATGTCAGTAGCCCCCGAGTGTCTAGTGGAATTGCAGATTCGACTGGAGACTTTATGAAGTCTTTCGAGTGCATGACTGAGTATGTTTTTCGACTGCTCTGTTTACGTCATAGGTATTGTTGATGTGCGTGCCTGATTTAACCGTGTACCGTATCAATTAACTACCTTAGGGTAAAACAACGCCATCTACACAAACTCGAGTCCCCAGACTCGAATCTGGAAAAGTGCTGGTGTAATTCGACTCAAGCCGCGGAGGTCTTACAGGAGTCAAATTCTAGTATATGGGTGTGAGCAGTCGACGCGTCCGTCAAGGCATGTTCATCGTACCTGTAGGCACGGATATATTTCTGGTAGTGTGCAGTTAATGCGTTGCCAGGCCTTATTCAGGTCTTATCTTCACGGTGTAAGCGCGACATCCGAATTTTATCATCGTGGAGACGATTCAGGTGACCCATGAGACGCAGTCTCTTTGTAGGGAAAAATTATGAGGTGGTGTTGCCATAAACTTCGAGTATGGATTCTATCAACACACAGTACTTTGTACAAATAATCATAGGGTGCGCGACCAGCGCTCCCTATGGGAGTAGCCCCCGAGTGCCTGGTTGAGTCGAAGACTCAGGCAGGGACTAAAGAACTTTTGCGACTGCTATCGTGTTTTGTTTGCTTGTTTCAGTCGAATTTGTTTCTGGCGCTCCCTATGGGAGTAACCCATGTCCATAGTCGAACCGTGTTTCGAGTGGTTGAGTTTGCCTTGATTGTCCATGTTCCTGTAAAAGAAGAAGAAAAAATCGTAGGGTGCGCGACCAGCGCTCCCTATGGGAGTAGCCCCCGAGTGCTTGGTGGAGTCGAAGACTCGAGCAAGGCCTAAAGTAGTCGAAGTCTTCTGCTATGTAGTTTTGATGACATCAGTGCTGACGATTTCATGACCTCAGTTGCCCGCGTGAGCAAGTTTGACAGGACGTGACGAGCGATGGGTCCCACTCCCTGACTCTGATTTGACCGGGCGTGCGTAATCTTTTTTTTAACTGCGTGTCCTCGATTTCCGCACGTAATGGGAGTAGTGGGGGGACGGTTCGCGTTTTAACTCCTCCACGTGTCGAGCACGATGAACGCCACGCGTCTGGTAGGGTTTTTCTGAGCCGTTGGATTGCATCTTCCAGGGGTTAAGTAGTGACGCTGCGACGGTGAAATTCACATCTACTTCCATTCATCCTTTGCCTTCATCGCCATTGCCGCTGCTCCTCTGCTTTCTCTGCGCTCTTTTCCTCCGCGGCACTGGACCAGCTCCGCACATTTCCCAGCTACTTTCTCCAGTCGCATCGCCACCGCGTAATGGGGAAGAAGAAAAGAGGTGTTGCGGCCGATTCCGCCGCTGCCGCTGCTGCGATGAAAAAGAAAGGCGGTCCGCTGGTGCGGGCACCAGCACCGCCACCGACGGGAAGAAGGGTGCGGGCACTCGCGTCATGAATGGCGTGTGGCGTCCCTCGTTGATCAAGTCCTCAGAGCTTCGTCTTCTTCGCCAAGACGGAGTTTTGTCCTCCACAGTCACCGACGCGCGCGTCGCCGGCGGCGAGGTAATCCCCTCTCCTCCTGCCGGTTTTCGGGTGATGTTCCTAGCATTCATCATTCGCGGCCTCTCTTTGCCCCTGCATCCTTTCTTCAGGGGCCTTCTTTGTTTTTACGGGCTCCAGCTCCATCAGCTGTCCCCCAATTCCATCCTCCACGTAGCTTGCTACATCACTCTCTGCGAGTGCTGGCTCGGAATCGAGCCGCATTTCGGCCTCTTCAAGCGCCTCTTCAAATTGAAAAGCCAATCGGCATCTGGCTCCGTAGTCTACGATGTAGGCGGCTGCGGAATCCACGTCGATCCATCCGCCACGTACATCGACATCAAGCTGATGATGTCCGTCCAAGGGTGGAGGGACAAGTGGTTCTACGTTCGCGACCAGAAGGCCGATGGAGACCACTTCAGAATCGCACCCTTCGACCCTGAGACGCCGTGCAGGAGGAGGCGCTCCTGAAAGAATGTGATCATGCCCGGCGAGTCCACGGAGACAGATGTGCTGTACGAGCGTGTCTGCGACCTCGAGAGTCGCATGGGCAAAGAGGAGGGAGGCTGCGCCCTCATTCGCACATGGCTGCACCATCGCGTCCAGACCCTGCAGGCCAGAGTCCACCCCATGTTTCAGTGGGTTGGCACTGACGATGTCACTCGCGTGTCGGCCGATGGCATGTCTGCGAGTGAGGTAGATAAAAGGGTTCGACTGGTCACCAAGTACACCATCAAGGATGTGCTCCCCAATGAACCAGTTGTTCCTCCATTCGATGCTGTTAACCCTCCTCCTGAGGTATAGTTGTGCTACGCAGTAGCTTAGTTTGTTGATTGCTTCTTTGCTATTTCTTAACTTTGTGCTAAATTGTGATCTGTATGCAGGATTGGGCGGTGTCACCCTGTATGCCCCCTCTTCCTGAGGGGGTTATCCCTCGCGAAGCTTTGGAAGAGGACGAGTCGGAGTTGACCATCCCATCTGATGTGGAGGAGGAAGCCCCCGATTCCGGTAGTCCGGATACTCACAAGCGCTCGCGCAGCGAGGATTCCGATGTGTTATCTCCTTCGACTCCGGAAGGTGCAGGCGTTGGTGCGGAGTCGCTGATCCCTGCCATTCCTGTGAGTGCCGTGGCGCCCTCTTCTTGCAAGAAGATGCGACTGCCAAAGGAGTCCTCGTCAGAGTCGGGGGAGCCAACCTTTGACTTTGATAAGTTTGATTGGTAAGTATTCGAATCTTCCTTTTTTGCTTCTTCTTTGCAGTTGCCTTTTCTTGATGTTGATTTGATCTTGCAGTCAGCAGGCGTCGTCATCTTCTAGCGACGTCCAATTTTTGAAAGAATCTAGAGTCGCGACCTCCAGAGCCAAGAAAGAGGTTGAGCGTGCTCCTTCTCCTCCATTGGTGGCCCACTCAGGGCATAATTCATCAAGCTCTCCACACGATGGGGAGCATCGGATGGTTGCTCGGATGACTGCACACCAGTCGACTTCCGAGTCACTAGAGGATCATGTGAGTGTAGTATCTTTTCTTCTTGTGCTGCAGTCGATTTTTGCTTATGGCGTCTGCTGATCTTTGTTGTTTTCTTTTTTTGCGATAGCTCCTTGTGAAGGAAGCCGCTCACCTAGCAGAGCAGGTGCTTGCGATGGGTCGCCAGCATGCAATGCTGGATACGCGCTATCGCGTGGTGGAAAGTAAGTGCCCTTTACTTCTCATTCTTCTGCATCGTTGTCCTGTAGTCGACTGATAGTCAATCCTTTTTGTGTTGTTTTGCAGCTAAACATAATGCCCTTCTTCGCGATGCCGTCGCTATGGAAAAGACACTCGCCGCGGCTGTGAAGAGCCGCGATGAGGCAATCGCGGCGCGTGATGAGGCACAAAAGCGTGAAGAGGATCTGCGTGCCTCCATCACAGCTAGGGAGAAGTTGTTCGAAGAATAGCTTTTCTCCATTTCCAAGGGCCTCTCAGGTACTTTGATTGGAGATCATTATCGTTCTCTGTTCAAATTTGTCGTTGGCGCTGACTTTTGTGCCCGTGTGTGGGTTTATGTACAGATGCTGGTGATTTGAACTTCGACCCTCAGGCCCTCCGTCGTGGCGATGCTTTGGCGGGTGCTCTTTCAGCAGTCAAGGACCACAAC
This sequence comes from Avena eriantha, assembly GCA_910589775.1. Lineage (NCBI taxonomy): Eukaryota > Viridiplantae > Streptophyta > Magnoliopsida > Poales > Poaceae > Avena > Avena eriantha. Next base: position 130,571,333 of record OU342744.1, on the reverse strand, counting down.
GCCGCCGTTCAAGATATGCTCTCCAAGACCAAGGACGTGCTCACTCGCCTCCGGGAAGAGATGATGCCTAAGGCTGAGCTGATCGAGAACGTGGACGAGCTGGTGGAGTCCCTCGCTGGGGGTGTCCCTGCAAGCTTCAAGAACTCGCTTCGTGTGGGTGGCGTGTCAATGTCACTCGCTATGGTGCAGGCCCACGGAGTCAAAGTTGATCCTGCAGCGGTCTCGAGGGCGATGCCTGTTAGCGCGGACGGCCAGCAGGTAGTCTTTGCTCCCTTCGTGACTGCCTATGGCAAGTATGGGCCGCAGCTGATTAGCACAGTTGCGAAGTACTCTGAGGAGCTGCAACGAGCCAAGAAGGCGGCAAAGGCTGCCGCATCAGGGGACGGCGGAAAGTCAGTGGCGTCTGATACGCCACGGACTTGATGAGGCCCCCGAAGCCAGTTGCTCCTCAATAGCTTTGTAATAGCTGATTTGTTTATGTCTTTTGTCAAGAACATGCCTGTTGGCGAGTGTATCTGCTGATACTTTTGCTAATCTTGAATGCACTCGAATCTTTTTTCTGTGCATCTCTTTGGTCTTCTTATTTGCTTCTTGCTTGGCTTGTGATAGGGCACGTCGAGTGAACCATTCAGGGAACCTCAGGATTCGCCACCCCTTGATGACACTTTGGAACCGCCGCGCTCAAGGGTGGATGAGCTGTCTCTGCTCTCGTGACTTCGTGATCGCGTGAAGAAGCTAGAGCGTGAATTGCCCGTACTCCGCGGTAACGCAGATGTATGGAAATCGAAGGCAGAGAAGCCCACCGCCCGAGAACAATATCTATTGGGGGAGGTGACACAGCTGGGCGACCAATTTAAATGTTAGCTTTCTTACTCTTATCTTGTCCTTGTAGTCGCTCGTGATGGTGTGTTGTCCTCATACTTCCGCTTTTGCCTTGTATAGTTGTAAGTGCGCGCCATCCGCAAGATGAGAAAGATAGGATTGCCATTCGCATGCATGACCTGACCCAAGAGCAACTTCAGGAGAGTGGATACTTCTGGGTGGATCATGATCGTGCGATCGCACTGGCGACCCTACAGGATCATGCGTCGCGAGTGCTGCACTTTCTGAAGAAGTCGCAGTCATGCTTGAAGAACATTTCTTGGACGATGTTTCCGCTGGATGTTGCTCCCTCGAGCCTGTTGGCCCTTCTTGCCAAGTTCCAAGACCTGGCTGCGGTTCGCGAGTGTGTAAGGCAGCAGTTGGTGGCTGGTGCCAAGACCGCTCTATCGCTGGTGCGACTGCATAGGCCTGATGTAGACGTTCTGGCGATTGCGGCCGGTCCACCTACACCACCAGCGGGTTCTGTTTGGAATATGGTGCCGCACTATCAGGCGGTGGATCGCCCAGCAGAGGAGATCGTCGACTTCTTCGAGGAGCAGACCAACGTTCTCTTTTTGCAATAGTAGTTTGGTTTGTATCCTGCACATAAGTGTACCAATGCTGTAAAGTTCGTATGTAATGATGTGCCTAATTGTTGATGACATATAAAGAGCTTGTTAGCATGTATGTTTTGTGAGTGCGTTGCACTATGCGACTCCTTTTCGTTAGCCTGGATTGATGTGTGTCAAGGGTTTCGATTGGTGTGCGAGCTACTCAAGATATCGCGTTTTAGTTCATAGAACATATGTGTATAGGGTGGCGCAGCCCCTGAGTGGATAAGTTGCAGAAAAATAAAGGAGAACACAAAGTTTTGGGGCACTTAGCTTTATTTATTCGTGGGACAGTACGAAGTACAATGTGTGGCTAAGTAGCCTTGGCTCAGTGGCCTTATTTGCAAAGTAAAAAATGACTAAGGGTAGAAGCTTCGTAATTGCGCGACGTTCCAGGGGTTGGAGTATGCGACTCCTGTCTCTAGATCTTGAAGGTGATAGGCGCCACCTGGGATTACTTCTGTAATCACGTATGGTCCCTCCCAGGGGGACTCGAGCTTGAGATGTCCTTGCTGCTTCAGTCGCAGGACCAGGTCGCCTTTGACGAAGGATCTGGGGCGTAGCCTCCTACTGTGGTAGTTGCGCAGGTTCTGCTGGTAGATCGTTGATCTTTCCGCGGCGATTTCCCTTGCCTTGTCAAGGAGGTCGATGGAGTCTTCGAGTGCCAAGGTTGACTCCTGCTCGCTGTAAGCGACCACGCCCGGTGCTTTGTACCGGACCTCAGCGGGTAGCACCGCTTTAGCCCCGTGCACCATAAAGAACAGGGTGTAGCCTGTAGCACTGTTTGGAGTTGTGCGTAGGCTCCAGAGTACTGATTGTAGTTCGTCTGGCCAGCAACCTGCGGCTTATTCGAGTGGTTGTAGAAGTCGCTTCTTGATGCCATTGCAGACGAGCCCGTTTGCTTTTTCGACCTGACCGTTGGTCTGTGGATGTGCCACCGAGGCGTAGCTGATGTTGATTCCCAGATTCTCGCAGAATTCTTGGAATTCCTTGGACGTGAAGTTCGTCCCATTATCGGTGATGATGTTGTTCGGCACTCCGAAGCGGTAGAAGATGGACTCGAAGAACTTGACTGCGCTGTGCCCTAATTGATTGGTCACTGGCATGGCCTCTATCCACTTGGTGAATTTGTCGACTGCGACCAAGAGGTAGACGTAGCCTACTCGTGAGGACCTTGGGAGTTTGCCAACCATGTCAAGTCCCCATTGCGCGAAGGGCCAGGCCAATGGAATTGGCCGGAGCTCTACGCCAGGTGCGTGCGGCTTGTCCGCGAATCGCTGTAAGCGTTGCATTTTTGGACGATGTCCTTGGCATCGCGCATGGCCATAGGCCAGTAGAATCCAGCTTGTAGAGCTTTGGCAACGAGGGCGCCACTGCCGGCGTGGTGCCCGCAGGTCCCCTCATGGATGTCGAGGAGAACAACTCTTCCATCGGCCGTGGAGACGCATCGTTGGAGTACTCCTATGATGCTACGTTTATACAGTTCGCCGTTGATAACAGCGAATGCCTTGGATCACCGCGCGATGTGCCGTGCATCAGTCGGATCGTCTGGTAGCCTCTTGTTGAGGAGGTACGTGATGTACGGTTGAGTCCAGGATTGCTCAATCATCATGACGCTCATTGGTCTCTTGAGTCCTGTGTCTAGCTCCAAGTCATCGAGTGCCATTGGCTCATTGGGAGGCGTAGCCCCCGAGTCCGTTGCTGCGCTTGTTTTCTTCTCTGCGGCCTTTGGCTTGATGGAGCGTTTGCAGATGCGCTAGAGAAATCCCTAGGTGGTATGGGGGCGCAGGTAGAGCCTATGTTGGCGAGTGCGTCCGCCTCTTCATTTCTTTCGCGACCTACGTGTCGCAGCTCACAATCGTCGAAGTCCACTTCGAGTGTGTCGTAGAGGTCGCAGTACACGATCATGTTTTCGTTCAGTGCGTCGCACTCATGCATTGTTTGGTTGACGACCAACTTGGAGTCGCCATATATAATGAGCCTCTTGGTGTCGTAGGCTTTTGCCATCCTCATCCCATGTAGCAGGGCCTCGTATTCAGCTTCGTTGTTGGAGGAGGTGAATTGCATTCGCAGGATATATTTCAGCTTGTCTCCTTGAGGCGATGTCAGTATGACGCCTGCACCTGCTCCATCTTTCCTCTTGGATCCATCGAAGTGCATTGTCCAGAGGTAGGACATATCTGGTTTTTCGGGGAGCTGGTTCTCCATCAAGTGCACGAGGAAGTCAGGGAGAACTTGCGATTTGATTGCGTCACGCTTTTCATATGTGATGTCTCGTGGAGACAATTCGATTCCCCAAAGCGCGACTCGTCCCGTGGCATCGGGGTTATTGAGGATATGCCCCAGCGGGGCGTCATTGACCACCACGATTGGGTTTTCCTAGAAGTAGTGGCGCAGTCGCCGGGCGGTCATGAAGACGCCGTACGCCAGGTTTTCGTAGTATGGGTACCACTATTTTGTTAGCGTGAGGACCTTGCTGAGGTAGTAGACTGGGCGCTATACCCCGTGGACCTTGTTTTCCTCGGCTCGTTCGACCACAAGTACTGTGCTGACCAGTTGGTTGGTGGCGGAGATATACAGCAACAACGGTTCCCTTTTTCGTGGGGTCACCAATACTGGCAAAGTGGATAGCAGGCGCTTGAGGTCTTCAAATGCTTCCTGTGCTTTGTTGGTCCACTCAAAATTTTCAGCTTTGCGGAGGAGTTGGTAGAAGGGCAGTGCCTTTTCTCCCATTCGACTGATAAATCGACTGAGGGCCATGATTCGCCTAGCCAGCTGCTGGACGCCTCTTATGTTTTTCAGCTTCTCCATGGCCATTATGGCTTTTATTTTCTTCGGGTTCGCCTCGATTCCTCTCGCAGAGATGAGATACCCGAGTAGTTGCCCAGATGGTATGCCAAAGGCGCATTTGTCCGGATTGAGCTTGATCCGGTAGCGGTCGAGGTTGGCGAAGGTTTCGCGTAAATCGTCGATTAGGGAGGCTTCCTCCTTGGTCTTGATTACTATGTCGTCGACATAGACTTGGATGTTGCAACCAAGTTGATCCTTGAGGCAAGCTTGCATGCACCGCTGGTAGGTGGCTCTTGCGTTTTTAGCCCGAAAGGCATTGTGTTGTAGCAGAACACACCGAAGGGCATTGTAAACACTGTTTTTCTTGATCTTCCTCCTTCATTCGAATCTGATTATAGCCTGAGTAGGCGTCGAGGAAGCAGAGGCGCTCGCATCCTGCGGTAGAGTCGATGATCTGGTCGATTCGCGGTAGCGGAAAGTGATCCTTTGGACAATTCTTATTTAAGGAGGTGAAGTCCACACACATTCGCAGGATATCCGTCTCCTTTTTTGGTACTAGCACCATGTTGGCGAGCCAAGTGCTTTCCTTGATCTCGCGTATGAATTTGGCATCGAGGAGTCTGTTGATCTCCGTTTCGACTGCCTTTGCTCTTGGCTCAGATAATCGCCGGATTGTTTGCTTGACTGGCCTTGCGTCTGGGTTGACGTTGAGTGCTTGCTCGGCGAATTCCCTGGGGACTCCTGGCATGTCCGCTGGACACCAGGCGAAAATTTCCTAGTGCTCATGGAGGAATTCGACGAGCGCGAGTTCCTATGCAGGACTCAAGTTGTTGGCGATGAGGGCCGTCTTGGCGGGATCCGATGGGTGGACCTGCACTTTCTTTGTGTGCACCGATGAGTCGAAGGATAGATGGGGCGAACTTGGCCGGCTCAGGGGAGGCAGACTGTTGTCTGTCGACTCCTTTAGTCTGGCGAGTTCTGCCTGCATGCCGAAGGACTAGGAAATTCTGTTGAATTCCCTGTCGCAACTGTCGGATCTCTCGAAGCTCCTGTTGATCGTGATGACGCCATTGGGACCTGGCATTTTCATCTGCAGGTAGGCGTAGTGTGGTACTGCCATGAACCTAGCGAACGCGACACGTCCGAGGATGCAGTTGTATTGTGAGGGCCAGTCGATGCACTCGCGCCGGAAGTTCTTCTGTGTGCCGAAGATGACGTTGAAGTTGATTTTTCCCAGGGGATATACGCCTCTTCCTGGGACGATGCCGTGGAATGTTGTGTCCGAGGCCTCTAGGCAAGTTAGGGGGATCCTCATTGCTCGCAAGGTACACACAAATATAAGGTTGATGCCACTTCCGCCGTCCATGAAGACGTGGCTCATGTTGAAACCTCCGATTTGCGCCTTGAGTACGAGGGGACAATGGCTTGGACGAGGTACCTGAGGCGGATGATCGCGTGTGTCGAAGGTGATGCAGGACTCGCTTCCGCTGAGGTACTCAGTGGTAGATGGTGGCGAGTTTTTGGCCAAGTTGACTTGGCGAGTGATGGCCTTCTTCACCCGATTAGAGCGGTGCCCTTTTTGGATCATCATGGTACCCATCGCCCATGGTTATGGTTCGCCTCCCTGGTGCTGGTCTGGCGCAGCTGCGTTTGGGGGTAGTCCAGGTGGTGGCAGCGGAGCGCCATGTGCCACGTCGCCTAGAGCGGCTCCGTAGCCTCTTTTGACTGCGTTGCGATTCATCCGAACCAATCCCTCGTGTAGCTTGAGGAACTCGCGGCAGTCCTTGAGGAGGTGGCTGGACTTCTTCTTTCCATCATGCTTGTCGATGTAGAAGTGCACCGTACATGCCCCGGACAGTTTGTCTTCAATGGATGTCGCGGGTGCCTCCTCACGATTGCGGCGTTGCCACACTTGCATGGTTTTCCCGGAGTCGTGGTATCCACTGTTGCGGTTATCGTCGCGTTTGTCGGCGTAGCCAGCTGCGACCATGTTGACTTCGTCACGGTCATCGTAGATGCGCATGCGGCGTTTGCCTCAGCGATCGCGTCTACGCTCGAGTTCTGCCTCCTCGTCGGAGTGAAGGCGATTCTTCACCGAATCTTCTCCATCGGCCCACCGATTCGTGATTTCCATCAGGTGGTCGATGGTCTTGGGCTTTGAGCGGCCCAACTCCTCCCTGAGTTCTAGGCGGCGGATGCCACCGTTGAATGCGTCAATCGCGCGATCCTCCAAGATGTTCTCTGCGGAGTTCTTGATGATGGACCACCTTTGGATGTAGGAGCGTAGCGATTCGCCCGATCTTTGCTGGCAGCATCTCAGCTCTTCGATTGATGTGGGCTGTTTGTATGTGCCCTTGAAGTTGCGCACGAAGCTGTAAACCAGCTCATCCCAACTGCGAATGGATCCGCGTGGGAGGTTGTTGAGCCATGCTCGGGCGGCGCCTTGCAGCTGTAGCTGTAAGCATTGCATGGCCGTGCTTCGACTGCCGCCGTGGAGTCTAACAGAGGAGATGTGGTCCTCCAGCCAGATCTTCGGGTCCTGTAGGCCGTCAAACTTCGGGTTCTCTGACGGGAGTTTAAACCCCTTGGGCATTCTCTTTTGCCTAATGGACCTGCTGAAGCATCTAGCGCCACAGAGCTCCACATCTTCCTCTTCCGAGTCAGTCAACCGAGCGCGTCACGCCCTTGATTTGTCGATCTTGCGTTGCGTGAGGTCATCGCGCGCATCATAGTCATGGTCGTGTCGCCGTGAGCGGCGGCGTCGAGACTGTCGTCGCTGGATGAGGGCGAGGAGTAGCGCTTTGCATTTTTTCGGCTCCGGTGTTGGCTCCTTGTCGAGAGCCGCCTCAATTAGTTCCAAGACAGCGATCGTAGATCGGTGCATGGTGGCTCAGGGATCTCTAGCTGGCGGCTGGTTGTTGAGGAGGTACATGGTGGCTGCTGTTACCGCAGCCAGTGGCGTCTTGGGGACCACGTTGCCCTGTGTATCGACTGTCATAGAGCTGAAGTCGAGGACTTTTGCAGCTTCTATGCGTTCTTGTTTGGTGAGGTGGGCCATCCGGGATCGCCTCTTGTTTGCGATGTAGTCGTTGCCATTTGAGGATGATCCTCCGTGGGAGGAGAGCCCGGAACATCGAAGGCTCAACTCGTCTGCCGCCTTTTTACGCGCTTCGAGTTGCGCGATTGTTTGCACTTGGCGCTTGAATTCTTCCTTCAGGAGCCAGTGGTAGCCCATTAGCAGTTCTTGCGGAGATCCAAAGGGTAGAGGGTTGCCTTGTAAGGCCTCGTGATAGCGAGCCCACTCCTGCTCGTTGAGCCTGATAACGACGCATTCGCCGGTTTGCTTGTTTGTTATGGTTGGGAGCTCGACTGCTCCTCCATTGTTGACGGGGGTGCGATTTCCACCATTGCCACCATTGCCACCATTGCCACCGTTCGGCGGGTCGGTTTCGTTGCTACGGTTGCCCGTGTTGTCGCGATTGGCGGAGGTGTCGCCCGCATTGATGACGGCGCACATGAAGTGATTGGGGAAGCTGCTGCTCCCGCAACTCTCAGATCCGGAGCCGTAGGCTTCGTCTTCAGTTGCCAAATCGCTCAGATCGGATTCGCGACTGCTGTCGTTGACCGTGTTCTCGACAATTGTCGGGGTGTTGAGCTCACTGAGGGTGCCGATCGATGGAGGGAACCATGATGCTAGGGAAATTGACGGCACCATTGGCTGGTCAGGCATGCAAAGCATGCCCATCTGACCAACTTGGAAGCGGAAGCTCCCGATCGCCAGGCTGATTCTGTCACCCACGGACTCGAAAGCTGCGCGAGTGGCTGGCGTGTGGACGGTGAAGTCGAACGCGCCGAAGAGCTGGTGAATCTCCACTATTTTGGAGTTGTAGATCACGGTTGATGGCGCCGAAGAAGCCTCAACATCAGCACTCCCAATTCCCACAGACGGCGCCAATTGATGAGGGTTTAACTCATTAATGCCCATTGTTATGGACTTGGGTTTTGGAGAAGGAGGGAGCGCTAGAGACATCTATCGGATAGAAAACAAGCACACAGGGGACTCGAAGATTTACCCAGGTTCAGGCCACATAGAGGTCCCTACTCCTGCTTGTCTGCTCATGGAATTATCAAAGGAATAGAAGATTACAATGGTGCGCAGATGCAATCTGGCGAGGGTTGTGGAAACTAGGGTTGCGTGTGTCCTAGCCTTTATATAGATAGGCTAGGTCTCGGGTAGCAGGTCGAGTCGGTTACATGTTAGGGTTTTCCCCTTTTAACTTTCTATCTTTAGCTTCTTCTTGTTCTTCAAGCAATCGAGAGTCCGTAGGTTACTCGAGTTCTTCTTTTGGGCCTTGGCGACACTGTGGGCCTCTACGTATTCATGCCGTATATACCAAGCTCGAGTACCTGTAGGGTATACCCATGTCAGGAACACTATCCTCAAATGCAATTATCCCACCCAAATATCATGCTAGAATATTGTTCTCTGCTCATTACCCACCACATGAATAGCCCCCCACACACTAACCACTTCTTCACATCATGAAGACCATTCCAAAATTGAGAACCTCTTGATTCATTCATCTAAATTGACTGCCCTTTTTTAAGTACTTATTGTTGATAATTTGCTCCCAGGATACATCTTAAGGACCATTAAAGATTTTCCAAATCCATTTCATCAACAAATCAATGTTCATGTACATGGTATTGATAAGACCCTAACCACCAAAACCCTTTGGTCTATAGATAGTCTCCCACTTCATCATGTGGTATTTTAAAGATTGTGAGCATCCTTCCCAAAATAACCTCCCTCTTACCTTATCCATCTCTCCATGAAATATTTTCCCAATATAATAGAAAGTCAGTTGAAACAAGGCCAGGTTTATTAGTTAGGCATTAGAAAGGGCCAGTCTAGTAACAGAGGACATTAGCCTACCCTGCCAAGGATCCATTTTCATTGTAATGTTCACAAGCAAGGGAAAGACTTGGTCATTGTAACATCCCAGAATTTAGCACCTAGAAATAGAGAGGACACACATGTGTGTATTGCATTCATGCATAAGAAAATCCTGGGAATTTTTGCGCAAAACGAAAGAAGTTATAAAGGGATCGAGATCTCTCTTGTTCCGGTGAAAACATCAGGATAAGTGCGATAGATTTCGACATGACCTCTATTGAATCCTTGTGGTTTGAAGGGAAAATAGTTCGAACATGTATTTTAATTTCAAATTTGAATTTGAAAGTTCATAAATGGAAATATGAAGTATCTAATAACTTATTGGATTTGAAACATAATAAAATTATGTTATGGTTAATTATAGCATTTCATAATTGAAATACAATTATGAATAAATAGTATATATTTTGTAATTGAATCACATTTATTAATAAGAATATTACAATAAGAAGAATACAAGAAAAAGGAAAATTGAAATATAAATGGAAAATGAATTACAGCAATAAATAAGAATTGAATTCATATTTATAAACAAGATATAAATATTACAAGATTCAAATTACAAAAAGGAAGGAAATTTAACTTTATTAATATTATAGAATAGTACATTGTCAATTACATTATTCAAAGTAAAAAAGAAATATAAAAATAATAAAAGAAGACTTAAAATAAATTTTCATGTCTTGAAGATTTCATTCTTGATCTTCCTGTATATCTCATTGATACCTGCAAGAAAACAAAAACAAAATAGAAGAAAAGAAATTAAGAGAATGGGGTTAGTGTAATATATTTCTCTCAGTATTAACAGTGAGATGCACTATTACTATTCATCATAGAGCATGTTAGAGAGGGGAAGGTTTCACCAGTAGTATCTGATCTTATCTGATATTTTGCCTCATCCTTGTGCATCACAGGCTAGGAGAAATCACACTTGGTAAGCAAAGGAAATAACCATGTATCAGACAATACCAATCCAGCACAAGCATAGCCATTGTAAATACATCCAAAGCAGAGCTCATCCATAGGAACAACTCCCCAGGGATGGAAACTTGCACCATATGGGACCCTGCTGTAAGTGGCTTACTCACATACAAGTGATGTGTTGTCCATCTCAGCACAACAGTATAAAACCAGAGCATAGTTGTAGCAAAACAGCTTGAGCCACCACTTTCATCTTATTTTCCACACACACAATAGCTAAAGGAGGAGTAGGCCAACATCACAAGGAGGACCAGGCCAGCATCATAAGAAGAGGAGTAGGAGCAGATCAAGGAGGAGAAGTAACCAGAACCAGAAAGGCTAGTACTAGTAGATCAAGATCTCCAACAAGCAATAGATCACACATCAACATCAGGTAGATATCCATCAGGGTATAAATCAGATCATGTAATACCTGTTCTTATTAGCTTGTACCATCAGAATCAAGAAAATAATGGCTATGCTATAAATCCAACTACCCTTTTACTAGAGCTTGTCTAGGAAGATTAGAAGAAGAGGTTTCTCTCAGTTTGCATAGTGATGCTATGCAAGATCATCACAGATAATGAAAGCCACCAAAATAAATATATTTTCTTCTTATCCAAAGGTGTGCCTCAGTCTATGCATCCTAGGCAGGGACTTCCAAGTTATTAATTTGCAACTAAATCATCTCAAGTGAGTGATTCCAATTCCATCCATTCCAATATTTAAGTGCAGCATATCATGATGGAAAACCACTGTGCACACTCTAATTAGAGGCACCACAGTGGCATCTATACTAATAGAAGCCACATAAAAAATATCCATTAAGCTAAATAATCATCTTCCTAGTTCATACAAGTAGGAATAATTTCCTTGTAACAAAAAACTAACCAGTATGGTTCTAAATCAACATTGGATCAATGATCCAGGCCCCAACCCTTGCATCATAAGCCAAACCATAAATAATTAGTCCAATCTCAAGGCATATCATGGTCTTAACTTTAAAAGCCAGGAATCACTTAAATTGTTGTTGTCACATGGATAGAGTAATCATATTAGTTAACCATCTCTACATACAAAAGATACACACAGCATCTTTATAATTTCCTAACAGTAACTCTAGGAATCAAACTTATACATTAATACACTATCAGATTTGACTGAGAACAAATCATATTTCCTAGAAGATATTTATAGCAAGCATTTTAGTATACTTCCCAGGGTCACATAACAATGAAGTTTGGATAGTGTACAATACCAATTTAGCTAGTCCAAGAATTCCAACAGTACTTGCAAACATTCCCAAGCTAACAACCTTAGAAATCATGTATAATCCCATGTCATATGGATAGCATTTAGGACAAGCAATTCAAGGTATTTTATACACCACTAAACAAATAGATGCACCACAGTAACATATATGTAAATAGAAAATTTTGCTTTTTAACTAAACATATCCAACATCAAGGGTGCAGGTTTAGGAAACACCTGCAAGCAACTTCAACATGTATCACCAACATCCATAGAACTAAGCTAGAGTTCATTTGCTCAAAAACAGTCACTAAGAAAACCCCTGTGAATCATCAAACATCAAGGGGACGATGAAACCCTAATCAGGGTTGGCTAAGAAGAAAAAGGGAGGAGCTCTAGAGAGGGTAGAAGAGAACTTACCCGGCGGCCTCGCTCAACAAGAAGAGGGAGCAGAGCCCAACATGGCAAACTAGATAATGACCATGACACGGTGGCACGGGGAGCACCCAAGGGGCGATGCAACCCGTGCCAAGCTGCGGTCGTGGAAGCTCTATATGGAGAGGACGATACCAATTAGCCACCCAAGAACCAGGGCAACACCAAGGGAGCGACGGAGCATCGAATCACCGGTGGAACCTAAACCCTAGGCATTGGGGAGGAGCGCCTGGTCGGGGAAGAGCTCGAGCACCGAATCAAATTGGACCGGTCGACAAAGCGGCAGCCAGGGAGGCCGGAGCCGGCCGGAATCAGTGGACGACGGCGACAACGCCATAGCATTGCCTGAGCGAGAGAATTTATGGAATTTTATTTTTTGCCAATAAAACTTAAAGAAAATATTTAAAAGCATGTAATCCTTTAGGAAATTTTATAAAAATAAAGATAACACTTAAAAATAAATAAAATTCATTTCTAAGCTCTTAAATAAGTATGTTTTACTAAAAACAAATACTAAGTATATCATTCCACACATTTTAAGGTTCTTAGGTAACAAATCTTCAATCATCTATTTTATTAAAATAATATAATGGTTTTATTAAATTCTTTAAAATTACTTCCAAACTAAGGAATAATTACTTAACTTTATAAAACCATAAATCCTTTAAGTCTAAGTACTAATTCCGAAACCATAATTTGGATTCATAAGAAAGCTTAAGTATTATTATTAACTTTATAATACACTTTGATAATCTTAAATTCAAATTAAAACCAACAAGTTTTAAAGTAATATTATGTACCACTCACCTATAATATGGTAGATGCTCCTTATCTTTAACCATTTTAACATGACTACAAGCCCTAGCCAATTAACAAGATCATCTAACTATGCCTTCTATAAATAGTAATCTAGCATTTCATAATAGCAAATAACATTTAAACTCATCATTCACTTAAATTGGAAGTGAATGATCTCAAACTTTTATCATACCTACCATAACCCTAAAAACTTGATAACATTTTAGACATATCAGATCTAAGTCTACTGATGTTTTAAAGTTAACTTCAGTCCACAAAGTTATAAACACAACATATAAAGTTTAATTATGTTTTTTATAGTTAACTTCGATCTATTCAATTATGACATAAGGAATCTCAACTCCAAGATTATCGAACAAACACAAACGACATCGATCACATTTTATTAACCATTAAAATTGTTTAAACCTTATCCAAGAAACCTTTTTCTTCAAAAGTTATTCGTTTTGCCACTTCAAACAATAACTTTATAAATAAGTCCTTTAACTCTTAGCAACCTAATAGATTAACTTCCCTCATAATTATTAGATAGTAATCCACCTCAATCTTAAAATGTTATGATGCTCCACTTGTATACCTTGCATGTTAAACACTTAAATGCTTTGTAGATATATTAACTTGTGAATTAAACATTAGAAATAAATAAATCTTAAAAGCATCACCTAAATTTAACTCATTCACTCTATTAGGGAATTATCTCAGGATTTTGCAAAATGCATTACATTACTTATGCATCAACATATTTCTTCTTTAAACATTAGTCCTTATTGGAACAATGATGTTATTTTTAGATATTGGATCTTATATTGTCTTGAAAACCATGAATGCATAAGCTTGCAATCACAAAAGGCAAGTTCACACTTGCTCATGTCCTTTGATTATTTTCTATCAAGTATTTGAAAATCAAATGTTGTCATCACCTGCATTTCAAAAAGGTCAGAAACCACTATTTTTGATAATAATATTAACTATTGGATACTGGTCCAAGGTGATCAGCTAATCTATTAAGTCTGGAAATTGGAATACCATTGTCTAGTAATATATCATCTATGACTTAACAACCATTATTGCTAGTGATTCTTGCGCCATATAACACACGTTAACCATGAGATTTGGAATGGGATGGAGGAGTCAGCTGGATCTTCTTCCTTTCACATGAAAGGATAACCATCTCATGGCGTTAGTGTACCTTACGAGGCTCAGCATGGGTGGGACCCCTTAGTTCCCCATGATATTGGTGTCTAGACAATATGTGACGGACTGTCGTAGGTAGGTCCTCATATCGATGAGGCGACCATGGAAATTGTCTGTTCACTAGAGTCTTCGGGGGCCTATCAGAGTTGTAGCTTTCCCGAAAGGAGACTTAACAGAGATGTGGCTTGCCTGAAGGGTCATGTCCCATGTGGGGTCGCGGAGAAGGGCATTGATTGGTTGGATCTTCTACTAGGCCCCACACCATAGGAAGTGTGGATGGGAATAATCTGCCCGGTTGTGCAACAAGGATTTGATCTCTTATGGGTAAAGTAACACACCTCTGTAGAGTGTAAGAAATGTGACATGTTACTCTCTGTTCCGGGAAGGAGCTACGAACACGGCAGGAAAAGAACTCCACGAAGTTCTAATGAACCTGTGAAGGCTGACAGACATAGCTTTTCAGAATAAAAGCAACCTTTGAAGAAATGTTTACCAAAACCTGCATTGCCTACGACCTATGGTCTGTGGCTTTAGCTAGTACATCAAAGTCTCATTTTAGTGGATTTGCAGAGTACGATCGTACTCAACCATACCTTCTTACCCCTTGCTAGATTCTAAAGTCGATGAAGATGACGTCAATACCAATTTATGCGCAAGGAATCGACATCGAAAGCCCAAGTTCTTCAATGAAGTCAATGGAGTAAAGATATACATCAATTGAAGTGAAGAGAAAGTGCCTAATTACATAGGAGTATAATCTATGCCCTAGAACCTATTTCTGTAGAGCATTGCAATAGCAGCAATTGTAAACCAGATAGAGTAGATACTAGTCTTAATAGTCTGATAGTTCTGAGTTGTTATTTATGGTTATTCTTTGTAAGAAGTTGTTTTTTTCCTCTTTAACCTAGAATGTTCTCTTGATCTTTTTTAAAGAGTCGAGTTGTAACCTATACTGCTATGATTCTATTGTACCACTCTAAGGGATGTAATACTAGTGGAACGGTGTTTCATTAGTGTTATGTCAACGACTATAGTGTACTACATCATGAAGTGGTATGCTAGTTCACCGTAGTTATTGTCCTAATTATAGTACCCAATAGGAATAACTAGATAAACCATAGGCAAGAAACCAACATTGTAGTTGAACATGTTTTCCATACTCTACTACTCCTCTAAATCACACACCAAGTCATTAAACTTTAATTTTTTGGTAATTTATCTTTATCCTGGACATTCTCTAAAGTAGTACAACACAAATTTCAAGTGTAGAACATTTGTATCAGTGTTCTCAAGCTAAATCATACTATCATCAACACATTGTAATAAGCATACTCCATGAGCAACCAAATTACGAGCAAGACTAGTAATGTGTCCTGTAGCTTTAGTATTTTCTGCCATAGTAGCCATAGCCTCCACCAAAAGGTAAACAACAAAGGGGAAAAAGATATCCTTATCTCACTCCCCTAGATGAGGAAAAGAAAGGACCTTTCTCCCCATTTATATTAATTGCTAAGTTTCTAAGCTTAACTGATTGCATCACCCGATAAATCTAGATAGGATCAAATCCTTTTTTCAATAAAACCTCTTTAAGAAACACCCAGTGATACAGATAGTTTGGCCTTATCTTTCACTATGCACCTCCTGATCAAATGGATCTGATAGATCTCCCAATCATGTGAGCGGAACACGTAACCTAGAGATTGGGGAACGCCAATCCTGCGAGCAACTCGACGATGAACAATGAACCGGGATAGACACGCCAAAAGCTCGACAACCCTCGACAATTCGAGGACCTTCACGCACACACGATTACTCTTGACAATTCAAGACCTCTCTTATCTTTATTCATGGATAGCTAGACGAACGTCCGAGATGCCGTCACACATGTTAATCCTAGAGGGATGGTGAAGATATGAACTTTAAGTTCTACATTATTCTGAATAAACTTAAAGCTAACTATAACCCTAGACTGGCCAACTCCGTATATGAGGGCTGGGGCGGACAAACTTGACCTAGTCGGTTGGACAGGACCAAAACGACATCTAAACTAATGGGACTGATCCAAACACGGCCGGACACTCTGGTTGGAAAAGGTAGGACTATCCGGGGCAGCCAGACATTCCGGGGTGATTTGTCCAGATACTCTGGGCTTGGTCCCTCATCATCCTCCCCTTCTTCAAAAAGGTGTTGTCCTCAACGCAAGAGGGTCGTCTCCTGATGATCGGCTCAACACGCCGATCTCGTTGGGGAACCCCAAGAGGAAGGTATGATGAGCACATCAACAAGTTTTCCCTCAGTTATGAAACCAAGGTTATCGAACCAGTAGGAGCAAGGAAACACATCCAAGGTGTTGTTTCCAACTTGGAATCCTGCACAACACAACCACAGAACTTTGCCCCTAACTTATAGTGAGGTTGTCAATCTCACCAATTTTGCTGAAAACAAATGATTAAATGTATTGTGTGGAAGATAGTAATACCTTGCAGAAAGTAAACAGAAAACATAAATAGCTTGTAGATTGATGGTAAAAGAATGGACTAGGGTCCATAGTTCACTAGAGGTGATTCTCCTTGAGATAGATGACATGTTGGGTGAACAAATTAAAGTGGGGCAATTGACAGACACCGAGAAAGCATACATGCATAGACTAATCATCTTGACTCCTACAATATTTGATTGGGCATTACAACATTATACATAGACCATAATCCAACTGCATCTATGACTAATAATCCACCTTCAGGTTATCATCCGAACCTCCTCTAGTATTAAGTTGCAAGCAACAGATAATTGCATTAAGCAAAGTGTGTAAAGTGTGGGGATCCCCGTATTAACCATCCGAGAGATCCCTGTTATGCATATATCCACGTTCCCATGATCAGTGAGCCGTGGAACATAACTGACAAGTATCATCACATCATCCAAAACATAACGAATTACAAGACTTACAAAAGTGTCATTATGGCTACACCATCCTTAGCAGCGGAAAATCAACATGCGTAGAGCCCAATCATGCCTCAACCTACATGCAACTGACTGGGAAGACGGCTTAGCTTGTTAGACGTCACCTTAATCTTCCGATGCCGAACCTCCGAAAGTCTGGCCAAGTAAATAGCCAGGGACACAGCCGTGAGTACTTTTTAATGTACTCGCAAAACCACGAGGATAAATGAAATAAGGAAATGCAAGTTTGGCTGTGGCAAGATAGCTTTATCTTGGGTTGTTTTTGAAAATCCTAGACTACCTCTTGTAGTTATGGTATCTCCATATCTTTGTTGAAAAAGAGTTTTGAAACATCCCTCTATTTTATAATTCAAGACATCTCCATACCTTTGTTGAAAAAGATTTTAGAAAACAATTTTGAGGTAAAAATCCTTTTTAAGCCTCTTTGACCACCTCGGGTCGAAGCACAGCCTTCGAACTCAGGTTCCCCCGGAACCTTCATTCTTCCATCCCTTCTTTCCAAACAAATACCGTTTGGGTACTCCTAGCCAACACCTTTACAACCGTCCTTGACCGTGGACACGGCTATTCGAATAGATTATACTCTGCAGAGTTTGCGCGCTTTCCCCACAAGAATCAAAAAGGTGATGTTGGAACAGTTTCCAGACTTAGTCAAATTTGACAGTTTTGAGGATTTTGACTAGAGTAGGGGAGGTAAAGTTTTTGATGGGTTTGCAAGGTACCTAGGCGTCATCAAGTGGATGATGTTGAAGTGTAAATTGAGTAGAATGGATCCATTCTTGATATTGGTCTTCATGGACTAGGAAGCTTCTAGGATGGATCACTGCAGAATTGATCTGGCTAAGGGTTTTAGATGATCACTTTGTATCTAGAGATTTGATCTTGCTTTGCAAACTTGCTTAGGGTGTGGGGGTTTGGAAACCTCTTGATCCTAGTGATGTGCTCCTAGAGTGGGTCATACTACTTCCTAAGCAAACAAGTCAAACAGCAGATCAAGGCAACTCATCAGAATGCAGATCAAGGAAACTCATCTTATAAACTAATCAACTACTCTAGGGTTACCATCAAGTTTAGCTTGAGGTAAGGTTGGGGCATTTTGAAGAGGTTGAGTTTTGAATAAGATGGGAGCCCTTGGTATCTCTACCAAGAGTAGAATTTCAAAAGCTTACAAAAAGGTTTTGGAGATCCTAGAGGTAAGGGTAGTTTGAAGGTTCTATCTTGAAAACATAAGGAGGTTATATTATAAATCTCTCCATAGTTTTGTCAATAGAAGCTACTAAAATAGTTTAGGTTGCACAAACAGCTTGGCTTAGGTTTTGAAATGCTAGAACATTTGAGAATATGTAAATTGAGCCAGGATAGTTTTGGGTAAATAGCTTTTGTCAACTGATGGTGAGGTAAGGAGTATCATTTGGTGTACACTCACATGCACAAGTACAAACAAGCAACAAGCAAGCACTGCACCAAAGAATCAAGAAAAAGTTTTTGTTCCCCCTGATTTTTGCATTCTGGACAACTAATCAGGGTTGTTGAAATTGGGATGTTACAGACCTTTCCTCCTTAAAAGAATCTTGTCCCGAGATTCAAGAGAATAAGGTTAGGGGATTCATCCTTGAGTTAGTGCCATGTGTTTCTAGCGTACTAACTTGCCGGCCTTATCTTTGATCAGGATCACTTTGTCAGTGGGGGTTGAACTTCAATCGCCTTGAAACACGAATGTGAAGCGGGCTTCAACCCGGATTGCGAGGAGTGATCTTCCGGCTGTTAGGATTTGCAGCGTTTGTCCTAAGGGATTATGGTATTCTAGTATATGTCCTTGGGTACAACTGTGGGATTTGCTTCGGGTAGAGGGTTATTCTATTTTGTGGGAAAGATGCAGTCTTTCCCCCTTAGGATTAGACTAGGGTAGGTTGGAGAGTTACCAGTCGAGGGCATCCTTATGAGGGTGGAAAAAGATAGTCCTGAAGGTAGCGGACATCGACTTAAGAGAGGGTAGCATCATAGATGTCGTTCCAAGAGGGAGGGGGGACTAGTTTATTACAAGTTGCACTTGCCAACGTTCAAGGAGTCCTAGAGTGAGTTAAGGAGCTTCTCTGTATCTTTACTTCTATGGATTGTTGTCGCCTGTCGATGCACGAGAAATCTTCAGTCTTGAGTCGCAGGGCTGCGGGAGGTAGGGTTACCTTCTTTTCTGGAGATAAGGGCCCTTGGTGCCTTCGGGCTTCTCTTTCGCGGTGGTCTTGGTGGTTTTTCTCTAGGGGCATTCTTGGCTAAAGTGACCGGGTAGACCACACGTGAAACAAGGGCTTTTCTTTCGGTGTAATGGAGTTGACGACCCGCCGATGTTGACACTTGGAGGTTGACTAGCCTTGCCAATGAGGAGATATATTGGGAAATTGATGGGGACATGGTCTTGGCCTTCACAGAGGAAACAAGTGATGAACCGAGTTGGACAAACTTTGGACGAATGGGGTTTTCCGCAGTTTTGGCAGTGGCCAGAGCATTTGCTGGCTTGGTGTCTTCTGTCTCCGCAACGGCTACATGCCTTCTTCGAGCTTCCGGTCTTCATGGCCATCCTGGGGGAGGTCCTATTGGTGGCAGACGTTCTAGGTTGGGTCTGATGTAACGTCTTGGGTAAACCACACAAGAAGGAAACAATTCAAGCAAGCATAGTAGTCCAAGGAAGTTCTTACATAACCAACCAGTCTGCACCCGAGGGTGTCAACAGTACTTAAGCATTACAAAACGCGTTCAGGGACGATACATTACTCTACCCTATTGTTAGTTGGGCGAGTACCGCAAAGCGGGTGATTACTCGGAGGGTGCCTATGGGGTTCATTGCTGACTTCGGGGGGGGGGGGGGTTCAGTTACTGCAGATCCTTTGGGGTATACGGAATTTTCAGCTTGTCTTTAGTGAAGGTGAGAGTGGCACCTTCCCAAGGTGCAGGGTTGGATGTTGACTCGGCCGGAGCAGGTGACTGTACGATAGGGTGGTATTCATTGAGGAAGGAGAGTTCATCGTTAGTCCCGGGATTCTCGTCTTCAGGGGTTGGGGGTACTTCAATGTTCAGCTTCTTCTCCAAGCGAGCGTTGGTGGCTTTCAGACTTCTTTCGCGCTTACGGAGTAGGTTGATATCCATCTTCAGAAGCAGATTCTCTCACCTGGCCTTATCAAGATCTTCCTGGGAACGTTGGAGTAGATATTCCATGTTCTCTAACTGATTCCCAATGCATCAGGTGAGGAAGGACTCAGTAGGAAGTTCATTATGGTCGCGCTTTCCAAACAAGTGGTAAGGGGTATCCTTGAACTCATCTTCGTGGATCTTGCAGAGGCGCGCCATGATCTCTTGTATGGCTCGCACCACGCCATCTACCCAGTTGCTGTCAAGGAAAGTGAAGATTGTGGGCGCATTGTCTTCATCGGGGGAGGGAACCATAGCCTTGATAACCCATTGCATCACATTGGTGTTACTACGAGGAAGTTCGGTTCCTTCAATTGTTGGCACGGGCCTCTTGACTAACTTCAGCAGGTTGTGAAGTTGCTCTTCAAAAGGCCAGAAACTCTCTCCAATGATGATGCGTTCCGAGCGGAAAGAGGCCATCTACAGGAGATTTTTGAGATGGGGTTGGGTTAGTGACAAGTGTGCAAGATTTTAAGATTAGGAAATCATATTAATGCAAGTCGTTTTCAAAATGGAGGGGAAAGACTTAAGCACTTTTTGCAAATAGTCAACTTTTCTCCCCTGTGTTTGTGAAAATAGGTTTGTCATTTCCTGTCTAACGTCCATGCTAACTAAGGTCTCCTACAGTCAGGATGGCTCTGATACCAAGTCTGTGGGGCTCCCCGGATTAACCATCCGATAGATCCCTGTTATGCATATATCCATGTTCCCATGATAAGTGAGCCGTGGAACATAAACGACAAGTATCATTACATCATTCAAAACATAACGAATTACAAGACTTACATAAGTGCCATTATGGCTACACCATCCTTAGCAGCGGAAAATCAACATGCGTAGAGCCCAATCGTGCCTCAACCTACAGGCAATTGACTGGGAAGATGGCTTAGCTTGCTGGACGTCACCTTAATCTTTTGAAGTCGAACCTCTGAAAGTCTGGCCAAGTAAATAGCCAGGGACACAGCCGTGAGTACTTTTGAATGTACTCGCAAAACCACGAGGATAAATGAAATAAGGAAATGCAAGTTTGGCTGTGGCGAGATAGCTTTATCTTGGGTTGTTTTTGAAAAGCCTAGACTACCTCTTGTAGTTATGGTATCTCCATATCTTTGTTGAAAAAGAGTTTTGAAACATGTCTCTGTTTTATAATTCAAGAAATATCCATACCTTTGTTGAAAAAGAGTTTGGAAAATAGTTCTGAGGTAAAAACCCTTTTTAAGCCTCTTTGACCACCTCGGGTCGAAGCACAGCCTTCGAACTCAGGTTCCCCCGGAACCTTCATTCTTCCATCCGTTCTTTCCAAACAAACACCGTTTGGGTACTCCTAGCCAACACCTTTACAACCGTCCTTGACCATGGACACGACTATTCGAATAGATTATACTCTGCAGAGTTTGCGCACTTTCCCCACAAGAATCAATACATCCGCCGGGATACAACCACGGCTCACTACCACTGTAGATGGGGGTCCGGATAATCAAACCTAACCTTTCGCTTGTCGACCCTAGCAAAGGCATGCTTTTCCTTTTGGGTTTGTTCTCCCCGACAACGAGTATGTGACTCCCAGCCATAGTCCTGCCTTCCGTACACGCGTATACCCAAGCCGCAACTTGGCGTATACCTTAATCTGGTGACTCCACTTCCTTCCGTACCACCTAAGTCATACCGTCCGCGGGAGACCCAATTGTTGCACCGGCCTCTTGCCAGAACAGACTCATTCTTGCCGAAACAAGCAACAGGCTTCAGATCCGAGATCTGGTAGCGCCTGCCTAGAATTCAAGGGATCTCTCCCTGTAAGCATTGTACAAGCTGCCTCGGCTAATGCAGACAAACTATGAGTTAAGCCCCAGCACCTGGGGTAATGTGGTTGTACTGGTAGAATTGTTCCGGTAAAGGCGTATAACATCCCTTTACTTTCTCATTTCTCATCATCACCATTTCTTTCATTAAAGAATCCGCTTGGAACGATGCCTCTTCCCAAGGGTTTTACAAAGCAGTTTTGAAACCTCTGAAGTAGGGTAAAACCCAAAACAGTTTATTTTCTCAAAGCCGGAGTTTTCAACGAGGTAGAATGCTATCCACCATACTCTCGGTCTAAAGGTATAAAATGGTAGGTACAGCCAAGTGGTGCCACGAAGGACACGAAGTCATAACTTGGAGGACCCAATTTATTAGCGTAGTATTTATAAAACAAGACATGCAGATAACTAATGCAATTTATAAAGAGGATACAAAACAGGTAATAAAAGGAGTAGGACAAGTATCAGAATTCGGGAAATGGTGGCTTGCCTGTGATCAGCAATAAGTCCCTGGACTTCTTTAGATAGCCAAGAATACCCAATAAATAAATAATAAGAAGTCCCTTCCTTCTTGTCGTTAACAACTCACACTATCGTCGCCATCGAGTATACATGCAAGCAGACAAGTCCACAATCAATACAAGGCATACAAGCATCAAACCATACAGCAAACAAACATAAGGAGTACTACTGAACTTGGTAGTTTTCGGAGGAGTGGGATTCTAGGAGCGGAAATTACTAGATTGCCATTGTAGTGTTTTCCCTTCGAAGATAGATGTCTAGGATTGATACCACGAACTTGGAGTGGGGTTCTGAGGTCTGTAGTGTAACAATGTGCAACAATGATATCCTCAGATAGGTCTTGACAAAACCAAACCAACACAAGTGCTTCACTTGATTATCAACTACCTAGATTTAATTATGCTTTTTATAGTGGAAATAACTCTAGTTTGAGGAAATAATTCACCAGAAAGGTTCTGGAGCTCCACAAATTATTTACTTGGGTGGTTAGGTAGGGTTTGATGTACTGAACCACATAGAGTTAGAATCAAGTCTAAACAATTACCAGAATGCCCTCAGGAAATTCCCAAAGGCAGTTCTATATGGTATTTATTGTTTTCATTAGATTAATTCTACAGAAGCTATTGAGTTGATTTCAAAGGAAGGTGGTATGCATTTAGAATACCTTTATGTATAATTTAGATTCACTCTTTTTGGAGTTTTCAAACTCCTGGAGTG
The DNA here is from genome assembly GCA_910589775.1 of Avena eriantha. Taxonomy (NCBI): domain Eukaryota; kingdom Viridiplantae; phylum Streptophyta; class Magnoliopsida; order Poales; family Poaceae; genus Avena; species Avena eriantha. The sequence continues at coordinate 130,548,270 of OU342744.1, read as the reverse complement.
GTTTATTTAGTGAAAATACCCCTTATAGAAGTATTTAAATTACTAAAATTCAACTAGAGCTCATTAAATTCTGAGCTGCTAGGATTTGATAGAAACTGATACTAGGAGGTACTAGGAGGTGAAATCAGGTCAGTACCACATTTGGTTTGACCTAGAGAATTTATCCAAGGCAGATAAAGGCTGATTTTGTTATTTTTGCTAAAGACACACTACTATTCACCTTGGTGTAGGACCTATGCTGGATGATAGGTATTTCAAATACCTTCCAAATGAGCTTTGCTCCATCTCATTTGGGTAAGGTTAGCTCACAGAGGAATTTATTTAGTGCAAGGTATACTTGGCAGCAAAATAAATCCCAGCAATTAATGGACTTTAGTCTTGACTTGGGGTTGCCTCTGCATGTTTGAGAAAACATCAAGGAACTACCAGAAATTTGAATCTCGTCATTTCGACTTGATTTACATTTTCGAAAGGATTTAATCCTTTTGGTATTTCTCTGGATTTGAAATTCTAAAGAAAAAAAGAAAAGGGGCAGTAGGGAACTCGGCTGGATCTAGGGAGGTATTGGGCCGCATGCGGAGAATTGGCCCACGGCGGGTGGCACGGTGCGGGGGATCCGCGGTTGAACCTGCCAGGCGGGGCTTGGCTGTCAGCGAGAGGGGACGGCCGAAACGGTATCGCGCAGATCTGGCCGTTTGATTAAGTCACGATGGACGGCGGCGCGTCGTCATGCCCGACAGAGTAGAGCTCGCGGCTGTGGAAACCTAGCTCGTCGGAGAGGGAGGCGGGAGCTCACCGGAGGGCTTGGGAGGCGACGGGGAGGGTGCAGGGCGAGCAGATCGAGGGGTGGCACAGCGGGGGAGGTCCACTGGAGGCAGCTCGCATGACAGTGGCCGACGATGACCTCGTCGGAGCTCACTGGCGAGGACGGAGGAGTCGTTCCTAGACAAAAAGGAGGACACAGTCAGGTAGAGGAGGAGGGGAACTCATGAGCCAACATGTAGAGGAAGGGGAGCAGGGGAGAAGGAGTCTTGCTCGATTTTTGTGAGGAGGCCGAGAGCTCCCTTTCTTCTTTCTTCAGACAGCACAGAGCAGGGGAGAGGGAGTGGTGCTCGGGGGAGGTAAGTAAGGGGGAGAGGAAGCAAATGAGGGGCAGGGGCTCGCTGGGGGTGGCCTCCGGCCTTTATACCAAAGAGGAGGAGTAGATGGTGTAAATGTCCCATTTGGACATGGGGTAGGGGTAATACTGGCATGTGGTTGGCCTAGGAAACGGTGGGGAGGGATAGGAATGGTTTTTTGTCGGCAGAGAGGGGTAGGGATGCTATGGTAATTAGTTGAGGTAGATCCTTGTAAGATTTGGGGTTGTTTCTTTCTCTCTCTCTCTCTAGTAGTACAAGGGTAAAATGGGCAATGCCGAGGTGGAGCTACAGTGCTCACGACCAGGGGACTGTCCTGGTGCTGAGGAGATGCATTGAGCAAGTTTTGATGAGATTTGGGAATGGTTTGAGTAGTGGTTTTGTTTACTTGGCAACATTGATCAAATTGGTGGTTATGAAGAAAGTCCCAAAACTTGCATTGGACCAGGGGAGGAAATGGTACTGGGAGATAGATGAGGTTAATGTAGATATCCAGGAACTATCTAGGATTTTTACAAGGGGTTTTAGTCCTCAAAGATCCATTTATTCAAAAAGGGCAGAAGTGGTTCCTAGAAGATCATTTGATAAATTTACATTGGACAAGGGTGGATTTTGACTAGAGATGGTCCCAAATGTGAATACACATTTAGGGGAATTTTCCCAAGATTTATTGAGATGGGGAAGTATTTTTAAGGAATTATTTCTTGTTTCTGCCATTTAAGAAAAAGGGCAAAAATAAATAGTGAAGAATCTCAAAAATATTTATTTTTGAGATGGGTAGGTAGAGGATGATAGATGGCTCTCAGGGAAGTCAAAAGTTGGTGGAGTGTTTTGACAAAAACCAAACTTTCCATTGGGAAAGGGGTTTTGAGATTTTGTCTATTAAAGGAATTTAAATAGATTTGGAGCTATAATAATTATGGGTAGTATTTGAGAAATCTTGATGATCAAGGTAGATGATATAGACAAGGTTTAGCAATCATTTGCAACCTTGGTAAATGGAAATCCAGGTTGATTTTGGTTGAATACCTAGATTAGGGATCTAGGGTGGTGTTAATTTCATATCATCAAAATATGGTTGTATCTTGGAGTTCAGATCTCCCCTTGGGGCATGGGCTAGATGATTAGTGAGACCAATTCATATAGATGATCATGGCAGAAGGAGTTTGGATTGGTTGCATTTGAGCTGATCTAGATGGGATGGCAAACTTTGTTGAAAATAAGACTGCCATACCAGATGAGTCAGGATGCCTTATAAACCATGTGGGTTTAATAAGCTCAAAGATCCAGTTGGAACAAGTGAAGTAGTATTTTATAGACCTATATGAGTAGGTCAAAACCATGTAGATACTTGGTCCATATAAGGTTGGGGGATGGTGTGAGCTTCTGTCAAAGTAGGCATGATGACTAGATCTGTAGGAAATGTTATTTTCTTGCCCGCAGAACCATCAAGAACAAGTGGGTTGGAGTATGGTCTAACCAAGTACCAACGTGGTCCTTGGTAGTCCTTAGGATAGTTAAGAAGATGGTTCAAGTGCATTTCCAAAATTGCACAAGGTTTGAGAATGGGAGGTCTTCAAAAAGGTGATGTTGGAACAGTTTCCAGACTTAGTCAAATTTGACAGTTTTGAGGATTTTGACTAGAGTAGGGGAGGGAAAGTTTTTGATGGGTTTGCAAGGTACCTAGGCGTCATCAAGTGGATTATGTTGAAGTATAAATTGAGTAGAATGGATAAATTCTTGATATTGGTCTTCATGGACTAGGAAGCTTCTAGAATGGATCACCGCAGAATTGATCTAGCTAAGGGTTTTAGATGACCACTTTGTATCTAGAGATTTGGTCTTGCTTTGCAAACTTGCTTAGGGTGTGGGGGTTTGGAAACCTCTTGATCCTAGTTATGAGCTCCTAGAGTGGCTCATACTACTTCCTAAGCAAACAAGTCAAACAGCAGATCAAGGCAACTCATCAGACAGCAGATCAAGGCAACTCATCTTATAAACTAATCAACTACTCTAGGGTTACCATCAAGTTTAGCTTGAGGTAAGGTTGGGGCATATTGAAGAGGTTGAGTTTTGAATAAGATGAGAGCCTTGGTATCTCTACCAAGAGTAGAATTTCAAAAGCTTACAAAAAGGTTTTGGAGATCCTAGAGGTAAGGGTAGTTTGAAGGTTCTGTCTTGAAAACATAAGGACGTTATATTATAAATCTCTCCATAGTTTTGTCAATAGAAGCTACTAAAATAGTTTAGGTTGCACAAACATCTTGGCTCAAGTTTTGAAATGCCAGAACATTTGAGAATATGCAAATTGAGCCAGGATAGTTTTGGGTAAATAGCTTTTGTCAACTGATGGTGAGGTAAGGAGTATCATTTGGTGTACACTCACATGCACAAGCACAAACAAGCAACAAGCAAGCACTGCACCATAGAATCAAGAAAAAGTTTTTGTTCCCCCTAATTTTAGCATTCTGGACAACTAATCAGGGTTGCTAAAATTGGGATGTTACATAAAGTAAACAATACGATTGTTCTATGAACAAAGGATTGTTGTTTTCTCCCTAGTACCAACAACATATCTAGTACCTTAGAGATTTCTATCACTTCCCCAGATTCCTATTGGCATGAACCCACTATCGAGCATAAATACTCCCTCTTGGAGTTTCTAGCATCTACTCGGCCAAGATAGCTACTAACAATAGAAAGCATGCAAGATCACAAATAACATAGACATGATAGAATCAATTATCAATCTAAAATAGCATCTCAATATCCATCGGATCCCTGCAAACACAACATGTAGATTACAAATAGATGATCTTGATCATAAACGGAGCTCACAAGATCTAGACATGGTAGCACAAAGGAGAAGAACCAACCATCTAGCTACTACATGGACCCGTAGTCCAGGGATGAACTACTCATGCATCACACTAGAGGCAGTCATGGTGATGAAGACGTCCTGCAGGGTGATCTCTCCCGTCCAGCAGGGTGTCGGGAAGAGCTTCAGATCCCTCCCGATCTAGGGATGGAGATGGCGGTGGCTATAGACTCTTTCGTGAATTTTGATAGGGTACTTAGGGTTTTCGTCCCGGAGGCAATATATAGGCGAAGGGGCAAGGTTGGTGGAGTACCAGGGAGCCCACACCAGCTGGTGGCACGGCTAGGGCTGGTTGCGCCACCACCAGGTGTTGCCACCCTGGCTCCCCTCTTCGTCTCCCCTCTGGACTCCGTGTTCCTTGTGGTGAAATATTTACTTGGGCTTTTGTCTGGTCCAATTCCGAGAATATTTCCTTACGTGCTTTTCTGAATCCAAAACAGCAGAAAACAGGCAACTTGCACTTTGGCATCTAATTAATAGGTTAGTTCCAGAAAATGTGTAAAAGTACTCCGAAGTGTGGACAAAACATAAGAAAGTAGATATAAAACAAGCATGGAACATCAAAAATTATAGATACGTTTGCAACATATCAACATCCCCAAGCTTAACTCCTGCTCGTCCTCGAGTAGGCAAGTGATAAAAAAGAATAATTTTTGAGGTGACGTGCACCATCATATTCTTGATCAAAGTATTTGTAAAACATTGATACCTGGGATCATAGTACTTTAAGACAACATGAAAGATATAGGTCTAACAATAAGACACATCAACTATGTTATAAAATGAAAAGGTACAAACAAAAGATTCATGAATAACAATGCTTTGCAAGATGTTAGTTTGTTTCACATATAGAAAACATAATGAGAATGGTATTCATCTTGTCCCTCATAGTGTAGAAAAACATAAATGCATAGGACACCTTTAAAGTTCGTAAGTGTGACTAGATACAAATAATTTAAGAACATGGAATATCAAAGTGATGAATCAATCAACAAGTCTTGGGACAATGCACATTAAACTAAGAATGTCTACTATGCTCTCTCAATAGGTGCATAAAGACAAAAGATGGAGACTCAACATAAAAGTAAAAGAAAGGCCTTCATAGAAGGAAGAAGGGATTCAAGTCTCATAAAGAGCTTCCAAAAATTATGGTACTTATTAGCTTCCAGCTCTCATTGCCCCTATCATAAGCATATTTAGGTGGTTAAGGTTAAAGTGAACAAATATGAGGATATGCTTGACAAGTTATAAGCTGAAAATCTCATGCCCCTTAATTACGAGTACCATTCTTCATGCTACTCAAGTTTAGTCACAAGTAAGTTCTTGTCATTGTAAGTTCATGTGTATCATAGAGAACTGCCAACGGGTACCCCTTGCCCGATGATACGGAAGAATCCCCATATCAAAATGACAAGGAAAGCAGACAATGAGCATCCCAACATCCTTTTATTTCCTATTTGCATAGGTATCTCTTTTTTTCCTTTTTTCCTTTTTTCTTTTTTTTAATTTACTATTTGCATAGGCTTCTTTTTTATAGAGGATGCTTCATAGATTGCTCATTATGGTTACTCTGCAGGTTTCCACGATGATTAGGCATGGATTAGACCAGCCGCCCAGGCGTTTCGCTAACACATATATGAACTCCATGAGCCTTACAAGCTCCCCTTTCATTTCACACCGCCTGGATCCATAAGCAAAACAACATGATATCAACTAAATAAAGTGCAATGTTGAAAGTATTCCCCATGACAGCATGGTACTTCTAATACACAACTTACAAAACGCAAGCATATACGCAACATAGATGGGCACAATGGTTCAAGTTTATTAAGTGCAAGAAAAGTAAAGTGTGCCATCAAGTTTGTGAGAGCTTTAATCACTAATTTTCACATAACAAGTTTAATTCGGAAGGTAGATAAAAACATGAATATACTTGGAATAAAAAATGCTAATAGGTAGGAATGGTGGACTCTTTGGAATAACTTGGTTTTATTTGGAGTTGGATGCATGAGTGGAACTCATACTTGGTATGGAGGCTAGAATAAGACTGGGAGCGACAAACTAAGAGAGCAATAATGGCCATAATCATGCAAAGCGACACAAAATCATTAATTAAAGCATAAAGTGATATTACAAATCGAAAACTAAATTATCATAGAGGCTATGGTGACTTGGTGTAGTCTTAACATGGTGTGAGCATGCGCCAAGTCAACCCAAATAAAGCACCAAAGGAGAATACCACAATATTATGCTTTAATATGCTAAAACAACGCATGATTCTTTCAAGGCACATTAAGCAATCTCAATTATTTGTAACAAGTCATGCTACAGCAATAATCAATAAGCATAAAGCCAAAAAAATATCAAGCATGACATGATAAAGTCTAAGTCACAGTCAAAAACAAGCTCCTTTTATACCACTTAAGCATGAACTTTCCTACTCTTTTTGAATCAAAATCAACCTATTTGAAACTATGTATGAATGAGGGGGTCCAAACAACTTATTCAAGCGAACTAAGAAAACGAAAACTAAAAATGAAAATGAAGACGTTCCAAGAACAACACAATTGTGTATGAAACAATAAAAATGAAGTATTTGGAAGAAACGTGAATTTTTTATTGATGAAGAAGGGGATGCCTTGGGCCTCCCCAAGCTTTGACGCTTGTACTTCTTGAATATTTCTTGGGGTGACATGGGTGGCATCCCCAAGCTTGAGCTTTTGTCCATACTTCATCTTATCACGTTACTCTTCCCAACACTTTAAAATTTCCTTCATACAAAACTTCACACAATCTTCATTAGCAACATTAGTGCACTCAAGATAATAAGTTTTTTGGTTCAGTTTCAACAGAAGTAAAACTTCCATTAAAACAAAAGCTACTTTAGCACTTCCTTTAAAAAGTTCAAATGATCAAAGAGAACTCAAAGAGAAAGAGATTAAGAGGCAAATACAAATAATGACAGAAATCTGTCAAAATAGACCAGCAGGTAAAAACCGATTTTTTCGAAGACCTTGTGTTGCTCAAATCGAAAAGTGTTGAACTAACGAAAGTTGGATAACAACCTGGGGTAGAAGCACAAAGAATTACAGCTCAAACTGACATACAAATAGTTTTCACGAATTTTTAAAGCGAAACACAAAAATCTGTTTTGGGACAGCAACTTTCCCAAGCATTACTTCTCTCTCATTAGAGGTTACTCTTGGCACAAAAACCACACAAAAATGATAATGACAGGTTATTACTGAAGCAATAACTTCCAAGACTCAACAAAAGATTCCTAACGAAATTTGGGTTATCTCCCAATGAGTGCTTTTTTAACGCCTTTGAGTTAGGCATAAGAAGCAAGAAAAGAATCAATTATTCTCAAATGAAGAAGCATTAAGAGAAAATTTTGTTTTAATAGGAGAGTCAAAAGAAATCTTGTCTCTCTTCTTAGGGAAGTGTTCTATACCTTTCTTGAGTGGAAATGGATATTTAATGGTGCCTTCTTTCATATCAATAATGGCACCAACAATTCTAAGAAAAGGTATCCCCAAAGTAATAGGACAAGAAGCATTGCACTCAACATCCAAAAAATTGAAATCAACGGGGACATAGGCATTTTTAACCATAATAAGAACATCATTAAGACTCCCCATGAGTTTCTTTTTAGCATTAACATCAAGTGGGACATTCAAATAACAATCTTCAAGGGGAGGAAAATTAAACATTTCATAAATCTTTCTAGGCATAATAGAAACACTACTACCAAGATCACATAAATATTTGAGATCAAAATCATTCACTTTCATATTAATGATGGGTTCCCAACCATCTTCTAATTTGATAGGAATAGAAGCTTTATGTTTCATATTTTCTTCTTTAATTTTTATGAGAGCATCAGTAATGTGTTTTGTAAATGCCATATTCATAGCACTAGCATTAGGACTTTTGGCAAGATTTTGTAGGAACATAATTACTTCAGAAATATTGCATCCATCAATATCAAAATCATATTTATCATCTAAAGTAGTAGAGCTATTGTTTCCCATATTTTGAAGGATTTCAACATTTTTATTAGAAAAGGTTCCATTGGGTTTACTAGCTTCAACATTAGTGGTAGTGATAGTAGAAATACTAATATTTCTAGCAATTACATCTTCTCTTTCCCACTTAGCATGCAATTCAGCTAACAGTCTATCATCAATTCTAACTTGTATGGCATTAGTAGCAGCATAGGGACTTTCAATGGTTTCAGGTTTACCAGCCATTTTATTCAAAAAAGATTGTGCTTCAGACAAAGATGCTATATTTCTTTCAGCATTAGAAAGTTTTAACTTCAAACTAGGAATTTCCCTATTTAAACTCTCAAGTTGATGACTAATATTTTTCAAAATGATAGATTGTTCCTCCATGGTTCTAGTAAATAATTTATTCTGCTCATATTGCATTTGCATGAAGTTTTTAGTGGCTCTTTCAACTTCTAAAATTCTTCCTTCACTAGGTATTCCAGGTTTACCATGATAACCATAAGTGTTATTAGGAGGGTAAGGCCTATAATTATTATTACCACAAGCATTGTTGCCAAAATTATTATTTCTAATAAAGTTCACATCAACTTGCTCTTCTTGAGCAACCAAAGAGGCTAAGGGTACATGATTTGGATCAATATGATCTTTCCCATTAACAAGCATAGGCATAATAATATCAATCTTATCACTCAAGGAGGAGGTTTCCTCAACAGAATTTACCTTCTTACCTTGTGGAGCTCTCTCAGTATGCCATTCAGAATAATTAACCATCATATTGTCCAATAGTTTTATTGCAGCACCTAAAGTGATGGTCATAAAGGTACCTCCAGCAGCTGAATCCAATAGGTTTCTTGAAGAATAGTTCAATCCTACATAAAAAGTTTAGATGATCATCCAAGCAGTCAGTCCATGAGTGGGACAATCCTTTACCAAAGATTTCATTCTTTCCCAAGCTTGAGCAACATGTTCATTATCAGATTGTTTAAATTTCATTATTTCACTTCTCATAGATATAATCTTAGCAGGAGGATAATCTTTTCCAATAAAAGCATCTTTGCATTTAGTCCAAGAATCAATACTATTTCTAGTTAGGGATAACAAACATTCTTTAGCTTTTCCTCTCAAAGAGAAAGGAAACAATTTAAGCTTAATAATATCTCCATCTACATCCCTATGTTTTTGCATCTCACAAAGTTCAACAAAGTTATTAAGATGAGCAGCAGCATCTTCAGTACCAATACTAGAAAATTGTTCCCTCATAACAAGATTGAGTAAAGCAGGTTTAATTTCAAAGAAAGTAGCTTCAGGAATAGGTGGAGCAATAGGTGTGCACATGAACTCATTATTGTTGGTGCTAGTGAAGTCACACAACTTAGTGTTTTCAAGAGTAGTCATTTTTTGTGTTTTTGATAAAGAAAGCAAATTAGTACAACTATTTTTTGTGTGTTTTTGATAAAAGAAACAAGCAAACAAAGCAGAAATAAACTAAGCAAGACGAAAACAACAAAGTAAAGAGATTGGTTATGAGGGACTCCCCTTGTGAAGGTGTCCTTGACTCCCTGACAACGGCGCCAAAAAGAGCTTGATGATCGGCTCAACACGTCGATCTCGTTGGGGAACCCCAAGAGGAAGGTATGATGAGCACAGCTGCAAGTTTTCCCTTAGTTATAAAACCAAGGTTATCGAACCAGTAGGAGCAAGGAAACACCTCCAAGGTGTTGTTTCGAACTTGGAATCCTGCACAACACAACCACAGAACTTTGCCCCCAACTTACAGTGAGGTTGTCAATCTCACCGGTTTTGCTGAAAACAAAGGATTAAACGTATTGTGTGGAACATAGTAATTGCCTATAGAAAGTAAATAGAAAATAGTAAATAGCTTGTAGATTGATGGTAAAAGAATGGACTGGGGTCCATAGTTCACTAGAGGTGATTCTCCTTAAGATAGATGACATGTTGGGTGAACAAATTACAGCAGGGCAATTAACATACACTGACAAAGCATACATGCATATACTAATAATCTTGACTGTTGGGTTCGCAGCGTAGAAAACAAAAACATTCCTACGATGGGAACTATATGCCAAGATCTATCTACTAGATACAAGCAACAGGTGGATATACATCCATAGAGAACTTACCCTCGAAGACAACAAAGCTTTGTTAACGAGTTGGAACTCGTGGATGATGTAGTCGTACACTTGCCGATCTCAAGATCGTGATGAAGTCCAGCAGGTCCGGCTCCAGCACATCCTTCAGATCCAGCTCCAGCAAGTCCAGCACCACCAAGTCTAGTACCGCAAAGCAGTGGTGCATCCGTGATCGCACACACGTCCGGTACCCCGACAACCTCCGTCCCTCGCTCCAGCAAAGCCGCGGAAGCAACAACTCCTTTCTAGATAAAGCAACCGGGAACATGTATCTCGCTAATCCGAGACCATGGGGGAATAATACTAGAGGGGGAGAGAGATCCTTCACGAGGAGGTGTAAGTAAGAAGGAGTGAGAGGGGGGCCTTTTATAGGAGGATGGGAGGGTGTCCCTTCACCTCCCCCATTCATGTGGTGGTAACCCCCTCCACATTAAAATGCCCCTTCACATTCTCTTTTAAAGTCTCCACTTTAAATGCATTAAATTTCTCCAAATTTAATGCTCTCTCATTTAATAAAAATCTTTTATTAATTTTATTCAGAATTTTGTTAATTACTTTAATTAACAAACATTCACATAAAACCCCTGCAACATTTCAATATTACAAGCAGAACCAATTTCAGCAATTTCACCCGAAACAGTTTTGGTGTCTATTGAAATAATACCAGCGCTTTCTTAAATCTTTATCTGAAACATATTTGCTCCAAATGGTGTCGGTATCCCTTAAGTGTGTCACCCTACGGTTCGCGAATAATGCAGACATGATCGAGACCCCTCTCCGATCAATAATCAGTAGCGGGACCTGGAGATCCGTACAGACTCCCACATATTCAACGATGGCTCTTGTGATCATGTGAACCTTTAACGTCATAACTAAATCCCTTTGTCTCGCGATATATTACATGTCCGAGATTCAATCATTGGCATCCAATTACCTAGTTTGATCTCGTTACCGACATGCACTCTTTTCTCGTTCCCGTGATATAACATTCTAGTGATCACATCACTTGCTTGCAAGCTATTTCAATGTGATATCACCGAGAGGGCCCAGAGTATATCTATCCATCATCGGGTTGGACAAATCCCACTCTTCATCCATGATCCTCAACATAACACCTTCGTAGCCCTGCACCCACCTTTATAGTCACCCTATTACGGTGTGACGTTTGATGTTATCAAGATACTCTTCCGGTGTTAGCAATTAACATGATCTCATGGTCTAAGGAATAAGATTACTTCGTATGATGTTATAGCAATATAAACATAATGACTCTGATCGTAATGCTATACTTCGTATGAATGTTCATCACATCATTCCACCAATTTTGTGACCTCATTATTAACAACATCCAATGTCCATGATCAGGAAATCTTGATCATCTTGTTAATCAACAAGCTAGTTTATATGAGAGGCAGTACTAGGAACTTTGTATTTTGTTTATTAAACACACATGTATTAACGTTTCCAATTAATACAATTATAGCATGCCAAATAAACATTTATCATAAACATGGAATAAGATAATAACCACTTTATTAATGCCTCTCGGGCATATTCCATTCAGTCTCCCACTTGCACTAGAGTCAATAATCTACTTTGTAAACTTGTATATACAACACCTAGGTGTTGAATATACACGTATTCTAGTGGTTAACATAATCTCCAGATCTAGCACTTTCAAGTCCGTGTGTATTTGCATGTCTTTGCATCTCTACGCATCACTCATTCTCAAATGAGATGGAATTGTATAAATTTGGTCCTTTGGTAAGACCTTTAGTTCGTTCGGGTTAAAATATGTTGATATTATTGTCACACAATATATCTTCATAGTATTAGCCCACTTTGAACCACGCCTAGTTTGATAACAAATTACTTAACACAAATGCCCTCCTTTGCTACTACTATAGTAGTTATATACTTAGCCTTTTGTTGTAGTATCCGTCACAATGTCTCAACTTTGGAACTCATCCAAATCCATCATGGAACATCCTTTCAATTACATTGTGCCACCCATAGTCTCAATTGAGATAAATTTAATTTGTATCTTGTGACAAAAATAGTATCAATGTAACACTTTACAATGAACTATGTTTAACTATTTGTCACTTATACATGATATATTCTTAGTTCTTCCAAAGCTCATAAGAATTTCTTTATTATCGTCCAATGATCATCTTATGAATCATTCCGGTATGTGCTCATAACATTTATAGCATAGGACATTGTGGATATATACATATCATGGTATAATCAATCAAAATCTTCATATGATTTTACTCACCAAGTGTTGAAACACTTGAATCTTGATACAATTCTTTCCAGGCAGCAAGAACCTTTCTTGTTGTTTCCATATTGAACTCTTTCAATATCTCATATATGTAAGTCTGGCACAACCATATTTGTGGCTTAATCTATCCATATAGATATTGATGCCAAATATTCTGGGTTTTCCAAGTCTTTCATCAAAATCTTGTTTTAATGAAATTCTTAACTTGTGTCAATACAAGATACATAATTTCCAATCAACAATATGTCCTCTACATAATGTATTAGAAGTATGTCTCAGCGCTCCCACTTAATTTCTTGCAAATGCAAGCATCTTCATCATCTCTGATGAATTTAAACTCTTTTAACAGTTTCATCATGGTGAAGGTTCCAACTCCGCTATGCTTACTTCAACTATTGAAGTTTGCATTCCCTTTTAGCACCCTTTGAATTAACAAAACCCTTCGGAACGTGTCTTGTACATGTCCTAGGTAACCATTCTATTAGAAGAACATTGTTTTGTTTGTTCAACTACCATACATCAAATTATATGTAGTGGTTGCTACATTAATCCGTCAAGACTAAATATCACTATGAAAGATCAAATCTTGTCATAGTCAACTCCCTGAACATTTTTGTAAACTTCTTTCCGACATGTCGACTATTTCATAGATGTTAAACACCCATGTATTATTTGTTTATAGATCCAAACACGACCGATAGGCTTCACGCCTTTCCGGAGGGTCTTCCAAGTTCAGAAACTTGATTTCTTGTGTATGGATACTATCACAGATTCTATGACTTCTAGTCATTTTATGGAGTCAGGGCCCATCATCGCTTCTTTGCATGTAGTCGGTTCATCATTGTCAAAACAATAACGACTTTCTTATCAAATCACACTATTTGATTCTCACTGACCCACACGATTCAATAGGAACTCTAATCTTCGAGATCACAACGTTTGTAATCACGGGAGCCATGAGCATTGTGGCCACCACCGGGACACTTTCCGGCGCTGTGCTACTTAGCATATATAGCTAAGGTTCAACAACCTTATCAAAGTTCTATTGTCCTCCCACTTAAGTTTTCGCGAAAAACTCCTTCTCAAGAAACTTGATGTTCCAAGTAACAAACTCTTTTGTCCTTGGTGCTATGGAGAAATTCCCAACAAATTCTTTGGGATAACCTACAAAGACGTGCTTATCCGACTTTGGTTGTAAACATTTTACTTATGCATATGGTACATTGCAAATGTATCTATAATTTTTGATGTTCCATGCTTGGTTTTATCTACTTTCTTGTGTTTTGTTCCAACTTTGGAGTACTTTCTATACAATTTCTTGGACTAACCTATTAACAAGTGCCACAGTGCTAGTTGCTTGTTTTCTGCTGTTTTTGGTTCCAGGAAAGTCAGAAAATCAATATTCTCAGAATTGGACCGGACAAAAGCCAAAGTTGATATTTTCCCGGAAGACTCACGGAGCCAGAAGGAGAGTCGGAGGGGGGCCACAGGGTGGCCATACCACCCCATGGCACAGGTCCCCCAGGCCGCGCTAGGGCATGGTTTGGGCCCCCTGGCCGCCCAATGACCTTGCCCTCTGGCCTATAAGAAGCCTCCCGAGGCATAAACCCTAAGGAGTCAATCAGAAATCCATGAAAAGTTCCGCAGCACCACCGCCACCGAAGGGGAGATTCGGGGGACAGAAAATCTCTGTTCCGGCACCCTACCGGGATGGGGAAGTGCCACGGAGCCATCTCCATTGCTGATTCCCATGATGAGGAGGGATTAGTTCTCTCTCAAGGCTAAGGGTTCTACCGGTAGCCATGTGTTCATCTCTCTCTATGCATGATCATATTGTGATCATGAGCTTATAATCGATAGATCTATTATGCTACTCAAGTGCTTTAATGAATCTCTGCTCTCCCCATGTGTGTGAAAGTGACAGCGTGCTCACCATGGTGGCACTTAGGCTAGAGATTACAAATACTTGTTATGAGTTATATTTGGAGTTGGATGTCTTTATGAAATTGTGGTGTTTGTTGGAACCATCTAGTGCTCAAGGTGACAGTGTGGGTTTTCTAAATGGGAAAGGCTTACTTTGAGGTGTGCTGTTATAGCCCTACCATCGATTAGAGTGTCCAACTAGAGAGTTGTTAAGGGTAGTATCATAAAGAGAAGATATTTATATGAGAGTGTTCACTAGTGAAAGTATGATCCCTAAGCCTTGTTTCTAAGCATTGATACACCGTTTGCTACTAGATCTGTTACATGTTTGCTTGCTTCCATATTTATTTCAGTTTGTCTTTAGTCTCTTCCACGCCATCAAAGTATTTTCTAGCACCGTTATCTTATATCCATACCACTTGTATTTCACTATATTTTCGCCGAACTAGTGCACCTATACACCTGACAAGTGTATTGGGTGTGTTGGGGACACAAGAGACTTCTTGTATCTTTATTGCAGGGTTGCTTGAGAGGGAATACCTTTGACCACTTCCTCCATGAGTTCGATAAACCTTGGGTGATCCACTTAAGGGAAAACTTGCTGCCGTTCTACAAACCTCTGCACTTGGAGGCCCAACAACTGTCTACAAGAATAGAACTGCATAGACATCAAGCTATTTTCTGGTGCCATTGCCGGGGAGGAAAGGTAAAAAGTATTCACACCGGAGGATTAAAGAAGAAGAACCTCCCACGGCAAACGCCTATTTTCTGGCGCCGTTGCCGGGGAGGTAAGGTAAAAGGTACTCACATCCTCCGGTGTGAGTGCTCGAAGTTATTTCCTTTAGATTCTACAATTTTGTCTTTTGTTTCTTGTTTTCACTAGTTAGGCTTAATGGAAAACAACAACAAAATTAGAGAGCTTTATAATATTTATCTTGAGTTAGGACATGAAGTGTTTGAAGAGAAAATTAAAAAACCTATGGAACTTTATTTGTGTGCTAATAGCAATGTTATTAGTATGAATTCTTTGGACACCATTATTGCTAATGATATGGAAAAGTCTAAGCTTGGGGAAGCTAGTTTTTATGAAAATGATCTTTTTAGTTCCCTAGCTTTGGACGATAGCTATTCTATTGCTTATGATGATACAAAACCTCCAATATATGATGATTACAATGATGAATATGATAATTTCAGTCCACCTACTATTGAGGAATAAATTAATTATGATTAAAATATGCCTCCTATATTTGATGATTATGGTGATGAGAATAATAATGATAGCTATTTTTTCGAATTTGCTCCCACTACAATTAATAAGAATGACTATGTTTATGTGGAGAGTATTAATTCTTTTATGCATGTGGCTCATGATAAGAATGTTTTATGTGATAGTTATATTTTTAATTTTATTCATGATGCTACTCAAAGTCATTATGAGAGAGGGAAACATGGTTTTATGTATCTCAACAATATTAAGTTTCACCTCTTTATGTTGAAATTTTTGAAGTTGCACTTGTTTTGCTTTCCTATGCTTGTTGCTTTGTGCTTTCATCACTTGTTTCTTTACAAGATTCCTATGCATAGGAAGTGGGTTAGACTTAAATGTGCTCTGAGTTTGCTTCTTGATTCTCTCTTTTACTTCAATTCATATTTCTTATGTGAGCATCTTCTTAAACTATCATGCCTAACTTAAAGGCGTTAAAGAAAAGTAATTATTGGGAGATAACCCAAAATTTTTAGATGAGTCTTGGAAGTTATTACTTCAGTAATAAACACTCCTTATCCTTTTTATTTGCTTTTTGTGCCAAGAGTAACCTCTAATGAGAGAGAAGTAATGATTGGGAAAGTTGCTATCCCGAAACAGATTTCTATGATTCACCGTAAATATTCGTGTAAAATCTCTGTACTTCCTTTTGAGGCGTGAATTTTTGTGCTTCTACCCCAGGTTGTTATCTAACTTTCGTTAGTTTAACACTTTTTGTTTTGAGTAACAGAAGGTCTTTAAAAAAATTCGTCTTGACGTGCTAGTCTGTTTTGACAAATTTTTGCCATTTTCTACATTTGCTTCTTGTTGGTTCCTTTTTGAGTTCTTTTGGGAAATTGAGCTTTTTGAGGGAAGTGCTAAAGTAGCTAGTGTTTTAATGGAAGTTTTATTGGTGTTAGAACTGAACCTAAAGACTTATTATCTTGAGTGCACTAATGTTGCTAATAAAGATTGTGTGAAGTTTTGTATGAAGGAAAAATTTCAGGTGTATGGAAGGAATGAGTAATGAGATGAAGGATGGACTAAAGATCAAGCTTGGGGATGCCACGCGTGTCACCCCAAGAAATATCCAAGAAGTACAAGCGTCAAAGCTTGGTGATGCCCAAGGAATCCCCTTCTTCATCAATAAAAATCCTAGGTTTCTTCCAAACGCTTCATTTTTATTGTTTCATGCACAGTTGTGTTGTTCTTGGAGCGTCTTCTTTTTCGTTTCTATTTTGGTTTTCGTTTGCTTTGGTTTGATTACTTTGCTGAATAAATTGGTTGGACCCCCTCTTTCATACATTGGTTTTCAAATAGTTTGGTCTGGATTGGAAAAGAGTAGGAAAGTTCATGCTTAAGTGGTAAAGAGAGCTTGTTTTTGACTGTGGCCTATGCTTTGTCATGCTTGATGTTGTTTTGGCTTTATGCTTAGTATTATTTGCTATAGCATGCCATGTTATAAACAATTGAGATTGCTTAATGTGCCTTGGATGAATCATGCGTTGTTTTAGCATATTAAAGCATAGTATAGTGGTATTCTCCTTTGATGCTTTATTCGGGTTGACTTGGCAGATGCTCACACCATGTTATGACTATATAAAGTCACCATAGCCTTTATGATCCTTTAGTTTTCAACTTTTAGTATCACTTTATGCTTTGATCAATGATGTTTTGTCGCTCTGCATGATTATGGCCATTATTGCTCTCTTAGTTTGTCGCTCCTAGTCTTTTGCTAGCCTCCACAACCAAGTATGAGTTCCACTCATGCATCCAACTCCCTAAACCAAGTTATTCCAAAGAGTCCACCATACCTACCTACTAGCTTATGCTATTCCAAGTATATTCATGCTTTTGTTTACCTTCCAAATTAAACTTGTTATGAGAAAACTAGTGATTAAAGCTTTCACGAACTTGATGGCGCACTTTCCTTTCTTGCCCTTAATAAACTTGAACCATTGTGTCTTATATGTTTTTTATGCTTGCACTTATTTGTTGGGAATTAGCAGAACCACGCTTTCATGGGGAATGCTTTCAACATTGCACTTGGTACTTGTGCCTAGTTGATATCATGCTCTTTTCTATATGGATGTCGTCGGTGTGAAATGAAAGGGGAGCTTGTAAGTCCATGGACTTATGTATATGTGTTAGAGAAACGCCTAGGCCGCTGGTCTAATCCATGCTGACATGGTGGAAACCTGCAGCATAACCATAATGAGTTGTCTATGAAGCATTCTTCTTATAAAAAAAGAGTCCTATATTGAGAAACACGAGAAAAAGAAAAAAAAGAGATTATAAAAAGTGGAAAGAGAGAAAAAAGCACCATATTCCCATGGTAAATAAGAAGATTGCTGAGACGCTCGTTGTCTGCTTGCCTTGTCATTTTGATATGGGGATTCTTCCGTATCATCGGGCAAGGGGTATCCCTTTGGCGGTTCTCTATGATACACATGTACTTACAATGACAAGAACTTACCGGTGACTAAACTTGAGTAGCATGAGGAGCGGCCGTCGTATACAAGGGACATGAGATTTCTGACTTATACTTCGTCAAGCATGTACACCATAGTTTGTTCACTCTAACCTTAATCACTTCAAGATGCTTATGATAGGGGCAATGGGAGCTGAAAGCTATAAGTACCATAATTTTTAGAAGCTCTTTATGAGACTTGAATCCCTACTTCCTTCTATGAAGGCCTTTCTTCCACCATTATATATTGAATCTCCACCTTCTACCTTTATGCACCTACTTTGAGAGCATAGTGGCCATTCTTAGTTCTATGTGCATTGTCCCAAGACTAGTTGATTGATGCATAACTTGATATTGCTTGCTTTAAACTATTTGTATCTAGTCACTCTTATGAACTTTGAAGGTATCCTATGCATTTATATTTGCTGCTCTATTGAGGGACAAGCTGAATACTATTATGCTATGTTTTCTTTATGTGAAACAAACAAACGTCTTGCAACGCATTGTTATTCATGAATCTTTTGTTTGTGCCTTTTCATGTTACAACATAGTTTCTTTGTGTTATTGCCAGAACTTTGTCTTTCATGTTATGATTGAAGTACTATCATCCCAACTTTGAATGTTTTACAAATACTTTGATCAAGTCTTTGATGGTGCATATCACCTTAAAAATTATTCTTTCTTTTTATCACTTACCTACTCGAGGACGAGCAGGAGTTAAGCTTGGGGATGTTGATACATTGCAAATGTATCTATAATTTTTGATGTTCCATGCTTGGTTTTATGTACTTTCTTGTGTTTTGTTCCAACTTTGGAGTACTTTCTATACACTTTCTTGGACTATCCTATTAACAAGTGCCACAGTGCTAGTTGCCTGTTTTTTGCTGTTTTTGGTTCCAGGAAAGTCAGAAAATCAATATTCTCAGAACTGGAACGGACAAAAGCCAAAGTTTATATTTTCCCGGAAGACTCACGGAGCCAGAAGGAGAGTCGGAGAGGGGCCACAAGGGGGCCACACCACCCCATAGCGTGGGTCCCCCCAAGCCATGCCAGGGAATGGTGTGGGCCCCCCTGGCCGCCCACCGACCTTGCCCTCTGGCCTATAGGAAGCCTCCCGAGGCATAAACCCTAAGGAGTCAATCACAAATCCACGAAAGGTTCCGTAGCGCCGCCGCCACCGAATGGGAGATTCGGGGGATAGAAAGTCTCTATTCCGGCACCCTGCCGGGACAGGAAGTGCCCCCGGAGCCATCTCCATCGATCTCCACCACCACCTCCATCACCATTGCTGATTACCATGATGAGGAGGGAGTAGTTCTCTCTCAAGGCTAAGGGTTCTACCGGTAGCTATGTGTTCATCTATGTCTCTATGCATGATCATATTGTGATCATGAGCTTGTAATCTATAGATCTATTCTGCTACTCAAGTGCTTTAATGAATCTCTGCTCTCCCCATGTGTGTGAAAGTGACAGCGTGCTCACCATGGTGGCACTTAGGCTAGAGATTACAAATACTTGTTATGAGTTATATTTGAGTTGGATGTCTTTATGAAATTGTGGTGTTTGTTGGAACCATCTAGTGCTCAAGGTGACAGTGTGGGGTTTTCTAGATGGGAAAGGCTTACTTTAAGGTGTGTTGTTATAGCCCTACCATCGATTAGAGTGTCCAACTAGAGAGTTGTTAAGGGTAGTATCATAAAGAGAAGATATTTATATGAGAGTGTTCACTAGTGAAAGTATGATCCCTAAGCCTTGTTTCTAAGCATTGATACACCATTTGCTACTAGATCTGTTACATGTTTGCTTGCTTCCATCTTTATTTCAGTTTGTCTTTAGTCTCTTCCACGCCATCAAAGTATTTTCTAGCACCGTTATCTTATATCCATACCACTTGTATTTCACTATCTTTTCGCCGAACTAGTGCACCTATACACCTAACAAGTGTATTAGGTGTGTTGGGGACACAAGAGACTTCTTGTATCTTGATTGCAGGGTTGCTTGAGAGGGAATACCTTTGACCACTTCCTCCCTGAGTTCGATAAACCTTGGGTGATCCACTCAAGGGAAAACTTGCTGCTGTTCTACAAACCTCTGCACTTGGAGGCCCAACAACTGTCTACAAGAATAGAAGTGCGTAGACATCAGCATAACATACCAAAATTTAAGAAAAGACAATTTGGGTTTTATCCCAAACCATAACTTATATGGTGTCATTTCAATGGATCACGATGGTCCTCTTTTCAGTGTAAAAGCAGGAGTCTCTAAAGCTTTAATCCTTAAAACATAATGGCAGTTTTATAAATGACACCTTTGATCTTACCATGTCAAACATGGTTTGATTTCATTTCTCGAATATGCCATACTCCTATGGTTTATCGGGAAACACAAATCATGGAACAATTCCTCAAATCTTAAGTGTTTTGCTAAACATGTAACTCAAATATCTTCCTTTATGATCAAATCATAAGCTCTTTTATTTTCTTGTTACAATGATTTTTCACTTCATCTTGAAATACTTTGAATAACTTTCAAATGTTTCATACTTCTTCCTTAGTAAGTAAATATATATATATATATATATATATGTTCACTCAAATTTCTAGAGAAAGCATATGAAGCAAAAAGATCCATCGCATATGGCTACATATAATGGACTATATACATCAATATGTATAATATCCGATAAGTTAGTCACCCGTTCCTCTTTGGCCTATGGACGGAGTTTCAATTATCTCAAGGAAAGTCTCACAAGCGTTAGTTGATCAAAATCAAAGACTCCGAAAATCCATCAACATGGAGTTTCTTCATGTTTTCTTTCCAATATAATTTAAACAACGATGTCACTTCATAAGTGATCTTTCAATCATTTGTCTTGCGACATTTTAGCAATAGTGTTTATGGATGTGATTTCTCCCACTAGACTTGTAAAAGTTCATCCATCCTTTATGGAATATGGTAATTATTTGAACCACCATTGTTTTCATAATACAGGAACAAAATAACAATTATTAAAAACAAATCTTGAAGGCTAGTTTTGACGACAACGAAAAACACAATAAAACTTTATTTGTTTTTGACGAACATCATCACTTATTCTCTTGCTAGTTGCTTAGGCCATTGCAGTTCATGAATTGCGTTGTCCTGTATGACACTTCATACCAACCAATTCGGTATCCAATACCTCAAAACCACATTGTTTAACAAGCAAGGAATACAACCATAACATGTATATCTTCTATATACCTAATCTGGACATTTCCAACTTTTTCTTTTCTGCCAAATATTTTATAGATTCTCTTTCAGCAATTCCTTTTCCTTTTAAAAGAATCTATCAACATCAATAGTGGTGTCATTCTCATGACACATAGTACAAAGCATGTATAGTCAAATACTAATACCTTTGGACTTGCACTTTGAAGTGGATCACCATCATCAAATGTTTGGCATTCTTTCAAAAATCCATTCTTTAGTAATCTTTTAGTGTAGTAAACATTTTAGTTACATCTTCTATTCATCCTTATCATGACAACTTTCATGATCAAGCTACTATAGCCTGTAAGGAAGAATCGCGAGTATAATGTTAGTTCCCAAAACCTTTTTGGGAGATCTGAATGTTTAGCATCTCCATCCTTCACAAATTCTCATACAACATGAGAACATGTATTTTGCTAAATTATACTCTATCATAATGCAACCAAAAACACTGTTTCAGATATCACAATATCTTTCACACACGATGGTTTCTGAAACAATTTTCAGTTCCTATATAATCTTGATATTAAAACAACTTTTGAATATCAATAATCATGGAGGCAAACATGATAATTTAGATACTAACATTAGAATTCTTACTCTTGATTTAATACTACTTAACTTCATGGAGTAAATGGAGTTTGCTGAAAGTTTGCAATAGGACTTATAAACTTTAAATTGACATTCAAAACAATACGATACCAACTCGTAAAGTAAATATCTAGAATTCTATAGTTCTATTATCTCAATGAAAACTAAGCATAAGGTAGTGAACAGACACCAATGACTGCAACAAATTATGCAAATTCACTTCGATTTAGTTTATGACAAATTGAGTTTGACTAATCCAAATTAGAAATGAACTCCCACTAAAAAACGACATCCCTCGTGCCTTTTTGGTGATTACATGAACCAAATCCACTACACCAAGTCCTATCATCACGTGAGTTGATGTAGCTTCAAAGGTGAGCATCTATATGGGCATCATATCAACTATATTGTAACACCCTCGGATCGGCCCTATGCAAGTTTTAGCCCTTTCCGCCAAACCCGCATAGAAACGATTCAAGGACGCCCACCAAGCACTGTCGTGCGGGTGGAAAAACGAAGTAATACCATTACACAACAGTCCTCGATGGGACCCACAAAACATATATATACAGCAGCGACTCCATGAGTCAAGAATACAGATATAATATACAAAGATCCAAATCACCTTGAAAACGATAGAGCGTCCGACTACGGACAAGATGAAAATGGGGCTAAGAGCCCTGAAGAATAATCAATGGCGTCCATAACCCTGCCCAGGCCAAGCCGGAAGGGTAACCCTGCTAACGACGGTGATCTCAAACCTGCTAAAACAAAAAGGGGTGCCGACAAAGGGCCAAGGAAAAAGAGGAGCGTCAGTATTGAGGCCAGTACATGGCGAGGCTAGAATTCGGCGGCTCTCGCCTACATAGGTATGGTGGACTGAAGCAGCAGTGCAGCAGCACTAAACAACCTATAGAGACTTGGTACAACTGGCGGTTATCAGAGAGGGATAAGAAAGACCTATTCGGATCCAACCTGAAGCTAACACCAAAGAAACCCATCCTGGTATTTCCCCCTCGAGACCAAACGAGGAAGTCGGACCAAGGAACTCACACAGTTGGCAATTTTACTCATTCCATTATAGTTGCAGCATTTACTAATCAGATATAGATAGCATGAGTCATCCTAAAGCATAAGTAGTGGGCAGTTTTAGTTAACATTCCGTTATAGTTGGAACATTACTAGTCAGACATACTTGTCCTGAGGAATCCCAAAACCCAGCAATTGTTGGCACTTTTATCACATTCCATTGGAGTTGCAATACTTAATAAGCAGGTACATCATGTCACCAAACAACCCCAGATCCACCAGTTGTTGGCATTTTAATATCCATTCCGTGATAGTTGAATCTGATTACTAGTCATATATTAAGTCAAGTTTATAGCACTACTTTAGTTATGCTTGTCTATGATCGAGATACTGTGCTCCAAGTCGTCCATAACCACGGACACGGCTTTCAGAAAGTTTTACCCCGCAGGGGTGCACAAATAGCAACACACACTCGATCAACCTCGGAAAAACCAACTCAAAACCCAACGAGGCATTCACAACAAAGCGATCACAGGATTCAGAAATATTTCAGGGGGCCACCCCCCTAAGCTACCCGCTACGAAGTTGGCCGGCTCCGAAACGGACCCAGGGTTTGTGACAATGGCTGTAAACGACCGGGAACCCGAAAGTGTGACTGGGCTTGTCGATACCGCGAAAACATTCCACGATCCTAAACAGTACAGGTGCTCCACGCACAATCTTAAATAAAGCAGTAAACATGGCATAAGTACAGGATAGTAATAAAGCCCCAAACTACTTGTGGCCCCAAGAAATAGAAATGAATCAAGCTCTGGCTCAGGGGGGGTCCATAAGGCCTCCCGGATGTGGATAGTGCGAATAGTCAAGGAACAGGTATCAAGTACTCGGGGTCCTACGGGACACAATTGAGCGTGGAAGAACCAAATAACATCTATTGCCCACCGGTGCCGCTGCATTAGTTATATCTAGCAATTTAATAGTTGTGTTTAAAGTCATGATCATCTCCACGACAAACATCTTCCAGCATTCCGACAACTGTGGTACTTGACAACACGAGATCGCACCTGAGCAAGCAACTACGACTCGCAAGGCCATATAACTACCAAACACAGGTAATAGGAGGTGTCCAAGGCAATATAGAGGCAGCACGGGATATAACTGGTGTACGGGAACTAAAGCATCGTGACACGGATAGCAATAGATCAACAGGAGGAAGTAAAGACTATAAATGCAAAATAGGTAGAAAGGGGGAGAATGCTCGCCTGGGAAATACTGCCGACGGATCATATCCGGAGAACTTGTCGATACTCGCATCAACTCATCGGCCTAATTCGCGAAGAAGCAAACACTAGAAGAAACACCGGATGCAATATTTAATACCACGGCAGAAGATCCGGCATGATCATGATATGATGCAGATGCGGTGCAATTAGGCAGTATTAAGTGGAACCGGGGTCCTGACAATTAATTAGGCGGTTCAAGTTATTTATCTACCCCACAAATTAAATGTTGTATTAATAGGGCGAAGCATGGCATCGGTTCGCTACACAAATTTAAATGGAGTCCGGAATAAGACAAAGATATCCCGCATATAGACTCCATATTTAATTATGATGTGAATTGACTATACAACCCGGACCCGCGAAGATATGTATGCAAGTATGTATAATTGATATGCAACAATTTATATAGATGTCAATTTATAAAATAGGGCTCGGAAAAAGGGGTCACACATCTGGGTTCAGAAGATCTTGAGTTCTGGGGGTTCAGGGGTTCAGGGTCTCAGGGTTAGACGGGGACGGTGTGGACGGTTCGGCGGGATCGGTCTTCGGAGGTCGTCGCATGACTTGGTTTGGCGACAGGGGCGCATCGGCCTCGCCCTGGTCGGTGTCGATCTTGTCGTCGCGAAGATCTTGTCGGGTCCGCGTATCGGGTCGGTCTTGGCATCCGGGGCGAAGTACTTGTCGTATTCGTGGCAATCTTGGCGGTCTTCGGATCCGGGCCTCGCATCCGGGAAGGAGTACTTGTCGCATCTGTGGATCGGTCCGCGGGGTCGAAGAACTTGGCACGCCAGGGTTCGGTCTTCGGACTCGGGAAGAAGAGCTCGGTGTTCGCGTCAAAGGTCTTGTCGATGGTTCCTCGGGTTCATGCGGCTCCTCAAGGCGAACTTGCCGATGGGTCGGATCGGAAATCTTGTTAGTGGTTGAGGGCGATCTTGGATCTGGTAAGGATGGTCTTGGTGGTGTCCGTGATGGACCTCTAGGGGTTCCATGTAGAAAAACCACATGGTGCGGCATTGGATCGGTGCATCATCATCCAAGGTCCAAGAAGAATCGCTCAATCCCCCATCTTTACATCGGTGTTTTTGGGTGGCTCCATACCACAACACACACCACAACAAATTCGACAGAGCATCACCGTGTCCTTGGGTCATGGATTCTACAGAGGACACGCATGGGCGACCAAAACAGAGGCGTGCATGCGGCGCTCGAGCAAGGCAGGCGAGCGGCAGGAGCTTGTAGTAGGCCGCGTTCGGGGACGCGCTTGGGGAGGACGTCGGGGCGGCTTGCAGCTCGGCAGCCGGGAGGGAGCTCGAGGCCACGGCACCACGGGGTGGCGACGCTGCTCAAGGTGAGGAGGAGGGCCGACGGCGATGCTCGATTGGGCCGAAGGCAAGGGAGCGCCGGCGAGCCTGGGCGGAGCGGAGGCGCCTGGGAGGAGGAAGGCTGCGCGGTCGATGGCGGCTGGAGGCAGAGCGGAGGCGGCTCAAGGGGCTGGACGAGGGACGAGGAAGGGGCGACGGGGTCGGCGGGGAGCACGGAGGCACGGATGACGGCCAGCGATGAGGGCGACCGGCGGCGCGGCGGCGGGCCCGAGGTGGACGAGTTCGCCGCAGAGGGAGGGACGCGAGGCGGGCTCCGGCGATGGGGCTCGAGAGTCACGGCCAAACGCGGGAGGAGGGGCGGTCGGCGGGCTCGTGGAGGCGGAGTGGAGAAAGCAGGGCGGCGGCGGGGCCAGGTGAGGCAGGGCATCGGGGTGAGGAAAAAGAGGGGCGAGGGGAGAGAGAGAGAGAGGCGCGGGCGCGTGTGGGGTGGGGCCGGGTGCGGGAGTGCGTGCAGGTGGCCGATGTGGGCGGTTGAGTGGGGAGGGGGCCAAGGTGGCGTGCGTGTGTTGTGTGTGCGGTTTGGGGTGGGCACTGTGTGTGTGTTGTGTGGAGAGGAGGTGGAGGAAGCGGTGAGGTGGCAGGCTGTGGTTGGCCGGGGTGATGTGGAGGAGGGCTGGGTAGGATAGGGTGGGTTAGGTTACGGATTAGACTAGGTTTTAGTTAGGGCTTGGAGGTGGCCGGCCGGGCTTTCGGCCTGGCGGGCTGCCTCCTTAAAAATAAACAAATAATTTTATTTATTAAAAACAAGGCTTTTGCAAACCGTATTTAGACAAACCAACATATTCCGGCGGCCCGGGTTTTATATTTGAATAAAGGCTAGGTATTTAGAAAACAGAAATAGGGTTTTTCGAAAATGGTTTTCAGACAACAGATGCATGATGATGATGATGCTCAAATGCAATGTGGCATGATGACATGAGCATGCAGTCATGATGATGCGCAACACAAAAACACCGCGATTTTCTAGTAGTGGTTTTAGCGGGATGCCACATATATGACTCACTGTAAATCAGATATTGACTATAGTAGGAGAGACAGACACCCGCCAGCCACTTATGCAAAACAAGTTGCATGTCAGTCGTAGAACCGGTCTCATGTATGATGACATGTAAGGTTGTTCCGGGCCGCTTCATCCCACTATGTCACGAATATCCAAAATACATAGAAGATGCAATAACATGATCACCATCGCCCACCTATAAACATATGTGTACTACCCATGCAAAGCACCTACGCATAGATCAGGCTCTAATACCATTGTTGGGTTCGCAGCATAGAAAAAAAATAAAATTCCTACGATGGCAACTATACGCAAAGATCTATCTACTAAATAAAAGCAACGGGCGGATATACATCCATAGAGAGCTTACCCTCGAAGACAACAAAGCTTTGTTAACGAGTTGGAACTCGTGGATGATGTAGTCGTACACTTGCCAATCTCAAGATCGTGATGAAGTCCAGCAGGTCCGGCTCCAGCACGTCCTTTAGATCTAGCTCCAGCAAGTCCAGCACCACCAAGTCCAACACCGCAAAGCAGCGGTAAATCCGTGATCGCACACACGTCCGGTACCCCGACAACCTCTATCCCTCGCTCCAGCAAAGCAGCGGAAGCAGCAACTCTTTTCCAGATAAAGCCACCGGGAACATGTATCTCGCTAATCCGAGACCATGGGGCAATAATACTAGAGGGGGAGAGAGATCCTTCACAAGGAGGTGTGAGTAAGAAGGAGTGAGAGGGGGGCCTTTTATAGGAGGAGGGGAGGGTGTCCCTTCACCTCCCCCAGTCATGTGGTGGTAACCCCCTCCACATCAAAATGCCCCTTCACATTCTCTTTAAAGTCTCCACTTTAAATGCATAATTTCTCCAAATTTAATGCTCTCTCATTTATTCAGAATTTTGTTAATTACTTTAATTAACAAACATTCACATAAAACCCCCTGCAACATTTCAATATTACATGCAGAACCAATTTTAGCAATTTCACCCGAAACAGTTTTGGTGTCTATTGAAATAATTCCACCGCTTTCTTACATCTTTATCTGAAACATATTTTCTCCAAATGGTGTCGGTATCCCTTAAGTGTGTCACCCTACGGTTCGCGAATAATGCAGACATGATCGAGACCCCTCTCCGATCAATAATCAGCAGCGGGACCTGGAGATCCGTACTGACTCCCACATATTCAACGATGACTCTTGTGATCGTGTGAACCTTTAACATCGTAAATAAATCCCTTTGTCTCGCGATATATTACATGTCCGAGATTCGATCATTGGCATCCAAATACCTAGTTTGATATCGTTACCGACATGCACTCTTTTCTCGTTCCCGTGATATAACATTCTAGTGATCACATCACTTGCTTGCAAGCTATTTCAATGTGATATCATCGAGAGGGCCCAGAGTATATCTATCCATCATCGGGTTGGACAAATCCCACTTTTGATCCATGAGCATCAATATAACACCTTCGGAGCACTGAACCCACCTTTATAGTCACCTTGTTACGGTGTGACATTTGATGTTATCAAGATACTCTTCCGGTGTTAGCAATTAACATGATCTCATGGTCTAAGGACTACTTCGTATGATGTTATAGCAATATAAACATAATGACTCTGATCGTAATGCTATACTTCGGATGAATGTTCATCACATCATTCCACCAATGTTGTGACCTCGTTCTTAACAACATCCAATGTCCATGATCAGGAAACCTTGATCATCTTGTTAATCAACAAGCTAGTTTATATGAGAGGCAGTACTAGGAACTTTGTATTTTGTTTACTAAACACACATGTATTAACTGTTCCAATTATTACAATTATAGCATGCAAAATAAACATTTATCATAAACATGGAATAAGATAATAACCACTTTATTATTGCCTCTCGAGCATATTCCCTTCATTGACTCCTACGAGATTTGATTGGGCATTACAACATTATACATAGACCGTAATCCAACTACATCTATGACTAATAATCCACCTTCAGGTTATCATCCGAACCCCCTCTAGTATTAAGTTGCAAGCAATAGATAATTGCATTAAGCAAAGTGTGTAAAGTAAACAATATGATTGTTCTATGAACAAAGGGTTGTTGTTTTCTCCCTAGTAGCAACAGAACATCTAGTACCTTAGAGATTTCTATCACTTCCCTAGATTCCTAGAGGCATGAACCCACTATCGAGCATAAATACTCCCTCTTGGAGTTGTTATCATATACTTGGCCAAGATAGCTACAAACAACGGAAAGCATGCAAGATCACAAATAACATAGACTTGACATAATCAATAATCAATCTGAAATAGCATCTCAATATCCATCGGATCCCCGTAAATGCAACATGTAGATTACAAATAGATGATCTTGATCATGAACGGAGCTCACAAGATCTAGACATGGTAGCACAAAGGAGAAGAACCAACCATCTAGCTACTACATGGACCCATAGTCTAGGGATGAACTACTCACGCATCACACCAGAGGCAGTCATGGTGATGAAGAAGGCCTCCAGGTTGATCTCTCCCCTCCGGCAAGGTGTCGGGAAGAGCTTCAGATCCCTCCTGATCTAGGGATGGAGATGGCGGCGGCTACAAACTCTTTCGTGGAATTTTGATCGGGCACTTAGGTTTTTCGTCTTGGAGGAAATATATAGGCGAAGGGGCAAGGTTGGTGGAGTACCAGGGGGCCCACACCACCTGGTGGCGCAGCTAGGGCTGGCCACGCACCACCAAGTGTGGCCACGCTAGCTCCCCTCTTTGTCTCCCCTCCGGACTCCGTGTTCCTTCTGGTGAAATATTGATTTGGGCTTTTGTCGGGTCCAATTCCGAGAATATTTCCTTACTAGCTTTTCTGAAACCAAAAACAACAGAAAACAGGCAACTGACACTGTGGCATCTTGTTAATAGGTTAGTTCTAGAAAATGTGTAAAAATACTCCAAAGTGTGGAAAAACATAAGAGAGTAGATATAAAACAAGCATGGAACATCAAAAATTATAGATACGTTTGCAATGTATCATCTCCAGCATGTGGCCTCAGATCAGGAACATTGCCACTCTCGATCTTTAAGCCTCACAAGTCTTCCACACCTCATCCTCCTGCTTGACTAGCTGTCTTCAAGTCTTGCTCGCCTTCCATGCCCCATCCTCCCTCTCGGCTTGCTTGACTTGATACTGCCCTTAATGCTCTTTGTTCTTTGACACCATCAACCTGATCAAGACACAAGCATCCTCCAACTGCAACTGACGGTATACCATGCATATCACCCACAACAGGCAGAACAAATTCCTGTAGCCATGTATCCAAATAAGCTGAATACACATGAGTATGCACTCAACTGGAACAATTGTCCATAGGCTGTTTGACGATACCCATAGACTATTTCATGAACTTAGCATAAATTTTTCCGCAAATCGGATACTCGGATATGAGTACTTCGGAAACACCGATCCTCCAGATACTCTGGTTGGCAGACGCTGGAGATTTTGGCCCAGGTTCGTCGCGAATTTTATGATCATGTTTTTCCTCCTAGACTCTCCACGTGCCGCCACAGAAACCAATCTGAGATGAACGCCTTTTTCTCCCTTGATGCTGCTGACAACCTCCTCAATCTTCACCAACAGTATAGCAAAGGATTACTGATGGCTATGAAATATAGCCATCTATGTCCACATTTAAAATAGATATTATTCATATTTTTGATGAAATATCTCTCTAAACCCTACCACTAATGCCTAATGATCAAAGGGGTATGCAATCCTTTCTTTATATTTTTCCCTACATAGATAATGACGTTTTATGATGGGAATCACAACATTAAAGTCAAAGTTATGAGATTTCCAACAACTCGAAGAAACCTAGGGTCGTGAAGTGGAGACACACGCTTTAACGACCAACTATACAACATGAACAAAATTCCGACCGTATAGTTCCGGTCGTATAGTTGCCATCGACACCGCTAGGTCAAACAGAAGAACTTTTGTGAAGGGACCCCTATATAAATAGGCTTCAGGCAATGAGAAACAGCCTCGCCAGATCGCCAGCAGCCCCCAGAAATCTGCATCCACCATACCGAAGAGCCGCTGGAGGAATAGACTTAGATCTAATCTCCAAACCCTTCTCCACCACCATAGCCATATTCCACCACTTGTAATAGTAGATCTCATCTTCGATTGGCAACATTGTAAGACTATTTGATATCAATCTCATGATTTCCATTGCAATGTTTATGATTGTTGATTTCATCTCTATGCGTGAGTAATTCTCTTTGGGCTATGGGCTTTGGCCTAGCCATGTAGCTTTTGTGCATGTTATTTATCATAGATGGGATCATGTATTAGTTTATATGACATGATGATTATTGTATCCTCTCATTCCTCAATCCAAGGACTTGTCAGGTACCCAAGACCCCGAGGATTGAGCCAGGTATAGGGAGTATGAGTAATGACTAATCTGCAGGTTGGGAACCCTAGTGGCAGAAGGGGTAGTACGACTGTATGTGAGGGATTTACTTGGGATTAACGGTGACGTCACTATGCATATCATTACTTATCTTTCATCTATGTATGAGACTAGTAGGTTATTGCTATAAGCGGTTGCAGAGGCAATAGCAATTATGGATGCACTGCCCACATATAATTATCTTGCTCTAACAATTACATGCATACGTTATTATTATCTTTTATTCCCATCAGATGTTTTTCATAGCTACAGGTGAAAGACAACAAACTCTTGGTCCAGTAAAACACAAAAAGAATTCTAAAACTCCCAAAGGTCCGTTAAAGTAACTTCACTATGCTTTCTGCTTCCCAAGGATTCGATAATCTAGGTCTACTAGCGAATCCGGATCGAAGGTACCAATTACCCAATGTTATCCACTACAAAATTGAACAGAAATAGTTGACAACAAATCAACTTGCACTGTGATCAACCTAGAGCTCTGATACCAAGATGATATGGGGTGGCCCGATCTTCTCGGTAAGCGAGGTTGATATATGATGACAGTGGGTGGAGATAACTTGTATGCTACTCACAAACCTCTCGATTGATCCCTGATGCCAATGCAACAACTCTCAACCCTTGTAGATATTCGCACCTTCACACACTTGCGCATGTAGCCACCAACCACGAAGCAGTTTGCAGTCTACTAATTCCCAATGGAATAGGAGATCACACGAAACTTGCAATTGCATAAATCCCAATGGATCAACTAATCACACTTGATTGATAGTAGAAAATACAACAGATCGATATGAATTGGTGTAGGGGTTCAATTGGATGCAAGTAGCAACTCAACGAATCTAGGGTTTACTTTAAATGTTGTCTCTACTTAGCTATGGGGGTGTCCTAGGACTTATAAGGGAGGCTAGGGCGGCCATAATAGAAAACATGAACATGTCCGACTCTAGCTAATACGTTTGGATCGGACGAACCTGTGTGGAGACAGACATTCCGGTGTAGATGGGTTGGACACTCTAGTCGGTCGGACATTCTAGGCGATGCACACCGGACAGTCCGGTCCGGCGGAAACTTTCAAAGTTTCCGTCAGGATTCCGGGTAGCTTCTGATTTGGCCTTCTAATTGGCAACCACCAGGCCCATCTTGGGAAGGCCGGATTGTCCGGGTGGTGTGCGCCGAACACTCCGGTTTCCACAGAAATCTTCATGTCATCCTTGATGATCTTCTTCTCTTCCAACAAGCCTCTCTCCCGCTACTCCCTCGTGCATCCTTGGATGATCATCACATTGAGCTCCTCGCCATCCACCCTCGCCTTCCCGCTGGCGCTAGTATGATGGATATTAAATCTAGTCAAATAATAACACAATGATTTAGGTAGTATAAAGTTCTTATAAATGAAAGTATCATACTCAACTAGGAATGAATTCACCTTGTGAAATTTTTCAATGAAGCTCAATATTTCCTTCCAGCATAAACTAGCAGAATCATCGGTTCTTCTTCAACTTTTTCTTCATTTGGAGCTTCATTTTCTTCATTACCACTTTTAGTTTCAGCATCAGAAATAGATATACTATTAGGATCTATAGCAGGTTCAGAGGGTTCTACAATATTTTTATGTTTCTTTTTCCTTTTCTTACGAGTAGAGCCACTATTTTCAGTTTGTTGAGAATCCTTCTCAATTCTTTTGGGATGCCCCTCAGGATATGGAGGATCCTGGGTACCAGCACCACTTCTAGTTCTAATTTCATAAGCATGTTTTGTTGGAGATATGCCCAAGAGGCAATAATAAAGTGGTTATTATTATATCTTTATGTTTATGATAAATGTTTACATCCCATGCTATAATTGTATTAACCGGAAACATTAATACTTGTGTGTTTTGTAAACATAAAAGAGTCCCTAGTAAGCCTCTTGTTAAACTAGCTTGTTGATTAATGGATGATCATGGTTTCCTGATCATGGACATTGGATGTCGTTAATAACAAGATCATATCACTAGGAGAATGATGTGATGGACACACACCCGTAGTAAGCATAGCATAAGATCAAGTCATTAAGTTCGTTTGCTATAAGCTTTAAAATACATAGTAACCTAATCCTTCGACCATGGGGTTATGTTAATCACCATCACCGGATGGGTACTTTGATGACATCAAACACCGCTTCGTAACTGGGTGGTCATAAAGGTGTCATTGGGTATTCTGAAAGTATGTGTTGAAGCGCATGGACCAAGATTGGGATTTGTCCATCCATATGACGGATAGATATGCTCTAGGCCCTCTCGGTGGAATGTCATCTAATTAGCTTACAAGCATGTGACTGGGTCACAAGGGATGACATAACATGGAACGAGTAAAGAGTACTTATCAGTAACAAGGTAGAACTAGGTATGGAGATACCGACGATCAAACCTCGGATAAGTAGAGTATCGCGTGACAAAGGGAATTGGTTTCGTATGTTAATGGTTCTATCGATCACAAAGTCATCATTGAGTATGTGGGAGCCGTTATGGATCTCCAGATCCCGCTGATGGTTATTGATCGGAGAGGTGTCTCCATCATGTCTGCATATTCACGAACCGTAGGGTGACACACTTAAGGTTCGAAGTTGTTTTAAGTAGATATGGAATGTGCATTGGAGACCGAATGTTGTTCGGAGTCTCGGATTGGATTCGGGACATCACGAGGAGATCCGGAATTGTCCGGAGAATAAGATTCATATATTGGGGATCATTTTCTAAGTTAGGAAATGTTCCGGAGTATTTGTATGAGGATTCTAGAAGGTTTCGGAATGTTCCGGAAGGTTCTGGAAGATTTCTTGGAGTTTGCTTGAAAACCAAGAAAGGATCAAGGAGTCCTTGTGGGGCAAGACAAGGAGTCGTGGGGGAGGAGGACTCCTCCCCCCTCCCAATCCGCCGGCCAAGGAAGGGAGGGGAGTCCTACTAGGACTCCCCCTCCCATGGCGCCTCCCTCCTTTAAATAGAGGGGTGGAGGCGCCACCCCCTGGCCCCTCTCCACTCTTGCCCTAGCCGCCTCTCTCCTCCTCCTTTCTTCTACTCAGGCTTAGGCGAAGCCCTGCAGAATTCTCTACTCCACCACCACCACCACACCGTCGTGCTGCTGGGATTCCGTGGAGAAGATCTACTACCTCCGCTGCTCGCTGGAACGGGGAGAGGAAGGTCTGCTTCGACTCCGCACGTGTGACCGACTGCGGAAGCGCTGCCGGAACGCGGCGCCGGAAGGATCGTCTACTCGATCTTGAGATCGGCAAGTGATCGACTACATCAACCACGAGATCCGAATCTCGTAACGCTTTCGGATCTACAAGGGTTAGTACAAATCTATCTCGTTGCACATGTCTAATAGATTAGATCTTGGCTTTTATCTAGATTAGATCTGGGTTTTGTTCGTTCTTGCGGTAGAAATTTTTTGTTTTCCATGCTACGAACCCATCATGTTTTTCTTTAGCAGCGTTAACTAGCAAGTCTTTTGTACTTTAATGAGTTGATCTATTTGAGTTTGAACCATTTGAAAGTGTTTAACAATCATTTTAACATCATTAGAGGTTCTTTCCACAATATGTTTCAACTCAACAATAGCTCTAGTGTTTTCCATTAGATGATTTTGAACCCTTTTATTAAAATTATCTTGCTTAACAATGAAAATATCGAATTCTTCTAAGCATTGATCAGGAGGTTTAGAGTAAGGGATGTCACCTTCATTAAAGTGTTGGAAAGAGTGTACCTCGATAGTGGATGAGTAGGGAATAGGCTTACATAATTCTTATATAGGAGGTAATTTTTTGACATCTGCAGCTTTAAATTCCTTCTCCTTAAGACATTTCTTAGCTTCCTTCACTACTTCATCATTTAATTCAATAACTCCCCTCTTCTGTTATGTTGGAATCGGCACCGGTATAGTTGGTTTAGGTATGATTACTTCAGGTATAGCTGGTTCAGGAGGAGTCCAATCCTCATAGTTCTTGCTTATTTTAGCCATTAATTCCTCAGCTTCCTTGGGAGTCCTATTCCTGGAAACACAATCAGCACAACTATCTAGGTATGTCCTAGATTCTTCGGTTAGTCCATTATAAAATATATCAAGAAGCTCATTCTTAGGTAATGGACTTCCAGCCTGTGCATGAATCAAAGCACAAAACCTTGCCCATGATCAAAAAGTTCTTTTCTCCCTGTTTAAAATCAAAAAGTTCTTGCAAAATAGCATGTTTAGCACTAGGAGGAAAATATTTCTCCAGGAAAGTACTAATCAAACAATCAGGGCTATCAATAGATCCAGGAGGTAAATTACTAAACCAAGTTTTAGCTTCTCCTTTCAGTGAAAAAGGGAAAATCTTAGCAACAAAGTAAGTACACATCTTAATATCATCAGAAAACAAGCCACTCATGCTAGAGAGTTTATTCATATGTGCTACCGCACTTTCATTCTTAGTCCCACAAAAAGGTTTGTTCTCAACAATAGCTATGTAAGATAGATCGAGAGAGAAATCATAATCTTTATCTTTAATGTTTATGGGAGAAGCAGCAAACTTAGCAATTGGAGACGATTTGGGTCTAATAGTACGCCTTTCAAGGAAACTCTTAGCAGCGCTCCTATCCTAGGTGTTCTTACATTATTTAATAAATTCATCGGTCATCTCAACATAACCGTCTTCAATATCATAACTCTCACTAGACTCAGGCTAACAGGTGTACTAGTGTCTTCATTAGGAGTTTCAGTATTTCCAGCTATAGTTCTAGCAATCGTAACATCTAGGAAAGGACCTAATGAACCACTCTTATCAAGCACAGTAGAAGCAACATCATCAGTATCCGAAGTTTCAGATTCAGCAGTAGTAGCAGTGTGTGTAGCATGTGTATGTGGTGGTGTAACGAGCTTACTCATAACAGATGGTGAATCAAGAGCAACAGAGGTGTTCCGAATAGTACCTCTTCTTGTAGTGGATGGTAAAATAGGAACCTTGCCATCACGAGACTTACCCATGATGGATGGATGGCAGCAAGCAATAATGAATCCAAGTGAACTTGATAAATAAAGCTATGCTCCCCGGCAACGACGCCAGAAAATAGTCTTGATGACCCACAAGTATAGGGGGTGTATCGCAGTATTTTTGAGGGAAGTGAAACCCAATTTATTGATTCGACACAAAGGGAGCCAAAGAATATTTATAAGCCTTAACAACTGAGTTGTCAATTCAGCTGCACCTGGAAACAATCTTGCTCACATCAGTTTATCAGTAGCAACCGTTTTGTAGTAGGAATAGTAAAGTAGCAACAGCAAAGTAAAGACAATAGTAACAATTGCAGAACAGTAGGATTCGAGTGCGGTATGCATAGGGATGGATGGATGGGCATTGCATGGACAAGACAATTCACATAGCAATCAGAACATAGGGCAATTGCAAATAAATAAGATAAAGCATCCAAGTACTAGATAATCCTAGGCATGTGCCATATATAGTCATATGTGCTCGCAATGAGAACTTGCAATACATCTTTTGTCCTGCCAGCCCGTTTGCAGCGGGGCCTCAAGGGAACTACTGGCAATTAAGGTGCTCCTTTTAATAGAGCACCGGAGCAAAGCACTAACACTCCATGAACACATGTGATCCTCACATCGAAGCCATTCCCTCCGGTTATCCTGATTTCTGTCACTTCGGGGCCATTGGTTCTGGACAACAACGTGTGTATACAACTTGCATGTAAGACCATAAATAATACTATCATAATGGATCAATAACATATTCAGATCTGAAATCATGGCACTCGGGCCCTAGTGACAAGCATTAAGCATAACAAGTCGCGACAAAGTCATAAAGCACTAATAGAAGATACTAGGCACCATGCTGTTGGGTCCGCAGCATAGAAAACAAAAAATTTCCTACGATGAGAACTACACGCCAAGATCTATCTACTAGGTACAGAGCAACGGGTGGACATACATCAACCGAGAACTTACCCTCGAAGACAACGAGTTTTGTTAACGAGTAGGAACTCGTGGTTGATGTAGTCGTACACTTGCCGATCTCAAGATCGCGAGAAGTCCGAGCGCCGCAACTCAACAGCGCATCCATACTCGCACACACGTTCAAGCCACCGGACAACCTCGACCTCCTCGCTCCAGCGATCCAGCGGAAGCAGCAACTCCTTCTAGACGAAATACCACCGGGAACATGTATCTCGCTAATCCGAGACCATGGGGGAATAATTCTAGAGGGGGAGAGAGATCCTTCACAAGGAGGTGTGAGGAAGAAGGAGGAAGAGGGTGGCCTTTTATAGGAAGAGGGGGGTGCCCCTCCTTCATGGCCGGCGCATGGGGGGGTGACTCCTCACCTCCCCCATTCATGTGGTGGTAACCCCTCCACATTAAAATGCATCTTCACATTCCCTTTTAAAGTCCCCACTTTAAATGCATTAAAATTCTCCAAGTTTAATGCTCTCTAATTTAATTAAACTCTTTTATTAAATTTATTCAGAATTTTGTTAATTACTTTAATTAAAAAACATTCACATATAACCCCTTGCAATATTTCAATATCACATGCATAACCACTTTCTGCAATTTCACCCGAAACAATTTCCGGTTTCTATCGAAACAATTCCCGCGCTTTGCAATTCTTTCGTCTGAAACATATGTGCTCCAAAATATTGTCCAGTAACTCTTAAGTGTGTCACCCTACGGTTCGCAAATAATGCAGACATGATTGAGACTCCTCTCAGATCAATAATCAGAAGCGGGTCCTAGAGATCCATACTGACCCCTACACATTCAACGATGACTTCTGTGATCGTGAGAACCTTTAACGCTAGTAACTAAATCCCTTTGTCTCGCGATATATTACATGTCCGAGATTCGATCATTGGTATCTCCATACCTAGTTTGATCTCGTTACCGACATGCACTCTTTTCTCGTTCCCGTGATATAACATTCTAGTGATCACATCACTTGCTTGAAAGCTATATTAATGTGATATCACCGAGAGGGCCCAGAGTATATCTATCCGTCATCGGGATTAACAAATTCCACTCTTGATCCATGAGCCTCAACATAACACCTTCATAGCACTGAACCCATCTTTATAGTCACCTTGTTACGGTGTGACGTTTGATGTTATCAAGATACTCTTCTGGTGTTAGCAATTAACATGATCTCATGGTCTAAGGATAAAGATTACTTCGTATGATGTTATAGCAATATAAACATAA
This sequence comes from Avena eriantha, assembly GCA_910589775.1. NCBI lineage: Eukaryota > Viridiplantae > Streptophyta > Magnoliopsida > Poales > Poaceae > Avena > Avena eriantha. The sequence continues at coordinate 130,509,942 of OU342744.1, read as the reverse complement.
TGAATTTGATCGTAATGCTATACTAGGAAACCTTGATCATCTTGTTAATCAACAAGCTAGTCTATAAGAGAGGCATAACTTGGAACCCTTTTGTTTATTAAACACACATGTATTGACGTTTCCGATCAATACAATTATAGCATGCAAAATAAACATTTATCATATACATGGAATAAGATAATAACCACTTTATTATTGCCTCTCGGGCATATTCCCATCAGTCTGCCACTTACACTAGCGTCAATAATCTAGTTTGAAAAACTTTGCATATTGAACACCTATGGCTTTCTGGTGTTGCATATACGCGATTGCTAGTGGTTAACATAATCTCTAGATCTGATAGTTTCAGGTGCGTGTGTATTTGCGTCTCTACGCATCACTCATTCTCAAATGAGATGGCATTGTATAAATTTGGTCCTTTGGTAAGACCTTTAGTTCGTTCGGGTTAAAATATGTTGATATTATTGTCACACAATATATCTTCATAGTATTAGCCCACTTTGAACCACGCCTAGTTTGATAACAAACTACTTAACACAAATGCCCTCCTTTGCTACTACTATAGTAGTTATATACTTAGCCTTTTGTTGTAGTATCCGTCACAATGCCTCAACTTTGGAACTCATCCAAATCCATCATGGAACATCCTTTCCATTACATTGTGCCACCCATAGTCTCAATTGAGATAAATTTAATTTGTATCTTGTGACAAAAATAGTATCAATGCAACACTTTACAATGAACTATGTTTAACTATTTGTCACTTATACATGATATATTCTTAGTTCTTCCAAAGCTCATAAGAATATCTTTACTATTGTCCAATGATCATCTTATGAATCATCCTGGTATGTGCTCATAACACTTAGAGCATAGGACATTTTGGATATATACATATCACGGTATAATCGATCAAAATCTTCATGTGATTTTACTCACCAAGTGTTGAAACACTTGAATCTTGATACAATTCTTTCCATGCAGCAAGAACCTTTCTTGTTGTTTCCATATTGAACCCTTTCAATATCTCATATATGTATGTCTGGCACAACCATATTAGCGTCGTAATCTATCCATATAGATATTGATGCCAAATATTCTGGGTTTGCCCAAGTCTTTCATCGAAATCTTATTTTAATGAAATTCTTAACTTCTGTCAATACAAGATACTTTATTTCCAATCAACAATATGTCCTCTACATAATGTATTAGAAATATGTCTAAACGCTCCCACTTAATTTCTTGCAAATGCAAGCATCTTCATCATCTCCGATGAATTTAAACTCTTTTAACAGTTTCATCATGGTGAAGATTCCAACTCCGCTATGATTACTTCAAATATTGAAGTTTGCATGCCCTTTTAGCACCCTTTGAATTAACAAAACCTTTCGGACCGTGTCTTGTACACGTCCTAGGTAACCATTCTATTAGAAGAACATTTTTTTGTTTGTTCAACTACCATACATCAAATTATATGTAGTGGTTGCTACATTAATCCGTCAAGACTAAATATCGCTATGAAAGATCAAATCTTGTCATAGTCAACTCCTTGAACATTGTCGTAAACTACTTTCAGACATGTCGACTATTTCATAGATGTTAAACATCCATGTCTTAGTTCTTTATAGATCCAAACACGACCGATAGGCTTCACGCCTTTCCGGAGGGTCTTCCAAGTTCAGAAACTTGATTTCTCGTGTATGGATACTATCAAGGATTCTATGACTTCTAGTCATTTTATGGAGTCAGGGCCCATCATCGCTTCTTTGGATGTAGTCGGTTCATCATTGTCATAACGACTTGCTTATCAAATCTTACTATTTGATTCTTACCGACCCACGCGGTTCAATAGGAACTCTAATCTCTGAGATCACACCCATTGTAATCACGGGAGCCATGAGCATTGTGGCCGCTACCGGGACACTTTCCGGCGCTGCGCTACTTAGCACATATAGCTAAGGTTCAACAACCTTATCAAAGTTCTATTGTCCTCCCACTTAACTTTTCACGAAAAATTCCTTCTCAAGAAACTTGACGTTCCAAGTAACAAACTCTTTTGTCCTCGGTGTTATGGAGAAATTCCCAACAAATTCTTTGGGATAACCTACAAAGACGTGCTTATCCGACTTTAGTTGTAAACATTTTACTTATGCATGGCATACCAAAATTTAAGAAAATACAATTCGGGTTTTATCCCAAACCATAACTTATATGGTGTCATTTCAACAGATCACGATGGAGCTCTTTTCAATGTAAAAGCGATAGTCTCTAAAGCTTCAATCCTTAAAACATAATGGCAGTTTTAGAAATGACACATTTGATCTTACCATGTCAAACATGGTTTGATTTCATCTCTCGAATATGCCATACTCCTATGGTTTATCAGGAAACACAAATCATGGAACAATTCCTCAAATCTTAGGTGTTTTTCCTAAACATGTAACTCAAATATCTTCCTTTATGATCGAATCATAAACTCTTTATTTTCTTGTTATAATGGTTTTCCACTTCATCTTGAAAGTATTTGAACAATTTTCAAATGTTTCATACTTCTTCCTTATTAAGTAAATATACAGATATATTCACTCAAATTTTCGGAGAAAGCATATGAAGCAAAAAGATCCATCGCATATGGCTACACATAATGGACTATGCACATCAGCATGCACAATTTCCAATAAGCTAGTCATCCGTTCCTCTCTGGCCTTTGGACGGAGTTTCAATTATGTCGAGGAAAGTCTCACATGCGTCAATTGATCAAAATCAAAGACTCCAAAATCCATCAACATGGAGTTTCTTCATGTTTTCTTTCCAATATAATTTAAAACAGCAATGTCACTTCATAAGTGATCTTTTAATCATTTGTCTTGCGACATTTTAGCAATAATGTTTATGGATGTGATTTCTCCCGCTAGACTTGTAAAAGTTCATCCATCCTTTATGGAATATGGTAATTATTTGAACAACCATTGTTCTCGTTATACCGGAAAAAAATAACAATTATTAAAACAAATCTTGAAGACTAGGTTTGACAACAACGAAGAACACAATAACACTTTATTTGTTTTTGATGATCATCATCACTTATTCTCTTGCTAGTTACTTAGGCCATTTCAGTTCATGAATTGCGTTGTCCTGTATGACACTTCATACCAACCAATTCGGTATCCAATACCTCAAAACCACATTGTTTAACAAGCAAGGAATACAACCATAACATGTATATCTTCTATATACCTAATCTGGACATTTCCAACTTTTTCTTTTCTACCAAATATTTTATAGATTCTCTTTCAGCAATTCATTTTCCTTTTAAAAGAATCTATCAACATCAATAGTGGTGTCATTCTCATGACACATAGTACAAAGCATGTATAGTCAAATACTAATACCTTTGGACTTGCACTTTGAAGTGGATCACCATCATCAAATGTTTGGCATTCTTTCAAAAATCCATTCTTTAGTAATCTTTTAGTGTAGTAAACATTTTACTTACATCTTCTATTCACCCTTATCATGACAACTTTCATGATCAAGCTACTATAGCCTATAAGGAAGAATCGTGAGTATAATGTTAGTTCCCAAAACCTTTTGGGAGATTCGGATGCCTAGCATCTCCATCCTTCACAAATTCTCATACAATATGAGAACATGTATTTTGCTAAATCATACTCTATCATAATGCAACCAAAAACATTGTTCAGATATCACAATATCTTCCACACATGATGGTTTCTGAAACAATTATTTCAGCTCCTAGATAACCTCGATATTAAAACAACTTTTGAATATCAAGAATCATGGAGGCAAACATGATACTTTAGATACTAACATTGGAATTCTTACTCTTGATTTAATACTACTTATTAAACTTCATGGAGTAAATAGAGTTTGCTGAATGTTTGCAATAGGACTTATAAACTTTAAATTGACATTCAAAAAAAATACGATACTAGTTCGTAAAGTAAATATCCAGAATTCTATAGTTCTACTATCTAAATTAAAACTAAGCATAAGGTAGTGAACACACGCCAATGACTACAACAAATTATGAAAATTCACTTCGATTTAGTTTATGACAAATTGAGTTCGACTAATCCAAATTAGAAGTGAACTTCCACTCAAAAACGACATCCCTCGTGCCTTTTTGGTGATTACATGAACCAACTCCACTACACCAAGTCCGATCATCACGTGAGTCGGTGTAGCTTCAAAGGAGAGCATCAATATGGGCATCATATCAACTATATGACTCATGATTAACCTTTCGGTCCGTGTTCCGAGGCCATGTCTGTACATGCTAGGCTTGCCAAGTAAGAACCTTAGTACTCGCGTGTGTAAAACTGTCTTACACCCATTGTATGAAAGCGTAGAGTCGAGTACACCCGATCATCACGTGATATCTCGAAACACGATCCATAGAACGGTGCATACTCAAGGAAGAACACATTTTATCTTGATATCTAAATGAGGGATCATCTTACAATGCTACCCAAAACGCCAAACTAGCAGTATAAGATGCTAACATCTAATGTGTAAAGTGAGATGATATGGTCCATCCATTTGATCTCTATCATTTGCATCATGGTATGATCTCTATCATTCCTTTGTGTGTAAGGCCAAGGTCTATGGAACTTACCCGTTGAGTGTGTTGTAAGAGTATCCATCATACATCTACTTACAACAATACCATATCAAGACACTAGCCCAGCAATGATCTAAACTAGACGCATGTAATTTATCAATTGCAAGTTTTATGTGGCTTAGGGCTTTCGGAGATAGAACCGTTCTTACCTACGAATATGAACCACAACGAGGATAACCAAGTTATTAGCAACTCGTTATAAATAAGTTATTGACTATAGTAGGAGAGACAGACACCCGCCAGTCACTTATGCAAAACAAGTTGCATGTTAGTCGTGGAACCGGTCTCATGTACGATGACATGTAACGTTGGTCCGGGCCGCTTCATCCCACTATGCCACCAATATCCAAAATACATAGAAGAAGCAATAACATGATCATCATCGCCCACATATAAACATATGTGTACTACGCGTGCAAAGCACCTACGCATAGATCAGGCTCTGATACCACTATTGGGTCCGCAGCATAGAAAACAAAAAATTTCCTATGATGAGAACTACACGCCAAGATCTATCTACTAGCTATATAGCAACGGGTGGACATACATCCAACGAGAACTTACCCTCGAAGACAACGAGTTTTGTTAACGAGTAGGAACTCGTGGTTGATGTAGTCGTACACTTGCCGATCTCAAGATCTTGAGGAAGTCCGAGCGCCACAACTCAGCAGCGCATCCATACTCGCACACACGTTCAAGCCACCGGACAACCTCCCCCTCCTCGCTCCAGCGATCCATCGGAAGCAGCAACTACTTCCAGTCGAAATGCCACCGGGAACATGTATCTCGCTAATCCGAGACCATGGGGGAATAATTCTAGAGGGAGAGAGAGATCCTTCACAAGGAGGTGTGAGGAAGAAGGAGGAAGAGGGTGGCCTTTTATAGGAGGAGGGGGGTGCCCCTCCTTCATGGCCGGCGCATGGGGGGTGACTCCTCACCTCCCCCATTCATGTGGTGGTAACCCCTCCACATTAAAATGCCTCTTCACATTCCCTTTTAAAGTCCCCACTTTAAATGCATTAAAATTCTCCAAGTTTAATGCTCTCTCATTTAATAAGACTCTTTATTAAATTTATTCAGAATTTTGTTAATTACTTTAATTAACAAACATTCACATATAACCCCTTGCAATATTTCAATATCACATGCAGAACCGCTTTCTGCAATTTCACCCAAAACAATTTCCGGTTTCTATCGAAACAATTCCTGCGCTTTGCAATTCTTTCGTCTGAAACATATGTGCTCCAAAATGGTGTCCAGTAACTCTTAAGTGTGTCACCCTAAGGTTCGCGAATAATGCAGACATGATTGAGACTCCTCTCAGATCAATAATCAGAAGAGGGACCTGGAGATCCATACTGACTCCTACACATTCAACGATGACTTCTGTGATCGTGAGAACCTTTAACGCTAGTAACTAAATCCCTTTGTCTCGCGATATATTACATGTCAGAGATTTGAGCATTGGTATCTCCATACCTAGTTTGATCTCGTTACTGACATGCACTCTTTTCTCGTTCCCGTGATATAACATTCTAGTGATCACATCACTTGCTTGCAAGCTATCTTAATGTGATATCACCGAGAGGGCCCAGAGTATATCTATCAGTCATCGGGATTGACAAATTCCACTCTTGATCCATGAGCCTCAACATAACACCTTCGTAGCACTGAACCCATCTTTATAGTTACCCTGTTACGGTGTGACGTTTGATGTTATTAAGATACTCTTTCGGTGTTAGCAATTAACATGATCTCACGGTCTAAGGATAAAGATTACTTCGTATGATGTTATAGCAATATAAACATAATGACTTTGATCGTAATGCTATACTTTGGATGAATGCTCATCACATCATTCCACCAATGTTGTGACCTTGTTATTAACAACATCCAATGTCCATGATCAGGAAACCTTGATCATCTTGTTAATCAACAAGCTAGTCTATAAGAGAGGCATAACAAGGAACCCTTTTTGTTTATTAAGCACACATGTATTGACGTTTCCGATCAATACAATATAGCATGCAAAATAAACATTTATCATAAACATGGAATAAGATAATAACCACTTTATTATTGCCTCTCGGACATATTCCCTTCACATGCCCTAGCAATCTAATGCCATTACATGAACGATCTCATCCAATCCCTACCATCCCCATAGCCTACAGCGGGGGATTACTCACTCATAGATGGGGGAAGCATGGATGGTCGACGGAGAATGGTATTCATCTTGTCCCTCATAGTGTAGCAAAACATAAATGCATAGGACACCTTCAAAGTTCATAAGGGTGACTAGATACAAATAGTTTAAGAACAAGCAATATCAAAGTTATGAATCAATCAACAAGTTTTGGGACAAAGCACATTAAACTAAAAATGGCCACTATGCTCTCTCAATAGGTCCATAAAGATAGAAGATAGAGACTCAACATAAAAGTAAAAGAAAGGTCCTTCATAGAAGGAAGCATGGATTCAAGTCTCATAAAGAGCTTCCAAAATTATGGTACTTGTTAGCTTTCAGGTCTCATTGCCCCTATCATAAGCATCTTTAGGTGATTAAGGTTAAAGTGAACAAATATGAGGATATGCTTGACAAGTTATAGGCTGAAAATCTCATGCCCCTTACTTACGAGTACCGTTCCTCATGCTAATCAACTTTAGTCACAAGTAAGTTCTTGTCATTGTAAGTACATGTGTATCATAGAGAACCGCCAACGGGGTACCCCTTACCCGATGATACAGAAGAATCTCCATATCAAAATGACAAGGCAAGCAGACAATGAACATCTCAGCAATCCTTTTATTTCCTATTTGCATAGACTTTTTTCCCTTTTTTCTCTTTTTTTTTTCCTATTTGCATAGGTTTTTTTATAGAGGATGCTTCATATATTGCTCATTATGGTTACGCTGCAGGTTTCAACCATGATTAGGCATGGCTTAGACCAGCCGCCCAGGTGTTTCTCTAACACATATACGAACTCCATGAGCCTTACAAGCTCCCCTTTCATTTCATACCGTCGGGATCCATAAGCAAAAGAACATGATATCAACTAAACAAAGTGCAATGTTGAAATTGTTCCCCATGATAGCATAGTTGTGCTAATTCACAACTTACAAAATGCAAGCATATATGCAACATAGATGGGCACAATGGTTCAAGTTTATTAAGAGCAAGAAAAGTAAAGTGTGCCATCAAGTTCATGAGAGCTTTAATCACTAATTTTCACATAACAAGTTTAATTCGGAAGGTAGATAAAAACATCAATATACTTGGAATAGCAAATGCTAATAGGTAGGTATGGTGGACTCTTTGGAATAACTTGGTTTTATTTGGAGTTGGATGCATGAGTGGAACTCATACTTGGTATGGAGGCTAGCAAAAGACTTGGAGCGACCAACTAAGAGAGCAATAAGGGACATAATCATGCAAAGCGACAAAACATCATTAATTAAAGCTATGGTGACTTGGTGTAGTATTAACATGGTGTGAGCATGTGCCAAGTCATCCCAAATAAAGCATCAAAGGAGAATACCACAATATTATGCTTTTATATGCTAAAACAACGCATGATTCTTCCAAGGCACATTAAGCAATCTCAATTGTTTGTAACAAGTCATGCTACAACAATAATCACTAAGCATAGAGTCAAAACAATATCAAGCATGACATGATAAAGTCTATGCCACAGTCCAAAACAAGCTCCTTTTTTACCACTTATAAGCATGAACGTTCCTATTCTTTTCCAATCCAAATCAACTTATTTGAAAACTATCATATATGAATGAGGGGGTCAGACCAATTTATACAAGCAAACTAATTAAACGAAAACTAAAAAAAAAACGAAGACGCTCCAAGAACAACACAACTGTGCATGAAACAATAAAAATGAAGTGTTTGGAAGAAACCTGCGATTTTTATTGATTAAGTAGGGGATGCCTTGGGCATCCCTAAGCTTTGACGCTTGTACTCCTTGAATATTTCTTAGGGTGACACGGGTGGAATCCCCAAGCTTGAGCTTTTGTCCATATTTCATCTTATCACATCACTCTTCCCTACACTTTAAATTTCCTTCATACAAAACTTCACACAATCTTCATTAGCAACATTAGTGTACTCAAGATAATAAGTCTTTTGGTTCAGTTTAAACACAAGTATAACTTACATTAAAACACAAGATACTGTAGCACTTCCTTTAAAAAGTTCAAATGATCAAGGAGAACTCAAAGAGAAAGAGATTAAGAGGCAAATGCAAATAATGGCAGAAATATGTCAAAACAGACCAGCAGGTAAAAACCAATTTTTTCGAAGACCTTCTGTTGCTCAAATCTAAAACTGTTGAACTAACGAAAGTTGTATAACCACCTGGGGACGAAGCACAATAAATTACAGCTCAATGCAACTTACAGAGATTCTTCACGAATTTTTACAGCAAAGCACAAAAATCTGTTTCGGGACAGCAAAGCCCAAATCTGTTTCGGGACAGCAAAGCCCAAATCTTACTTCTCTCTCATGAGAGGTTACTCTTGGCACAAAAACCACAGAAAAATGATATGGATAGTTTATTACTGAATCAATAACTTCCAAGACTCAACAAAATATTCCTAACGAAATTTGGGTTATCTCCCAATAAGTGCTTTTCTTTAACGCCTTTGAGCTAGGCATAAGAAGCAAGAATCAAGTATTCTCAAATGAAGAAGCATTAAGATAAATACCAGAAATATCTTCAACAAGGCAAGGTATCTCATCCAAATAAGTTCTAGAGGATCCTCTCTCAATACTCTTGGGTTCACTATTTTCATCAAACGGTTTTCGGGAATAATCCAATCAAAATTCTTCTAAGGCTTCATGTATTCCTACAAGTTTAAAAGGTATTGGTATCTTAATTTCCTCCCCATTAGGTTTGGCTTTGTCCATCTTTTATCGTGTACAAATAACATCTACACATGAGCATAGCATATTAAAACGATCGAAGAATTTTCTAGCTTCTTTAGCAACATTATAGAATTCCTTAAGCAAAGTTTTCCGAATAAATTCTCTCTTTTCGGTATCCTCAATATCTTTAAGTTTAAGAAACATTACTTGCATTATGGTATTAAGGTTAATGAACTTAGCTTCCAACATGTGAACTAAAGAAGCTGCAGCAATTTCATAATTTGGAGCAAGATCTGCCAAGGATCTATCCTCAATATCCTCATGCTTGCTAACATGATTAAGGAATTCTTCAATATTATCTTTCCCAATTATAGAGACACTATCTATTGAAAGGTCTTTTAGAGCGAACTTAGGTGTCAACATGACGAGCCAAGAACGAGGTGGTAGCTTACAGAAAGAACTAATTTTTTTGTGTTTTTAATATGAAGAAGCAAACCAGTACTACTAATTTTTTGTGTTTTTGATAAAGAAACAAGCAAACAAGCAGAAATAAACTAAGCAAGACAAATAAAACAAAGTAAAGAGATTGGTTATGAGGGACTCCCCTTGTGAAGATGTCCTTGACTCCCGGAAATGGCACCAAAAAATAGGCTTGATGGCTCAAAATATATCGAGCTTGTTGGGGAACCCCAATAGGAAGGTATGATGAACACAGAAGCAAGTTTCCCTCATTTATGAAACCAAGGTTATCGAACCAGTAGGAGCAAGGAAACACCTCCAAGGTGTTGTTTCCAACTTGGAATCCCGCACAACACAACCACAGAACTTTGCCCCAACTTCCAGTGAGGTTGTCAGTCTCACTGGTTTTGCTGAAAACAAAGGATTAAACGTATTGTGTGGAAGATAGCAATTTCTTGCAGAAAGTAAATAGAAAATAGTAAATAGATTGTAGATTGATGGTAAAAGAATGAACCGGGGTCCATACCTCACTAGAGGTGATTCTCCTTAAGATAGTTGACATGTTGGGTGAACAAATTACAACAGGGTAATTGACAGACACCGAGAAACCATACATGCATCTACTAATCATCTTGACTCCTATGAGATTTGATTGGGCATTACAACATTATAAATAGATCGTAATCCAACTACATCTATGACTAATAATCCACCTTCAGGTTATCAGTTGAACCCCCTCCAATATTAAGTAGCAAGCAACAGATAATTGCATTAAGAAAAGTGTGTAAATTAAACAATACGATTGTTCTATGAACAAAGGATTATTGTTTTCTCCCTAGTAGCAACAACACATCTAGTACCTTAGAGATTTCTGTCACTTCCCCAGATTACTAGAGGCATGAACCCACTATCGAGCATAAATACTCCCTCTTGGAGTTGCTAGCATCTACTCGGCCAATATAGCTACTAAAAAGACAGCATGCAAGATCACAAATAACGAAGACATGATAGAATCAATAATCAATCTGAAATAGCATCTCAATATCCATCGGATCCCCGCAAACACAACATGTAAGATTACAAATAGATGATATTGATCATGAACGGAGCTCACAATTTCTGAACATGGTAGCACAAAGGAGGAGAACCAACCATCTAGCTACTACATGGACCCGTAGTCCAGGGATGAACTACTCACGCATCATAGAAGAGGCAGGCATGGTGATGAAGAAGGCCTCTAGGGTGATCTCTCCCCTCCGGCAGGGTGCCGGGAAGAGGTTCAGATCCCTCCCGATCTAGGGATGGAGATGACGGTGGCTATAGACTCTTTCGTGGAATTTTGATCGGGTACTTAGGGTTTTCATCCCGGGAGACTTTTATAGGCAAAGGGGCAAGGTCGGTGGAGCACCAGGAGGCCCACACCCCCTGGTGGTGTGCCCCCAGGCCACGCCGCCACCAGGTGTGGCCGCCCTGGTGCGCCACTTCGTCTCCCCTCTGGACTCTGTGTTGCTTCAGGTAAATATTGACTTTCGCTTTTGTCCGGTCCAATTCCGAGAATATTTCCTTACTAGCTTTTCTAAAACCAAAACAGTAGAAAACAGGCAACTGGCACCGTAGCATCTTGTTAATAGGTTAGTTCCAGAAAATGTGTAAAAATACTCCAAAGTGTGGACAAATCATAAGAAAGTAGATATAAAACAAGCATGGAACATCAAAAGTTATAGATACGTTTCCAACGTATCATACCTCTCTGGCTTTCAGGAATGCTGTTTTGACATTCATCTGCCATATATCGTAGTATAAATATGCACCCATAGCTACAAGTATCCGAACAGACTTAAGCATCAGTATAGGAGAGAATGTCTCATCGTAGTCAATTCCAAGAATTTGTTGAAACCCTTTTGTGACAATTCATTCTTTATTGACAGGAACATTACTGTTTGCATCTATTTTCCTCTTACAAAAACATTCGTTAGGCTTTACGCCTTTTGGAGGGTCTATCAAATTCTGAACTTTATTCTTGTACATGGAGTCTATCTCTGATTGCATGGCATCTTGCCATTTAATGGAGTTAGGGCCCATGATTGCATCTTTCTATGTAGTTGATTCATTGTTGTCCAACAACAATACCTTGTATTCAAATCTCACGACTCGAAGAAGAACTACAGGTGCTATGATTTTTGGGGCTACAATTTTTGTAGATGTGGGAGCATCTAGTGCTATAGCCATCTCTAGAACGTTTTCCAGCATTGCGCTACTTGGCATTTCTTGCTTAGGTTTAATAACCTCATCAATATTTATTGTCCACCCACTCAAACCTTCAACGAGGAATTCCTTCTCAAAGAATACACCACCTCACATGACATATAGTTTTCCTTAAATTTTATGACAGAAGGAATACCCAATTGTTTCTTTGAGATAACCTACAAATATACACTTATACAAATTAGTTCAAGTTTATTTGGTTGTAACATTTTCACATAAACCATGTAACCCCAAATTTTGAGAAACAACAAATTAGGTTTCTTCCCAAATCATAGTTCATATGATGTCGTTTTAATGGACTTTGATGGTGCTTTATTCATTGGAAAATCTATAGTCTCTAACACATATCCCCAGAAGGACAAAGTAAAATCATTTAATGACATCATATATCTCACCATGTCCAACAAAGTTTGGTAATGTCGCTCAGACACTCCATTATGTTGGGGAATCCCAGGAGGCATAAGCTACGAAACAATTCCATAATCTCGAAGATGTTCGCTGAACTTGTGACTCAAATATTATCCTCCATGGTCCGACCCTAGATACTTTATTTTCTTTGCACGTTGATTTTCTACTTCATTCTGAAATTCTTTGAACCTTTCAAGCATTTCGGATTTATATATGCTTCTAAGATAAATATGACCATATTTATCTTGAGTCATCATTAAAGTTACAAAGTAGAAGAATAGACCGAGAACACGTATACTCATTGGGCCACATACATTAGTATGTACTATTTTCAATATGTCACTTGCCCATTCATCGAATCCACCGAATGGAGTTTTGGCCATCTTACCCATCAGACACGCTTTGCATGTATAAAAAGATTTAAAACCTAATGAAGTTAGAAGTCCATCACTATGGAGGTTCTTCATGTGTTTTTGTCCAATTAATACAAAAATACCCCCATGCCCGATGGATTTTGGGGCGGCATAAGCGAAAAGAACCGACAAAAGTTGGTCACGCAGCAGATGGGCTTTGGCGGCACCATTTTGTCATGGCGGTAAAATTATACGCTGTGGCCGACATGGCGCCAGCATATTTTAGTGCCCCAATACGTCTCCAGATGGAGTGACGCTTAATAATGACGCGGTAGGTGAGCGTGGAGGATTTCTACTTGTCATGGATTTGACTTGACACACCACACATCACTGACTCATGTGGCCTACCATGTCCAATCCTTTCATTCTAAATGCCGCAACCACAGTTCATAGTTTATTCATCTCCCGACCCTCTTGGCGCCCTAGTTAGTAGTGGTAGCGGTGGCATTGGGTGAGGCGAGGTCCCCCGTCGGTGAGACACGAAGACAACGATGGGCTCTGAGATCGGCAGAGGATTTGTAAGTTATTCGCTCTTTGTCGATCAATATCATATCGAGTTTTTCCTTCACATTTTTGTTCTTGGATCTCATGAACTTCAGTTTGGGGTTTTCTCAGTGCGACGTAGTGCCGAAGTGGATCTATGATAGTAGATTCAAAGGTGTCGTGATACAAACTAACTACAAAATAGTATGCTTTTGCGGAAGACCTACCCGTAGGCATGTCGCATTCGGGGGCAAGCACAGTGGCCAAAGATTCCTTGGGTGCAACTATAAACAAACAAGGTGCTACTTACTTCATTTGCATGATGATCCTCACTCAGAAGTGATGCAGAGTATGTTGGAGAGATTAACCGAGGAAGGAAACGATGATAGATAGCTAGAAGTCGGAGCTTTGGAGCACGCGAAAAAAGAGTACAAGGAGGATGTAAAAATGACAGCAAAGAAAGAGATCAGTGAGTCGCTCAGTGCGATTAAGACATAGTTAGTCCTATCCTGCGGCCGTTTATGGCATCACTAGGTAACATTGGATTCAAAGCCATTCCCGACGATTAAAGTTTGTTTTAGTTTTTTCTGAACTTCTTATTAGCAAGTACTTATGTTTAATTATGCACTTATGGTTGACTACATATGTGTGCGTTATCATTGTCGGTCCATGATATTAGTTTTCAAAAGGGTGGAGTGATCCAGTGGTCAACTAGTCAAACTTTATGCGCACAAAATTTCCAACTCACTTAGAGCTTGCTGGCGTCGAACCCTAAATCGAATCCGCGATGCGCCACGTGGCCCACCTCCGACGTTAGATCTAGCTTCGTGCAGGTTCTTCTCTTATCGATGCCGCTGCTCTCGATCGGACCATTCCACACTTCACCACGGCTCCCCTCGCGGCAAGACCGCTCCCGTCTTTACTGCGATGCCGCCCTATATCAGACTCACCTTCTTCCTCTCTGTCGCGCAGGCCTCCATCGACATCACAATCTTGCTCCTCAGTATGTCACCAACTAAGGCGTACACTGGGCCAGATCTGTGCCTTGTATTTCTCTCCATTTACAGTTCTGTGCTTTTAGGCAATGGCTTAATCCCATAATATGACCTTCACTCGGAGCAAAACAACATTAGAAAACTACCAGTCAATGTAGTCACTCAGATTCTTCTCAAAATTCCTCCACATCCTCGTATCTTACTTACAATATCAGCCATCTGTTCTGATTGGAGGGGAATGATCAGCAGCAACAGTTTCAGACAGCTAACCCGGTCACTCCATGGTGGAACCCCTTTGCTAGGATTTTTCTACCGAAGTAGTGACAATGCTCGTTGTTTAATCACTGAGCATCATCTTGACCCAACCATCTTGCCGACGTTGCCCCTTAGAGATAAGACATTGTCAATGATATTGATAGTGATAGTGATGGCAGAGTATACGGAACCTGTGTATCCTTGCATGACGTCATCAGAATGTGCTACTACATACTTCAGCTTACCCAGCCCTGTTAGTCTAGGATCTAATCAGGATTTGTGATGCATTTGTGTGTGAACCATTATGGTGTCGATTCTAGACTAAGTTCAACAGAACAATTCTCGGTTCTAGCAACCATGCTAGACCATTTACCCATAATTATCACACAAGAAATTTCATGATTGTTTGGATTACAACAAACACTAAACAAGTAGAGGTACAAAGGGACTCATCGGCGACATGCAAATGGGATTCAGTTGCATCCATTCCATCGATAGTAATGTCATGGTTTGTTAATCTAGTCTGGTGTGTTCTGTACTGATCATTTCTCACATCTATCATTTTTGTACTGATCATTTCTTTTATTGTTTGACATCAACAAAGATGTTCCAAAGTTTATGAGATGACCAAGACATGAAGACATGTAGTCATATATAGGATATATAGTAGAATGTACACTATATAAATGTATATGTAAAGGTTCTGTCATGTGTATATGGCATTAAACGATTTATCATGTGCTCGTGTGATATAATATATTTGGTCATTCTTTATTTTATTATTGATATTATGAATCACATACATATAATATTGTGCGGTGAATATAAAATTGCAGCCCGAAAAGGTATGCGTCGAGATATATCAGATCAGGCAGTACATTTGTGCTGTCCTCTCACAGTTGCTATGTCACCTAAGTAGTGCCTCCCTACATGGATCGTGGCGTAAATGATTTGCTGCCACAGAAGTGCTAGCTCATTGATCACATTGTGCCACGCCAAAAAATCCACCGCCATTGCCCAATCCCTGACACAGTTATCCATCATGGCTTTTTTGCCACGCCAACACGAGCGCGGGACTATGGTTGTGCCTCGGCATCTATAAGCGCCAACACCTAGGCTCCGTGTTGTAGTGAATAGGACCTAACGGGCAGTGGCAGAAGTATGTGATATTCAACTCATTATTCTTTGTGTTTAGCACCAGTGTTATGGATGTGTGTATCACAGTCAAGATTAATAATGAACAACCCACTTCTCATAGAAGCATGTGCATACAATATATTGTTTATATAAATAGAACATCCATTGTTCTTGGACTTAAATGAATAACTATCATGTAACCTACAATATCCTAATACATTATTCTCTAATGTGGCTACAAAGTAACAATTACTATGTTTTAATATTAATCCCGATGGTAGATGTAGAGGCATAGTGCTAATAGTGACCATGTCAATGCTTTCTCCATACTCGACATGTATTGTAACTTTGTTCTTTCTAAGATTCTTAGGACTTCATAGCTCCTGTATTGTATTTCATATGTTAGCAACCAATCTAGGATCAAATACCCGAGAGTTACGTTTAGGCCCTTGCAAGTAAAAAATCAATAATATGTATATACGATATACCTGAGTTAGACGAACCCGCCTTCTTCTTCTATGCTAAGTTCTTTGGGTAATTCATTTCCTAGTGGTCCTTATCCTTACAAAAGAAACATTGAGAATCTGGGGAAGGGTAGGCTTGGGAACCTTGTCTTTCTTAGGCACATGCCTATCCACAACCTTCTTAGCATTGCCCCAGATTTCTTCTTCTAGAAGTGAGTAGTTTTATTCACCATAATCACATGATTGGCATCCTTCTATATGTACGTTTCAACCACCATCAACATCGTAAACAATTCACCCATCGTCTTATTCACCTCATGCATGTTGAAGTTCATGACAAAACCAACAAATCTAGGTGGTAGTGATTTGAGGATTATGTCGGTTCCTAGTTTAGTAGGTAAGGGAACACTAGTGCTTCCAACCTATGAACATACCCATGGAAATTGATTACATGAGCACTGACTGAGCTTCCTTCATCCATCTTGCAGTCAATAAGTTCTTGTGAGATCTCATATCTCTCAGCTCTAGATTGTTGTTGAAATATCCCTTTCATCTCATTGATAGTTTCAAATAGACCCCTGTTTGCAAACCTCCTTTGAATTGTTGGGTCCATATCTACAAGAATAAAACACTGGACATTGATGTATTCATCACTACGTGACTGAAAACCATTAAACGCATCTTTAGTTTCGTTATCACCAGGAGCATCATGATGTGCATCAAAGACATAGTCGTTCTTGCCCTCTCGGTAGTATTAGCATCCTAAGAGCTAGCAAGCATGTGACTAATGTGTTTGGTCATGAGGTTCCAATACCATGGTACGAATAAATAGAACATGCCGACAACGAGATTGAACTATGTATAGTGATACCGACGAGTGAATCGCATGCAAATAATATATTGCGATACAAAAGGAATCATAACCGGATTAATTGAAACATCGACATTGTGGCTAAACCTATAAAAGAATGTTGGAACCACCATGGGCATCCTAGTCCTAATGATAGTTATTGATCGGAGAGGTGCCTCGATCATTTCTGCATGTTTCCGAACTCGTCTAGACATAGACTTAACGTTTTGGTGTCGCTAGGTTTTCATCGAGATAATAGATGGTTTGATTGAATGGAGATTATGAGTCTCGGATGAGATCCTAGATATCACGTGGAGTTCCATAATAATATGGAGGTAAAGAGAAAGTATGGGAATTAATTTTTGGATTACCAGAAAAAGTTCGGGATTTTTGGAATTGTACCAGAGGTTCTAGAAGTTTCCGAAGGGTACCATAGAAGGGCCCACCTATCCCAGATGTCGCACATGGCCTAAAGGGGCGTGTATGGACCCACATGGGCCTCCACACCAGCCCTCTTAGGGGCCATGTGCATGGGGCTAAGGGATAAAGTTAAATCCGTTAAAATTAGGGAGTTAACTTGGGGGGAATGTGTTCCCCTTTTGTTGGACGACCAAGCGCTGTAGAGCTTCTCCACCATATATGACGACATCATCGTTATGTTTTTCGAATCTCGCAAAGCTCTTCTCCCTTGCTTGCATGATCAAGGAGAAGGAGACGGCATCAAGGCAAAACATGTGCATAGCACGGAGGTGGTGTCCGTTGGTACATGGGTCTAGAAGGTCAAGATCTACATAGGTTTGAACCGACGTGCGTGTATGACTATATCAACCATGATCTCTAGATCATTAACCCCTCGTGTTTTTAGAGGGTAAGTAGATTAGATCTATTCTACCTGGTACTTGCTTCTAGTAGATTAGATCATGCGAGGTTCCCTCTTGCTATTCTGTAGGAATCTGTTTTTTCCATGCAACGAACCCGTAACATAATCATTTCGATAACCAAACCTATAGTCATATTGACGACAATCCTTACAAAATTAACGATGTTTGCCATAGCTTGAATCCATATCCCTCCTCCCTTCAACTCAAATTCCCTACTTAGCTTGTCCCTTCAAATGCTCTTCCTCGGCTAATTCCTCTCGTCTCCTTTTTTCTTCCACCTCCCAATTTTTGTTCCCCTGCTAGGCCTGATCGAGATCCCCCTCTTCCTTAAATTATCATACCCTTCCATACCATGATACATCTACCAACTCACTACTTCAGTGAAGGATCCAACCAACGGTGACAGAGGCAGAATCAATATAATTCAGCAAGCTTGCTTGCCGAATTTATGAATCTCCAACTATCGAGCATGGAACCCTAAATGATATGTAATTGTGACCTTGGGTACCCAAACCCATCTATTTTGGGATTATCACATTGGGATCTCCAAAGCAAAGTACTATTCCCATGGGCCTATTGGTGAAACTATCCTATTATACCCATCATCTCCCCCATCCTGGCAAATAGCCTCAACGACCGCCAAGGCCACCGGCACTGGTCCCAACACCATTGCCGGTGATCTATGGGATATCTTCAATGGACACAGAATATCACCTACCATCGCCCTCCCATCCTACATTGTGGAACAACATCTAGAAACTCGAACCTGGAAATCTGAAGGACAGATCAAGTTGGGAGAAATCAGACTTGGAAAAACTTCAACACATTTCTTATCACCACCAATTCGATCAAAATCCTGAATCAAGCTCTCTAACCCATGATTCTGCTTCAAACTTAACATCATATCCTTCTTAATTTTGTAACTCTCCATAGGGCAAAGCTACAGATCCATGCTCATAGGTACGTACGTGAGAGACCTTCAGAGCCTGCGGAAAACCTCGAACCCTTCCCCCTGGTGCTAATAATCTAGCATGCACACTAATCTCCGTGAGATCAATTAACCCGCCAAATTTGATTGGAGTAGGCTGCTTATGCAATTACTCGTCAAACTATGAATCCTCCTCATGAACTGCCCAAAATTGCCCAAATCAATATGCCGACGGGCACCTCCCTTGGCATCATCTGTCAGCACCGAACAGTCTATACCACGCTTCCCTTCCCCGCCTGTCCCGTCCACTCCATCCTGCAATGCCGATGTGAACTCATGTCGCCAAGCTGCGCTGACGACTAGACCTTCCCCAGCATCACCCTCAAGAGCATTAACTCTTGTTGAAGCCGTGCCTATTCTGCTCTACGAGTGAGCTGGCCTAGATCCAAATCCCGCAACAGCTTCTGGGTTGGATCCGACAAGATTTGAGATTCCTTCATCATCACCCACCCTCTCCTCTAGTGAAGCGAGCCGTGCCCGTAGAATGAGGACCTTGATGCGTGATGACCCACAAGTATAGGGGGTGTATCGCAGTATTTTCGATAAGTAAGAGTGTCGAACCCAACAAGGAGTAGAAGGTGCTGGCTAGTGGTATGGATCAGGAATTCTCTGCAAATACTTAGCAAACAGATTTTTAGGGGTTTTTGATAAAGCAAGTAAACAAAGTACGAGTAAATAAAAGACAGTAGGAATAAATGCAGCAAGTGGCCCAATCCTTTATGCGGCAAAGGACAAGCCGGTTGTATTACTTAAGATGACCAAACGTTCTCGAGGACACATGGGAAGACTGTCAAGTGCTTTCGCTTCATATAGTTGATTAATCTTCTCTAGCTTGCTAAGTGTTGTGTGGGTGAACCTGTGCTAATGTACCACCCCATCCAAGACTAATACATACTTGTGATTATACCCCTTGAAAACATCCGTAAGTACAAGAAAATAATTAAGGTAGAAACCTAACCATAGCTTTAAACTCTAAGACCCTTACATCCCTTGTGCAATGGTTTCCTAACGGGGGTTCAGGTTTCTGTCACTCTGGCAACCCCTACGATTAGTAGCCAAATACACAATGCATTCCCCTAGGCGCATATAGGTGAAGTGTCATGTAGTCGACATTCACATGACACCACTAGAAGAAGTACACCACAACTTAAATAACAATCTATTGAATCTTTCTCAACACAACTCCACTACTAACAACAAGACTTCTCCCATGTCCTCAAGAACAAAACGAACTACTCACAAGACATCATATGGATCATGATCAGAGATGGAATAATGATGTATAACAATCTGAACATAAAAAATAATTCAACGGTTCACTCAATAGCATCAACTACAAACAGTAATCAACACTGAGAAAGTTTCCCCTATGAACTATGCAAGATTCAACCCAATTGTTACAGCAATATGGAGATGGTGATGAGGGTGCTGATGGTGATGATGGTGGTGATGATGATACCGATGAAGTCCAGCTTGATGATGGTGTTGATGGCGACGATCTTCCCTCTCCTGGAAGGAATTCCCCCGGAAGAAATCTGTCTGCCGGAGAGATCTTTCTCTCTCGGTGTTTTCCGCCCCGTAGGGCGGCAGAATCTTTCTGTGGTGCTCTCCGAGTCTTAGGGTTTTGGGAGGATAATATACGCCAGAGGGGAGTGCCAGGGTGGAACAGAGCGGCCACACCACCTGGTGGCACGACCTAGGCTGGCCCGTGCCACGGGGTGGTGTGGGCCCCCTGTGGCCCATCTCCAGTCCCCCTTCTGGCATCCCGAGTCTTCTGGAAAAATAGAATTTTCCGTATATTTTCCCGGATTTTTTGATCTTTTCAAATTTTGCCTCCAAACAGCACCTTTTACATCAGAATCCGGACTACAACGGTCCATTCTCCAAAAGTCATCAACCATGCAAAAACAGATGAAATAACATAAGTATCACCTCTCAATACGAAATATATCAATGAATAATAGTGAATTAAGACATAGAATAGTGATGCAAAATGGACGTATCAACTCCCCCAAGCTTAGACTTCGCTTGTCCCCAAGCGAAACTGAGCTCAATAAACATGGCCTCAGGTTTATGGAGTGAAGAGTCGATAAAAGAATACGTACAAGAAGCATCACATTCATCAAAAGCATAGATCATAATAGAAGACAACTCACTATTATATAACTCAACTTGTAGTAAGTAACGGAAACACAATAAAGATACATAAAGTGAATCATAATTGGTAATGGCAAACTTAGCTCTTGGTCGAAGAATAGTTGATAATTTGCTGGAGTTCACAAATAACTGGTTTTCAATGAAAGCTTTCAAAGTAATAAACATCAAGATAAGAGCAATGTGCAAAGCAAGGAACATAAGACATGATTGCATAAATCATCATATGAATGAATGAAACACATGAACTAAAAATACTTGCTGAGGTAGAAGGGAGTAGGTTTACTTACTCAACTACAAAGTAAAAGAAGGGCCCTTCAAAGAGGGAAGCAGGGATTGCAAGTCTCATAAAGAGCTCCCAAAAATTATGATACTTACTAGCTTTCAGCTCTCATTTCCCCTATCGTAGGCATCTTTAGGTGATTAAGGTTAAAGTGATCAAATATGAGGATATGCATTGACAAGTTGTAAGTTGAGAATCTCATGTCCCTTGAATACGAGGGCCGCTCCTCATGCTACTCAAGTTTAGTCACCGGTAAGTTCTTGTCATCGTAAGCATATGTGTATCATAGAGAACCGCCAACGGGTACCCCTTGCCCGATGATACGGAAGAATCCCCATATCAAAATGACAAGGAAAGCAGACAACAAGTATCTCAGCAATCTTCTTATTTACCATGGGAATATGGTGCTTTTTTCTCTCTTTCCTCTTTTCATAAAATCTCCCTTTTTTTCTTTTCTCTTTTTCTCAATCTCTATCTCTTTTTTATAAGAAGAATGCTTCATAGATACTCATTATGGTTACACTGCAGGTTTCCACCATGTCAGCATGGATTATACCAGCGGCCCAGGCGTTTCTCTAACACACATGCATAACTCCATGGACTTACAAGCTCCCCTTTCATTTCACACCGACGACATCCATAGAAAAAAGAACATGATATCAACTAGGCACGAAGTACCAGTGCAATGTTGAAAGCGTTCCCCATGACAGCATGGTTCTGCTAATCCAGAATTTACAAAGCGCAAGCATATACGCAACATAGGTGAGCACAATGGTTCAAGTTTATTAAGTGCGAGAAAGTAAAGTGTGCCATCAAGTTCGTGAGAGCTTTAATCACTAATTTTCACATAACAAGTTTAATTTGGGAGGTAGATAAAACAAGAATTTACTTGGAATAGCAATAATGCTACTAGGTAGGTATGGTGGACACACATGGCAAAGGTTTTGGTTTAAAGGAGGTGGATGCACGAGAAGAATACCCTCTCAGTACAGGTTTTGGCTACCAAGGCTGGCAAGTATAAGAGTTGAAGGAAACAAACAAACATACAAGTGATAAAAACAAACATCCAATCTTCCTCAGAAGCACAAAAGATCTTAACTAGAGAATACTAAACTTATGAGCAACTCAAGAAAGAAAGATGATGAAATTATTTTTCTTTGAAGGTACTTTTATCTTTTCTTTCAACTCTCAAAAATAGTGTGCTACTGACCGAGCCAGGTTTTCCAAAACCAACTAAATTAACTCAATGATCCCAAAGTGATACCAAAACTAACAACAAGATCAATCATATAACCACGAATTTAAAACTAATATAAGCTATGCAAAAGAGTGAATGATAGAACTTCTCATTAATATTTCATAAGGGCAACTCACACCAAGGGATACATATCTAACGAGAGAGGGGACACTTCCATAATGCAAACCATACTACATAATAACTTCTCTATTCATGATATGACTCTACTAAAAGGTAAAAAGATAGAAGATAGTGATGTGATACCACGGCACTCCCTGAAGCTTGGAACAAACCAAGGGGATGCCAAACCTGATGACGAATTACTCCTTAGGTGGTGGTGGTATCCTCTCAATGAGCTCTTTGATGAGTTTCCCCAAGTACTCAATCTCGAAGGTGAGAGTACGAATCAACTCCGAGTTCTGCTCAATGCGGCTCATGATCATTTCAGTTTGTGGATCCCAGCTCTTGTGATTCTTTTTCCGTTCTTCCCTCTTGGAGTCTTCTTTCCCTGCATGGTTATGGATAAAGGTATGGAAGGGATTCTTGGTGTGTGGAGGAAAGTGACCGTGGAGTCAAACTGTGACGGGGAGCTTCCCCCCAGTCTGCATCTGTGCCGTCCTTCTAACCCTGGAAGGTTTCACCACTCCAATGCTTGCGATGGTAGTGCCGGTGTGCGGACGTTGGCCTTGCTCCTCTTCACCTTCACTCTTGATCTCCTTCTCCTTCCCGGGATCTTGGAGGTCTTCCTCCATAGGCTCCTGCCCTTTATCCTTGGAAGACACCATTGTGCTTCTAAACCTTCAAAGAGTATGTCCTGGCAGAAACAGATCGAAACAAAAACATGACGAAAACACAATACACGAACCTCGGGGGATCCGGGGGGTTATATATTATGAAGTTTCATATCAAAAGGAAGGTAATGGGAGAAAACGAGTCGGAGGCGGAGTCCGAGGTGGACTCACCACCTGGTGGCGCGACCAGGGGAGGGCCCGTGCAACAGGGTGGTGTGAGCCACCCTGGCTCCGTTTCCGTCCCTTTTTCACTTCGTAGCTTTCCTTATTGACTGAAAACTGCAAAAATATAGTTGGATTTTATTTTCGCGGAACTTTTCTTATCAGAACTGTTACCTATTTGAACACGGACTCTGCAGGTCTCTGAATTTGGTATTTAGTGGATTCTTCCGGAGTCACTACTTGAATAATCATCAGTATCTTCATCTTCGTACACTTATTACTTGAGTCATAAAACCCTTCTCTTCCTTATTACACCATTATCTCCACTTCCTGGAAATTTCTTTCACACAAAACTTCACACGGTTCTCATTAGCAACATTAGTATAGTTGAAGTGATAAAACCTTTTGAGTCCAACTTCAACTGAAAACCATCAGAACATAAGCTACTGTAGCAACTCCTTCCGAAAACCCAAAAATAATTCAAAAAGGAAATCGAATAAAGAAGCAAATGCAAGAGTGGCTAAATCTGCCAAAACAGACCAGCAGGTAAAGATCAATTTTTTCGAAAATCTTCTGTTGCTCAAATCAAAAAGTGCAAAACTAATGAAAGTTAAATAACAACCTGGGGCAGAAGCACAAAACATTACAGCTCAATCCTACATAGAGAGATCTCTCACGAATTTTTACGGTGAAGCACAAAAATCTGTTTCGGGACAGCAACTTCCCCAAATATTACTTCTCTCTCATTAGAGGTTGATCTTGAGACAAAAACCAAACAAAACGGATAAGAAGCGGTTATTACCGAAGCAATAACTTCCAAGACTCAAAGAAACAAAAACAAACTGAAATCAAAAACAAATTGGGTTGTCTCCCAAAAAGCTCTTTCTTTATAGCCATTAAGATGGGCATGATAATTTGATGAAGCTCTCACAGGGATATGAATTGAAGTGAAAAAAGAGCATTAAGAAGCAAAAATACACACACACATTTAAGTCTAACCAAATTCCTATGCAAGGGAATTTTGTAAACAAACAAGTTGTTGAAACCAAAGGCAACTTGCATAAGAAGACAAAAGAAGTGCAACATAAAAACTTTCAGCATAAAACGAGGAAATTTGATATTATTGAGATGCATAAGAACACTTTTCCCTCTCTCAAAGTAACTTTCTGTATCATGAATAAACTTAACAGTATAGCTATAACAAGGACCATCGTAGCAATGATCACTTATTCTAACAGAAAACACAGGAATACTAGCTCTCATAACACTACTTTGTGAAACAATATTAGAGGTATCCTTACAAAGGATAGTGTGTCCCTCTTTTTCATATTTAGTGACAAAGTCTTTCACATTTTCTATTACAGGTTCATCAACCATTTGTTTATCAGGTTCAGCAGCTTTACTTGTACTTTCATTAAACATACTAGCTATCATAGAATGTTCCTTTACCTTAACTGGGAAAGGCATTTTCTCAATATAAGGTTTAGGTAAAACATGATTAGCAGTATAAACTTCAGTATTTCGTGCAGGAACACTCTTAGCAACATCTTTATAAGGCTCATGATACTTATTCCACTTCTTCTTAGGCACTTCAATATAGGAAGCAAAAGCCTTAGAATAAGAAGCAATAGCTTGAGAGTCTAGACCATAAGCATTTTTAATATTTTGAAAGTCATCAGTTCCCATAAAAGATTCAATGCATTCATAATCATAATTTATACCTGACTTTCTACCTTTGTCATTCTCCCAAGCTTCAGCATTGTCTTGAATATGGTCCAGAAGATCCCATTTAGCTTCTTCTTCCATGCGAGTGAATGATCTAGCACAAGAAGCATCCAATAAATTCTTATCATGTAGAGGGAGCCTTGCATAAAAGTTGTCGATAATAATATTGTTGGAAAGCTCATGAATGGGACATTTGAGCATTAGTAACTTCAATCTCCCCCAAGCTTGAGCTGTACTCTCTCCATTAAGAGGCTAAAAGTTGTATATTTGATTCCGATCTTTATGAATCTCACTAGGAGGATAAAACTTTGAGTAGAAGAGAGGCACTATTTCCTCCCATTCCAGAGCTTGACCATTCTTCAGCAGCTTATACCATTCCTCAGCTCTTCCTTTCAGTGATAATGAGAATAACTTCTTCTTAACTTGATCTGTAGTAATACCTGCACACTTGAACAACCCGCATAATTCGTGTATAAAGAGTAAATGATCACCGGGATGGACAGTTCCATCCCCAACATAGTAGTTATCCATAACACAATCAATAATTCCTGTAGGTATTTTAAAAACATCATTCTCAGTAGGTGGTGGCTTATCTACTACATTAGTAGTGGTAGTAGCATTACCAAATAAGAAACTCAGCGAATTATCCATAACGAAAACAAAGCAACTAACATAAGTAAACAATACTCACAGTAGAAGTTTCCTTTACCAGTTCCACTCTCCAATAGCGCTTCACTCCCCGGCAACGGCGCCAGAAAATAGTCTTGATGACCCATAAGTATAGGGGGTGTATCGCAGTATTTTCGATAAGTAAGAGTGTCGAACCCAAGGAGGAGCAGAAGGTGCTGGCTAGTGGTAAGCATCAGGAATTCTCTGCAAATACTTAGCAAACGGATTTTTAGTGGTTTTTGCTAAAGCAAGTAAACAAAGTACGAGTAAATAAAAGACAGTAGGAATAAATGCAGCAAGTGGCCCAATCCTTTATGCAGCAAAGGACAAGCCAGTTGTATTACTTAAGATGACCAAACGTTCTCGAGGAAATATGGGAAGACTGTCAAGTGCTTTCGCTTCATATAGTTGATTAATCTTCTCTAGCTTGCTAAGTGTTGTGTGGGTGAACCTATGCTAATGTACCGCCCCATCCAGGACTAATACATACTTGTGATTATACCCCTTGCAAACATCCGTAAGTACAAGAAAATAATTAAGGTAGAAACCTAACCACAACTTTAAACTTAAGACCCTTACGTCCCTTGTGCAATGGTTTCCTAACGGGGGTTCAGGTTTCTGTCACTCCGGCAACCCCTACGATTAGTAGCCAAATACACAATGCATTCCCCTAGGCCCATATAGGTGAAGTGTCATGTAGTCGACGTTCACATGACACCACTAGAAGAAGTACACCACAACTTAAATAACAATCTATTGAATCTTTCTCAACACAACTCCATTACTAACAACAAGACTTATCCCGTGTCCTCAAGAACAAAACGAACTACTCACAAGACATCATATGAATCATAATCAGAGATGGAATAATGATGTATTACAATCTGAACATAAAAAATAATTCAACAGTTCACTCAATAGCATCAACTACAAAGAGTAATCATCACCGGGAAAGTTTTCCCTATGAACTATGCAAGATTCAACCCAATTGTTACAGCAATATGGAGATGGTGATGAGGGTGCTGCTGGTGATGATGGTGGTGATGATGATGATGATGATCCCGATGAAGTCCAGCTTGATGATGGTGTTGATGGCGACGATCTTCCCTCTCCGGGAAGGAATTCGCCCGGCAGAAATCTGTCTGCCGAAGAGATCTTTCTCTCGGTGTTTTCCGCCCCGCAGAGGCGGCGTAATCTTTCTGTGGTTGCTCTCCGAGTCTTAGGATTTCGGGAGGATAATATACGCCAGAGGGGAGTGCCAGGGGTGGACCAGGGCGGCCACACCACCTGGTGGCGCGACCTAGGCTGGCCCGTGCCACGGGGTCGTGTGGGCCCCCTGTGGCCCATCTCCAGCCCCCCTTCTGGCTTCCTTCGTCTTCTGGAAAAATAGGATTTTCCGTATATTTTCCCGGATTTTCTGATCTTCGCGAATTTTGCCTCCAAACAACACCTTTTCCATCAGAATCCTGACTGCAGCGGTCCATGCTCCAAAAGTCAGCAACCATGCAAAAACAGATGAAATAACATAAGTATCACCTCTCAATACGAAATATATCAATGAATAATAGTGAATTAAGATATAGAATAGTGATGCAAAATGGATGTATCAATGCGGAACTTCACCAATGCAAGATCCTGGCTCTCCCACTATCGATGCACCCTATCAACCTCTGAAACTAGGCACACTACTAGGGAAAACCCTACCCGAGGCGCACCAGAAACCCTATCCGAGGCGCATATGGTATGCGCCTCTAGCGTCGTGCCTCTAGTATTTGTTATGCGCCTCCTATACTCTGAATATCCGAGGCGCATATTGATCCGAATGCGCCTCCTATACTCTGAATATGCGAGGCGCATATTGATCCGAATGCACCTCCTATATTCTACATATGCGAGGCGAATATTGATCCGAATGCGCCTTGGATATTATTTTTGAATTTCAAAGAAAAATGACGGTCATATGTGGATCTGGCCGGAATTTAGTCGGAGCTCGTCGGAAGCCATGCCCGTGGCCACAACCTACCACCGCAGGCATGTGCGGGAGGCCATGGACATGGGGGTTGCCGGAGATGGTGGAGGAGGATGAGGCCGCCGGAGGTGGTCGGTGTGGTTGTGGAGGCCATGGCCGAAGTGATCACCGGAGGAGGAGGAGGTCGCCGGAGAAGGAGAAGGTCGCCGGAGGAAGAGGAGGACGATACCACCGGAGGTGGAGGAGGAGGAGGAGGAGGAGGAGGAGGAGGAGGATGACGAGGAGAAGAGGAGAAGGAGGAGAGGTGGAGGAGAAGGAGAAGGACAGGTGGAGGAGAAGGAGGAGAGGTGGATGAGAAGGAGAAGGAGGAGAGGTGGTAGGTGGCTGTTTTGAATTTGAATCCTGTTTCACTTATGCGAGGCGCATATCATATGATAAGCGCCTCGAATAGTTTTTTTATTTTTTTTTAGGAAAAAATCTTATTTCGGCCATAACCTTTTACTCTTTTCGATTTTGGGGATTCTTTAAAATCCAGAACGGCCGTAGGCAGTTGAATTCGAGTAGGAAACTTCGAGACGACCGTTTTAATATATTAAACTTTTTTGTGACATCGTACGCAAAAGTTAGGGTTGTTTTACCGTTCCACGACTTTTTTTATAAAATACATCAAAATTCATGTTTTTCAATTTTGTCTACAACTATACACTAAAATCAAACTACAGCTCAAAGGAATTTTTTTTAAAGTTTTTATTAGTTTTGTTTATTTTTTACAAAACTTAAAAAGCGATCGGGGGATGGTGGTGGTGCCAGGTTATAGGAGGCACGTATTACCATATGTTCCTCGCATATTATCAAGTATAGGAGGCATATTGCCATATGTGCCTAGCATATTATCGAGTATAGGAGGCGCGTATGACCATATGCGCCTCGCATATTCGACCACAGATCTTCTCCCGGACCCACGCAGCTTATGCGAGGCGCATTCTATCCTTATGCGCCTCGCCTATTTGATATATTGGAGGCCCGTATTGTCAGAATGCGCTCGCATAATCTAGGGCTGCTAGATTTCGTCCGTACAGATATTATGGGAGGCGCATCCTACAAATATGCACCTCGCCTATTTCGATACTAGAGGCGCATGTCAGAGCAGTGCGCCTCGCCTATTTTATAGGAGGTATATATAATATAAATACGCCTCAAATGAGCATGTCTCCTAAAGCCTTTTGTTTAGCTGTGACAGGGGAGCACGTTTAGAATCCATACCTCCTCCCTTATGCCAGCCAGCGCGATCTCCCACCTATGAGGTCTCCGACCGGGATGTGGTCAATAGTAGTGGGGTGGGTTCGCTCCGAAGTCACAGCACCTCGAGAACTCATCTCTTCTCAATAATGCTACTCTACCCGTTCAGGTTTAGCTAGTATAATTCAGAGTCCTAAAGATCAAGAAGACCTTAGGATTCAAGACCTCTTGAGAAAAACTAGTGTATCATTGTGGACGCGACACTAGTCTTTCCACGCTTAGCAAGTGGCATGCTCCAGCATATTTTTACTTTGTAGAAACCCCTAGGTAGTTTGTAATTCATGTTTTAGGTTCATTTCATCTGTGAAACCCCAGCTCCCAATTTAATAACCCTAAATTCCCAAGTTCCAATGAGAGGAAAAGCGACGACATGAGTCGTGGAGGCTGAGAGACGAGCGGTGCGGTATCGAGGCTTCGACATCAAGCATATAGGAGTTTGAGAGTGTGGCGGATGGGGTCTACGTTTGCCACGTGTCGGCCTCCAGAGTTGGTCCACCGACAGGTGCGTACGACCTAGGTCGTATAGGATTCGTTTCCAAGTACTTCTACATAAAGTGGCATGCAGGATTGTCGTGTGGTGCTCGACGCAAGCGGAGGTGGCAGCTCTGCTAGAAATGGCGACAATGACGATTGGACTAAGATCACGAGCGTGGCCGACTGGGACCTGGGACCAAAAATGGTGAGAAAGAATCTATAAATTTTTGTGTTCTTATATAAGCGAACTTACTTCTCTCTGAAATTTCTAAACGGTGTGTTGCTTATTGCAGTGAAATCTCCGACTTGTCTGAAATTTCTTTTGTATATGAAGAATTCCAAGTGTGGTGCCACTGATCATCTCACCGGTGAAATGGAATAGTTTCTCATGAAAGAACCATACCATTGGAACAACCAAATGCACACATCAAGTGGTGCAGCCATGCACATCTCTCATATTGGGCAATCATTTATTTTCCTACCAATACAACGAAGCCACTTCTTCTATAGAGACTCAATTCAACTGTCGGCTATCAGAGAGGGATAATAAATACCTATTTGGTTTCAACCTAATACTAAAACCAAACATACCCATCCTGGTAATTCTCCTCGAGACCAAACAAGAAAGTTCTGCCGAGGATACTCACACAGTTGACAGTTTTATTAATCATTCCATTGGAGTTGTCGTAATTACTAGTCAAATATAGATAGTGACATGGGTATACCCTACAGGTACTCGAGCTTGGTATATACGGTCTAAATACATACAGGCCCACGGTGTCGCCAAGGCCCAGATGAAAGGACTCGAGTAACCTGCGGACTCGATTGCTTGAAGGACAAGAAGAAGCTAAAGATAAAAAGTTTGAAGGGGAAAACCCTAACTTGTAACCGACTCGACCTGCTACCCGAGACCTAGCCTATCTATATAAAGGCTAGGAGGGGCGGCGAGAAGGATACACGCAACCCTAGTTTCCACAACCCTCGCCAGATTGCATCTGCGCACCATTGTAACTTTCGACTCCTTCGATAATTCCACGAGCAGACAAGCAGGAGTAGGGACCTCTACGAGGCCTGAACCTGGGTAAATCCTTTGTCCCATGTGTGCTTGTTTGCTAGCCGATAGATGTCTCCAGCGCTCCCTCCTTCTCCAAAACACAAGTCCATAACAATGGGCATTGATGAGTTAAACCCTCGTCAATTGGCGCCGACCGTGGCGAAAGGGAGTGCTGATGTTGCGGCTTCTTCGGCCCCATCAACTGCGATCTACAACTCCGCAACTGCGGAGATTCGCCAGCTCTTCGTGCCTTCGACTTCACCGTCCACACGCCGGCCACCCGCCCGGCCTTCGAATCCGTGGGCGACGGAATTAGCCTGGCGATTGGGAGCTTCCGCTTCCAAGTTGGTCAGATGGGCACGCTTCGCATGCCTGATCAACCGACATCACCGGCGATTGCCCCGGCATCATGGTTCCCTCCATCGATCGGGACCCTCAGCGAGCTCAATGCTCTGGTGGCAGTCGGGAACACGATCAGCGACAGCAGTCGCGACTCCGATCTGAGCGATCTGGCCACAGAAGATGGAACCTACGGTTCCGAATCTGAAAGTTGTGGAAGCAACAGCTTCCCCAATCACTTCATGTGCGCCGTCATTAATGCAGGCGACACGTCCGCCAATTGCAGCAACGGCGGTAACACCCAACGGTGGCAATGGTGGCAACGGCGGTAACGGCGCCAACGGGGGAGCAGTCAAACCTCCCAGCATAATCAATGAGCAAACCGGCGAACGCATCGTAATCAGGCTCAACGAGCAAGAGTGGGAGCGCTGCCGCGAAGCCCTACGAGGTGCACCTCTACCCCTTGGGTCCCCGCAGGAACTGCTGATGGGCTACCACTGGCTCCTAAAAGAAGAATTCACGCGCCAAAAACAAGCAATCGCGCAACTTGAGGCGCGTAAAAAGGCGGCGGACGAGTCGAGCCTTCGTCGCGCTGGGCTCTCCTCCTACGGAGGATCCTCCTCATGATGCAACGAGTACCTCGCCAATAAGAGGCAGTCGCGAATGGCTCACCTCACCGAACAAGAGTGCATAGACGCCGCGAAAGTCCTCGACTTCGGCTCTATGACAGTCGACACGAGAGGCAACATGGTCCCCAGGACGCCGCAGGCTGCGGTGACAGCAGCCACCATGTACCTCCTCAACAACCAGCCACCGGCTGGAGATCCCCGAACTGCAATGCACCGATCTACGATCGCGGGTTTGGAGCTAATCGAGGCCGCCCTCGACAAGGATCCGGTACCAGAGCCAAAAAAGGGCAAAGTGCTACTCCTCGCCCTCATCCAGCGATGACAGTCACGACCTATCTCGACGCCATCGCTCACGGCGACACGATCGCGACTACGATGCGCGCAACAACCTCACGCAACGCAAGATCGACAAGTCAAGGGCACGACGTGCTCGGTCGATTGACTCGGAAGAGGAAGATGGGGAGCTCTGCGGCGCCAGATGCTTCAGCAGATCCATCAGGCAAAAGCGAATGCCTAAAGGGTTTAAACTCCCATCGGAGAACCCGAAATTTGACGGTCTACTGGACCCCAAGATCTGGCTGGAAGACCACATCTCCTTCGTCAGGCTACACTGGGGCAGTCGAAGTACTGCCATGCAATGTTTGTAGCTACAGCTAGAGGGCGCCGCCCGAGCATGGCTCAATAACCTCCCACACGGATCCATTCGTAGTTGGGATGAACTGGTTTACAGCTTCGTGCGCAACTTTAAGGGCACGTACAAACGGCCCGCATCAATGGAAGAACTGAGATGCTGCCAGCAAAGATCTGGCGAATCGTTGCGCTCATACATCCAAAGGTGGTCCATCATCAAGAACTCCACGGAAAACATCTCGGAGGACCGCGCGATTGATGCATTCAACGGTGGCGTCCGCCGCCTAGAGCTCAGGGAGGAGCTGGGCCGCTCGAAGCCCCAGACCATCGACCACCTGATGGAGATCGCGAATCGGTGGGCCGATGGAAAAGATTCGGTGAAGAACCGCGCTCACTCCGATGAGGAGGCGGAACTCGAACGCAGACGCGACCGCCGGGGCAAGCGTCGCATGCGCATCTACGACAATCGCGACGACGTCAACATGGTCGCAGCCAGCTACGCTGATAGACGCGATGACAACCGCAATAATGGATACCGCAGCGGCGGATACCGCGACTCCGGGAAAACCATGCAAGTGTGGCAACGCCGCGCTCGCGATGAGGCACCCGCGACCTCCATCAAGGACAAATTATCCGGGCCATGCACGGTACATTTCTACATCGACAAGCATGATGGCAAGAGAAAGTCCAGCCACCTCCTCAAGGACTGCCGCGAGTTCCTCAAACTACATGAGGGATTGGTTCGGATGAACCGCAATGCGGTCGAAAGAGGCTACGGAGCCGCTCCAGGCGCCGTGGCACATGGCACACCCCCACCACCACCTGGGCCACCCCCGAACGGAGCCGCACCGGACCAGCACAACGGGGCGAACCGTACCCACGGGCCATGGGCACCATGAATATACAAAAGGGGCGCCCCTCCAACAGGGTGCAGAAGGCCATCACTCGCCAAGTCAACCTGGCCATGCACTCAACACCATCCACCACTGAGTACCTCAGTGGCAGTGAGTCGTGCATCACCTTCGACAAACGCGACCACCCACCTCAGGTACCTCGCCCAGGTCATTGCCCTCTCGTACTCGAGGCGCAAATTGGAGGCTTCGACATGAGTCGCGTCTTCATGGATGGCGGAACCGGCATCAACCTCATATTCGCGAGTACCTTGCGAGCAATGAGGATCCCTCTAACCTGCTTGGAAGCATCAGACACAATGTTCCACGGCATCGTCCCAGGGAAAGGCGTATACCCCCTGGGCAAAATCAACCTCGATGTCATATTCGGCACGCCAAAGAACTTCCGGCGCGAGCGCATCGACTTTGAGGTCGTCGACTGGCCCTCACAATACCACTGCATCCTCGGACGCGTCACGTTCGCTAGGTTCATGGCGGTACGCCTACTTGCATATGAAAATGCCAGGTCCCAACGGCGTCATCACGATCAACGGGAGATTTGAGCGATCTGACAGTTGCGACAGGGAATTCAACAGAATCTCCCAGTCCTTCGGCATGCAGGAGGAACTCGCGCGATTGAAGGAAACGACAGACAACAGTCTGCCTCCCCTGAGTAGGCCAAGCTCACCTGATCTCCCCTTCAACTCATCTGTGACACAAAGAAGGTGCAGGTCCATCCGACAGATCCCGCCAAAACGGCCCTCATCGCCAACAACTTGAGTCCCGCATAGGAACTCGCGCTCGTCGAATTCCTCCGTGAGCACTGGGAAATATTTGCCTGGTGTCCTGCGGACATGCCAGGAGTTCCCAGGGAATTCGCCGAGCACGCACTCAACGTCAACCCCGACGCAAGGCCAGTCAAGCAAACAATCAGGCGACTATCTGAGCCACGAGCACAGGCAGTCGGAATGGAGATCAACAGACTCCTCGAGGCCAAATTCATACGCGAGATCAAGGAAAGCACTTGGATCGCCAATACGGTGCTGGTGCCAAAAAGGACACGGATATCCTACGGATGTGCGTGGACTTCACTTCTTTAAACAAGCACTGCCCAAAAGATCACTTTCCCGCTACCACGGATCGATCAAATCATCGACTCCATCGCTAGATGCGAGCGCCTCTGCTTCCTCGATGCCTACTCAGGCTATAAGCAAATTCGAATGAAGGAGGAAGACCAGGAGAAGACCGCGTTTACAACGCCCTTCGGTGTGTTCTGCTACAACACAATGCCCTTCGGGCTAAAAAACGCGTGAGCCACCTACCAGCGGTGCATGCAGGCTTGCCTCAAGGAGAAACTGGGTCGCAATATCCAAGTCTATGTCGACGACATAGTAATCAAAACCAAGGAGGAAGCCTCTCTAATCGACGACTTGCGCGAAACCTTCGCCAATCTCGATCGTTACCGGATTAAGCTCAATCCGGACAAATGCGCCTTCAGCGTACCATCTGGGCAGCTGCTCGGGTATCTCATCTCCGCGAGAGGGATTGAGACAAACCCAAAAAAGATAAAGGCCATACTGGCCATGGAGAAGCCAAAGAACATAAGAGGCGTCCAGCAACTCGCCGGACGAATCGCGGCCCTCAGTCGATTTATCAGTCGAATGGGAGAAAAGGC
Organism: Avena eriantha; assembly: GCA_910589775.1. Taxonomy (NCBI): domain Eukaryota; kingdom Viridiplantae; phylum Streptophyta; class Magnoliopsida; order Poales; family Poaceae; genus Avena; species Avena eriantha. The sequence goes on along the minus strand of OU342744.1, from coordinate 130,474,840 downwards.
ACTGCCCTTCTATCAGCTCCTCCGCAAAGCTGACAAATTCGAGTGGACCAATGAAGCGCAAGAAGCATTTGAAGATCTCAAGCGCCTGCTATCCACCTCGCCAGTACTGGTGACTCCACGAGAAAGGGAACCACTACTACTATATATCTCCGCTACCAACCAAGTGGTTAGTACAGTGCTTGTCGTCGAGCGGGCCGAGGAAAACAAGGTCCATGGCATACAACGCCCGGTATACTACCTCAGCAAGGTCCTCATGCCATAAAAACAGCGGTACCCGCACTACCAGAAGCTAGCGTACAGTGTCTTCATGACCGCCCGGCGACTGCGCCATTATTTCCAGAAACACCCAATCATGGTAGTCAGCGACGCCCAATTGGGACATATCCTCAATAACCCCGACGCCACGGGACGAGTCGCGCTTTGGGGAATCGAACTGTCTCCACGAGACATCACATACGAAAAGCACGACGCAATCAAGTCACAAGTTCTCCCTGACTTCCTCGTGCATTGGATGGAAAACCAACTCTCGCACAAGCCAGATATGTCCTACCTCTGGACAATGCACTTCGATGGATCCAAGCGGAAAGATGGAGCAGGAGCAGGTGTCATACTGACATCACCTCAAGGGGACAAGCTGAAATACATCCTGCAAATGTAGTTCACAGCCTCAAACAAGGCTGAATACGAGGCCCTGTTGCACGGGATGAGGATGGCAAAAGCCTGCGGCGCAAAGAGGCTCATCATATATGGCGACTCCAAGCTGGTCGTCAACCAAACAATGCACGAGTGCGACGCACTGAATGACCACATGTTCGCATAGCGCGACCTCTACGATACACTCGAGGGAGACTTCGATGGTTGTGAGTTGCGACACGTAGGTCGCGAAAGCAACGAGGAGGCGGACGCACTTGCCGACATAAGCTCTACCTTCGCCCCCATACCACCTGGGGTATTTCTCGAGCGCATCTACGAACGCTCCATCAAGCCAAAGGCCGCAGAGAAGAAAACAAGCGCAGCAACGGACTCGGGGGCTACGCCACCTAATGAGCCAATGGCTCTCGATGACCTGGAGCTAGACACATGACTCGAGGGCCCAATGAGCGTCATGATGATGGAACAATCCTAGACGCAACCGTACATTACGTACCTCCTCAGTAAGCACCTACCGGACGACCCGACAGACGCACGGCACATCGCGCGACGCTCCAAGGCATTCGCCATTATCAACGCCGAATTGTATAAACGCAGCATCACATGCGTGTTACAACGATGCGTCTCCTTGGCCGATGGAAGAGCAGTCCTCCTCGACATCCATGAAGGGACCTGCGGGCATCATGCCGGCAGTCGCGCCCTCGTCGCCAAAGCTCTACGAGCTGGATTTTACTGGCCCACGGCCATGCGCGACGCCAAGGACATAGTCCAAAAGTGCAACGCTTGTTAGCGATTCGCGGACAAGCCACACACACCAGGCGCAAAACTACGGCCTATTCCATTGGCCTAACCCTTCGCACAATGGGGGCTCGACATGGTGGGCAAGCTCCCAAGGTCCTCGCAAGGAGGCTACATCTACCTCTTGGTCGCAGTCGACAAGTTCACCAAGTGGATTGAGGCCATGCGAGTGACCAAGCAATCAGGGCACAACGCGGTAAAATTCTTCGAGTCCATCGTCTATCGCTTCGGCGTGCCGGACAGCATCATCACTGACAACGGCGCGAACTTCACATCCAAAGAGTTCCAAGAATTCTGCGGAAACCTGGGGATCAACATCAGTTACGCCTCAGTCGCGCATCCACAGACCAACGGTCAGGTGGAAAAAGCAAACGGGCTCGTTTGCAGCGGCATCAAGAAGCGACTCCTTCGACCACTCGAGCAAGCCGCGGGTTGCTGGCCAGATGAGCTCCAATCCGTACTCTGGAGCCTACGAACAACTCCAAACAGCGCCACGGGCTACACGCCATTCTTTATGGTGCACGGAGCAGAAGCAGTACTACCCGCCGAAGTTCGGTACAAGGCGCCGCGCGTAGTCACTTACAGCGAACAAGAGTCATCTCTTGCACTCGAAGACTCCGTTGACCTCCTCGACGAGGCAAGAGAAATTGCCGCAGAAAGATCCACGATCTACCAGCAGAACCTGCGCAACTACCACAGTAGAAGGCTTCGCCCCAGATCCTTCGTCGAAGGTGACCTGGTCTTGCGACTGAAGCAACAGGGGCATCTCAAACTCGAGTCCCCCTAGGAAGGACCGTACGTGATTACAGAAGTAATCCTAGGTGGCGCCTATCGCCTTCATGATTTAGAGACAGGAGTCTCATACTCCAACCCTTGGAACGTCGCACAATTGCGACGCTTCTACCCCTAGCTGTTTTTTACTTTTACATCGCAAATAAGGCTACTCAGCCAAGGCTACTTAGCCACACGTTGTACCTCGTACTGTTCTTCAAATAAATAAAATCTAAGTTCCCCAAAACTCTTTGTTTTTATTTTCACTTCTGTCAATTTTATACTCAGGGGCTACGCCACCCTACATACATCTGTTCTTTGAACCAATAAACGCGATATCTTGAGTAGCTGGCACATCAATCAAACCCCTTAACACAAACTCAACCCAGCTGCAACGCACCTGGCAGGTTGACAAAGGGATGGCCAGGCTAACGAAAAGGACTCGCATAGTGCAACGCACCTCACGCCAACAAAGCTGTTTATCCACATTCAACAATAAAATATCTACAACCTATACATGAACTTTACAACACAAATACACTTATGTGCAGGATACAAATCTGGATACTGCGGCAACAGAAGAACATTGGTTTGTTCCTAGAAGAAGTCGACAATCTCCTCTGCTGGACGGTCCACCGCCTGATAGTGCGGCACCATATTCCAAGCAGATCCGGCGGGCGGCGTTGGCGGACCGGAAGCAATGGCGGCGACATCCACGTCAGGCCTGTGCAATCGCACCATCGAGAGGGCAGCCTTGGCACCAGCCACCAACTGCTGCTTCACGCACTCGCGAACAGCGGACATATCTTGAAATTTGGCCAGGAGAGCCAACAGGCTTGATGGAGTGTCATACAACGGGAACATCACCCGATAGATGTTCTTCAAACACGACTGCGACTTCTTCAGGAAGAGCAGCACTCGTGAAGCACGATCCTGCAGGGTCGCCAATGCAGTCGCACGATCATGATCTACCCAAAAGTATCCACTCTCTTGAAGTTGCTCCTGGGAGAGATCATGAAGGCGGATGGCAATCCTATCCCTCTCCTCCTGTGGATGGCGTGCGCTAACAACTACACGAAGCAGCACCAACAGCATGAGTACAACGTACCATTGCGACTAACTACAAAGGAAAAGATGAGGACGAGCAAACTAACACTTAAACTGGTCGCCCAGCTGCGTCACCTCGCCAAGCAGATATTGCTCGCGGGCGGCGAATTTTTCCCCCTTCGACTTTCACAGTCTGCGTTACCACGGATCAGGGGCAACTCACGCTCTAGTTCCTTCACGCGATCACGCAGTCATGACAGCAAGGACAGCTCCTCTACCCTGGAGCGCGGCGGTGCCACTGTCTCATCAAGACATTGCGAATCCTGGTTTCCCCCCACAGGATCACTCGATCCACCCTACCACAAGTCAAGACAAAGGAAATTAAGTCGACCAAATTAACACAAAGGCAAGGGGAGCATATGCATTCAAGATAAGCGTAAGTGTTTACCGACACACTCGCCAGCAGGCACGTCCTTAGGCTAAAAAGGCAACTGATCAATTATTACAACAAGCTAACTACGGAGCAGCTGGCTTCTTCGACTTCGACGGCTTCGGGGGCTTCATCAAGTCCGTGGCAGTATCAGATGCCACTGACTTTCCGCCAGCCCCTGAGGCCAAAGCTTTCGCCGCCTTCTTCGCACGTTGGAGCTCCTATGAATACTTAGCAACAATATTTATCAAGGAATGGCCATATTTGGCACAAGCAGTCGCAAAGGGAGCGAAGACTACCTGCTGACCATCCGCGCCAACAGGCATCGCCTTCGACACCGCAAAGGGATCTATCTCGACTCCGTGGGCTTGCACCATGGCGAGTGACATCGTCGCACCAGCCGCCTCGAGGGATTTCTTGTAGGTAGAAGGCACACGCCCGGCGAGTGACTCCACCAGCTTGTCCATATTATCGACCAGCTCCGCCTTTGGCATCAACTCCTCTCGTAGGCGACTAAGGGCGACCATGGCCTTGGACAATGTATCCTGGATGGCGGCGCTTCGGTCCTCGACCGCAGATACCGCGCCGGCCAGAGCGTCATCACGATGAAGGGCCTGCGGGTCAAAATTCAAGTCGCCAGCATCTACAACAAAAATACACACATGGATCAAACTTCTAGTGCCACCAGCAAAACTCTAGATGCAGATAGGAACATCAATAAAATATCTACCAGTAAAGGTACCTGAGAGGGCCTTGGCGACTGAGAACAGTTGCTCTTCGAACAACTTTTCCCTGGCCGCAAAGGAGGCGCGTAGATCCTCTTCACGCTTCTGGGCATCATCACGAGCCGCGATTGCCTCGTCGCGCGCCTTCACAGCTGCAGCTAATGTCTTCTCCAACGTGGCGATGTTGCGCAGTAAAGCATTATGCTCAGCTACATGGCAGTCAATAATTGGCTATCAGTCGATTACACCAAAACAGAGAGAAGACGAAAAGATTAAGTGTAGAAGCACTCCGACCACGTGGTGACGCGTCTCCAGCATTGCATGCTGGCGACCCATCGCCATCACCTGCTCCGCCACTTGCGCAGCTTCCTTTACAAGGAGCTGTCACACCAAACAAGGAGTCAGAAGAGGGCAACAGAAGGCGTTGACTGCCACACTAAAAAAGAAGGAAAGATATACTTACATGGTCCTCTAGCGACTCCAAAGAAGTTTGTTGAACCATCATCCGAGAAACTATTCGATGCTCCCCTACGTGAGGAGAGCTCGAAGAATTGTTCCCGGAGTGGGCCGCCGCCGGAGGAGAAGGAGCGCGCTCGACCTCTACTTTGGCCCTTGAGGTTGCAACTCCAGATTCCTTCACAAACTTGACATCGCCAGAAGATGACGACGCCTCTTGGCTACAAGAACAAATTCACATTGAGAAAAGGAAAACTCCAGGGCAAAGCCAACAAGAAGAAAACAGAAAAGAACTAGTGAACTCGCAAATTTACCAGTCAATGTTGTCAAGATTAAACGTGGCCTCCGCCGACTCTGACGAAGACTCCTTCGGCAATCGCATCTTCTTGCGAGAAGATGGTGCCACAGCCCTCACAGGAACGGCGTGAATTGGTGACTCCGCGCCAGCAGCTGCGCCTTCTAGAGTCAAAGGAGTCGACGCATCGGAGTCCTCGCTGCCCGAACGCTTGTGAGTATCTGGGCTCTCGGACTCGGGGGCTTCCTCTTCCACATCAGAAGGGACAGTCGACTCAGACTCATCCTCTTCCAAAGCTTCACGAGGAATAATACCCTCAGGGAGAGGAGGCATACAAGGCGACACTGCCCAATCCTGCATACAAACAGTGAAGATCAGCAAACAGAACAGGTAAGCAACAGAAAAAGCAATCGCGAAAGTAAGCTACTGCGTAGCACAACTGTACCTCAGGAGGAGGATTCGAAGCATCAAAAGGAGGAACGACTGGCTCATTTGGAAGCACATCCTTGAAGGTGTACTTCGTGACCAGTCGCACCCTCTTATCTACCTCACTCGCGGACATGCCATCGGCAGACACGCGAGTGGCATCATCAGCGCCACTCCATTGAAACATGGGATGGACTCTGGCCTGGAGAGGCCGGACGCGATGATGCAGCCAAGTCCTGACAAGGGAGCAGCCTCCCTCTTCCGCGCCTATGCAACTCTCGAGGTCGCAGACGCGTTGATATAGCACGTCTGTCTCCGCGAGTTCGGAGGGCATGAACACGTTCTTCCAAGAACGCATCTTCGTGCAGGGAGTCACGGGATCGAAAGGCGCGAGTCCAAAGTGCTCGTCCTTGGCCTTCTGGTCGCGAACATAGAACCATTTGTCCCTCCATCCCTGGACAGACTTGGCGAGCTTGATGTCGAAGTAGGTGGCGGACGGGTCGACATGGATTCCACAACCACCTACGTCGTAAACTAGAGAGCCAGATGCGGACTGACGCTTCAGCTTAAATAAGCGTTTGAAAAGGCCAAAGTGTGGCTCGATTCCGAGCCAGGACTCACAAAGAGTGATGAAAAAGAGATGTGAAGAATCGAGTTTGAGGACAGCTGATGGAGATGGAGCCCGTAGAAACAAAGGAGACCCCTAAGAAAGGGGTGGAGAGGCAAATAAAGGCCGCGAATGATGAATGCAAAAAACATCACTCGAAAACCGGCAGGAGGCACAGGAATGGTCTCACTGCTGGGGACGTGCGCATCGGCGACTGCTGCAGAAATAACTCCGTCTTGGCGAAGAAGACGGAGATCTGACGCCTTGATGATAGAGGGGCGCCACGCGCCACTGGTCACGCAGGTGCCCGCGACCTTCTTTTTCCCGCCGGCGGCGGCACTGGTGCCCGCAGCAGCAGGGCCACCCTTTTTCTTCATCGCAGCGACGGTGGCCGCGGATTCAGCGGCAGCGCCTCCTTTCTTCTTTCCCATTACGCGGCGGTGATGAGAACGCAAAAAATAACTTGGAAATGAGCGGAGGTGGTCCAAAGTTGAGGAGGAGATGAGCGCAGGGAAAAGCAGATGAGCAGCAGCAATGGTGATGGCAGCGAGGAAGAAAAGAGTGTAGATGGAAAATTACCGCCATAGCGCCGCTACTTAACCCCTAGGAGATACAATCCAACGGCTCACAAAAACCCTACTGGGCGCGTGGCACGCATTGCGTCCGACACGTGGAGAAGAGGAAGCGCGAACCGTCCCTCCACTGCTCCCATTACGTGTGGAAATCGAGGAGGCACAGTTAATTATAAGATTACGCACGCCCAGTCAAATCAAAGTCCGAAAGTAGGACCCACCGCTCGTCACGTCCCGTCAAAACCGCTCACGCGGGCAACTAAGGTCATGCAAGCGTAAGCACTGATGTCATCAACACCTACGCAGCGGAAAACCTCGACTACTTTAGTCCTTGCTAGAGTCTTCGACTCCACCAAGCACTCGGGGGCTACTCCCATAGGGAGCGCTGGCCACACACCCTACGATTTTTTCTTTTCTTATTGCAAGGATATAGGCAATCAAATTCAAACCCAATCACTCGAAATACGGTTCGACTGCGGACATGGGTTACTCCCATAGGGAGCACTGGAAACAATTTCGACTGAAACAAGCAAGAAGAAAACGACAGCAGTCGCAAATGTGTTTTAGTCTCTGCCTGAGTCTTTGACTGAAACAAACAAGCAGATTCTTTAGTCCCTGCCTGAGTCTTCGACTCAACCAGGCACTCGGGGGCTACTCCCAAAGGGAGCGCTGGCCCCGCACCCTATGAATATTTGCACAAAAACTGTGTGTTGATAACAACCGCACTCATAGATCATGGCGACACCGCCTCATAATTTTCCCTACAAAGAGACTACGTCTCCTGGATCGCCCGAATTGTCTCCGCGATGATAAAATTCGGATGTCGCGCTTACAGCGTGAAGGTAAGACCTGAATAAGGCCTGGCAACGCATTTAACTGCGCACTACCATAAAAATATCCGTGCATGCAGGCACGATGAACATGCCTTGACGGACGCGTCAAGTGCTCACACCCATATAACTGGAATTCGACTCCTGTAAGACCTCCGCAGCCTGAGTCGAATTATGCCAGCACTTTTTCGGATTCGAGTCCGGGGACTTGAGTTCAAGTACATTGCGTTGTTTCACCCTAAGGTGGTTAACTGATACCGATACTTCGGCTATATCAGGCATGTATATCAACAATCCCTATGACATAAATGAAAGAAGTCGAAAATGTACTCATTCAGGCACTCGAAGACTTCAAAAAGTACCCAGTCGAATCTGGGATTCCACTGGATACTCGGGGGCTACTGACATGGGTATACCCTAAAGGTACTCGAGCTTGGTATATACGGTCTAAATACATACAGGCCCATGGTGTCGCCAAGGCCCAGATGAAAGGACTCGAGTAACCTGCGGACTCTCGATTGCTTGAAGGACAAGAAGAAGCTAAAGATAGAAAGTTTGAAGGGGAAAACCCTAACTTGTAACCGACTCGACCTGCTACCCGAGACCTAGCCTATCTATATAAAGGCTAGGAGGGGGCGGCGAGAAGGACACACGCAACCCTAGTTTCCACAACCCTCGCCAGATTGCATCTGTGCACCATTGTAACTTTCAACTCCTTCGATAATTCCACGAGCAGACAAGCAGGAGTAGGGACCTCTACGAGGCCTGAACCTGGGTAAATCCTTTGTCCCCTGTGTGCTTGTTTGCTAGTCGATAGATGTCTCCAGCGCTCCCTCCTTCTCCAAAACCCAAGTCCATAACAATGGGCATTGATGAGTTAAACCCTCATCAGATAGCATAAGAAATTCCAATATCCCAAGCTGTTGGCACTTTTTATTAACCATTTGGTCGTAGTTGCAATACTTACTAGGCAGATATAGATAGCATGAGACACCCCAATTTCATTAGTTGTGGGCACTTTTATTTTTCATTCCGTTGTAGTGGAGCTGATTACTAGGCATCACTACTAGGAAACAGCCTATAGATAGACAAGATGTTCAGTGGCGCATATGCCAAACTATGCGCCACAGGAAAACATCAGTGGCGCACCAGAAAGCATGCGCCACAGACGATTGGAAGTTCTGTGGCGCATTGTCCAGAGCATGCGCCACAGAAGATTGGTGGGACCCGCTGGCGGGGGGGATGATCCAAGTTCTGTGGCGCATTCTGAAATATGTGCCACAGAAGAGGCAACTTCTGTGGCGCATATTTCCTCATGCGCCACAGAACATGGAGGAGGGCCCCACCACGGAATCTAATTCACCCAAGTTTTGTGGCGCATGTTGACATATGCGCCACAGATGTGGTACTTATGTGGCGCATAAGTCCAACATGCGCCACAGAACTTGGAGGTGGGTCCCACACAGGGAATCTTATTCACCCACTTCTGTGGCGCATATGGACTTATGCGCCACATAAGTACCACATCTGTGGCGCATTTCCTACATATGCGCCACAGATGAGGGCGTCCAGATCCATGTTTAAAAGGTGACAAGAGCTAGCTTTCTTATTTATCTATCCACCACCACCCATTTCACATCTCTACCTCCTCCCAACCCGTCTTCCTCCTCCCTCACACCCCATCTTGCCCATAGTTTCTCCATTTTCTTATATCTAAACCTACTTTAATCCATAGATTAGTAAGTGGAAGCTTCGCTCCAACTTCTAGATCTAAAAGTTCCTTACTTTTCTCTCTCACATCTCTCTATTTGTTTACTAATATCCTCTCGACCAACTTGCATTGTAGATCTATTTGTCCACACTCTCTAATCACGCGGTATCGTCTCGCTATTATTGTGTCTACTATAGGTGAGTACTTGGCCATCATGAACATGTAGGTGAAGCTTGTCGCGCTGGCGGTGTGTGTGTGCGATCCATGGCGAGACGATGCTTGTGTGTGGTGCATGAATGTTTGCAATGGGAGGAAGTTTTTTGTTGTTTGCTTGTTGTTGTCGGGCCCGGCCGGTGTGGTTGCATGGATGTTTGCCAAAATGTTGATTCATTTTCATTTCGGCAAATTTTTGCACTACCCATATGTCCTAATTTTAGGAAAGGTCATGCCGAATTTTTTCCGGCTAGCATTCATGCATGTGTGTGTTCATATGGTGTGGTTCTCACCTATTCTCTCTGTTTTGACCGCTCAGGCAACCATGGTCCTCACGATGAGCGAAGGTCGAATTGCTAGGTACAAGAAAGGTGCGAAGGAGGACATGATTCTGAACAACAAGACCATGATAAGATGTCCATGTTGAACATGCAAACTGTAGCGCTGGATCGACCCTGAATCTGGACAATTGGAGGGTCACCTGCTTAGGCGCGGTTTCATGCGCGACCTCAATGAGGCGCCGGCAGGACATGGTGGTGGTCACGAAGACGTGGGTGGGCGAGAAGACAAAGAGTCTACCGGGCATGATCATCATGACGAAGGAGATGCCAGCGGGCATGATCATCATGATGAAGGAGATGCCGGTAGGCATGATCAGCATGGAGAAGGAGATGACGACGGGCATGATAAGGAAGAAGGAGAAGACGCGAACACACAGGCGCTGCTAACTTCGATCTTGCAGGACCCTCATGTTCAAGAACTGCTCCTCAAGGAGACGAGCAACGACAAAGCTGCAGCCAGAGAGAAAGCCAAGCTGGCCCAAATGGAGGTAGACGGGATGACTCCATTGTATCCTAGGTGTCGCCCCGAGGATACACGTTTGAGTGTAACGCTCAAGGCTCTAGAGATGAAGGCCGAACACAAATGGACCGATGTGAGCTTCAACGCGAACATGGAATACTGGCACGACCGACTTCCTAAGGGGAACACATTGCCAACAAGTATCGAGGAGGCCAAGAAAATCGTGTGCCCTCTCGACCTACCACACATTAAATACCACGCATGCATCAATGATTGTGCACTTTATCGGAACGAGTACGCGGATAGAACCACTTGTCCGGTGTGTGGCCAAGGACGGTACAAGAGAGGGAACAAGAAAGTTCCTCAAAAAGTGGTATGGTACTTTCCTATCACCCCTCGTCTGCAGCGATATTTCGTAGATCCTAAGGAAGCAAAGCTCATGCAATGGCACGCGGAAAGAGAGAAACCCGAAGATGATCCAGAGAAGGGCAAGATCCTGACACACCCTTCAGACGCTAGCCAGTGGAACGCATTAGACATCGAGTTCGAAGAGTTCGGGGGCGATGCAAGGAACATCAGGCTGGGTATGAGCACCAATGGACTCAATCCTTTTGGAAACCAGAGTAGCACGCATAGCACCTGGCCCGTGTTTGTATGGCCATACAACCTCCCCCCGTGGCTATGCACGAAGCAAAGGTATGTACACATGAGCATTCTTATTCTGGGGCCGAAACAACCAGGTATCGATATGCATCTGTATCTCGGGCTATTGAGAGAGGAGTTAGCCAGCTTGTGGGAGACGCCGGCCTGTACGTGGGACGCCTACACTAAAGAATATTTCCATCTGAGAGCCGTGTTGCTCACGATCGTGCAGGACTATCCTGGTTACGCATATGTATCGGCCCAGGTGAACCACGGACACAATGCATGCGTCAAGTGCATGGATGAGACACCCTCCAGCTACCAAGGGATCCCAGGTCTTCGAAAACCGTGTTCCAAGGTACTCGAAAGTGGCTCCGCATGGATCACCCGTGGAAAAACGTGGTGACATGTTCAATGGTAAGGACGAGCTCGAAAGAGCCCCGCGTCCGAGGAGCGGCGAAGAAATCGAGGATCTTTTGAATAATTGGGTAGATTGCCCTATGCCTGGAAAAAAACAACCGAGGACAAAGCCGCTGCTGGGTGTATGGAAAGCAAGGTCTGTTTTCTGGGACCTGCCGTATTGGAAGGTCCTTCACACTCCCCATAGCCTCGATGTAATGCACATCACGAAGAACGTTACCAAGAGTCTGCTTGGCACTCTACTAAACATGCCGGAGAGGACCAAGGATGGGCCGAAAGCAAGAAAGGACCTTAAATTTCTTGGCATAAAGAAAGATCTTCAGTACCCTGATAGTGATGATGATGATCATCATCATCATCAGGAAGGGACTCAAGGTCGCCGCAAAAGAGTTAAGAAGAATGAGGTGATGCTTCGCGCTGCCTACTTCACTCTGAGTCTGGAGGAGCTCGAGCAGTTTTTCAGCTGCCTCTTAGGAGTGAAAGTTCCTCACGGTTACTCGGGGAAGATAAGCAGATATCTGGACGTGGCGAAGAAGAGGTTCAGCGGTATGAAGTCTCACGACTGTCACGTGCCGATGACGCAGATACTCCCCGTTGCGATCCGTGGGATAATGGACGAGCATGTCCGTGAGACGTTGTTTGGCCTATGTAACTTTTTCGACGTCATATCTAGGAAGTTGATCGGTGTGAAGCAGCTCTATAGGCTACAGGAAGAGATCGTGATGATACTATGCGAGCTTGAGATTTACTTCCCGCACGCATTCTTCGACATCATGGTGCATCTGCTTGTACATGTCGTGGACGACATCATCCGTTTGAAAGGCTAAACGGTGTCATCAAAGGATTCGTTTGCAACAGGTCTCGTCCAGATGGAAGCATAGCCAAGGGCTTTCTGATCTACGAGTGCATCTCCTTTTGCCAAAATTATCTAACCACCGAGAACGAGGATGTTGGAATACCCACAAAGAAGCACCTCGGCGGGCTCGGTGGATATGGTCACCCCAAGGGCTGCCGCTCACTACATGTCGACATTGATGGTCGACGCACTGATTTTGAAAGGGCACACCGAGTCGCGCTACAACACATTGAAGTGGTCGGCCCTTGGGTCGAAGAGCACAGAAGCTTAATCGAGCAGGAGTATGTCGACCAGGGCCGGCCGAGGAAGAATGGAGACGTAACCAGAGAGCACAACTCCAGCTTCACGGGTTGGTTCAAGAAAAGGCAACTGGACAATCCCCCACGGACGCCTTCTACGGAAGATCAAAAACTCATATTCTCCTTGTCGCAGGGCCCAGGGCACAACCTAAGGACCTATCAGTCATACGACATAAACGGTTACAGATTCTACACCGAGGAAAAGGACAAGAATAGTGAATATCAAAACTCAGGAGTAACTATGTTATCCTTTGCTGATGACGAGACTACTGTGATGGAAAGATTCTACGGAAGAATCGAGGAGATATGGGAGCTCGACTACTGTGGAGAGATCGTACCGATGTTCCGTGTTAGATGGGCCAAGAACATGGAAAAAGAAGGCCGCTATTTCACCACAATGGTTATACTAGATGCCAAATCAACAAAGAACGCCTCCGCAAAAAATGAGCCTTGGGTACTCGCTAGCCAAGTTGATCAATGCTTTTTTATTACCGACCCATCAAAGCCCAACCGTGTTGTAGTTAGGAGGGGCAAGATGAGCATCATCAGAATGGAAGGAGCCGCCAACGAGCAAAACTTCGACAAAAACGGTGACCCGAAGATCGAAGAGGAATTCGACAAGTACTTCGACATGCCTACTACTACTAAAGTAAGAAGGAAGACCACACTGCCTACTAAAGGTTGTCCATTCACAAGAAGAAATCTCAAAGTGCACGGGCTAAAATATTCAACCGCGACGAAAAAGGGCAAGAAGATTGTGAAGAGACACTAGCTCGACACATCACATGATTGTATATGTTCGGAGAGAGAGTTTTTTGAATAAATATGAATGTTTTTATATGTTCTTGCTTCATTTTAGACATATATATAATTAAAAACACATTACATGATTGTATATGTTCGGGGAGAGAGTTTTTTGAATAATATGAATGTTTGTATATGTTCTTGCTTTATTTTAAACAGATCTATAATTAAAAATATATTTTAAAAAAATAAAAAAGCGTGAGACAGCTAGGATTCGAACCTGGCTGCCTCAGTTTTAGAATGGCACAAGCAAGCAGCAGAGACCACTAAGGCAAGTGTGTGATCTTGTCATACTACCACGCGCGCCGCGTTTTGTACTAAGTCCACAGGTTCTGTGGCGCATTTCGGCAATATGCGCCACAGAACCTCAGGACTTAGCGAAATAAACGGTTCGGTCTGCTTCACCCCTTCTCCCCATTCTCAGTCACACCGCCGCGCGCTAGCCCTAAACGTCACTGCACACCGCTGCTGCCGGAGCCGCCACCGCCCTAGCCACCGCCGCGCCGCCCGGTGAACCAGTGGAGGAGGAGCCGCCTGACGAACTAGTGGAGGAGGAGCCGCCGTGCCCGCCCGGCGAACTAGTGGAGGAGGAGCTGCCCGACTAACTAGTGGAGGAGGAGCTGCCCGACTAACTAGTGGAGGAGGAGCCGCCGCGCCCGCCCGGCGAACCAGTGGAGGAGGAGCCGCCGCACCGTAGCCCGCCACCCTCGTAGTCGTCGACCACCGCAGCAGCAGCGCGCACGGTTCGTCCCCCCACCCTCCCTCTGAACCCTAGTTCTCACTGACAAATGTGTCCACATCCAAGAAAAAACGGACAAAATCCGCTGCAAAATGGACACATGTCTCCTACTCCACACATTGTTTGCATGAATCCATGGCATACATGATTATGGCCCTGAATTTGTTACCATCAATTGAATATTGCACTGAAAAAATGCCTGGATTTTTGTCTCTACTGTCATAGGAAAGCGGTGTTGCCTGAATTGCATGCATGGTTTTCTGCTACGATCAAAACATCAGTTAACTTGAATTTCACTTGTAGTAGATGTAAGAATGAACTGGGAAATGGACAAACACAGTTCAGTTAAAGAAATCACAGAGGAATGAACTTGTAGTAGATGTAAGAATGGGAACTGGAAATCACAGAGCATTCACAGAGGAATCACAGAGAAGTCACTTGTAGTAGATGTAAGAATGGGAACTGGGAATGAACTTGAATTTCACTTGTAGTAGAGGAATCACAGAGGTTCTTTCCCCCAGAAATTAGCTCAGCGAGGAAAAACACAGTTCAGTTAAAGAAACTAACAGGGACATCAAACCGCCCCCAAAATCAGAGGAACAAGAGACATCTTTTTCAGAGAGATTTGAGCAAACTACACACTTCATCCATGCAAATTAAACATCAAAAAGAATCGAATAAACATGTACTAGAGGATTACAATCAATCCCCTTGTGACTCAAAACTCTATTATGTTTTATCTTATTGAAAAAATCCAAAAAGCATGATATGTCAAAGAGCATGATATTTGAAAAATCTAACTTGCACTTTGATTCATCTAGATTAAATAGCTAGAGCTCTTTTTTAAATAGCTACTATTTAAATAGCTACTGTTTAAATAGCTAGAGCTCTTTTTTAAATAGCTACCATTTAAATAGCTACTGTTTAAATAACTACTGTTTAAATAGCTACTGTGTGTGCACATTGCACAACCAATATATGAGTGTACTCAAGTTTCATGGTAGAAAATATTCAGTGTACTTCATGGTAGAAAATATTCAGTGTACTTCATGGCAGCCACAAGTTTTGTGTACTTTGTGTACTATCTATCCTATGCTATTTCTATGCTACTTCTACCTATACATGGGAAGCCACAAGTACCTATACATGGGAAGCCACAAGTACCTATACATGGGCAGTCACAAGTCCAAGTCCTTCCTATGCTATTTCTAGATTAAACTATGCACTGCTGAAGGACATGTACTGCTGCTGTATATACTGATTATTTCTGCAGATTTGCAGATTTCTGAGCACTATAGAATTCTGTTTATGATCATACTATTCTGTCTTGTATGAGAAATACTAGGCATTCTAGTTAATATCTAATATACATGTTGTATGGGGACGATGGTACCTGCTGTTGAAATGTACTGTGGATGATGGATGATGGATACTGGGCTCAATGCATGGGGGATGGGGTCTTTTGTCTTGCAGGGATATATTTCTTCATTTGAGTTGCGCATTTCTCCGGAAGTGTCGATTCACTTCCGTTTCGGTTGAGAAATGGGCACTCCTAGGTCAAAAAATTAGCAAAGGTCATGCCGAATTTTTCGGCCGAGATTTGTGCTAACTTTTTGCCTCTTTTAAATAGAGTAGTGCAAACATGTCGGGCAACAAGGAGTCTGGCCCTTCTAAGCACATGATCAGCGTCAAAGAACAACCTAGACAGGCTAACCAGTCATTCTGGCAGGGGTCCCAACAGGAGGAGGAGGAGGAGCAGGAGGCGATGAGGATGACACCACCACCGGAGGAGGAGGCGACCGTCGCCAGAGCTGCTGGGGCCAATGAGGGCGGAGATCCTGATTACGAGGGGGACGAAGACGACTATGATGGAACTAGTGAAGGTGGCGGCGAAGCCTGCACCGATGGCGGCGAGCGCATGGATGGCGGTAGCGGCAACCCGATCGCTTCTCAGAAGAAGAAGAAGAAGGAACAGAAGGAGCGGAAGGTGCCAGTGCTCACCACCATCTGCGATGAGTTCACTAAGGTCACAGAAAGTGGCGAACCCATTGCGCCAGAGGCGATTGCTAAAGGGTACGGCCTGAACTCGGGTGCATCATCCGGGAAAGCATGTCGATCAACACGAAGTACATCAGACATGCTGACCATGTAGCTTTGGTCGATAACCTCCTTAAGAAGCTTCACAAGCGATACAGATTCCTAGAGCAGTTTAGAAACCTCGAGAGAAATAAGAACCCGATGAACAAACTAGCCCTCACGAAGATGAGCAACGCCTTGAGAAGCTGGAAAACCCGGGTGAAGAATAGCATTGACAAAGGTGAAAGCTAGGAGGTTATTAGTAAGAAAAATATGATGCTCGACGAAGAGGAGTTTAAGATATTCAAGGTGGATATAGCTACCGCTGACGCTATAAAATGGACTCAATGGGGAAGGAGTATGCGGGAACAGAACATAGGTAACCACCACCTTGGAAGCGGCGGTTACAGGTCATTTGGGACAAGGAGGACGCCGAGCTTGAACGCCTTGGTAAAGACAACCCTTGGCTTAAAATCACGGACTTGCAGCTTAGGAAATTTGTTCGGGCCCGCTACTACCTGGACAAGGAAACAGGGGAGTTCATCACCATCGATCCGGAGGTGAAGGAATTCGAGAAGAATCTGGTAAGGAATTTATCGCTGATCTCAAGTCTATTGCGTTCTAATTAAGATAATGAAGCCAAGAATCTAAATGGGTTCACCTTTCCTTGTCTCTGCAGGAGGAGGAACTAAACGCTACTGCCATAGAGTCGTCCCAGGATTCAACGGAGCCGTGGGACACGGTTTTCAACAGGGCGACCAATGCTTACAAGAAGAGGGACAAGGGGTTGCCGCCGTCCTCAGCTGGTCGTTTGTCCGACTTTGGTACGAGCATGAAGTTCAAGGAGTTCTACAAAGAGGACGCCAAGAAAAGAAGGGAGAGGAAGAACCAGGATAAAGCCGTTGTTGCAGAGCTGAAGATGAAGGTGCAGACACTGGAGGAGAAGGCGGTGGACCAGAAAATGGTGGACAAGTTAGTGGAAGAGAAGCTCCGCTCGATGATCCCCCCTAAGTTTTTCGAGGGGCTTACTGCTTGGAATGCGGGAGGTCGACAGGGGCCGACACATCTGCCCAGCTTAAGCGGCAGCAACTCGGGCATCAATGTTACCGTGTCGCCGGACCTGGTGACCCCGCCGGCCATCAACGTCGGGACGCAGCCCCTCGTTTTGGTCACACCGACGCTCCCTCCCGCCAAAGATACCAATAAGGCGCAGCCAACGGCGGTGGTGCTTCGTGAGGCACCTGAGCAGGAGATTGCAGATGATGATAGGCCAGCCGCCGGCATCGGCCGTGTCTCTACATTAGTCGAGATCCACGCCATCACCAGGGTAACTAATTAGTTAGTGCACGTCATCTCCTTTATGCCTTTGATGCATGATTGTTGCCATCTCATGACGCCCAACAACATGTTTTTGCCTCAGGACACTTCTTGCGTACTCCTGCTTAAAGATGTCGGCAGTGAGTTGAAGGATGTTGCCAAGGGAACTCTTATACAACCGGCGAGCTGCACGATGCACAATAATCCAATGGATGATGACGTGATGAGGGTCAGGTTGGCTCGGGTGTTGCCAGGGTGCGACGACATGGAACCTCCTTTCAACCTCAGGGAGCCGACGAACACAAGACCCTTGGGGAATGCTACAACTGGCCCTTGACATGGCCGAAGACCCAGATTCGTCTTGCGAGGGGGGGAAGCACCGGCGCCACCTCTCGATCGATCATCGCCTCGGAAGCCAGTAGCCGCCGTTGTCACCACCACGAGCCATCACCATCAACTCTTGGCAGCGTGTGCACCGCCACATGGCAAAGACGTTGTGCCGCAACCGCCGTCTCCCCCGCTACCACCACCACATGATGGCACCCATGAAGATGATGATGAATTGGTCAACGTTGATGACTTCATCAACACCGGTGCCGCCAAAGGATTGTATATGCCTTCTGTGGATGAAGAACCCTTCGCAGCTCGCGATGACCATCAAGCTGGTCGGCCCAATACATGCACGCAGCGCCTGGTCTTCCATGGTCTTTCTCAAGAGACGCCTCCGGCCGCCGATCCACCACAAGATAAACCGGGATTGGTTTTCAGCCCCAACACACTCCGAAAGGCGACTGATGAGCAGATGGCAGTGGCTAACACTGTTGTGAAGAAAAAGCACTACAGGAAGAGAGGTAATAATAATAAGAAGAAGGGTGCGAGCCATCCTCTTCCGAAGAGGATCCGGGGTCAGGACGCCATCGTCGTACCATCCACACAATTTGGCTTGCCCCGAGTGCATGTAGCTGGTGATTCGATATTGACTCCGAATATGATCCACATTGCGGTTGGAGCCATGTTAACTTTGCACGAGGGTTTCAAGACACTAGAGGCCCTCCTTCTTAAAGAGGACGATCCAAATTACTCGGTTTTCACGGCCAAGGTGCCATTGGACGTGGGCTTCGTCGATGAACCCCCTGCGGATATATTGTTCATAGAGTTCGAGGACATATTCAAGCTGTTTCTCACGAAACGTCTGGACTATAACTTGGTCCGCCTATACGCGCTCAATCTGGCGCTCACGATCAAGAGAGAAAGTACCCCAGAAATCGCGATAGTAGATCCCTACTACATGCAGGATAGCCAGTTGGTCGAAGGATCAGAGACACGGACCAAGGCGACAGCGTACCTGGAGAAGTTCATGGTGGACAACAAGAGGAAGGGCACACTTCTTTTGCCTTTCTTTCCCGAGTAAGTACACACACTTGCTCATCGTCACCGTAACTTATGCATTTCTTATAGATTTCTTTCCTTTGCTCTTTTTCCAACATTCCGTTCCAATTATGTTGCGCAGAGACAAATACTGGACACTCATCGTCCTTGCCCCGAGGTATTCGCTAGCCACGTATTTCGACTCGAGGAGTTTGACGAAGAAGAAAGACTACACCAGAATAAGGGGTGTTCTCAATGAGGCTCTCGAGGGCTATACCAAGAAGGGATGCACCTTCGTAGATAGGGGAATGTATCAAGGATGGCAAACACATGTTCAAGCACGTGCTCGACTTCCCCTGCGCCAAGCAGTCGACTGCTGGTGCCAAGGAGGCCTTCTACGTCCTCCATCACCTTAAAGGCTATGTTCGGGATTGCCAACCTAACGCTGCCATCTAGTCTCCGAGGATGGGCCAAAACTTTGGCGAAAATCGACGATGCTGATCTTAGAGAAGACTTCCATCGCATTCAGATGAAGATGTCGCAAATCATCATTATAGATGTCAACACGAGGGGCGGTGCCCTACAACAAGCCAGCGGGTTGAGTAAGAGGGAGATCGAAGAACGCCTCCGTAAGCAGGGTGAGACAAGGACGTGGATGACGAAAGAGGGCTATCTACCGTTCCCGAAGCCGTGCCATAAGAGGAAGTCTTCATCATGATCGATGTGTGCCTCTAGCATGATCCAGTGTGTGTATATTCTTGATGGACGCCTGCTGTATTAGTGTGTGTGTGTCATAAACTTTACTATCTCGTGGTCGAAATGGTCATTGTTGTTAGACTTAAACTACCTTGTGGCCGTGCTGTCGTTGAACTTATTGCTTCTATGATGATCTAACTTTTAGGTTTATGGATCCTTTGTTTTATATTCTATGAACATATATATATGTATATGGATGTGAACCCTTTATTCATTCTTTTCGTTGTATTTTTACTAATATGCCTTGTCGTCTATAGAGATGGCGACGAGGTGGTATGTGGTGTACATGGGTAGGGTTCCAGGAGTCTACGAGGAGTGGGAGGATTGCCACAAACAAGTGAACAAGTTCAGTGGCAACATCTACAAATACAAAAGACTATAAATCAAAAGGAGGAAGTAAAGACTATAAATACAAAATAGGTAGAAAGGAGGAGAATGCTCGCGTGGAAACACTACCAAAGATACATCCGAAGAATGGGTCGAAGCTCGCATCAACTCAACGGTCTAATCCGTGAAGAAGTAAAACACTAAAAGAAACACCGACTGCACCATTTAATACTACGACAGAAGACCATGCATGATGCATGTATGATGTATGACATGGTAAAGAGATGCGATGCAACTAGGCAATATTAAGAGGAATCGGGATTCCGACAATTAATTTGATGGTTCGAGTTGTTCAGATACCCCACAATTTAAATGTTGGATTAATAAGGAAAATCATGGACCTGGTTCACTACATAAATTTAAATGGAGGCGATAATAGACAAGAATAGCCTGCATATGCACTCCATATTTAATTATGAGATGAATCGACAAAGTACACCCAAATGAAAAAATACGTATGCAAGTATGAAAATTTATATGCAACAAGTATATAAATGGAAATTTATAAAATGGTCTTTGGAATGAGGTCACACATGTATGATCGGAGAACTTGGGGCTCGAAGGGGTTTGGGTCGGTCTTCGGATTCCGGGAATGGGGACTTCAGTGTCTCGGTCATCGGATCCGTGGCGAAGAACTTGGGTCACCGGGTCCGTGAAGGCGATCTTGTCGGTTCTGTTTTTTTGGGTACATCAGATCCGTGAAGGACTTAAAATCTGTGAAGGAGATCTCTTGTTGAGTTCCATGTACTTCCTCGGACTCCTCTCTTTCGTGCATCGCCATTGTTACTTAGCGTATCATTGGGCTCACTCCAGGTCGGGACACAGTATCGGGAAACCATCTTGTGCGGCCTTGATTTTATCTTGACTTGGCTATAACCGGATCCGGTTATGGTCATGGAGGACCTGAGCAGCAGCACACCAGCGAGAACCAAACAGGTACATTGTTAGCCTCACAATAGCTAGACAGAACAACCCTCGAGACCTTGTAACAGCAACAACAGCTACCTGGTAGCAGTTCAGGCAGTGGAGGTGATGCATGGGAGCCGAAAATGCTGGAGAAGGGGCAGCTAGCAAAATAGCGGGTGCTAGAGCAGGGCTACTTGTTGTGAGCGACGCGGTCAACCGAGTCAACGACGATAGAGGTCCCGAGATGTGGCACAAGGTGCTTGATAGGGACGAAGCAGGGCCTGCGCGGCTCACGTGCAGGGCGTCGTCTAGAGGAGGCACGAAGCTGTAGGATGAGGCTGGAGGTGTCCTGGCACGGTGAACGGAGGATGGTGGCTGAGCAAGGGCTCATGGCGTCCTAGAGATGAGGTGGAGCATGGCCAGGGGTGCTGTAGGGAGGCGGTCGAGTGGGCGTTGCGCTTGCGGCAGTGGAGGAGCGTCAAGGTCGGGAAAGATGCACACAGCAGCCGACATAGACCTCGGGGCGGTAGAGCTCGGAGGAGGATGCGTGGCCGGCAGATGATGCAGAAGTCGGGGTCGTGGAAGAAGCCGGGGGTCGCGGCAGAGGAGCCCTTGGGCAGGATCTCCTGGGTCCAAGCAGCGACAAGATGCTGGGGCCGGTAGAGCTCGAGAGGCAAGGAGGAGGGTGCAAAGGAGCACAGGTCGAGGGTGGGGAGGCGGAGGTCGCACGCTGTGGTGGCGGTCTGGTCCCTAGCGGGGGGGACGAAGAGGCGCGCGGAGGAGCTCTAGTGGAGGCCGACAAGGGGAGGTGAGGGGCGATGGTGCGACCTAGTGAGTGAGCAGGACAGATAGGCAGGACGAGGAAGGTGGGGAGTGAGCGGCGACATCGGGCGAAAGAGGTTTGTGGGCCGGGTGGGGAGGAGGAAGGTGACGCGGGTGGGGTCGGGTCGACGCGGGCGTGTGGCGTCGAGTGCGTGAGATCTGTTGCATTGCGTGCGTCGTGGCGGTGTGGTGCATAGAGTCTAGGTCATGTCGGTGGTGTAGTGTGTGCATGCGTGGGTTGTCGCGGTTGGTGGCGTTGCGTGCATTTATGTGTGTTGCGCGTTTCAGCCGTGGTGCGGGTGTGTTGTAGCATACTAGGAGCAGGTTGGTCAGGTGGCGGCGGTAGTGGGGATTAAGGTTAGGGCAGGTGGGATCTAGGGTTAGGGTTTGGGCCTACCGGGGTAGTAGGTGGCCTGGCCTACGGGCTGGGCTGCCTCGCCCAGTACAAAAATATTATTTTATTTATTTGTTTGTTTCAATATGAATAAAAGATTTTGTAAAATAGTTTCAGACAAACAAAATAATCCGTAGGACCGGGGTTTTACATTTGAAATAGCGAGGGGGATATTTAGAAAACAAATATAGGCTTTATAAAATAGTTTGAGGCAGACATATGCATGACGTCATGATGATGCTCAAATGCAATGAGGATGATGACATGAGCATACAATCATGATGATGCACAAAACAAAAATACCAAGCGATTTTCTAATAGTGGTTTTACCCGGGGTGCTATATATTAGAATAGGCATTATTGTTTTAATTTAATTCATCTCAAAACTCCCACATGATCAAGTGTTGATGGACGGTTGATGGGGTTGGAAGTGACGAAAGGTAAGTGGAGAGTATAGTGAAGATCACCAAGTTAAGTTTTTAAAGGATTCAAATTAAGGAACAAGAAGTTTGATTGAGAATTGGGGATCTAGGGTTTTAGTATTTTCATACTTACTTTATCATGTTGTAGAGGATGACTCAATGATCTATTTTGATCATGGACTAGATGGATGGATAGACCAAGTTGTTGGAGATATGCCCAAGAGGCAATAATAAAAGTGATTATTATTATATCTTTGTGTTTATGATGAATGTTTACATCCCATGCTATAATTGTATTATTAGGAAACACTAATACATGTGTGTTTTGTAAACATATAAGAGTCCCTAGTAAGCCTCTTGTTGAACTAGCTTGTTGATTAATTGATGATCATGGTTTCCTGATCATGGACATTGGATGTGATTAATAACAAGGTTATATCATTAGGAGAATGATGTGATGGACACACACCCATAGTAAGCGTAGCATACGATCAAGTCATTAAGTTCGTATTGCTGTAAGCTTTCAAATACATAGTAACCTATTCCTTCGACCATGAGGTTATGTTAATCACCATCACCGGATGGATACTTTGATGACATCAAACGCTGCTTCGTAACTGGGTGGTTATAAAAGTGTCATTGGGTATTCTAAAAGTATGTGTTGAAGCGCATGAACCAAGATTGGGATTTGTCCATCCATATGACGGATAGATATGCTATGGGCCCTCTCGGTGGAATGTCATCTAGTTAGCTTGCAAGCATGTGACTAGGTCACAAGGGATGAATAATCACGGAACGAGTAAAGAGTACTTATCAGTAACGAGGTAGAACTAGGTAAGGAGATACCGACGATCAAACCTCGGATAAGTATAGTATGGCGAGACAAAGGGAATTAGTTTCGTATGTAAATGGTTCAATCGATCGCGAAGTCATCGTTGAGTATGTGGGAGCCATTATGGATCTCCAGGTCCCGCTAATGGTTATTGATATGAGATGTGTCTCTATCATGTCTACATATTCACGAACCGTAGGGTGACACACTTAAGGTTCGAAGTTGTTTTAAGTAGATATGGAATGTGCGTTGGAGACCGAATGTTGTTCGGAGTCTCGGATTGGATTCGGGACATCACGAGGAGATCCGGAATGGTCCGGAGAATAAGATTCATATATAGGAGATCATTTTATGAGATAGGAAATGTTCCGGAGTGTTTGTATGAGAGTTCTAGAAGGTTTCGGAATGTTCCGGAAGGTTCTGGAAGATATCTTGGAGTTTGCTTGAAAATCAAGATAGGGATCAAGGAGTCCTGGTGGGTCAAGATACGGATTCGTGGGGGAGGAGGACTCCTCCCCCCACCTCCAACCCGCCGGCCTCGGGAGGAGAGGAGTCCTACAAGGACTCCCCTCCCCATGGCGCCATCCCCTCTTTAAATAGAGGGGCAGGGGGCGCCCCCTTCTCTCTTGCTCTTATAATCCCCAATCTCTGCCGCCTCTCTCCTCCACCATCTTCTGCACAGGCATAGGCGAAGCCCTACAAAATTCTCTACTCCACCACCACCACCATCCGTCGTGCTGCTGGGATTCCGTGGAGAAGATCTACTACCTCCGCTGCTCGCTGGAAGGGGGAGAGGAAGGTCTGCTTCGACTCCGCACGTGTGACCAAGGGCGGAAGCGCTGCTGGAACGCGACGCCGGAAGGATCGTCTACTTGACCGAAGGCGGAAGCGCTGCTGGAACGCGACGCCAGAAGGATCGTCCACACGATCTTGAGATCGGCAAGTGATCGACTACATCAACCACGAGATCTAATCTCGTTAACGCTTTCGGATCTACGAGGGTTAGTTCCTATCTATCTCGTTGCTCATGTCTAATAGATTAGATCTTGGCTTTTATCTAGATTGGATCTAGGTTTTGTTCGTTCTTGCGGTAGAATTTTTTTGTTTTCCATGCTACGAACCCATCAGTGGTATCAGAGCCGTATCTATGCGTAGATCTGTTGCACGAGTAGAACACAATGTTTTTGTGGGCGTTGATGCTTTTGTTGTCGGTGTCTTAGCGTGTACTTTGCATCTTGCGGCATGGTGGGATGAAGCGGCTCGGGCTAACATTACATGTCATCGCACATGAGACTTGCTCCACGCTTGACGTGCAACTTGCTTTGCACAAGTGGCTTTGCGGGTGTCTGTCTCTCCCACCATAGTTAAGATTCAATTTACAATGAGCATCTTGACAATACTTGTATCAACGTTGTGGTCCTTGTTCGTAGGTAAGATCGGTCTTATGCGAAAGCCCCAAACCACGTAAAACTTGCAAAGAAAATTAGAGGCGTCTAACTTGTTTTTGCAGGGGTTCTGTGATGTGATATGGCCAACATGTGATTGTGATTGTATTTGATGTATGCAATGATCCTTGTCGTAATATGGCAACTGGCAGGAGCCTAATGGTTGTCTTTAATTCTGTTAAGACCTGCGTGTCTATTCATCTTGTAATAGCTTTATTCCAAGTAGTTGTAATAGTTGCTGGTGATGATGAACAACCATGAAGCGGCGCCACTGACCTTGACGCAATGCTGGTGATGATGGAGATCATGTTCGTGCTTTGAGATGGAGATCAAAGGCGCAAGAAGAAAAGGCCATATCATATCACACTTATTATGAATTGCCTGTGATGTTAATCCTTTATGCATCTTGTATTGCTTAGATCGCGACGGTAGCACTATAAGATGATCCCTCTCACTAAATATCAAGTAATAAAGTGTTCACCCTTAGTTGGCACCGTTGCTAAGACTCGTCGTTTCGAAGCATCTCGTGATGATCGGATGTGATAGATTCTACGTGTGCATACAACGGGTGCAAGCCAGATTTGCACATGCGGAAACTAAGGTTGTCTTGACGAGCCTAGCATGTACAGACATGGTCTCGGAACACGGAATACCGAAAGGTAGAGCATGAGTCATATAATTGATATGATGAACATGAAGATTGTTCGCCAATGAAACTACATCTTCTCTCGTGAAGATCGGACTTGGTGTAGTGGACTTGGTTCGTGTAATCACTAAGACAATGTGAGGGATGTTGTTTTGAGTGGGAGTTCACCTAGTTAGTTTAATAATTAAATTTGAACTCAATTTGTCATAAACTTAGTCTAAACTACTTGCAAATTGTTGTAGATTATGGCGACCCCCTCCATCAATTTCAATGCGTTCCTAGAGAAAGAAAAGCTTAAAAATAATGGAAGCAATTTCACGGACTGGTTCCGTGGACTGAAGATCGTCCTCAGGGCTGGTCAGTTGACCTATGTGCTCGATGCACCGCTAGGTGACCCACCTGCAGATAATGCCACCGATGACGAAAAGAATGTTTTCGCCACTCGGAAGAATCATTACTCCACAGTTCAGTGTGCCATCCTATACGGTTTAGAAGCGGAGCTCCAACAGCGTTTTGAGCACCACGACCCGTTCGAGATCATTAAGGAGCTCAGGCTAATTTTTGAGACTCGCGCGGCCATGGAGAGCTATGAGGCCTCCGAGAAATTCTTTAACTGTAAGATGGAAGAAGGAAGCTCCGTTAGCGAGCACGTGCTCACCATGTCTGGGTACGCTAAGAAGCTCCAAGAGTTGGGAATATCGATTCCTAATGAATTGGGGATTCACCGTCTCCTTCAATCACTGCCACCAAGTTACAAGAACTTTGTGATGAACTACAACATGCACTGCATGAACAAGACGTTGCCTGAACTGTCGTCCATGCTGAAAACTGCTGAAGTGGAGATCAAGAAGGAGCAACAAGTGTTGATGGTCAATAAGACCACCAATTTCAAGAAACGGGGCAAGCCTAAGAACAAGGGAAACTTCAAGAAGGACGGCAAGAAAGCTGCCGCACCTGCTAAGAAGCCCAAGGCTGGTCCTAAACCTGAAACTGAGTGCTTCTACTACAAGGGTGCTGGTCACTGGAAGCGTAACTGCCCCAAGTACCTGGCGGATCTGAAGAACGGCAACATCAAGAAGAAAGGTATATTTGATATATGTGTTATAGATGTGTATCTTACTAGTAATCGTAGTAGTGCCTGGGTATTTGATACTGGTTCGGTTGCTCATATTTGTAACTCGAAACAGGAGCTACAGAATAAACGAAGACTGGCAAGAGACGAGGTGACGATGCGCGTTGGAAATGGCTCCAAGGTTGATGTGATCGCCGTCGGCACGCTCCCTCTACATCTACCTTCGGGATTAGTTTTAAATTTAAATAATTGTTATTTGGTGCATGCGTTAAGCATGAACATTATATCTGGATCCTGTTTATTGCGAGACGGTTACTCTTTTAAGTCTGAGAATAAAGGTTGTTCGATTTATATGAGTAATATCTTTTATGGTAATGCACCTGAGATGAATGGTTTATTCTTACTGAATCTCGATAGTAGTGATACACATGTTCACAACATAGATGCTAAACGAATTAAATTGAATGATAATTCTACATACATGTGGCACTGTCGTCTTGGTCACATTGGAGTGAAGCGCATGAAGAAACTCCATTCAGATGGACTTCTTGAATCACTTGATTTTCAATCACTTGAAAGATGCGAAGCATGTCTAATGGGAAAAATGACTAAGACTCCATTCTCTGGTACAATGGAGCGAGCTACAGACTTATTGGAAATAATACATACCGATGTATGCGGTCCAATGAGTGTAGCATCGCGTGGTGGATATCGTTATGTTCTCACTTTCACGGATGACTTGAGTAGATATGGGTATGTCTACTTCATGAAACATACGTCCGAAACTTTCGAGAAGTTTAAGGAATTTCAAAGTGAAGTGGAGAATCATCGTAACAAGAAGATTAAATTTCTGCGTTCTGATCGCGGAGGTGAATATCTGAGTTACGAGTTTGGCATGCATTTAAAGAAATGTGGAATACTTTCACAGTTGACACCGCCGGGAACACCGCAGCGTAATGGTGTGTCCGAACGTCGTAATCGAACTCTCTTAGATATGGTTCGGTCTATGATGTCTCTTACAGATTTACCGTTATCATTTTGGGGCTATGCATTAGAGACAGCCGCATTCACTTTAAATAGGGCACCATCTAAATCCGTTGAAACGACACCGTACGAATTGTGGTTTGGTAAGAAACCTAAGTTGCCGTTCCTTAAAGTTTGGGGTTGCGAAGCTTACGTAAAGAAGTTACAACCTGATAAGCTAGAACCCAAAGCGGAGAAATGCGTCTTCATAGGATACCCTAAAGAAACGATTGGGTATACCTTCTATCATAGATCCGAAAGCAAAGTTTTTGTTGCAAAGAATGGATCCTTTCTTGAGAAGGAGTTTCTCTCGAAAGAAGTGACTGGAAGGAAAGTAGAACTCAATGAGGTTATTGAACCTTCTCTCGGATTTGAGAGTAGCGCAGCACCGAAAGATGTTTTGGTGCCGCCTGCGCCAATTGAAGAGGAAGCTAATGATAATGATCATGAAACTTCGAACGAAGTTACTACTGAACCTCGCAGGTCAACGAGGATTCGTACCACTCCTGATTGGTATGACTCTGCCTTGAACGTCATGTTGGTGGACAACGATGATGACCCTGCGACGTATGAAGAAGCTATGGTGAGCCCAGATTCCGACAAATGGCTAGAAGCCATGAAATCCAAAATGGGATCCATGTACGAAAACCAAGTGTGGACTTTGGTGGACTTACCGGATGGCCGTAAGGCTGTCGAGAACAAATGGATTTTCAAGAGAAAAACAGATGCTGATGGTAATGTTACCGTCTATAAAGCTCGACTTGTCGCGAAAGGGTTCCGACAAATTCAAGGAGTTGACTATGATGAGACATTCTCACCAGTAGCGAAGCTAAAATCTGTGAGGATTTTGTTAGCAATTGCTGCACATTTCGATTATGAGATTTGGCAGATGGATGTCAAAACGGAGTTCCTTAATGGTGACATTGAGGAAGAGTTGTATATGGTACAACCCAAGGGTTTTGTCGATCCTAAAGATGCTAACAAGGTATGCAAACTTCAGCGCTCCATTTATGGACTGAAGCAAGCATCCCGGAGTTGGAATCAACGTTTTGATAAAGTAATCAAAAACTTTGGATTTATACAAACTTATGGAGAAGCTTGTATTTACAAGAAAGTGAGTGGGAGCTCTGTAGCGTTCCTAGTACTATATGTAGATGACATATTGTTGATTGGGAATGATATAGAACTTCTTAATAGCGTCAAAACCTATTTGAATAATAGTTTTTCGATGAAGGATCTTGGCGAAGCGGCATATATTCTAGGCATCAAGATTTATAGAGATAGATCAAGACGCCTAATAGGGCTTTCACAAAGTACATACTTGGACAAAGTTCTAAAGAAGTTTAGAATGGAAGATAGCAAGAAAGGGTTCGTGCCCATGTTGTCAGGTAAGACCTTGAGTAAAACTCAAAGTCCAGCTACGGCAGAAGATAGAGAGAAAATGAATAAAATTCCCTATGCCTCGGCCATAGGTTCTATCATGTATGCCATGCTGTGTACAAGACCGGATATAGCACATGCTATTAGTTTGACTAGCAGATATCAAAGTGATCCTGGAGAGGAACACTGGACAGCGGTCAAGAATATCCTAAAGTACCTAAATAGGACTAAGGATATGGTTCTTTCTTATGGAGGTGATGAACAGCTTGTTGTAAACGGTTACACCGATGCTAGTTGGAACACCGATCCGGATGACTCAAAGTCACAGTCGGGTTACGTATTTATTTTGAATGGTGCTGCAGTGAGCTGGAGGAGTGCGAAGCAAAGCGTTGTGGCGAAATCTTCAACTGAATCGGAATACATAGCTGCTTCGGAGGCTGCACAAGAAGCCGTTTGGATGAAGGAATTCATTACTAAACTCGGCGTGGTTCCCAGTGCGTTGGACCCGATGGTCATCTACTGTGACAACACAGGTGCCATAGCTAATGCGCAGGAGCCAAGGTCACATAGCAAGCTGAAGCACATCAAGCTACGTTTCCACGCTATTCGCGACTATGTCCGAGATGGTGACATAAAGATTTGCAAAGTACACACTGATCTGAATGTGGCAGATCCGTTGACTAAACCTCTCTCTAGGGCAAAGCATGACCAACGCCAAAACGCCATGGGTGTTCGGTATATTACCATGTAATCTAGATTATTGACTCTAGTGCAAGTGGGAGACTGTTGGAGATATGCCCAAGAGGCATTAATAAAAGTGATTATTATTATATCTTTGTGTTTACGATGAATGTTTACATCCCATGCTATAATTGTATTATTAGGAAACACTAATACATGTGTGTTTTGTAAACATATAAGAGTCCCTAGTAAGCCTCTTGTTGAACTAGCTTGTTGATTAATTGATGATCATGGTTTCCTGATCATGGACATTGGATGTGATTAATAACAAGGTTATATCATTAGGAGAATGATGTGATGGACACACACCCATAGTAAGCGTAGCATAAGATCAAGTCATTAAGTTCGTATTGCTGTAAGCTTTCAAATACATAGTAACCTATTCCTTCGACCATGAGGTTATGTTAATCACCATCACCGGATGGATACTTTGATGACATCAAACGCCACTTCGTAACTGGGTGGTTATAAAAGTGTCATTGGGTATTCTAAAAGTATGTGTTGAAGCGCATGAACCAAGATTGGGATTTGTCCATCCATATGACGGATAGATATGCTCTGGGCCCTCTCGGTGGAATGTCATCTAGTTAGCTTGCAAGCATGTGACTAGGTCACAAGGGATGACATATCACGGGACGAGTAAAGAGTACTTATCAGTAACGAGGTAGAACTAGGTAAGGAGATACCGACGATCAAACCTCGGATAAGTATAGTATCGCGAGACAAAGGGAATTAGTTTCGTATGTAAATGGTTCAATCGATCGCGAAGTCATCGTTGAGTATGTGGGAGCCATTATGGATCTCCAGGTCCCGCTAATGGTTATTGATATGAGATGTGTCTCTATCATGTCTACATATTCACGAACCGTAGGGTGACACACTTAAGGTTCGAAGTTGTTTTAAGTAGATATGGAATGTGCGTTGGAGACCGAATGTTGTTCGGAGTCTCGGATTGGATTCGGGACATCACGAGGAGATCCGAAATGGTCCGGAGAATAAGATTCATATATAGGAGATCATTTTATGAGATAGGAAATGTTCCGGAGTGTTTGTATGAGAGTTCTAGAAGGTTTCGGAATGTTCCGAAAGGTTCTGGAAGATATCTTGGAGTTTGCTTGAAAATCAAGATAGGGATCAAGGAGTCCTGGTGGGTCAAGATACGGATTCGTGGGGGAGGAGGACTCCTCCCCCCACCTCCAACCCGCCGGCCTAGGGAGGAGAGGAGTCCTACAAGGACTCCCCTCCCCATGGCGCCATCCCCTCTTTAAATAGAGGGGCAGGGGGCGCCCCCTTCTCTCTTGCTCTTATAATCCCCAATCTCTGCCGCCTCTCTCCTCCACCATCTTCTGCACAGGCATAGGCGAAGCCCTGCAGAATTCTCTACTCCACCACCACCACCACGCCGTCGTGCTGCTGGGATTCCGTGGAGAAGATCTACTACCTCCGCTGCTCGCTGGAGCGGGGAGAGGAAGGTCTGCTTCGACTCCGCACGTGTGACCAAGGGCGGAAGCGCTGCTGGAACGCGACGCCGGAAGGATCGTCTACTTGACCGAAGGCGGAAGCTTTTTGGAACGCGATGCCAGAAGGATCGTCCACACGATCTTGAGATCGGCAAGTGATCGACTACATCAACCACGAGATCTAATCTCATTAACGCTTTCGGATCTACGAGGGTTAGTTCCTATCTATCTCGTTGCTCATGTCTAATAGATTAGATCTTGGCTTTTATCTAGATTGGATCTAGGTTTTGTTCGTTCTTGCGGTAGAAATTTTTTGTTTTCCATGCTACGAACCCATCACAAGTGATATAGATCAGCATGATATAGAAAATTGATCTTGATCATGATTGAGTGCTCCTAGAATTGATGCCAAACTTTGTTGAAAATAAGGGTGTCAAAACAGATTATCAAATTGCCTCCGAAACCATGATGCTTTAAGAAGCACAAGAATAAAAGGAAATAAGGGAGGTAGGGTTTGATAGACAAATTTGATTTGAGAAGAACCATGCTAAGAGTTGGCCAAGATAAGGTGACATGGAGTTGAGAGCTTCTTCCAAAGTCGGCATACTGATAAGATTGGCAGAATCAGATTACTTTCTTGATTACAAAAGCATCTAAAAAAGTGGGTCCAAGAATTATATAGTCAAGGGAAAGAGTGGTATTTACAAGTACTCATGATGGTGCACAATATGTTTCAAGTGCATTTCTAAAAAGGTGTATGTATTAATATAGGTAGGGTCCTAAAGATGGTATGTTGTTAACAGTTTTAGACTTAGTCAAATTTTGTTTGGTTTAGGGTTTTATACTAGGGTACAAGATGTAGTGGTGTTGATGGGATGCGAGGTTCCAAACTCATCATAAAGTGTATTATGTTGAAGAGTAGGTTAATTAGAAGGGGTCCATGGCTCGAGTTGGTCTCCACTACCTAGGAAACTCCAAAATAGATGTTCTTCCAAATGGAACCTGATAAGGAGAAAAACATGTTTACTTTAAGTAGAGGGGCAAGGAAAGCTTGGGAATCTAGGTAGATGAGTTCTTATATCAAGATCAAGTGTTGGTGATGGTAAGGCACATCCCCGATGATGGGATAAGGTAGTCTACTTGCCTAAGGATTAGATGGAAGGGTGGTAACTTAGGATTTACAAGAGGGTGTGAAAAGGCAAATAGGAAGGTATTCCTCCTACTATGGTTTTGATGTTGTGGTCCTCTAGAGAGTTAGGGTGAGATATGATTGTGGTCATACTATGATTATCTTGCTTGACAAGAGTTTGTTATAGGTGCATTGTTAAAGGAGGTGTATTAAGGGCCTATCCAACTGAAGGATTTAGAGAAGTCATGCAAGTATACCTATGAATAGGGATAAGTGGAAACTGAAAGTTGAGTATTAATTCCTTGCCGATATATAAGGTCTTATCGATAATGATGACTGATGGAATTATTTATACCAAAAGTTTACTTGTATGTACAAATTGCTTACACATCATAATTTTATTTTCATTCAATGATATATTGATTATGTACAAAAATAAGTAATACATAAAGCACACATGGTGGGTATGCGAGGAAACATGCAAAAAAATACCAATAATCCTATAATTTTAGTTCATCCATTCCTTAATTTAAGATATATATCCATCCATTATATACTAAACTAGCACAGGGGCCCTCGCAAACTCGAGGGCATCACCTTTACTATTTCAAAATTGTTATGTATTGTTTTATGGTGTACAAACTCTTTCCATCCAATTTACCTCCTACCATTGAAACATACAGGATGTTATATATATGTTTGAATTCCTAAAACTGTAACTTTTAAAAATTCATGAATCATTGTCTTTCTAAGAAATAAGAAATAATTATTATAAAATATTTTTGGCAACATGTTATTTTTTTTACTATGAAACATCTTAACCTTGTTGATCATTATTCATAGTCATATTGAATATTGGTACTTAAATATTTAGTAGTTCATAAAAGTGCTAGCCATCTGATTAACTAAAAACCTCTATGATTTTATTTAGCACGTGGATAAAAAGAATATGGCCAAATAATTGACTTTCTAGCAAAAACCGAGAAAAAATTAATTCCATTCTTATGCCATATCCGTAACTCATTATACATACTTCAATATTCTAGAGTTAATTAAGAGAAACAATAGACTATAACATTAAATTAATTCATGCCTCTTCGATCTTCCAACCCATCCAAAAAAGGGTTACTTAGGGTCTCAATTTTTTCTATATGGCAGAGATATTGGTCATATGAGAACTCAAAGATATAGTAAACCAATTTTACAATAAAATATTAATAATGTTAGCAACTTGAATGAGACTAAGATACACTTAGTAGCTAGCATATTTTGGCAGCCAAGATTTGAAAAGGCAACTGGGCATCAAGAAAATGGTTACTGGAACATTTAGTTGCTACTACAACATTTACTCATAAGTCCATCATCACCATGTTAATCATAGGTAATGTGGCTTACTTAGGATTAGATTAATGTTAATTATGTATGTCTGAGTAACCGAACATTGTTTTTCAGACATTATTAAGAAAATATGGTGACCTTGGTTGAACCAAATAAATACTTGCAGATTTAGACATAACATATCGCCAAATGATAGTGGAAGTGTTACTGTTATGTGAAATGCATTTCTTCTAATTTGCATGACTTTAGATCACCACATTGTCTGCTATTTTTCTATATCACATAAATCTCATATTTTTTGGATTAAATGTTAGTTAAAAATTGAATCTGGAAAGTAAAATGCACCTGATATTTCTGAAGATTTAAGGACTTCCTTACATTTAGATGTTATTAAATTTTCGACAATGTAATAATGTTGCTCACTTTATTTATAAATATAACATAAATTTAACCGTCTGAGTTCAAGCATTAACAATAACTTGTGCTAACCATATTATAGTTATCTTGGATGTGAAGTAAATAAGGAATCACATTTGTGTCACATTCTGAACCCTCATATTATTAATTAAATATTAATGAATGCTTGAATTTTCACAATCAACTACAAACTATTTGTCTAAACAAAATATATTACTATGGTACCTATTGATAAAAAACTACACATTAGATTATTCATGTACCTCAACAGATAGAATTATTATGTTCTCAAAATCAGAATAATTTTGGTTCATGGGTGTCTATAATGTGGCATGATGGCGGCAACCTGGATTTACAGAATATATAGGTTGTGATTCTTACTACATAAGGAGATATATGTTGCCGCATATATTGATCAATTATAGAACTAAATCACTGCACCCTAGTAAGGCACACTTCTATAACCTCAATCATATATAGATTGATATTCCTAATGTAATTTTAAAACTATATTGTAATGTTTTTAGTACTACAAACAATTTGGAAGTCTATACTCAGAGATTGTCCGTATCTAAAATGTCAAGTATTTCCTAGTTGAGAAAGTATGATTTATCAAGACTCATTTTAGATTTATCTAGGTTGTTTGGCAATACGATAATTGTGCTTCTTTGCAAGATTATCTTAGTCTCTCTTAAGGGACGGAAATATTTCCCTCCTCTATGTCCCTCAAGAGTGAGGTATGTCTCTCCGGCTTCAGTTGTTGACTGGCTTGTTGCAACACCTGAGGTAAAATGTGTTGTATAGGATATGTCGCGTAAGTTACATACATGATGGATTTTTGGCACACCGCATTGTTGTTACATTTTGATAGATGTAAATTAGTGATGACATATCATACCGTTAACAACACCCTATTCTTAGTATTATGGAAATTTGGGTTAAATAAGCGGACTAAAATATACATGGCAAATTTTCTTATTGATTAAATTCTTAATATTCAATCAATTGAAACATGAAACATTTTAGAATATTGGCAACTCATACAAACATTAGTGATGAGATTATCTTTCTTTGAGATGCAAAGATAATCTAACAACTAAAGTAAGACACATCATAAATATTGACAAGGAGCCTGGCAATTTGACGTGATAAGAAAAATTGATTTGCATTTCATAGATGTGAATTAGTGATGACATATCAAACCGTTAACAACACCCAATTCTTAGTATTATGGAAATTTGGGTTAAAAAAGTGGACTAAAATATACATGGAAAATTTTCTTATCAATTAAATTCTTAATATCCAATCAATTGAAAGATGAAACATTTTAGAATATTGGCAACTCATACAAACATTAGTGATGAGATTATGTTTCTTCGAGATGCAGACATAATCTAACAACTAAAGTGAGATACATCATAAATATTGACAAGGAGCTTGGCAATTTTAGGTGATAAGAAAAATTGATTTGCATTTCCAGTAAACCTTAAAGTAATTAAATACTAACTGCGGTAGAGAGTACTACCACTTTCAAAATTCTTAAGGTTCTAACGGACATACAAGTAACTCACCTTTCTAGGCCATCTGTGTATTCAAGCGAGTGTAAACCAACTACGTGTGGACCCCATAAAATAATTTTAGTTTCATACCCTCTTTATAAGGGAAGAAATGCTAAGCATAAAACATTATGTTGTAAAGCATGGTGGTGTTATTTCGGGTCTCAAAGATAAATAGTGAAATCATGAAAAGTAATAATAAACTGCACAAACATCTATCTTTTGACAATATGCATATATATTGGTGTCTCGCAAGTGGCCACAAAGTTCCATGAATAAAAGACGTATGTTGTCTCCTACGTATTAAAGTAAGACACGTACAGCTTGGATATTGATATCTCTAATGTTTTTCATTTCTTTTAACATCAAGAACATGGCTAATTTGAATAACCCCTCAAACACTAACTACTGGCTGCTATCAAATTAAGTACAATCCTCAGGGCAAGGTGCTAACATATGCAAATTCGGAAACTGGAAATCAGTTGTCAAATAATAATGTAGACTTTTGCTCACAAACTATCAAATGTACCAAGTGAGAAATCATCGCCGCAATGAACATTATCTCCCCATGACACTATGGTGTTAAATCTAAAAACTATAAATAATCCAATAAAAAATACACCCCATAATACTATAATAGAAGTACTATCCTGCTACCATGATGTGGACATTAAACAATATTACATACAGTATGTGGCAAGATTTATCCAATTATTGGTACATAATATGCATAAATTCATTTGTAGCACATACAAATACGTTTTGTAATGCTGATACATGTCCCCAAATAGAATGGATAAAAACAGCTAATCAGAATCACACATGTTGAGGTCTATAGCTCACCTCTGGAAGACTGCATACCCATGACGCTACCGGTCAATCTGTATCAAAGGATGTGCGCACCAGACGACCCGGTCCATCTGGTATCTGCTTGTACAGAAATCATTCAATAGCATGGTTAAAAAAAACCACATGCTAGAACACCTACAAATAAATGCATACATAGATAGTACAAATGATTTACTCCCTCCGATCAAAATTAGTTGACCCAGATTTGTCTAGACTCGAATGTATCTAGACTTATTATGGTAGATACATTCAAATCTAGACAAAACCGAATCAACTAATTTGGTATCCCTAAAGAAAATGCATAGGGACATCGCCCAAACCTGTGGCTGAGATCACTGCCTGTCGGTCCTGAGGCAGCATGAAAGCCTATGCGAGATGGATCGGCATGGAGCTGCTCACCTGGGTACATGCAAGTAGTCCCAAGGGAGTGGTAGAATTATTTAATTAGGTCTGGATGGATGTGTGAATGATGTCGATTGTAAATTGCCCGGATCAATGAATCTATCAAACTTGCATGCCCGGATGGTGTATGCATGAGGCAAGATCAACCTGACCACACTCGTGTGTAGCACGCACGGATTGGAGACTCCCCAGTGGTCGACTGGCCGAAGGAACGCAGGAGAATAGGACGGCGGCGGCGGAAGCATGCTTCTACACGTTCGGAGATCAGATCGAGTACGGCAGGATTGGAAGCGTGCTTGAGAATACGCTTGAACGGTAGAATACGACGGCTCCATTGAGCCGGTTTTCTTTTAGATAGATCGAGGCCTATGGGTGTGGGAAAAAAAAACTTAATTAGGACACGGTAAGATGTCACGTATCCAAACGACCCTTTTCAACATAAATCGTGTTCAACGGACCTGACATCTTTACGTTAAATAATTAGATCTTGACTGTAAATTTTAGATCTAACCATCTAAATAATTTAGATGATGTGGATCAACCTGGTGTCTCAGTTAGACACCCTTATATTGTTTTTAGTATATAATAGATGGAAAATACAAAGGTCTAAACTAGAGACACCATGTTAATCCACATCACTTAAATTAATCAGATTTGATAGATACATAATTGAATACTATGATTTAAAAGAGACTCACGATGTGTAACACGGGGAACCATCATCCGAGGAGTGCAGTTCATGGACCGTTTAAACAAATAGAGAAGTCATTTGGCACAAAAAGTTCTAGGAACATAAACAAATCCGATATCTCTTAGCTTTCGAAGAAAAATGGCGTACAAGTGTATTTTGTAGGAACGAGGAAACAAGGCCATCTTTGATGGACATAGTTTTTTCTGATGCGGGGTCTCGAGTACGAATTGTTTAGTGATGTTAATCTCCTCTCACATAGTAATTATATCAAGTCAATAAAAATCTACTGGTATTATTGTGCGTAAGATTGAAGCACGGAAGCAAGTAGACGACCAATGGTCAGTAGCTAATCAATCATTCAATTTTCCAAGAAAAAATAAAAGGCTAATTGTGTGTATTATAATCTTGAGTCGAATAAACATTCTATAGTCTATTTATAGCAATTTTGCCATTCCAAATTTTTGCACGAAAGCATGTTGGATAACTCCTACTATGTCATTTTTACATTTTATAAAGGGGTTGAGATATTTACATTATTCAATCAAAGGATATATTATGATTGATGTAAACAATAATGCAATTTGGATAGCACCTTTCTTGAGCCGATGAAATTTGTACTTATACAGTAATTTATTTATGACGCTGATAATAATAATAATAATAATAATAATAATAATAATAATAATAATAACAATAATAATAATAGCAAGGTTAACCACAACTGCAAAACAACACTAACAATAAATATACTGGTAGACTTATCATTTATGCTGACACAACAAATTATTTTTTATGGGTTGCTGACACAACAATTTGATTGCACGTGGCTAGAATATTGCATTTTCGCGGCAAGAGAAGGGTGGCTTGACTATCTCTTGCATTTCCAGCTGTCCACACTGATCATAACGACAAACTGAAGTGAATGTAGAAAGTGACTTGATATTTCTAGATTCGGGTATTCTATCTACGAGTATATTTACAATACGGGGTTTCACTTCTGTTTATATGCAAGCACATCTGACTTCCCAAGTGATATGATACCATAAAATAGAGCTCTGAAATGTGGAAGTTAAGATGAGGTGGGTCACGCAACTACAAACTTCAAGTTATTTCCTCAATTTTATTTTTATTATTTCTTTCAATTAGCTATATAAATTTAATTGTCAATAATTTAACATACATATTGTTAAATTAGAAGTACTTTCAACCTTTAAAAATCTAAGTGATTAATCATTGTAACCACACAATAAATTGACTACTTTTAACATGAAGAAACTATGCCATTCAAGTTGGCGGGGTGATGTTACATGACATAAAAAATACATGTGAGCAGGGTCTAGACCAAGTGAATAGACAAACACCGACACACTAACTCTTCTAAATAATTGACGCTGTTCAAATTTGTATTTGAATTTTCTTATTTTTCTTTACTGATATAAAAAATAAGTGGGAATAATAAATTTTAATATATGTACGACAAAATTGAATTAATTTTCGTGACTACGGAATGGCATTATTTCGTACCCCAAAATCCAAATTGTGAATATTGACAAACTATAAAATTATTATTCGGCCACTATAGAAAACATTAGGATGTCGCCCTTCGTATATGCTGAGTGCCACTGTGCTAGTTATATAAAAAGAGGTACGTGCAACGGGGGAGGAGGAGGTGAAATATAAATGGTACTCCCTAATCCAAAATTAATTGCCGCACATTCATTGAACCTACTTTTTTTTCCTTTTTCTTGTGCCGAATTAGGGATATTAAAACTGAGTCAAAAAGAGGCCTCCCACGAACTAGGCAGTTTTGGCCGTCCGATCGCGCACCCCAGGTCATTCTGGTTGTTGGATGATCCTCAGCTCCCGCGTGGGCTGAATTATCCCTTAGGGACGCTTCTCTGGACATCAAAAAATCTTTCTATGCTTAATTGGGATGGAATGTCTACCTATTTCGGCCCGCTCTATTCCACCTTTCGACAACCGGGTCTCCTCATAGGGAACCACCATAATGTTTTTTGAAGAGGACACATGCGGCAGCAGACTCCAATAGAAACTAGGTCTCCTTGCTCATACGAAACCACCAGATTTTTTTTTGAAGAGGACACACGATGCGGCGGTAGACTCCAATGTAAATTCGACCACCCAGACAAGACGCATAACTCCCGATCGATTGGACCGCAGGCCGAAATCTAGAGTGGGCATGCAGTAGACTCCAATCGAGATTCGACCGATTGAGACCAGATGCACACCTCCCGATCCGTTCGAGCGCAGGCCAGAATATGGAGCGGCCATCGATCTCTCCTGCGGATGCGATACAGACCCTGCCCTCGCCTCCCCATTTATGGCGACCTGATATGCCGGTCTTAATTGATCTTTAGACCGTGTTATTTTTTCAGTTCTTGCAAATCCCTAATGGCAGCCATGGTGCACAAATTGATGGCGGCAGATGATTATGGTACGTTACTACACTGCCTACATGTCCTATAAAATCTCTTGCCTCAGTTTCTGCCTGTGCTACTCCCACTCGATGGCAGATTCCAGGTCTAATGGTGGTCTGATAGGTTGATTCTATTTTCAAAAGAAATACCCATCTTCTTCAAATAACAATTGTCATCTTTTCTAAATCAGAAATATATTTCTCTGCAGGTTCTGCTTGTTCTAGCTTAGCTGGTTACATTCTATGAATGTGGCTCCTCTTACAAAGAGACATGCTTCTATTATTTCCTTCATGCTATTTAAATCCATCATCAATTTATTTGATGTACTCATGTTCACCTTCCAATTTAGAAAATCATGAAATATTTTAGTAGTACGGCCCCTTATCAACATACAAAACATCGCGAATATTGTGTAAGAAAATTATGTGCCTAAGAAAATTTTATGGAGCCTGAATGAGAGAGAGAGAAGATTGACAAAGGAAAACCTACATAGACAAATACAAAATTCTAAGATAAATTTTAATTCAAATGGAGTTTTGCTATTTCATAACTATGAATTTTCTAATGAACGGGCGCGGCAACGCGGGCCTACATGATCTAGTAGAGGATTAAAAAGACTCGCAATCCCTCCGGAAAGGAAGAAATCCTTTTTTTGTTGTCACCTTTACCTTGGATTCAATTCTTTTCTTTTGCATGAGATAGAAATGAGGAATTCCAGACATTCCGTAAACAAAAAAAGTCTAAACAAAAAAAGGATTTCCAAAATAGATCATAGATAATTCTAGCAATTGCCAATAGATTGAGGCTTTTTACCAACTTGATGGTAAGAAATCCCGGGACCAAGAAATTCATTTCGTACAACTGAACACAGATTTTGCATAAATCCGCGTAAGTTAATTTAGAACTGATAGAATACAAATGATTGCATCCTTTTGAGCTACGAGTAGGTGTGGGTCCTAGCATTGTTGTGCTCCCTCTGTCTCAAAATAGATGCCGTAGATTTTTCAAAAATTGGATGAACCTAGACACTACTATTTAGTATATAGATTCATCCAAATTTTGATAAACCTACGACGTCTATTTTAAGACAGAGGGAGTAGATCCATTTACTCTTTTTTCGAAAATAATCTTATTCCTGTCCTTCCATAAACTCGGGTCGCCAATTATCATTGCCCCCTTAAAATAATAACGGTGGATCCGTTGTGTGCATCAATAGGCATACCGGGAGTACATTCTTGAGTTAATTTCCGTAAAGTATTCTGACTAAAATCACATGTGAAAATAAGATGAAGAATTGTTTGGCTGGTGGCTTAATCACATAGTACAGAATGCGATTCTTCCACGTAAGAAGTCTTTCTGATAGTAAATTCTATAGCATTCAGCCTATCCTGAATGAGAAGGGAGAAGAGAAAAATCCTCTATGAAAAGCAACATGATTTACATATCCATTTGAATGGAGTTCGAGCAGTATGCCATCTTAGTGGAATATTCAGTGCCAGCCAATGGAAATGACCACTTATCATGTTGCACTGTACCACCATTGCCTTGTATAAGATTCCGCGGGTCATGACATTGTTGTGGCAATAGTAAAATAGTGGCAGGTAGAACATATCATCACTAGTTGGGGACACATGTACGATAGGTACTCCCTCTGTTTTAAAATATAAGATGTTTTAGCTTTGTGAAAGGGTGTATCTAGACCCTTTTAGTGTGTAGGTTTACTCCAAATCTAGATGAACTTATATACTAAAAGGAGTCTAGATACACTCTTTTCACAAAGCTAAAACATCTTATATTTTAAAACGGAAAACGGAGGGAGTACTTGTTTCAGATTAAAAGCACGCCGAACTACCCCTTGTACGAGTCTAGCCACAACACATTCAAAAAACATGTTAGTCTCGGGAGCATTGCAAAACATGCATCCAGAACCCCCTATCCATCCTCTTTGAAGAAAAATGTTTATCAAGGATAGTCAATTAGCATGAAAGCAAACCACGAGCTAAAAAACTACAAGAACTCTGAGATGTTCTTTCAGCTAGTATTCACATTGGAGTTCTTACAACACTGCAGTTCTACATGCATAGCGTGCATATAAATCTGCCTAAAAAAAGTATATTATGCAGGTGACTCTCCCTAGCTGAACTTTCTACTAGGGACCTTAAAAATTAGGCACCTAGTGCAAGCAATTACAACTAATCTTAAGAGCACATGAACATATTGAGTTGGACGCGCTTTAAGGAATAAGACCTACCTCCTCCATCTCAAAATATAAAACGTTTATGAAAGTAGTTTTAGCTTTCCAAAAAGTAGTATCTCGGAGTTAGATATGAAGATTGTATTGGACCGAGGAAATCGTAAGAAGTCTCTAACGTAGGTCAGGAGAGTTCTTATACAAAAATATGTTTAACACGACGCCTAGAATGATGGAAGATCAATCTGTACGTCATGTTGCCATCATGTCGGGTAAAAATATCCCTCACCGTATACTTCAAGCGCGTACATCTTTTCGTAAATAGGTCTCGACACTCCACACGTTGTAGAGATCATCATAAACAGAGAGTAGCCATACTTCGTTAGATAACCTACAAGTTAGAAGACAATTTATTTTTAAAAATATTATTATTTCAATATAGCCATAATGACTGAATAATGGCAATCCTCCCACCCTAAACAGAATTATGTACTTATTAGTAATCCCAAATAACTTGTTACCATACAAATTAGTAACCGAACGTCGAGGAGATAAAATATAAGCTACTTGGATGATTGACCATATAGAACGAGAGAAATTAGATTGAAAGAATAAATGTTTAATCATCTCATCTTAATGACAAAAACACATTGTTTGCTTGCTTGCTATTTCCGTTTTATAAGATTATCCTCTATAAGAGTAACACCTCTACGAAGATACCATGCGGATATTTTCGTATTTAATGGTATCTTCATCTCAAATTTTATCATTATCATCGACTGGAATATCAAGGCGTATCAATGCTCTATACATGGAGTCTAGTGAAAATTTACCATTCTAAAGTAATTTCCATCTGAACTCATCGGAACCTTCTGACAATTGTATCGTGGATAATCTTAACAAAAGATCATTCCAAGATACCAATCGAGGTCCCTCCTAAAGGACACATTCGGAGGATTCAATTCGATCACTGTGGAAAGAGTATCTCCCTTGTGTCTCACAATATTGTATAGAGCTAGATATTACTCCTAGAGGGTAGCGTGACGAACCACATATCCTCACAAAAGCGTATCTGCGATCCATACTTGATATTAAAAGCACCAAAACAGAAGAAATGCTTCTTAGAATACATGAGTATAGCCCAAAAGTGTGATTCACTAGGCTTCCATAGCACTTGAGACAAATCTTTTGAGCCAACATATTTTCTCCAGAAAATAGTTTGCTAAACACCATCCTCTGTGAGTAGCTTAAAAAGCCATTTACTCACAAGAGAAGTATTCTTAACTTGCAAGTCATGTATGGAAAGTCCACCTTGTTCACTTGGTAGGCATACCACATTCCATTTGGCTAGTCGATACTTATTTTTTTACTATCTCCTTGCCAAGAGTATATTGAATGGAAATAATCCAATCTGTCCAAGTATTGAGCTTATGAGTACAAGTATTTCCCCAATAGATAGCAATTCATCTTTCCAACTACTAAGTGTTTTTTTGTAGTGTTTCCCGTACGAGTTTCCATTCAGTATTTTTGAGTTGCCGATAGTGAATCGAAATTCCTAAGTGGTTGATTGGAAATTTTCCTTGCCCACAGCTGAATAAATTATCATATAGGTGAGCCTCATTTTGTGTCTCACCAAAACAATACAAATCACTCTTATGAAAGTTTATCTTCAACTCAGAAAGTAGTTCAAATACTGATACTATCATATTCTGATTCCTTGCTTTCTCCAAGTCATGTTGCATAAATAAGATAGTATCGTCGGCATATTGAAGAATAGAAAGTCCTCCATCAATAAGATGAGGAACTAGTCCTTCAATTTTGTGACACCCCGGGATTAGGGCTAGACAAATCCCAAATCATAGACTGACATAAGCCTAACCTAGAGCTCGACGATATCCAGTGAGAGAATCGATAACACAATAGTGACCCTATGACTCAAAGATTATTATAGCAAGCTCATAACTGAGCAGAGAACTAAAAATTTATACATAGAGGTCACTAACCACAAACATAAAACAACAGAAGGCAGACTATTCTATTAAGTATACAAAACTTAACAAATGGCGTAAGAGTCCTAAAGCGTAAAGATGACGTCCTAGCCCATAGATTCCAGGTGTCGGGCGGGAACCCCAAGCTAC
This sequence comes from Avena eriantha, assembly GCA_910589775.1. Taxonomy (NCBI): domain Eukaryota; kingdom Viridiplantae; phylum Streptophyta; class Magnoliopsida; order Poales; family Poaceae; genus Avena; species Avena eriantha. The sequence goes on along the minus strand of OU342744.1, from coordinate 130,430,551 downwards.
TCGTTAGTGTCGATGTCGTAAGAACTCATCTTCAGAGGAATACTTACTCTGCTACAAAAGTATCAACAAAACAAGGGTGAGACTGGGTGTACTTCGCAAGACTTGTGGCTGGTGGTGCTATTTTGCGTAAAGTTGTCTTTGTTTTTAAGATAAGAGAAAGTAGAAGCTTGTATAATAATAATTTTTTTAAAGGGGATAAGGGAGCGACATTTCCAACTAAATTGATCATCATATTTTGATATCTATCAAATCATCATCAGAACATCTTAACTAGTTTCACCCCCCTCGTACCCATGAGGAAGCATCCTTAAGAACATGTTGATCTACAAGTTTTATGATTAGGTTAAAGTTCTCTATGATCTTAGAATCTGGTCACTAAGTCGTTCATAACCATGAACACGACTTTTGAAAAGATTTAATCCTACAGGTGTGTACAACTTTACCCAAATGTACCAACCGACTCTTAATGCCACTTAAGATTATCCCTCTTCCTTAGAAGGCCGGAAGAGGGTGGTTGACCACGACCTTTACCTTGCTTTCGCTCAGACCATGAGTCACACCCTAAGGAGGGTTCCACCATAACGGGTCCATCTACCCCAATCAACCTTGTCCATGCTTCCCTACCTATTATGATGTAGCTCCATCACCGCCTTCAAGAACAACCAAAATGCGTATATCGAATGGAATGCCCGAACTATGTGACTCATGGAATCTACTAGGCAAGTTAGTTAGTCGAGGGGTTTTCCAGGCCCCGTGTGGCTGTACGCTCGTATCGGTTCCAAAGGAAAGAATTTGGGTCCTAGTGGTGGCAAGTATGGGACTAGAAAAACCACATCCCAATCCTTAGCATGTTTACCTCACTTCACCACTGATCTCATATCATCAACATATATCATTCTCCTATCATCCTAGATTCATTTGCAACTGATACATCATTAGGACGAACCAGCGCCAACAACTAATTATGGCTAAGCAAGACACAAATATAAGCTCAAGCAGTGCACACAGGACAAACCCATCTATGCTAGGAGCAGTGGATCATGTGATATAAGCTCAAAGGAAGTAATGCAACAGATATATTACTCTACCTATTGATAAAAGAGCATAGTAGAATCACATGCACAATGACAAGAATTGAAATACTTTGAAAACGTGGTATATTATAAGGGTGGGGCTATGCTTGCATTTTTCCCATTGATAACCAATAAGCAGATCTTCAAAAACCTTGTACTTAACTTGATTATAGTTGGTCAAGTATTGATCTACGATCTTTGATGGTGTTGATATCTGTCTTTGATATCGGTCTCGATCTCGTATTCTACTAGGAAGAAGCAAAACATCAGAATGAAAGGAAAACAATCAACACATGGCATCGATGAAATGCTCAAGTAATAATGATGATATGACAAGTTAAATAGTATTTAAATGAAACCTTGAGTCATTCTTGACCATTTTAAACAGCGCCCGAGGGGTCCAAACCCTAAAACAGGGAAACCTATGGAGGTTCATTTGGTTCTTCAAATTAAACTTGTCATGAAAGTTTCTTAATAATGCATGATTTTTATGCTAAAATGTAGATCTCATTTTAATGAACATTTTGACATATTATAAGTATTTTTATGATTTATAGAATAAAAGATATTGAATTTACAAGATTATATTATTTTATGAAAATATTAACTCAATTAAAAAGGATTAGGTGATGGGTTCGTAGCATGGAAAACAAAAATTTTCTACCGCAAGAACGAACAAAACCCAGATCTAATCTAGATAAAAGCCAAGATCTAATCTATTAGACATGTGCAACGAGATAGATCTATACTAACCCTTGTAGACCCGAAAGCGTTACAAGATTGGATCTCGTGGTTGATGTAGTCGATCACTTGCCGATCTCAAGATCGTGTGGACGATCCTTCCGGCGCCGCGTTCCGGCAGCGCTTCCGCAGTCGGTCACACGTGCGGAGTCGAAGCAGACCTTCCTCTCCTCGTTCCAGCGAGCAGCGGAGGTAGTAGATCTTCTCCACGGAATCCCAGCAGCATGACGGCGTGGTGGTGGTGGTGGAGTAGAGAATTCTGCAGGGCTTCGCCTATGCATGTGCAGAAGAAAGGAGGAGGAGAGAGACGGCGAAGATTGGGTGTTGTAGAGGAGGGCCTGGAGGGGGCGCCCCTACCCCTCTATTTAAAGAGGGGAGGCGCCATGGGACGGGGAGTCCTTGTAGGACTCCCCTCCCTCCTATGGCCGGCGGATTGGGAGGTGGGGGGAGGAGTCCTCCCCCCCCACGAATCCTTGTCTTACCCCACAAGGACTCCTTGATCCTTTCTTGGTTTTCAAGAAAACTCCAAGAAATCTTCCAGAACCTTCCGGAACATTCGGAAACCTTCTAGAAACCTCATACAAATACTCTAGAACATTTCCTAACTCAGAAAATGATCCCCAATATATGAATCTTATTCTCCGGACAATTCCGGATCTCCTCGTGATGTCCCGGATCTAATCCGAGACTCCGAACAACATTCGGTCTCCAACGCACATTCCATATCTACTTAAAACAACTTCGAACCTTAAGTGTGTCACCCTACGATTCGTGAATATGCAGACATGACAGAGACACATCTCCTATCAATAACCATCAGCGGGATCTGGAGATCCATAACGCCTCCCACATACTCAACGATGACTTCGTGATCGATAGAACCATTAACATACGAAACCAATTCCCTTTGTCACGCGATACTATACTTATCCGAGATTTGATCGTCGGTATCTCCATACCTAGTTCTACCTCGTTACTGATAAGTACTCTTTACTCGTTCCGTGATATGTCATCCCTTGTGACCTAGTCACATGCTTGCAAGCTAACTAGATGACATTCCACCGAGAGGGCCCAGAGCATATCTATCCATCATATGGATGGACAAATCCCAATCTTGGTTCATGTGCTTCAACACATACTTTCAGAATACCCAATGACACCTTTATGACCACCCAGTTACGAAGTGGTGTTTGATGTCATCAAAGTATCCATCCGGTGATGGTGATTAACATAACCTCATGGTCGAAGGATTAGGTTACTATGCATTTGAAAGCTTATAGCAATACGAACTTAATGACTTGGTCTTTATGCTACGCTTACTATGGGTGTGTGTCCATTACATCATTCTCCTAATGATATAACCTTGTTATTAATCACATCCAATGTCCATGATCAGGAAACCATGACCATCAATTAATCAACAAGCTAGTTCAACAAGAGGCTTACTAGGGACTCTTTTATGTTTACAAAACACACATGTATTAGTGTTTCCTAATAATACAATTATAGCATGGGATGTAAACATTTATCATAAACATAAAGATATAATAATAACCACTTTATTATTGCCTCTTGGGCATATCTCCAACAGTCTCCCACTTGCACTAGAGTCAATAATCTAGTTAAAAACTTGTGCAATCAACACCTATGGCTTTCTGGTGTTGTATAGACACTATTGCTAGTGGTAAACATAATCTTCGGATCTGACACTTCCAGGTCTGTGTGTATTTGCATGTCCTTTCTTCTCTACACATTACTCATTCTCCAATGAGATGGCATTGTATAAATTTGGTCCTTTGTTGAGACCTTTAGTTCCTTCGGCTCAAAATATGTTGATATTATTGTCACACAATATATCTTCATAGTATTAGCCCGCTAGGAACCACACCTAGTTTGATAACAAACTACTTGACGCAAATGTTCTCATTTACTGCTACAATAGTAGTCATATACTTAGCCTTTTGTTGTAGTATCTGCTACAATGTTTTAACTTTGGTACTCAACCAAATCCGTTTGGAACCAACGACCGATAGGCTTCACGCCTTTCCGGAGGGTCTTCTAAGTTCAGAAACTTGATTTCTCGTGTATGGATGCTATCACGGATTCCATGACTTCTAGTCATTTTATGGAGTCAGGGCCCATCATCGCTTCTTTGTATGTGTCGGTTCATCATTGTCAAAACAATAACGACTTGCTTATCAAATCTTACTATTTGATTCTTACCGACCCACATGGTTCTATAGGAACTCTAATCTCTGAGATCACACCTTTTGTAATCACGAGAGCCATGAGCATTGTGGCCGTTACCGGGACACTTTCCGGCGCTGCGCTACTTAGCACATATAGCTAAGGTTCAACAACCTTATCAAAGTTCTATTGTCCTCCCACTTAACTTTTCACGAAAAATTCCTTCTCAAGAAACTTGACGTTCCAAGTAACAAACTCTTTTGTCCTCAGTGTTATGGAGAAATTCCCAACAAATTCTTTGGGATAACCTACAAAGACGTGCTTATCCGACTTTGGTTGTAAACATTTTACTTATGCATAACATACCAAAATTTAAGAAAAGACAATTCGGGTTTTATCCCAAACCATGACTTATATGGTGTCATTTCAACGGATCATGATGGAGCTCTTTTCAGTGTAAAAGCGGTAGTCACTAAAGCTTTAATCTTTAATATATATAATGGCAGTTTTATAAATGACACCTTTAATCTTACCATGTCAAACAAGGTTTCATTACATATCTTGAACACTTCATACTCCTATGGTGTTTTGGGAAATGCAAATCCATGGAACGATTCCTCAAATCTTAGGTGTTTTGCTAAACTTGTAACTCAAACATCTTTCTTTATGATCGAATCATAAACTCTTTATTTTCTTGTTACAATGATTTTCAACTTCATCTTGAAAGTCTTTGAACAACTTTCAAATGTTTTTATACTTCCTCCTTATTAAGTAAATATACAGATATATTCACTCAAATTTTCGGAGAAAGCATATGAAGCAAAAAGATCCATCGCATATGGCTACACATAATGGACTATGCACATCAGCATGCTCAATTTCCAATAAGCTAGTCATCCGTTCCTCTCTGGCCCATGGACGGAGTTTCAATTATCTCGAGGAAAGTCTCACATGCGTCAATTGATCAAAATCAAAAGACTCCAAAATTCCATCAACATGGAGTTTCTTCATGTTTTCTTTCAAATATAATTTAAACAGCGATGTCACTTCATAAGTGATCTTTCAATCATTTGTCTTGCGACATTTTAGCAATAGTGTTTATGGATGTGATTTCTCCCACCAGACTTGTAAAAGTTGATCCATCCTTTATGGAATACGGTAATTATTTGAACAACCATTGTTCTCGTAATACCGGAACAAAATAACAATTATTAAAAAAAATCTTGAAGGCTAGGTTTGATGTCAACGAGAAATACAATAACATTTTATTTGTTTGCGATGAACATCATCACTCATTCTCTTGCTAGTTACTTAGGCCATTGCAGTTCATGAATTGTGTTGTCCTGTATGACACTTTATACCAACTAATTTGGTATCCAATACCGCAGAACCACATTTTTTAACAACCAAGGAATACAGCCATAACATGTATCTTCTATATGCCTAAGTTGGACATCTCCAACCTTTTATTTTCTGCCAAATATTTTATAGATTCTCTTTCAGCAATTCCTTTTCTTTTAAAAGAATCTATCAACATCAATAGTGGTGTCATCAACATGACACATGGTACAAAGCGTATACAGTCAACCACTAATACCTTTGGACTTGCACTTTGAGGTGGATCCCCATCATCAAATGTTTGGTGTTCTTTCAAGAATCCATTCTTTAGTAATCTTTTAGTGTAGTAAACATTTTACTTACATCTTCTATTCATCCTTATCATGAAAACTCTCATGATCAAGCTGCTATAGCTTATAAAGGTGAATTGTGAGTATAATGTTTCTTTTCAGAACCTTTTGGAGGATTAGGACGACTAGCGTCTCCAACCTTCACAAATTCTTATCAAATATGAGGGCGTATACTCTATCATGTTGTAACCAACACATTGTTTTAGATATCGCAATACCTTTCACATATTATGGTTTCTGAAACATTGCTTTCAGCTCTTAGATAAACTTGATATTAAAAACAATCTTTTGAGTATCAAGAATCATGGAGGCAAACATGATACATTAGATACTAACACTGGAATTGTTACTCTTGATTTAATACTATTTATTAAACTTCATGGAGTAAATAGAGTTTGCTGAAAGTTTGCAATAGGACTTATAAACTTTAAATTGAAATTCAAAACAATACGATACCAGTTCGTAAAGTAAATATCCAGAATTTCTATAGTTCCACTATCTCAACTATAACTAAGCGTAAGGTGGTGAACGGATGCCAATGACTACAACAAACTATGCAAATTCACTTTGATTGTGTTTATGATAAATTGAGTTCGACTAGTCCAAATTACAAATGAACTCCCACTCAAAACAACATCCCTCGAGTTGTTTTAGTGATTACACGAACCAAATCCACTACACCAAGTCCGATCATCACGTGAGATGATGTAGCTTTAAAGGCGAACAATCAACATGTTCATCATATCATCCATATGACTCATGATTTACCTTTCGGTATTCCGTGTTCCGAGACCATGTCTGTACATGCTAGGCTCGTCAAGGTTAACCTTAGTTTCCGCATGTGCAAATATGGCTTGCACCCGTTGTATGCACACGTAGAGTCTATCACACCCGATCATCACGAGATGCTTCGAAACGATGAGTCTTAGCAACGGTGCCAACTAAGGACGAACACTTTATTACTTGATATTTAGTGAGAGGGATCATCTTATAATGCTACCGTCGTGATCTAAGCAATACAAGATGCATAAAGGATTAACATCACAGGCAATTCATAATATGTGATATGATATGGCCTTTCTTCTTGTGCCTTTGATCTCCATCTCCAAAGCATGGACATGATCTCCATCATCACCGGCGTGGCGTCAAGGTCCGTGGTGCCGCTTCATGGTTGTCCATCATCACTAGCAACTATTACAACTACTTGGAACAAAGCTATTACAAGATGAATAGACATGCAGGTCTTAACAGAATTGAAGACAACCATTAGGCTCCTGCCGGTTGCCACATTACAACAAGGATCATTGCATACATCAAATACAATCATAATCACATGATGGCCATATCACATCACAAAACCCCTGCAAAAACAAGTTAGACGCCTCTAATTTTCTTTGCATATTTTACGTGGTTTGGGGCTTTCGCATAAGACCGATCTTACCTACGAACAAGAACCACAACGTTGATACAATTGTTGTCAGATGCTCATTGTAAATTGAATCTTAACTATGGTGGGAGAGACAGACACCCGCAAAGCCACTTGTGCAAAGCAAGTTGCACGTTAAGCGTGGAGCAAGTCTCATGTGCGATGACATGTAATGTTAGCCCGAGCCGCTTCATCCCACCATGCCGCAAGATGCAAAGTACACGCTAAGACACAGACAACAAAAGCATCAACGCCCACAAAAACATTGTGTTCTACTCGTACAACAGATCTACGCATAGATACGGCTCTGATACCACTGATGGGTTCGTAGCATGGAAAACAAAAAATTTCTACCGCAAGAACGAACAAAACCCAGATCTAATCTAGATAAAAGCCAAGATCTAATCTATTAGACATGTGCAACGAGATAGATCTATACTAACCCTTGTAGACCCGAAAGCATTACGAGATTGGATCTTGTGGCTGATGTAGTCGATCACTTGCCGATCTCAAGATCGTGTGGACGATCCTTCTGGCGCCGCGTTCCGGCAGCGCTTCCGCAGTCGGTCACACGTGCGGAGTCGAAGTAGACCTTCCTCTCCTCGTTCCAGCGAGCCGCGGAGGTAGTAGATCTTCTCCACGGAATCCCAGCAGCATGACGGCGTGGTGGTGGTGGTGGAGTAGAGAATTCTGCAGGGCTTCGCCTATGCCTGTGCAGAAGAAAGGAGGAGGAGAGAGACGGCGAAGATTGGGTGTTGTAGAGGAGGGCCTGGAGGGGGCGCCCCTACCCCTCTATTTAAAGAGGGGAGGCGCCATGGGAGGGGGAGTCCTTGTAGGACTCCCCTCCCTCCTATGGCCGGCGGATTGGGAGGTGGGGGGAGGAGTCCTCCCCCCACGAATCCTTGTCTTACCCCACAAGGACTCCTTGATCCTTTCTTGGTTTTCAAGCAAACTCCAAGAAATCTTCCAGAACCTTCCGGAACATCCCGAAACCTTCTAGAAACCTCATACAAATACTCTGGAACATTTCCTAACTCAGAAAATGATCCCCAATATATGAATCTTATTCTCCGGACAATTCTGGATCTCCTCGTGATGTCCCGGATCAATTCCGAGACTCCGAACAACATTCGGTCTCCAACGCACATTCCATATCTACTTAAAACAACTTCGAACCTTAAGTGTGTCACCCTATGGTTCGTGAATATGTAGACATGACAGAGACACATCTCCTATCAATAACCATCAGCGGGATCTGGAGATCCATAACGCCTCCCACATACTCAACGATGACTTCGTGATCGATAGAACCATTAACATACGAAACCAATTCCCTTTGTCACGCGATACTATACTTATCCGAGATTTGATCGTCGGTATCTCCATACCTAGTTCTACCTCGTTACTGATAAGTACTCTTTACTCGTTCCGTGATATGTCATCCCTTGTGACCTAGTCACATGCTTGCAAGCTAACTAGATGACATTCCACCGAGAGGGCCCAGAGCATATCTATCCGTCATATGGATGGACAAATCCCAATCTTGGTTCATGCGCTTCAACACATACTTTCAGAATACCCAATGACACCTTTATGACCACCCAGTTACGAAGCGGTGTTTGATGTCATCAAAGTATCCATCCGGTGATGGTGATTAACATAACCTCATGGTCGAAGGATTAGGTTACTATGCATTTGAAAGCTTATAGCAATACGAACTTAATGACTTGATCTTTATGCTACGCTTACTATGGATGTGTGTCCATTACATCATTCTCCTAATGATATAACCTTGTTATTAATCACATCCAATGTCCATGATCAGGAAACCATGACCATCAATTAATCAACAAGCTAGTTCAACAAGAGGCTTACTAGGGACTATTTTATGTTTACAAAACACACATGTATTAGTGTTTCCTAATAATACAATTATAGCATGGGATGTAAACATTTATCATAAACATAAAGATATAATAATAACCACTTTATTATTGCCTCTTGGGCATATCTCCAACATTAGGATCATGCTGACATCAACTCAACCCTAAAACGTTTTATACCCGAGCCAGAGCTAGCCACTAAGACTGACTACTGGGCCTGGGGCCACGTATGTATCCACGGTGGCCAACCTTGCCCAGTGTCCATGCTAGGCCCATGTGGATTCCACGTCGATGACACCTCACTGCCATATCGACACGAAGACACATGCCGGATGGTGGCAGGCGATGGCGAGGAAGGGCAAGCTAGTATGCGCGGGTATACATGTTCGATCTGGGGAAGCACGACGAGCACACAGGTGGCGGCGCAACTATGTTTGTATCACCAGAGTGATGGCACAAACTACCTACTACGGTGCCGACGGTGGAGGAATGGCGGGGGCGTGATACAGAGAGGAAGGAAGATGGTGGACAAGATCTCGAGAACCGTTAGGTCACCGTGAAGGTGCTAGTGCAGACGATGATAGAGGAGTACGCCGAAAACATGCAAATCCATGGCGGAGAGCGGTGGACGGATCTCGAGGAGATGGCTCGATTTGGTCGATTATCTACACTAGCAACCGCAGTTTAGCAGGCAGAACGGGAGGGGCTAGGAAGATATCCCATCAAGATCAATTGGGTCCGGGGTGACTGGAGTTGGCAGCCCGAGGTAGCGGCCATCGACTAGGGTTTCAGCCTGCACTGGGATGAAAGAGAGAGAGCACGGGAGGAAGAGATAAGATCAGAGGAAGAGTGAGAGAGAGAGAGAGCAGGCTCGAGGCATCTTATCCTTGCATCCATGGGTGGAGGAAATGGTAATCGTGGGGCACGACAATAGCAGCCGCGTAGACAAGGAGGAGCTTCGCGAACAGAGGTTGGCGATAGCATGGACAAAACACTAAAGCGGTACTGGGCTGGGTTGATGATGGGCAGGCTTGGTGTTGTGCGGGCGGCAGACAGCGAGGGGGGGAGAGGGTAGCTGGGGTGTGGTAAAGGTTGAGAGAGTGGTAGAGAGATACTGGGATGCAGACTAGTTTGCTGTTATCTCTTTCTTTTAGCAAAACCATTTTCCACTTGTTTCTCCTTTTTTTCTGTTATAAAACCCACTCCAAATCTGTTTTGAACAAAGTTGAAACACCGAGGGTTTTATAAATATTTGGAGTATTGTGGGGGCCCTTGTAATCAATTTGGGCTCCTTACTTTTTGGTCTTTTCAAAATATTCAAATTCATCTTTTTATGTTACAGAGAGAGGGGAAATTAGGGTTTGGAGTTTACTTGCATTTCTTTCCTGGTTTGAATTGTTTTCTTAGCAAAAATAGATGATGCTCGTGAATACACAAACAAACCCTAATTACTATTAGTAGAACTCTGGGTGTTACAATACTATCCCCTTAAAAGAATCTTGTCCCGATATTCCTAGGTTGGAAGAAAGAAAGGAGCAGGGTTACACTAATCTTTAATGATCTTCTCGTAGAGGTTGATCTATGCCACCACGATGAAGCACTTCATATCCATCTTTCGAGGTTGCTACTCACACTAATGAAGAGAGGGAATGACATAGTACCACTAACTGAGTATCTCATGGTCAACTCGTGGATAGATGTTCAACGAACATCTCTAGAACTAACAACAAGAAACACGTCAAGGTAAAGAAGGAAACAAAAGGAGATAGTTTCAAGTTGCTTAGCTGATCTTCATAAGGATGGAGACAGGGGAATTACATAGGATTTTAATATTCTGAGGAAGAAGGCTTCTAACAAAAAGAATAATACCACAGACTTCGACATGTGAAACTCCACTATACAATATAGGTAGAGCTTCCATGGTTACAGAGATATGGATCAACAAAACCAAGTTTTTGAACTACTTTTGACATAGAAGGGTCACTCTTTCATTCAACATCAGGCCAAGATAGAAGCAGGTTGTTTTGTGGAGAGGACTCATAAGAGACGTAGAGAAACATGTAGTAAGAGAAATTTTGAATTACCAAATCATAGTCACTCTTAGAACATGGTTGAGAAAATGAAGGAAACTATTTATTCATCTAGGACTATCAAGAATGTTTGCCAAAGATTGTGTTATCACTTTACACCACCAGGATGAGTAGGGAACAAGATTCCTGATGACATCATGAAAATAAACTTTGTTCTCAGACTCTAAATACTTGGCATAACAAGACACCTGGCAACATGGAAGGATCTGGAGGAGCGACCGGGAGACATTTAGCAACTCTACTTTTATTGTTCTCCTTGATGTGCGAGAAATCATACATCAACTAAATTTCGGACTTCATATAAAAGGAAACAATGAGTACAACTCCCATAATGAATCATGGAATAAGCCTCGTGCAAAGTGGTTATTATTGTTGAATCAAGAGAATATAAAATTAGGTCTTCTAGCTAACTATGTCCACCATTAAATCAATCTTGCTGTATTTTTAAAGAGATCTATGTCAAAACCTTGAAGAACACCAACCATAGTTCCTTCTTGAGATTCATCTCTAGTTCAGTGTGAAGGGTCATGGGTAGGCTACACTAGCGCAAAATCAAAATTTTCTACCACGTCAAGCAGGAATACTATTGTCATAGATCACGGGATTACCGCTAGACGCGCAGTTGCGGAACTCGATGAAGCACATCGCGACAGTGTAGATGTTCTATGTCTCCTCCTTGTCCTCGTCCCACGAGCAGTTCCCCTTTCCATGGCTCATCCAAGTGCTACAGCTACAGCACCTCCGAGGTATCCACACATCCGGAGTGGAAGGTCACAAGGCAGACTGCTAGGTCCACGCATGCAAGACAGGCATAAGAGGAGTGGCGGCTGGGTGGAATGCTCAACCCTATTCAGCTCGCCTCACTCTCTCTTATATAGGCATCCCTGGTGGGCTTCTACTTTAGCAGCCCATTAGCAGCCTAAGCCTGGTCTAATTCGGATCCAATCCTATTTAGGCTTCCAGCCCCTAAAGTGTGTGACCCTATAGGTTCATACACGTATAGACATGACACGAGTACACTTACTCCGTCAATAGTTGGTAGCGGCCTCTAGCAAGACATGCCAACTCCTAAATGCATATAAAGATCATTCCGACGAACCATCACAAGATAGAGTACATGTCTTTCCCTTTGCCTCACGATATTTGGTCTAGCTCCAAGCTGACCTCTCTTTCTCGATACTGTGATTCGGAATCCCTTTACTAGGTTAGCTCTTAAACATATGTAGCACGGCCATGCATTTCTGGATCCGATCACTCGAGGGGCCCAGAGATATCTCTCTCAAGTAGAGAGGGGCAAATCCCATCTTGATTTACCAATGCCTTGCAGCATGTATTAGGACAAACCCGAAAGCTACCTTTATAACTACCCAGTTACGGAGTAGTGTTTGATAGCCCCAAAGTAGGTCGATCCACATCTCAAGTACATGCGACAATCTCAGGTCTAAGGACAAAATGTACACGATGTGTAGAGAGAGCTGCAAGTATTATTGCCAGTCTCAAGTTGGGTCAGTCCAACCCCATGTTCATAACATGTGCCCACATCATTGGTTTGACATCTCCATGTCTATGACTTGCGAAACATAGTCATCAACCAATCGATGTGCTAGTCTAATATTCATGTGTGTCCTCACATGAACTCCGACTAGGGACAACTATTTGATAACCATACAAGTAAAGAGTTTCACAATCAATTCACATAATTGCCAATCAATACAAGTTTCCTGATTTATGGATATTCAAGGAACATTATAAAAACTCATGGATACAAATGAAATACAATCATCTCTATGATTGCCTCTAGGGCATATTTCCTTCATAGTGAAACATTACTTCAGACTCATCATGTCCGAATAGAAATGGTGCAACATTTACGCAGAGGTAAATTTACTAGATTTGCAAGACATGGACTACAGTGTTGAGCTCCAAAAGTCTGAGCTAATTGCTTGGCCCATGTATTATCAACTTATCAGAGGAGAAATGCTCATACATCAAGTACTTGCAATGTAATACAACTGTGTCCGTGAGGGAGCAAAGATAACTCTACTCGAATCCATGGTGACATCTTTCAACATTTGCACGTGAATCTGAGAAGGTTACTTCTAACATCCAGAACTCATACTTCAAGATGACCCGAAGATGATTCAGAAAGGTTTCCAACATTACTGCCAATTGTTCTATATGAATCTACTCTAACATGTAGATGTTAAGGATATCTTTGATGGGATCAACAACAAACTTATCAAGACACTCCAAGAAGATGGACTGATATGTTGCTTGAACTAGGCAAACATATTGGTAAGACCAGAGGAACATGTGGGTGTACTCAAGTGAAACATCACGAGTAGAAACATCATCAGGATAGTCCTTATGACTCAGTTTAATTTGATGATAGCCAAATCAAATCAAAAGTGGGGAGGATAACTATCCATGAAGGATATAATATCTCTCTTCAATAGGAACAAAACTAGACATCCCTTTAAGAACGAACAAAGTCGGATAGAACTTTTGTCTTACAACTCTCCAAGTTTTTGTTTAAGCTCATCCAACTAGTTCAGAGGTATCTAATATGCATCCTTGGAGAAAGGAGCAGTTTAAAGAAATTTCTTGCTCAAGAACTTGACAACATGGTCATGTGGCAACATGACGATGCTTCTAGAAATACATCTAGAATATCATGAACCACCGATGTGTCACTTAGTTCGAGAGGAAACTTGCTTTTCATGGAAATAAGACATAATCTCAGAGATTTGACACGAGCCTAACTCTTTGACCGAAAAGATTGTATCGAAATAACAGAGTTGGTAGCACAATCAACCTTTGCTTAGTGATAGGGTTAAGTAATCATGCTAAGGAAGGCTTAAATCTCCTTAGAGTTCAAAACAATAATAATTGCTAAAAATCTCATATGGCCACATCATTACGCACACGCAATATTCCAGAGTGCAACAAATCAGAGGAAGGGTGGGTAAGAATGTGTAGAAAAATCACTTCATTAAAAACATCATGAAATTCAACATGACCTATTAGTATGAAAGAGTGTGATACTTTATGGTAGAACATATCATAAGCTAATCTAGCCTTTTAATCTATGAATTACAACACTTTGACTTGGTTCTAGAATTGAAAGAGGTACTAGATTTTGTTCTCCTGACATCCGAAAATGGTTTGTCTTGACGGACCACAAGAGTATCTTACATCAGAAGACACCAATGCACATTACTACTTGACTACCAACTATCATAAAATGGTCAGAAACAACAATGGGATGGAATCCCGAGATGTGGATGCACAGATTAATATTATTCAGAAAACCAATGCAAAGAAGGGAAGGCATGGAAAATTCATGAGCATAGGCGTGAGACTCACGGGAGTGTTCTTATCGTGATCTATTTGGTTCCATTAGAGAACATTTGCCATAGCTAGTAGTAGGGGAAGTCCCTAGTTGTCATAATTCAATCGCGACAAAGACCACAAGCTTGAAGGCTAGAATTGTAGTACCAGCCATCTCGAGGTAATGTTTGAACATTTACAACTCGGGTCAAAGGAATGGATCTTGGATTAAAGGCCAGCTTCATGTACAAGATTCACAACATTAGAATCCAACACAATCTGGGACCTTCGGTTCAAGTCTAGGTGTTAAAACCCGAGAAAGGAGTAACTACTATCTAAGTGACATAACATACACTACAAGGTAGTAATCATGAGGTAGCTTACAAGATAAGAAACAACTTCTGAAGTACCCAGACAAATGAAAAGGAGGCACACAAGGTGAAAGGAAACCTCAAAGCCTAGAACAGGACATTGTGAAACCTACAAAATAACATTGTGGGTCTATTAGATAGAGAGATCATGATGGAAAGGAATATCTCAGTTGAAGCAGAGAAAAGGGGAACAAGGAACACACAACACACATAAATCTTGAGAACACAACACTAGGTCAACTGGTTGAGAAATGAAATGCCCAAAAGGGCCAGGACATAAGCTTTGAAAGACTAGAAGAGATATCAAAACTTTTTGAAGTCAACGCATGATATAAGAGGGCCCATAGTTAGAGCGATACCAGGTGATGGCAACAAATGAGGCCACTTTTAGGTGGGACTCCAAGTGCAGAGTGTTGTAGCAAGCTTCTTTTCCCCACAAGGGTGACTCGAGCGTTTATATCGAAATCTCGAGGCTATGGAAGGATGTTTGTCTTCTCCTCTTCAAGCAACCTATAAAGTAAAATAATTTGTCTTGTGTCCCTAGCTCCACCAAGTGGTTTTCAAGCACAAGGTTTCATATTAGTAATATGAAATAAAATAAAATGTAATGTGGGCCCCCAGATTAATCCCCTGAGAATCCCTGTTATGCAGACACCACGATCCCATGATCAGTTCGTCGTGGAACATAACTAACAACTATCAAAGTAAACATCCATTATTAAGCGGATACATGTCATACCTTATTTGCCGTTATGGTATATCATCCAACATCAGCGGAACTTTATGAAGCATAGAGCTCGAGCCATGCCTTAACCTACGGGCAGCTGACTGGGAGAAAGTCCTAGCTCGCATAGTCGTCACCATCACCTCCTTCTTGATATCTGACCAAGTTAATAGCCAGGGACAATGCTAGTGAGTACTTTGAATGTACTCATAAACCACCTTATGATAGTAACAATAAGAGGATATGCATTATAGATGTGGTAGTAGGAGGGCTTCAAAAGAGGTTATTTTCTCAAATAGTTTCTCTTGTAGATATAGCATCTACATATCTTTGTTAAAACTTTTGTAAAACATTTTGGAAACCTTTTTGAGAAGTTTTGCAAAAATACTAGGATTGGGTCACCCATTAGTTCCTCCTTCCGGTCATCCCATGACCAACTCCTTTCCTTTCTTTCCGACCATCCCATGGTCCAAACATTTATCCTTTCCGACCATCCCATGGTCAGAACATTCCAAAGCCATTGCTTTTATGAAATCCTTTTTGAAATCAAACCAGCACTGCTCAACAGTAGGTTTTCCAACCCATACATAAACCACGGACACAGCTATTCGAATAGATTTACACTCTGCAGAGGTTGTATAATTTACCCACACCATCCGGGTACTCTTCCCTGATCACCTACAGATCATGGGTCGAGTAACCGATCAAGACTCTCCAGATGCCACTCAAGTATAGGCCCTACCCTATGAGCTGTTCCCCTCAACACCAGGACATCTAGGATAAGGACCAACCGGAATGCATTCTGACTCCTCTAGAGTGGGCACTTTCAATGAGAGGCTCATAGTATTGCCCGACTGCTCCCGAGTGTCATCGGATTGATGACTAGTATGCCATGAGGGGGTCCTCGAGGCGTGTGGAAGAGAGGGGTGTGAGACGTATGGTATTCCGGGACGGTGAGCACCCAAATTTACCCAGGTTCGAATTCGCCGGCTTTGGACGAATCCTACTCGTGCTAGCAATCCAGTAATACGGCAGAGCCGGAATATGGGTTACAAGGGTTTCTCCTATGCTAGTTGAGATTGTAGACTATTGCGAGGGTGTCCTAAAGGCTCTCCCTAGGATGGCTTATATAGATATCCGTCCTAGGGTTTACAGGAGAGACCTATCCGGCTACAACTAAGAGTCGGTTACAGAGTACATCTTGAACTACAAGTAACACTATGGGCCTAAGTCGGTAAGTCATCTGGGACTTCTCGTAGCCGAACTGGAATCCATCTCTTCTCCCTGACTAGGCGGCCCATGAAGCAATGCTCTAACCCGAAGTGGGCCACCCTGATCAGTGAGGCACACTGAGGATAACCGGAAAGTATATACCCAACAGCATCCCTCAGAAGCCTCCAAGATCCAAAGTCGGACTTTATCATCGTCTAGCTTGATCCTCGGCTTGCAGAATCTTGTAGGGTTCCTGAAACTTCAAAAGAAAGGATAGGATCTGGGTCTCAAATGAGTCAGACCTATAGATACATTATTCGGGTTTCTAGCTCGAAATTCAAACTAAGCTGGAACTTGGTCTCTAACGTAATCTGACACTAGTCATGGTCAAGCCACGTCACTGACAGACATTCCCGTCAGCACGACCGTTGGTGGGTCCTCCTTTTCCGGAACCAAGGCATCTTTTTATTGCGTGCGTGGAGATCGAGGCAGCATAATCATCGTGTGGGGGTTACCCAGCTCCTTCCACGATGCGTGGCGCATTTCACTGTTGCGTTTACACAAATCTTGGCGCAGCTGGAGGATATAAGTGGTTAAGATTCTCCTTCCCATCTTCTTCACTAGCACTTGCGCCGCTTCCTTCCTCCCAACGCTTCCCACGAACATAGAGCTCCTCTGCCTCCCCAGATTCGTCCAGCGCCGCCCATCCCAGGTCACCGGCCCACGAGAAAATGGCTTCAACATCATCTTCCAGTGCGGCGACAACGACAATGACGGCTTCGGCAGCGGAGAAGGAGAGCAACCGTGGGGTCTAGACCCCGTGCGTCCTCGATGACGCCAAACTATGTGTCGTGGAGAGCGAAGGGCTCCTCCGTGCCGGCGACTGGCAGAGCGGCTATGGTGAAACCGTCCGTACTTCGTGTGCCGGCGAGCGGGTACACTTCAGCACCCACCTTGATAGAGGTTTGAGTTTCCCTCCCTCAGACTTCTTTTCTGAGGTTATACATCACTACTTAGTTCAACTCCATCATCTTCCTTGAACTTTCTCTTAGAGATGAGCGCATACGCTTCTTTGTGCGAGGGGTACCTCGGCATTATGCCGAGTCTCACTCTTTTTCGGTTTTATTTTCATGTCCGGAGAAATTTTATCACCGCCGGTAATCCATATATTACCGGAACTATTAGTTTTTCCATTAGGAGAGAGCGCGTCTATCATCGGATTAGGGCCAGTGAGTCGGTGAAACAGTGGCCATCCAGTTTCTTTTATCACAAGGATATTCCGGCTCCCAGCAAAGCTACCGCTTTGTCGGCTTTTGTCGGTGGTGCCCCCACGCCCCAAGAGTCCTGGGACGCAGATGCGCCTGCTCTAAGTGACGATCTGCTTCTTGCCAAGAGGCAGATCGAATATTTGATGAAGCACAAGGGCCTTAAGGGGTCCGACTTAGTTCACTGCTGGGTGGCACGCTAGATCCAGCCTCTTCAACATCATGGTGATCGGCTAATGCATTCCATTGCGGCGTCCAAGAAAGATTCCCTCTGGATCTTCTCCCAGCCTTACACGGATAAAGAATACGAGTCCCAAATCAAGTGGTTGATAAGGGAGCGGATCGAGAGGAAAATCCTGGAGCTGTCTTTGGATGTGTTCATCTTTACATTGTTTCTCTCTTTTCGCAATACTAAGATATTTCTCCTTTTCAACTTGCTGACCTCCCCGAGTTGGAGCTTGCTCCTCTCGAGGGATATCCTCCTGAGATTTCTCAGGATGACGAATAGTTGGTTCCACTGCCAAACACAATTCTTCGGAAGCGTAAGGCTCCGATAGTGTCTATCGTCACAAAGGCTCTGATAAGGGAGCGGATCGAGAGGAAAATCCCGGAGCTGTCTTTGGATGTGTTCATCTTTACATTGTTTCTCTCTTTTCGCAATACTAAGATATTTCTCCTTTTCAACTTTGCTGACCTCCCCGAGTTGGAGCTTGCTCCTCTCGAGGGATATCCTCCTGAGATTTCTCAGGATGACGAATAGTTGGTTCCACTGCCAAACACAATTCTTCGGAAGCGTAAGGCTCCGATAGTGTCTATCAGCACAAAGGAGGTGCCCGTTGTGAAGAGGTAATCTTTCCTCACAAGGTCTTTGTATTTTATGTCTTATTCTCTCTGAAGTGTAATGCTTTTTGTTCGATTACCTCTTTAGAGCCAGATAGCTCACCAAGGGTAACGGGAAAGGAGGCTCGTCGAAGCCCCTGCGCCAGTCAAAGATGAATTTGACTTCTCCTGTTGCAGCACCTCCGACTCCTGCCCCTTAGCCTTCTGCGGCGCTAGAGATTACTCCATCTCCGAAAATCGTAGAAGATCCGGCTCAATCAGCAGAGCCAGCGATCCTTGGGTCGCAAACTGATGTCACCATGGATGACTCAGGTTTTGATAAGGGTGAAATCTCTTTCGGTAATGATCCCTCGGTAGAGGTCTTCGCTGAAAACCTCCTCAACAATCCGGGTCTTGCCAAGCTTGGCATTACTCGGAAATCTGTGGAAGAGATCCAACGGCTAGCCCAGCAATGCTTGGAAAGCCGGAATATGACTGCCGATGAGGAGGCACAAGAAGCAGAGGACACCAAGTACTCCGAACTTCTCGAGCAAATCCATCTTCGCGACGAGGGGCTGAGAACTGGTGCGCTTCCGCCACCCCCAGTAATCCCTTTGACCCTCGCCGAGAGGGTTAGCACCGAGGTGTCCATGAGATTAAGCAAGCTCACCCATGAACATCATGTAAGTCGAATTCCAACTTACCTTTTTTACTTTATTCCAGATCCTATCCTCTAGCCCACAAGCATGAAGTTGGATAGACAATCTAAATTTATACTTCCTTAGGATGCCAAAGAATAAACTAGTGTAGCCCCCAAGGCTCGTGCTGATATTAGTAAAAATATTAGCCCGAGTCTTTAGTAGACTTCTGACTCTAGGTATTTTGACTTACAGAAAGTTAATTCATATAACCAGGAATTATTGAAGAATATTTGCAACAAGCGGAGAGAAATCAGAGCTCCCCGGCTTGAAAATGCTCAATTGAAAGTATCAAGGGATGAGGCTGAAGGTACACATTCTAGTACTCAAACCTTGCCTTTTATTTCATAGTCGAATTTTTATTCAACTGTTGTACTTTTTGACTACAGCACTGGTAAAGAAATCATGTGCTATGATTGAAGAAGCCGAAAATCTAAAAACCCTGGCAATGGAGAACACCGATTTACGTCAGGAGCTGGATAAACTGAGAACATGATCGAAGGATCGCTGCCCAGGATCAGAGAATCTCAGATATCAGTGATGCTTTGTTCAGAGAGAAGGATATCACCGAGGCACTCTAGGCTGAACTCCAGAGCCTACAGGAGGAGAATACCAAAGTTGACGTTGTCATCTTTGGTATGTGTTCCTCTTTCTGACTTTTCTGTCTTTTCCGACTCTTTAGTGCCCAGATTTATTTTACCAACCTTTTGCATTACATGCGCAGGTCCTCTGAACTTCCTGGATTCAGCCTCCACCGAATCTCGCACTAGCCGGCTTACCCAAGTCGGCGATTTACTTCATGATTTCCGCCAATCCTTTGAGGATATTAGCGAAGGTCTCAAGGTTCCGGACATGCATAAAATGTTCGACTTTGAAGTGCGAGACAAGGCCAAGGAGATGCCCCAGCTCATCCAGGACTGGAACATGTCCTACGCGTGGATCGCAGCGAAGAATGCTCTCACCATGGTCATGAGCCACCATGGAAGCATGGAAATCTAGCAAGTAACGAGAGGATATTCTACTATGGATGAAGACAGATATGAGCAGGACATCAAAGCAATCATGGACTCATGTGCCGGATATGGATGTCACGTAGCTGATCTGACCAGCTACTACACTCCTTTCTTCACTCGTGTAGAGACGCCGCCTCCGCCCGCCAAAGAAACTCGTGAAGTTTCCGACGACGAACAAACGGTTTCGGATTTGAACGTCTCGGAAAGATATCGTGGCGAGGCTAATGTCTTCAGTGAGACGGCATCTCCTACCTCTCCCCCTGCATCGTAGAGCATCAGAACAAACAATGTGTTGGTTCTGAAAAAAATCGGGTTGTAAATAAGTAGTATAATACTTTTGCTAGTGCCAAGATGTATTCTATCTATTTAGCACTTTTGGCTTTATAAGTTTCGTGCCTGAAATTTTTACATAAGCACTTATGTTTCTTGTCTATAATTTTCGTTTATCTAGCTTTCCGCCTCGTCCATTTCGTGAGCCGGCCAACCTTTAGCATGGAACCTTTGCCGAGCAACGGAGCTGAATTGCTAAACCAATTTAAACTCGGAAACAGAGCCGGCTTCCTGTACCAAAAATTCACTACTCGGAAAATGCCCGCATCGGTAATCAGAAAAATAACCAAAGTATAGACTAGAAAATTTAGATTTATACCCAAAGGTAGCAATTTTAGAATCGTAAATCTAAACCAAAACAAACATGAGCATAAAGTACTTTCAATTATTTTAGGATTTTTTACTGTGACATGATCATTGAGAAATAATATTGTAAAAAACTTCTCAACAAATTTTTTGAGGAAACCAATACTTTATTTCTCATTGAACATGTACACATATATGATTACAAAGAAAGATAAACTAAGAATAAAAGGGATGTAGCTGAGCAATATTCTATGGTCTGTCTAGTTCTTCTGGGTCTGTACTACCTCCATCTCTCTTTCTTTTCTTAGTAGCAGGTCTTTCTTTGACTGGCCGCATATCAGTTAGATAGTAAGAACCATTGTGCAATACTTGGATAACTAAAAAGGGCCCTTCCCATACTGGGGAAAGTTTGTGCTTTCTTTTCTACACAATCCAGAGAACCAAATCGCCCTTATTGAAAGACCGGTTTCTGACTCTTTGGCTATGATACCTGCGTAACTTCTGCTGATAAGCTATTGATCTCATTTCCGCAACAACGTGAACTTCTTTGACTAAGTCGAGATCATTTTGTCGAGAAGTCTCGGCATCCTCTTCAATATACGCGACAACTCTAGGAGAAGTGTGAATCAAATCACAAGGAAGAACTGCTTCAGCGCCATAGACCAAGAAGAAAGGTGTGTACCCGGTTGACCTGTTTGGAGTTGTTCGCAAGCTTCATATTACATAAAGTAATTCCTCTGCCCAAGCCCCTGCAGCATGTCGTAGTGCTGCTTCGAGTCTTGGTTTGAGGCTTTGTAGGATTAAACCATTTGCTCTTTCGACTTGTCCATTAGCCTACGGATGTGCGACTGACGCAATGTCAAGCCGGATGTTTTGTTCATTGCAGAATTCTGCAAGATCCCCCATAGAGAAGTTACTCCCGTTGTCCATGATAATGCTATGC
Source organism: Avena eriantha (assembly GCA_910589775.1). Classification (NCBI taxonomy): domain Eukaryota; kingdom Viridiplantae; phylum Streptophyta; class Magnoliopsida; order Poales; family Poaceae; genus Avena; species Avena eriantha. The sequence goes on along the minus strand of OU342744.1, from coordinate 130,408,452 downwards.
GGATAACCGTATCGTATTATGACATCTTCGACAAATCTTCTGGCTGTTGGTCCATCACAACTGGTGATGGGTTTAACCTCAATCCATTTTGTGAATTTATCCACCCTTACTAAGAGATGAGTAACTCCACTTGGAGCCCGTTTAAACAGTCCTACCATGTCAAGCCCCCAGACCGCGAAAGTCCATGTTATAGGTATTGTTCACAGCTGATCAGCCGGAACGTGAGCTTGCTTGGCGTACTTTTGGTAGCCTTTGCACGTCTTGACCAGCCGTTCGACATCTGCAGCCAGAAAAAACTGTGTCGGAAAGCTTTTGCAACTAGAGATTTGGCTGCAGCATGGTGACCACACTCGCCTTCATGGATTTCTCGTAAGATTTCCACTCATTCTTCCAGAGATACACAACGCTGAAAGACCCCAGACACGCTCCTCTTATAGAGCTCACCACTAATTATAGTATAGGCTTTTGCTCGTCGGATGATCTGGCGGCTCAGAAGTTTGTCTTCGGGTAATTTGCCATCTACCTAGTAATCAAGGTAGGGTTGAGTCCAGCTAGGAATTACAGCCAGAACTGCTACTAAAGGTGAGTCAGATTTGGTCGGATATTCCTCGTCTACTCCTTTTATAGAGGGAACTTTCAGGTGCTCTAGAAAAGCCATCCGGAACCTTTTTCCGTGCAGAGCCTATACGAGATAGTGCATATGCTTCCTCATTTTCTATTCGAGGGATGTGTTGAACCTCAAACCGTTCGAACGATTTAGATAGTTCAGCCACGACAGCTCTATATGCTGCCATGTGTTTATTCGCATTATAGATATCCGACACTTGTTGGGCAAAAAGATCCGAATCTGCATAACACATCAATTGTCGGATGCCGATATCCGTGGCAATTCGGATTCCATGCAGTAGTGCTTCATACTCGGCAATTTTATTCGTCGCCATGAAGTGGATCTGCAACACATAGAAAAGTTTGTCACCTTGGGGTGACTTCAGCACCATGCCAGCCCTCGAGCCCCCGAGCGCTTTGGACCCGTCAAAGTGTAAGGTCAAGTATCCCGACTCTGGTAGGGTCATATTTTCCGCTGTCTCTGTCCAATCAGCGAGAAAGTCAGCGAGGATTTGGGATTTGATTATTGTACGAGGTTTATACTCAATGTCGAAAGCTAAAAGCTCTATTCCCCATTTTGCGACACGTCCTGTAGCATCGCTGTTATTGATGATATCTCTCATGGGAGTTGTGCTCAACATGGTAATTGGATGTTCCTGAAAATAATGCCTTAACTTACGAGATGCGAAAAACACACCATAAGACAGCTTTTGATAGTACGGATACCGCTGCTTTGATTCAGTTAGGACCTCGCTGAGATAATAAGTCGGACGCTGCACCAGGTGTTCCTGGTTTTCCTCTCGTCTCTCCACCACCATGATGACACTTACGACTCTGCTTGTCGCAGCGAGATAGAGCAACATCGGTTCTCGTGGTTCCGGTGCTACAAGGATGGGAGCATATGAGAGTACTTCTTTTAGGTCTTGTAGTGCGGCTTCAGCTTCATAGTCCAAACGAACATTTTGGTCTTTTTCAGGAGCTTGTATAGTGGTGCGGCTCTTTCTCCGAGCCGGCTTACAAACCGACTGACTGCAGCAATGCAACCAGTTAGTCTTTGAACATCCTTCAGGCGAGTTGGCCTGGAAATATTGAGTATAGCCTTAATCTTGTCTCGGTTCACCTCTATGCCTCTTTGAGACACGATGAAACCTAACAATTTCCGGCTGGTATTCCAAAGAAACACTTCTTTGGGTTAAGCATTATGTTGTATTTTCATAGATTGGCGAATGTTTCCTACAAGTCGGAAATTAGTGTTTCCTTCTTTTTGGACATCACCACAATGTCGTCCACATATGCATGTACATTGCATCCGATTTGGTCGTGGAGGCAACGCTGCATAGTGTGCTGGTACGTAGCTCCTGCGTTCTTGAGCCCAAAGGGCATCGTAACAAAACAAAATGTTCTGAAGGTGGTTACAAATGAAGTTTTTACTTTGTCTGATTCCTTCATCTGGATTTGGTGATAACCGGAATATGCGTCGAGAAAACATAGGAGTTCCAAGCCTGCTGTAGAATCGACAATTGATCAATTCTAGGCAGAGCGAACAGATCTTTGGGACAAGCCTTGTTCAAGGCAGTATAATCAACACACATCCTTAAATCAGTGGTGTCCTTTTTAGGGACCATTACAGGATTGGCCGACCACTCAGTGTGGATGACCTCTTCTATGAATTTGGCTAACACGAGACGGGCTAGTTCTTTAGCTATTGCCTTACACTTTTCATCGTCGAAACATCATAGGGACTATTTGATGGGTTTAGCATTCGGGTATACATTTAGAGAGTGCTTGGCATGTTCCTAGGTACTCTGGTCATGTCAGATGGCTGCCATGCGAAGATATCTTGATTTGCTTGGAGGAACTTGACAAGCGCGCTTTCCTATGCGCTATCTTGGCCTACACCTATCTGGGTCACCTTGGAGGGGTCATCATCCTTCAATGGCATCTTCTTCGTCTCTTCCGATGCCTTGAATTCCAGATTCGGCTTTGTCACCTCCTTCTTCGTTGCGGGCATCTCAGACAGATTAATGGTCTTGTTGATCTCCTGGTACTCCTGGGCGTGTAGCGTGGCTTCAGCAAAGGTAGCATTTCCGTCCTTGCACTCTCGCGCATTCTTCGGGTCTCCCCTCACTATAAGAGATGTGTTGACTAGTGAACTTTTCTTAACGACCCTGACTTTTTTGGTCATAGATCTATGACCATCTCGAACCAACTGGTCGTAGGCCATTTCGGAGGGTACAATCCCTAAAAAACTACGACCTTTTTTGTCAGGAAGGTCATAGCTTGCTTACACCAATTGGTCATAACATAGACATCACTAGTCCATGACCATAATTTTGGGCGACTATGACCAATTTAAATGGTCGTGGGTGCTATTCATGATAACATAAGAAAGACCGATGGCCACCTCAGCAGGCTGATCTAGGTGTCGCGTCCATGTGTCAAGTTTCGCTGAAGTGTCTGCATATATGTCATACCCATGTGTCAATTTATGCTTACATGTCACCTCCATATGGCGTTGACCTATTGACTACCAATTATACTTCTACCCAATGACATCTGGGTCCTGCTTGCCAGGTTGGTTTTGTGCTATTGACCAGAACCTGTCAGTCAGAACTGAAGTTATGCACTGTAGATAGGACCTATCAGACTGAATTTTAATTTTTGGTGACTAGGACCAATTTAAATGGCCGTGGGTGCTATTCATGATAACTTAAGAAAGACCGATGGCCACCTCAACAGGTTGATCCAGGTGTCGCGTCCATGTGTCAAGTTTCACTGAAGTATTTGCATATATGTCATACCCATGTGTCAATTTATGCTTACATGTCACCTCCATATGGCGTTGACCTATTGACTACCAATTATACTGCTACCCAATGACATCTGGTGCCTGCTTGCCAGGTTGGTTTTGTGCTATTGACCAGAACCTGCCAGTCAGAACTCAGTTATGCACTGTAGATAGGACCTATCGTACCGAATTTTAATTAGAAAAAAAGAGGCTGAGCCAGGGGTCGACCTCGCGACCTCCCGAGCGTCGCGTCCTCCCCAAACCAGAATACCACTTGGCCACATCAACATTGTTGTACAGAGGGGAGTACCGCGTTGCTTTAACCAAGTATCGGCCTTGTTAACCCATACAGGCCTCACCTTGCTGCTTCTTGGGCTGCTTCCTGGGCTCGCCATGGGCCGCCGCGAGCAAGCGAGCACGCAAGTATTGGTTGGCTGGCCCGGTTTGCATGCAATCCTACATCATGAGACCCCAACTGCCCCAAACCCTAAATCCCCTCACAAGACCCCAACTGCAGCCGCCACTTCTTCCGCACTCTGCTTCGCTCGTAGATGGTGTGGCGATGGACACCAGATACTCCGCCCACCTCTCACCGGATCGAGCATGAAGGAGCAGCGCTGGGCGCGTTGGGAGATCCACGGCCTCCCACGCCTACCGGGTGCGTGTCTCCGTTGTGGCCTCGTCGGTGCGGAGGAGGAGGCCGTCGGGCGTGGCGGCAACCTCGAAGAGCAACTACGTCGGGAGATCCACGACCTCAACAAGCACTTCCCCAACATCATCGTGCACCCCGCATCACGCCACGCCTCTGCCTCCGCACCCGTCGTACCCTGGTAGGTGGCCTTCTCTGTCCCTCTCCCTCTGCAATGAGCACCCCCTCTCCTCTTCCTTTGTGACCCACGGCCGGCCTCCCGCGCTGCTTCCTCCTGAGCCACAACCATCCTCCCCAAGCCGTCCTCCCATGCTGGCAGTCTATGGTGAGTGTAGCTGCTCTCGCAAGAAAATATGGTTTCTTGTATAGAAAAGGCCAATAGATCTCTGATTTGTGTGTGTTATTCCCCTGTCACGAAACTACTTGGTGCCCTGTTTCCGATTAGTCTAACTAGCAAGCGAATAGGATTTTATTTTCCCGTAGATGTTGAATTATGATCTGTTTTCTTCTTTGTTTGATCTGCATTAGACTTTTGTAGATTTCCATGTGACTGGATGATGTATATGCCTCAAGTGATTGTTACTTTCTTGATCATTGTAGGTTTTGCCTCAAACTATTATTTGAGCCTTTGCTGGATTTTATGCCTAGATGATATTCGTAACTTCAGAGAAATTGCTGATAGGTGTGGTCTTACTTCCATCCTATTACAGGTACATTTTGAGTGCTTGTGCTACAAGTGGGGAGGTTCTGTATGAAGGGATATTGCCAGCAATGTTTCTTTCTTTACTCTCCAGATTGCTGTTCTAAGTTTCTTAGGGTCACTTCTCATCTGGAGAGTAAGGCGAAAGAGGCCACAGTCGACCACCTTTCTATTGACCTATTGTGCTGTTTGTGGTTTGCCTGCTGTATGTTAGAAACTTCTCTATTATAGAAAGAACTAAGAACACCATAGTATCAGAATCTAAGAAAACATAGTTGTAAAGATACTAGTTGATACATATGTGCATCTTGTCAATTTGTGTTCAGAGTCACTGAATGAACTCATACTGGTCACTGAATGCAAGTAATATAAGATGCGAGGTACATCCCAATATAAGATTTATTGTTCTTAGGAACTGAAGTTTTTATGGTTCTTACTTTAGGCTTTACCTATTTTAGGATTTTTATATCGTCATTGCTACCTTCTATAGAATTTGACAGTGTGGTGTGTTTGCATTGTTTCAGGTTCCTCTTGGCATTGTGTATATTGTTTGACTCGGCTTGAATCTTTGGATTGAGGTATCTCACAAGGAGGCGTCCTGCCTGCGGGTCCGAGCCATGAACTAACAACTCGTGATGTATTATTACTATCGGTGATCGCCCCCTCCTTCCCCTTGTTTGGATTTTAGTAGTCCTAGCCTAATGTAGATTCTGTTTCTTAATTGTTTATCCGCTGGTTTGTTTGCTCGTTGGAAGAAAAATTTAGGGCCAAGTTTTGCCCTTTGCTTGAACGCTTGCTCTCTTCCTCGCAACATAATGATGATGTAAATATCTATCTATCTATCTTAGCTAGCCCTAGTAAGTACTAGTAGTACCTATATTAACCTACCAGAAGTAGCTACTCTGGGAGCGCAATGGCGTATGTCTGATCTAGTTTAATTTATTAATGGCTATAGAGTGAGAGCAATCTGGTGGTGGGGTGTCACTATCCGTAGTGATCCTAGGGTGCATGCATGATGTAGTTGTCGCTGTTTGTACCGTATATTGTTAAAAATGAGCTCTGTGATATCTACAACACCTTCCAAACCATGCTTCAGGTAGCACCTTGTGCCCTTATGTTTGCCTTTTGAAATACACTTTCTCACGATTATCATTATCTATGGTATGTTGTTTAAGATAAGAAATAACCTTAATCTTATTCTTATTGCTATTGAAATTTATCTAGAGTTACTTTATGGTTTTTAGAACACTTGGTTCGATGTTTCTGGACCGTCTGTTTTGGCTATGTTGAATATTCCTGTCTTAATTTTGTTGTCACGTTTGGATGGATGTGTGGGTTATTTGTAAATTCCATTGTATTTCACTTACAGTTTATGTAAATGAGGATCTATTGTTGTTGTAGATGCTACTGCTGTGACAGAAGATCATAACAAGCCTAGAGTTGTGCACTATTGTTTTAGCTGATAGAGCCACCATGTTTTGGTGCTTGTGTATCTGTTTGATATTGTATGTAGGCTATTGGATCTAAATTGTAATTAGAGTTATTCTGAATCTGTTACTGTGCGGGCATGTAACTTTGTCTTATTCAGGTAGCTTTCTCGTAGTAGAAAGCACTTTATATGTGTACATTATATTATTTGAAATATTTGGCCTGATATGGATGTACATTCCTGTTGAAAATGCTTTTGGCCCAGTATTGGTTATATAGTAACTGGATTGTAAAATGGTATCGGCCCTGACAATGTTGGATCGCAACTTTGTGTGAAATTTGGTAAAGAACAGAGCAAAAAGGAAATGGACAATAAATGGCCGAAGCCCCAAAACGAAACTGATTATAAAAGGCCAAAGGCCAAAAACGAAACTAACTATAAGGGGCCAAAGCCCAAAAACGAAACTGACTATAAGCAGTCAAAGACTAAGAAGAAGGCCAGAATTGTTGGGCTTGGCCCATTTGGAAGGCTGAACCGGACTGGGCTAAATCTTATCTACGACCAACCAATTGGTCATAGAAATCTGCCACGTCAGATTGCATACGTGGACATGCCAGATTCTCCATGACCAAAATTTTGGTCATAGACTCTATGAACATCTATTTTGGTCATAACTATGCATGACCAACTCAAAAAATGGTCGTTAGTTGTCTATAGTGACCCTCGCTATGTGACCAACTGCTTTTGGTCATAGAAAGGTCATAGATGGATTACTCTGACCTTTTAGTGACCAATATTTGAGGTCACCAGTTAGCACATTCCTTGTAGTGTCTGATTGTGATCACGCCTTTGGGACCTAGAATTTTTATCATATTGTAAATGTAACATGGATGAGCCATAAAAGCCTAGTAAGCCAGACATCTAAATATAGCGTGATACACGCTCTTGAATGGGACCACTTCGAAGGAAAGTGCCTCCGTCCAATAGTTCTTTGGCTTTCCAAATGTAACATCCAAAGTGATCTCTCCAAGGGAATTTTCTTGTCTTCGTGAGACAACTCCGTGAAAGATCACACAACTATGATTCAGCTGAGTCTCCGAGATCCGCATCCAGCGTAGCATTTCGACATACAGAATATTAATGCTGCTGCTGCCGTCCATGAGTCTTGGAGAAACCATAGCCATCAATAAGTGGGTTGACGACTAAGGCGTATTTTCCTTGCCTGTGCAACTTAGGTGGATGATCAGCTCGGTCAAAGGTGATTGCCACTTCCAACCAGTCCAGGAATTGTGGGAAAGCCGGAACAGTTGCGTTGAGCTCATGCAGAACTGCTTTCTTGACCTTAGCTGGTTGAGATCCAAGGAAGGTGACGTAAGTGTATTTCTTTGTTGGAAAGGTTTTGTTTCCCTCCGGCTTGGGATTTGAAGGATCAGCATTCTCCATGTCAGAATCTTCCTTGGTCTCTTTATCTTTCTCGGGATTCTCCTTTCCCTTCTTCCGCTTAGCCCTATAGCCAACGGTATCGTATTTCTTGATGTCGTCATTAAAACGACACTCGGCGTTTGTGTGAGACGAGCCCCCACTGGCATCTAAGTGATGCACACATGGGTTATTGGCAATGTCGGGCTAGGAATAGGTTTTGCCAAGTTGCTGGTCTCCTCTACCCTAGACTCTTGATGTCCCATGACCGCGTCCACGGCCATCGCCGCGCCCTCCACATCCTCCAGACCCGAAAGTAGCAGTGACCACTGCTGTTTCCGCGTTGGGTTTTTCTTCCGAGGTCTTCTTGCGCTTCTGAGCTTGCCGCTTTGGTTGTGTTGCCAACTGTGGCACAACTAGGGTGTTCAGTAATCCCTCTACGTCATCATCAGCATTTGCATACTTGCTCGCTGTTTCTATCATCTCTCCCAGACCAGTGACCTTGTCACACTTCAAGCGATGACGTAGCAAACCAATTGGGAGTCCTGCAATGAAAGCTTCAATCACAGTTTTGGTCATTTACTCCTTCAAAGGAGTTCTTGGTGTTGATCCATCGTCCAAGGTAATCTCGGCAAGATTCTCTGGCTTTCTGGGTGCAACGTTGTAGGTCTCCTACCATACAGGGCCTCCGATATGTGCCTTCAAAATTTCAAAAGAACTCGCTTTGCATGTCATAATAGTTGTGGATAGTGTTCTCCGGAAGTTCATTGATCCATGATCGTGCCGTTTTCCACAACATAAGTGGGAGATATCGGGTTGCGACCAAGATGTTTCTGCCTTTGGCAATGCAGCAAGCCTAGAAAAATCCCGGAGCCAAGTATATGGCCGGGCAACACCATCGTAGGCTTGGATGTGTCTTGAGATAGCTAATCCTTCCGGGATGTGTGTTTGTCGAATCCGTGGTCCGAAGTATTTTGGGCCCACGTATATATCATCGTTTTCATAGCGCTGCGCCTCTATATTGGAGTTAATCCAGTGTCTCGCATCACTTGGTGACAGGGAACACCGTCTTGGTTGTTCACTATAGCTGCAATGCCTTGGAGCCGGACTTCGGCTTCTGCCACCACCTCCTCCGCCACGACGCCCTCCTTGGCCTCCTTGAGAGCCGTTGTGATGGCTACTTGGTGGAGAGGGTGGCGCAGCTGGATTGTGTCCGGCCGATCGCTGGCCTCCATCTGGAGCGTCATTTTTTCGGTTCCGGGGAGGGTCTTCATTACGACGAGCCCCCTGCCGGCTTGACTCGGCACAGTGTCCGTCGTTCCTTCGTCCATCACTCCCACCGCGAGGGGGCTCAGCCGGACGGCCTGTATGTCTAGGAGGTGGCATTCTTTGACGGTCCTCCTCCCAAAGTTTCTCTTTGTCTTCTTCCCTGCGATCGTTCGACTCTCGCCAGGGAGGATTTCTCGGATATAGTGCAGCAATTGCCTCTTGCTCGGTGGCCGGAGCAACGTTGCGCCATTCACGGGAAGTTCTGTGGTGCTACCCTGAAGATCCTGTTCTTGAGTGGTTGTCTTCCCGACGGTCAGAATGGTGATGCTATTCTTGAGTCCGTTGGGGTCTTATGTCGTTCCAGGCCAGATCCGTGCGACATTGGTCTGATTGAGAGACCAGTTTTCTGCTCCCGGACTTCATGACCTTCTGCTGTTCCGGACCCGTGGTGATTATCTTAATGCCCAATTGAACCTGTTCTGGGCCTGGATTATTTCCCAGGATATCTCGAGCTGCGGCAGTGTTTTGTACTGGTGTTGGCTACACTAGATCTCCATTACTATATGTTGGGTCTGCAGCATAGAAAACAAAAATTTTCCTATGATGAGAACTACACGCCAAGATCTATCTACTAGGTACAGAGCAACGGGTGGACATACATCCATCGAGAACTTACCCTCAAAGACAACGAGTTTTGTTAACGAGTAGGAACTCGTGGTTGATGTAGTCGTACACTTACCGATCTCAAGATCAAGTGGAAGTCCGAGCGCCGCAACTCAGCAGTGCATCCGTACTCGCACACACGTTCAAGCCACCGGACAACCTCCACCTCCTTGCTCCAGCTATCCAGCAGAAGCAGCAACTCCTTCTAGACAAATGCCACCGGGAACATGTATCTCGCTAATCCGAGACCATGGGGGAATAATTCTAGAGGGGGAGAGAGATCCTTCACAAGGAGGTGTGAGGAAGAAGGAGGGAGAGGGTGGCCTTTTATACGAGGAGGGGGGTGCCCCTCCCCATGGCCAGAACCTGGGGGGTGACCCCTCACCTCCCCTATTCATGTGGTGGTAACCCCTTCACATTAAAATGCCTCTTCACATTCCCCTTTAAAGTCCCCACTTTAAATGCATTAAAATTCTCTAAGTTTAATGCTCTCTCATTTAATAAACTCTTTTATTAAATTTATTCAGAATTTTGTTAATTAATTTAATTAACAAACATTCACATATAACCCCTTGCAATATTTCAATATCACATACATAACCACTCTTTTCAATTTCACCCGAAACAATTTCCGGTTTCTATCGAAGCAATTCCTGCGCTTTGCAATTCTTTCGTCTGAAACATATGTGCTCCAAAATGGTGTCTGATAACTCTTAAGTGTGTCACCCTATGGTTCGCGAATAATGTAGACATGATTGAGACTCCTCTTAGATCAATAATCAGAAGCGGGACCTGGAGATCCATACTGACTCCTACATATTCAACGATGACTTCTGTGATCGTGAGAACCTTTAACGCTTGTAATTTAATCCCTTTGTCTCATGATATAATACATGTCTAGGATTCAATCATCGATATCCAAATACCTAGTTTGATCTCGTTACCGACATGCACTCTTTTCTCGTTCCCATGATATAACATTCTAGTGATCACATCACTTGCTTGCAAGCTATCTCAATGTGATATCACCGAGAGGGCCAAGAGTATATCTATCCGTCATCGGGATTGACACATTCTACTCTTGATCCATGAGCCTCAACATAACACCTTCGTAGTACTGAACCCATCTTATAGTCACCCTGTTATGGTGTGACGTTTGATGTTATCAAGATACTCTTCCGATGTTAGCAGTTAACATGATCTCATGGTCTAAGGATAAAGATTACTTCGTATGATGTTATAGCAATATAAACATAATGACTTTATCGTAATGCTATACTTCGGATGAATGTTCATCACATCATTTCACAAATGTTGTGACCTTGTTATTAACAACATCCAATGTCCATGATGAGGAAACCTTGATCATCTTGTTAATCAACAAGCTAGTCTATAAGAGAGGCATAACTAGGAACCCCTTTTGTTTATTAAACACACATGTATTGATGTTTCCGATCAATACAATTCTAGCATGCAAAATAAACATCTATCATATATAAGGAATACATAATAACAACTTTATTATTGCCTCTCAGGGCATATTTCCTTCAGTCTCCCACTTGCACTAGAGATAATAATATAGTTCACATAGTGATAAATCTAACACCCATGGAGTTCTGGTGTTGATCATGTTTTGCCCTAGGGAGAGCTTTAGTCAACAGATCTGCTACATTTAGGTCCATGTGTACTTTACAAATCTTTATATCTCCATCCTTAACATGCTCGCGGATGGAGTGAAACCGGCGCTTAATATGCTTGGAATTCTTGTGAGACATCGGTTCCTTGGCATTGGCTATGTCTCCATTGTTGTCACAATAGATCACCATTGGGTCCAATGCACTAGGAACCACACCTAGTTGCGTTATGAACTCTTTCATCCAAACTGCTTCCTGCGCCACTTCTGAAGAAACAACATATTCCGCCTCCGTCGTTGATCCAGCCACCATAGGTTGTTTGGAACTCCTCCAACTAACTGCTACTCCGTTCAAGAGAAATACGTATCCAAATTGAGACTTAGAGTCATCTGGATCGGTGTCAAAGCTAGCATCGACATAACACTTAGCGACTAGCTCTTCTTCACCTCTGTATATAAGAAATATATCCCTAGTTCTTCTCAAGTACTTGAGGATGTTCTTGGCCGCTATCCAGTGTTCCGAACCTGGATCAGATTGGTACCTACTAGTCAAACTAATAGCATGTGCCACATCCGGTCTTGTACATAGCATGGCATACATAATAGAGCCTATGGCCGAGGCATAGGGGATCTTATCCATTATCTCTCTTTCTTCTGTCGTAGCCGGACTTTGAGTCTTGCTCAATGTCTTGCCTTGCAACATAGGTAAGAACCCCTTCTTACTTCCTTCCATATTAAACTTCTTTAATATCTTATCAAGGTTACTCTGCGATAGCCCAATTAGGCGCCTTGATCTATCTCTATAGATTTTAATGCCTAATATATATGACGCTTTACCAAGGTCTTTCATCGAAAATTTGCTGTTTAGATAACTTTTAACACTGTTTAAAAGATCTATATCATTTCCAATCAATAATATGTCATCCACATATAATATCAGAAATGCCACATTGCTCCCACTCACTTTCTTGTAAATACAAGCCTCTCCATAAGTTTCGATAAATGCAAACTCTTTGATCACCTCATCAAAGCGGAGATTCCAACTCCGGGATGCTTGCTCCAGTCCATAGATGGATCGCTGAAGTTTGCATACCTTATTAGCATCTTTAGGATCGACAAAACCCTTAGGTTGTATCATATACAACTCTTCTTCAATATTACCATTGAGGAATGCAGTTTTGACATCCATCTACCATATTTCATAATCGAAATATGCAGCAATTGCTAACATAATCCTAACCGACTTTAGCATCGCTACGGGAGAGAATGTCTCATCGTAGTCAACTCCTTGAATTTGTCAAAACCCCTTTGCGACAAGTAGAGCCTTATAGATGGTCACATTACTATCAACATCGGTTTTTCTTTTGAAAATCCATTTATTCTCAACGGCCTTTCGATCGTGAGGTAAGTTCACCAAGGTCCAAACCTGGTTTTCGTACATGGATTCCATCTCGGATTTCATGGCTTCGAGCCATTTTATGGAATCCGGGCTCATCATCGCTTCTTCATACGTCGCAGGGTCATCCATTTCATCAACCATGAAATTCACAACAGGATTGCCGTACAGTTCAGGAGCTGCACGTGTCGTGCTTGACCTATGAAGTTCGGTAGTGTCCTCTTTCAGAGTTTCATGATCAATATCATTAGCTCTCTCTTCATTACGTGAAGTCAACTCCGAAACAATTTCCGTTGCTACGCTACTTGCCATTTCATGAAGAGAAGGTTCAATAACCTCTTCGAGTTCTACCTTCCGACTACTCACACCTTTCGCGAGAAACTCCTTCTCAAGAAAGGATCCATTCTTGGCAACAAAAACCTTACCCTCGGATCTGTGATAGAAGGTATACCCAATCATTTCCTTAGGGTATCCTATGAAAACGCATTTTTCCGCTTTGGGTTCGAGTTTATCCGGTTGAAGTTTCTTCACATAAACATCGCATCCCCAAACTTTAAGAAATGACAACTTAGGTTTGTTTCCAAACCATAATTCATATGGTGTCATTTCAACGGATTTAGATGGTGCCCGATTTAAAGTGAATGCAGCTGTTTCCAGTGCATAACCCCAAAATGACAGTGGCAAGTCAGTCAGAGACATCATAGATCCAACCATATCCAATAAAGTACGATTACGACGTTCCAACACACCATTACGTTGTGGTGTTCTGGCATGCGTGAGTTGTGAAACTATTCCACACTCTTTCATGTCTGTGCTAAAGTCGTAACTTAGATACTCACCTCCACGGTCAGACCGAAGAAATTTGATCTTTCTATTACGATGATTTTCCACTTCATTCTAAAATTCCTTGAACTTTTCAAAAGTTTTAGACTTGTGTTTCATCCAATAGATATACCCGTATCTACTTAAATCATCTGTGAAAGTAACAAAATAAAGATATCCACCTCGCACCGACACACTCATTGGTCCACACACATCAGTATGTATGATTTCCAATAAATCTGTTGCCCGTTCCATTGAACCGGAAAACGGTGTTCTACTCATCTTGCCCATAAGGCATGGCTCACATGTATCAAATGATTCGAAATCAAGTGATTCCAAAAGTCCATCAGAATGGAGTTTCTTCATGCGTTAACGCCAATATGACCTAGACGGCAGTGCCACATATATGCAGATATATCATTATCAAGTTTAATCCTTTTAGCATCATCATTATGAATATGCATAATACTACTATCGAGATCCAACAGAAATAAACCATTCAACACAGGTGCATGACCATAAAGGATATCATTCTTATAAATCAAACAACCATTGTTTTCAGATTTAAAGGAATAACCACTTTGCATCAAACACAATCCGGATACAATGTTCATGCTCAGTGCAGGCACCAAATAACAATTATTTAGGTTTATAACTAATCCCGATAGCATATGGAGAGGTAGCGTCCCGACGGCGATCACATCAACTCTTCATCCATTGCCGACTCGCATCATCACCTGATTCCTTGCTAGTTGTCGCTTGTTCCGCAGCCCCTGAACTGAGTTACATATATTAGCAACTGATCCTGTATCAAATACCCAGGTGCTACTGCGAGTACTAGTCAAGTACACATCAATAACATGTATATCATATATACCTTTGTTTGCCTTGCCGGACTTCCTGTCCGCCAAATACTTGGGGCAATTGCGCTTCCAATGGCCAGTCCCCTTACAATAGTAACACTCGGTGTCAGACTTAGGGCCAGCTCGGGGTTTCTTTTCAGGTGTGGCAATAGATTTGCCACCCTTCTTTCCCTTGTGCTTGCCTTTCTTGTCCTTCTCGAAACCGGTGGTCCTATTGATCATCAACACTTGATGTTCTTTCCTAATCTCTACTTCTGCTGTCTTAAGCATTGACAGAAGCTCGGGAAGAGACTTCTTCATGCCTTGCATATTATAGTTCATCATGAAGCTGTTGTAGCTAGGTGGCAGAGATTGGAGAACACGATGTATGCCTAAGTCAATGGGAATCGTTATTCCCAAGGACACAAGCTTATCAGCGTACCAATATATTTTGAGTACGTGCTCACTAACGGAGCTGTTTTCCTCCATCATGCAGCTAAAGAACTTTTCAGTAGCATTATAACTCACTACGGCAGCATGGGTATCGAAAATCATTTTCAATTCTCCCATGGTATCAAAGGCATTGCCATTTTCGAAATGCTTTCGAAGTTCTGGCTCTAGCCCATACAGTATGCCGCAATGAACTAAGTTGTGGTCCTCCTGACGAGTCATATAGACATTATTTTCCTCGTCAGGGGCATCAGGAGCTGGTGGGGGTCCTAGCGGCGCCTCTAGCACATATTGCTCTTGTGCAGCAGTGAGGAGAATCCTCAAATTCATAGCCCAGTTGGTGAAGTTGCTACCATTCGGAGCAAGTTTCTCTTTCTCCATGAACACATTGAAATTAAAAGCAGGTGGTGCCATCTACAACAGAATTTGTAAAGTTTATTTATACTAAGTTTATGATAGAGTGAGTTCAACTAATCCAAATTACTAATGAACTCCCACTCAAAAACGCCATCCCTCGTGTCCTTTTGGTGATTACATGAACCAAATCCACTACACCAAGTCCGATCATCACGTGAGTTGATGTAGCTTCAAAGGCGAGCTTCTATATGGGCATCATATCAACTATATGACTCATGCTTAACCTATCGGTCCGTGTTCCGAGGCCATGTCTGTACATGCTAGGCTCGCCAAGTAAGAACCTTAGTATTCGCGTGTGTAAAACTGTCTTACACATGTTCCTATGAAAGCATAGATTCGAGTACACCCGATCATCACGTGATGTCTCGAAACACGATCCACAGAACGGTGCATACTTAAGGAAGAACACATTTTTATCTTGATATCTAAATGAGGGATCATCTTACAATGCTACAAAAAGCGCCAAACTAGCAGTATAAGATGCTAACATCTAATGTGTAAAGTGAGATGATATGGTCCATGCATTTGATCTCTATCATTTGCATCGTGGTATGATCTCTATCATTCCTTTGTGTGTAAGGCCAAGGCTATGGAGCTTACACGTTTAATGTCTTGTAAGAGTATCTATCATACATCTACTTACAATAATACCATATCAAGACACTAGCCTAGCAACGATCTAAACTAGACGCCTCTAATTTATCAATTATAAGTTTTACGTGGCTTAGGGCTTTCGGAGATAGAACCATTCTTACCTACGAACATGAACCACAACGAGGATAACCAAGTTATTAGCAACTCGTTGTAAATCAGATATGGACTATAGTAGGAGAGATAGACACCCGCCAGACACTTGTGCAAAACAAGTTGCATGTCAGTCGTGGAACCGGTCTCATGTACGATGACATGTAAGGATGGTCCGGGCCGCTTCATCCCACTATGCGACCAATATACAAAATACATAGAAGATGCAATAAGATGATCATCATCGCCCACATATAAACATATGTGTACTACCCGTGCAAAGCACCTATCTGATACCACTGTTGGGTCCGCAGCATAGAAAACAAAAAAATTCCTACGATGAGAACTACACGCCAAGATCTATCTACTAGGTACAGAGCAATGGGTGGACATACATCCATCAAGAACTTACCCTCGAAGACATCAAGTTTTGTTAATGAGTAGGAACTCATGGTTGATGTAGTCGTACACTTGCCGATCTCAAGATCGAGTGGAAGTCCGAGCGCCACAACTCAGCAGCGCATCCGTACTCGCACACACGTTCAAGCCAATGGACAACCTCCACCTCCTCGGTCCAGCGATCCAGCGGAAGCAGCAACTCCTTCTAGACGAAATGCCACCGGGAACATGTATCTCGCTAATCCGAGACCATGGGGGAATAATTCTAGAGGGGGAGAGAGATCCTTCACAAGGAAGTGTGAGGAAGGAGGAGAGGGTGGCCTTCTATAGGAGGAGGGGGGTGCCCCTCCCCATGGCCGGCGCATGGGGGGTGACGCCTCACCTCCCACATTCATGTGGTGGTAACCCCTCCACATTAAAATGCCTCTTCACATTCCCTTTTAAAGTCCTCACTTTAAATGCATTAAAATTCTCTAAGTTTAATGCTCTCTCATTTAATAAAACTCTTTTATTAAATTTATTCAGAATTTTGTTAATTACTTTAATTAACAAACATTCACATATAACCCCTTGCAATATTTCAATATCACATGCAGAACCACTTTCTACAATTTCACCTGAAACAATTTCTGGTTTCTATCGAAACAATTCCTGCGCTTTGCAATTCTTTCGTCTGAAACATATGTGCTCCAAAATGGTGTCCGGTAACTCGTAAGTGTGTCACCCTACGGTTCGCGAATAATGTAGACATGATTTAGACTCCTCTCAGATCAATAATCAGAAGCGGGACCTGGAGATGCATACTGACTCCTGTATATTCAATGATGACTTCTGTGATCGTGAGAACCTTTAACGCTTGTAATTTAATCCCTTTGTGTCATGATATAATACATGTCCGAGATTCGATCATCGGTATCCAAATACCTAGTTTTATCTCGTTACCGACATGCACTCTTTTCTTGTTCCCGTGATTTAACATTCTAGTGATCGCATCACTTGCTTGCAAGCTATCTCAATGTGATATCACCGAGAGGGCCCAAAGTATATCTATCCATCATCAGGATTGACACATTCCACTCTTGATCCATGAGCCTCAACATAACACCTTCGTAGTACTGAACCCCTCTTTATAGTCACCCTGTTACGGTGTGACGTTTGATGTTATCAAGATACTCTTCCGGTGTTAGCAATTAACATGATCTCATGGTCTAAGGATAAAGATTACTTCGTATGATGTTATAGCAATATAAACATAATGACTTGATCGTAATGCTATACTTCGGAAGAATGTTCATCACATCATTTCACAAATGTTGTGACCTTGTTATTAACAACATCCAATGTCCATGATCAGAAAACCTTGATCATCTTGTTAATCAACAAGCTAGTCTATAAGAGAGGCATAACTAGGAACCCCTTTTGTTTATTAAACACACATGTATTGATGTTTCTGATCAATACAATTCTAGCATGCAAAATAAACATCTATCATATATAAGGAATACATAACAACAACTTTATTATTGCCTCTCAGGTCATATTTCCTTCACTATCGAGCCAAGGCATCCCCGCATCTCCCTCAAAGAGAACCTTGCGCACTTCCGGAAATTTGTCGGCTCGTACGTGGCCTTTCCGGTTCTTCTGATGTTGCAGAGAGCCATGCGCTTCTTCTCTTCCTCGGTGTTTTTGGCCTCATCTAGGAGTCCTTGGCGATGCGCTTCTAGGTCTTGGGCCCTTTCTTCCAATTCCGTGGCAGTGAGTTCTGTCGCTGTAGAGATAGGTGTGGTTAACGCAACATTGATGAGTTTACGGGCACCTGTAGTGACCACGTGTCCATCGTCCGACTCTTATTTGGGCCCGTATGGGATAAGTGCTCCATCCGTGTCTTCCTCATATTCCTCGGCAATCACCTCCTCTGCCGGAAGTTCTTTTGCCGGGGTCTTGTTCTTCTTCTTTGCCTTCTTGGCAGCTCCGGTAGCAAAACTGGCTTTGGGTCCGTTTCCCGGAGTCAAGCTCTGAGCGGTACTTTCGGACATCTGGACATCGGGATTATCTTTGAGATCCATGTCATCCTACGCTTTGGGAGAGTTTTCTCCAGATCCTTCATCCATGGCTTCTCCTTCTTCTGCAGCTTTGGAGTTGAACTCCTCTTCATATTCCACGGAGAACTTCTGGAAATTTGCCGACGTCATCGAGTCATCCAAGGATGCGGGTAAGTCGGTGTTTGTGTAACACCCCAAAAATATTAATCAAGATTATCAAGTTCTAATCACCCAAGTTAGGGTTAAAAAAAACTTTTATTATTAAATCTAATATGAGTGTATTTGTGAAATGCATTAGTGTATGAATAAGTGCAATTGCCATGTTTGATTGCTACAAATGATAAGGAATGGTTTAAAGATGAATACTACATCATCTAGGCCAACTACAAACTAATTCAAAAGAAAGAAATTCAAATATGAATCATATGATCAAATGATCATTTTGACCAAAATTATCCATAGACCACTTTGGGTGTTTCTAGTAAAATATTTCTAACAGAGACTTTCTCAATTATTTTCACCCCTTGCTAGACCAAGTAAAAGTGGACCCAAGCCCACTTTACAAATCAACATAAACAAATTCCAAATCTATTTAAAGGACAGTGCAAAATTGAATCAAGTTCATATGCTAAGATCACCATTTTGCAAAAACCACTCAAATCAATTCACCTTGGCAAATCCAAGCAACCATGGACACTCAAGCATGTGACAAACACACTCACTAAAATTTAGCCAAAAATTCAAATCTTGTGTTCATGCGGCCATTTGGTCGAGCATCTGGTAGACACAGAAAATACCTGCCTAACTTATACTGTTCTGTGAAGTGATCACTTGCCACTAGCCCCTCATTTCACTCTCATGGTCTCCCTTAGTGCCTAGCAGCGTAGTGGAAAACTCCCCTTTGCCATTTGCGCCAGTGCAGCGCCACCCAAAGCCACCGTGCCGGTCGACCAAGAACAACTTGCCACAGCCAGCACCGCCCTCTCCCACGATGTCCAGGAGACAGGCAACCGTCCACTGCCACCATCTGTCCACCCCTCGACCGCAGACCAACCATGGACCACCCACAAGCGCCGTGCCCATTTCTCTACCTGCCATGCCGAGAGCGGACCAGAGCGCCACAGCCGACACACGCACACACACCGTGCCTCGCCCTCACTTCACGTGCCCGCACTCACCGTGACCCTAGCTACCCCCCAGACATGGCCGTTCGCCGCCGCATGACCCTAGCCCCTGTGCAAAGTCTTGAACGCTGCCGTTTCCGCCCAGAGCATAGACCATTCTCGACCGCCCCTTTTCCATGGCATCACTCGCACGACGACCGCCCTAAGCACCCTGTTGACCCCAACCCTCAACCATGCCGCTAGCCCCTGTATTGCCGTCACCGATGAGCCCGAGCCATCCCGCTCTATCCCTCTCGCCGGTGTATAAATAGAGGCCACCCCAGCTCCAATTCGCCACAGCATTCCACTCCCCTCTCTCTCATACACCTCTCACACCCTTCCCTGGAGCAAGGCAAGCACCACGTCACCGGAATTTCACTAGAGCCTGCTGCTGCAGAGGAGGAAGGAGCCCGTTGATTGCGACCACCATTCGAACCACCGTCATCTACAACATCATTCGCCCCATCACCAACCCTAGCTGGAGCCCAAGTGAGCCCCCACGTACACCCACAGTCGCCGTTAGGGTTTAGTCTTGTCAGAGCTATTCGTCGTAGACGATGCATGTCAGCTGTAGATCCTAGTCTAATCGCACGGCCCAGATTGAAACTTACCACTTCGGTGTAGATGAGCCACTAACTAGTGGGACCGTCCTTTCAGTAGCCCGCTGCACTAGCACTGTGCAGTTGGGCCCACCCGTTTAGTTTCTCGCGCAGAGCCCAAAGATTCAAATAAGCCTTTTCTATTTTAGTTAAAACTAGATTTTGTCAGTAGATTCAAAAATCGATTCAAAGAGATTCACTAAACCAAATTGCATGATTTCAATTTTCTCAGAAAGATATTCAAATTATTTAAGCCCGTTGGATACAAACAATTTGAAATTATAGATCACCTATAGTAAAAATAACAAGATAGAGACTTTTCCACATTCAAACATTTTTCAAAAATCAACCATAAATGCTTTTGAGTTGATTCCAACTCTCAAAAATCACATTTGACAAGATCTATCTGAATATGTAAAAATATTTAGGTTTACATGCAGTGAACTTGGACTAGTACCAAAAGAATGCTATATGGGCATTTATAGTCACATTAATTATATTAATTAGTAATCTTAAACTTTATAAAATATGACCAACACTTTAAATCACATTTAAAAGTATTAGAATACGTGGTGATGACATGTATCAACATGATCCCATATTTTAATTGGAGAATATTAAATCTTAAGTATTTTCAATGAGTAGAAATTAATTTTCCGAAATAAGATAAATAAAATTAGGTCTTTATTTCAAGAGATGTTTGTGATGATGCTAGGTCATCAAGTGTGAGCCTTAGTGTGCTAAATAGAAGTAGTTAAGAATTGTTTGGTGATTGTGTACCTCGTATTCATTTATAGACGATAGTACCCACTCGGGATACGAGGAGGAGGAGTACTACCAAGAAGAACAAGAAGAAGAGAACTTCAATCACTACACTACTCGAGGCAAGCTAACACTTGGAAACCTCATATATGTGCAAGCCTAACACTACGAGTTAACTATGCAAGCCATCCTTGCAAGATCACCTATGCAAGATGCATTAGGCATGCTTGGTTATGCAACCTGGATTATACCAATCCCAAGTTTTACTTACAAGCTGATGACCCACAAGTATAGGGGGTGTATCGCAGTATTTTCGAGGGAAGTGAAACCCAATTTATTGATTCGACACAAGGGGAGCCAAAGAATATTTATAATCCTTAACAACTGAGTTGTCAATTCAGCTGCACCTGGAAAAAATCTTGCTCACAACAGTTTATCAGTAGCAACCGTTTTGTAGTAGGAATAGCAAAGTAACAACAGTAGTAAAGTAAAGACAGTAGTAATAATAGCAGTAAATGATAGGATTCAAGTGGGGTAGGCATAGGGATGTATGGATGGGCATTGCATGGACAAGAAAATTCACATAGCAATCAGATCATAGGGCAATTGCAGATAAATAAGATAAAGCATCCCAGTAGTATATAATCCTAGGCATGTGTTCCATATATAGTCATACGTGCTCGCAATGAGAACTTGCACAACATATTTTGTCCTGCCAGCCCGTTTGCAGCAGCGCCTCAAGGGAACTACTGGCAATTAAGGTGCTCCTTTTAATAGAGCACCGGAGCAAAGCATTAACACTCCGTGATCACATGTGATCCTCACATCAAAGCCATTCCCTCTAGTTATCCCGGTTTCTGTCACTTCGGGGCCATTGGTTCCGGACAACAACACGTGTATAGAACTTGCAGATAAGACCAAAAACAATACTATAATAATGAATCAATAACATGTTCAGATCTGAAATCATGGCACTCGGGCCCTAGTGACAATCATTAAGCATAACAAGTCACAACAAAGTCATAAAGCACTGATAGAAGATACTAGGCACCATGCCCTAACAATCTGATGCCATTACATGAACGATATCATCCAATCCCTACCTTCCCCATAGCCTACAGCGGGGGATTACTCACTCATAGATGGGGGAAACATGGATGGTTGATGAAGCGATGGTGATGATGATGGAGATGATCTCCTCCAATTCCCCGTCCCGGCAGGGTGCCAGAACGGAGTTTCTGGTGCTGTTTCGTGGAATCTGGTGGTGGCGGCGGAGCGGAACTCCTTCTGGAAAAACGTTGACCCCCATGAGTTTTTAGGTCAGAAGGCAACTTATAGGCGAAGAGGGAGACTGAGGGGCAGTCTGGGGCGGCCAGACCACCCCCTAGCGCGGCCTGGGCTTGCCCGCGTAGCCAGGTGGTGTGGCCTGGGCCCAACCCCCCTCCGTCTCGTATTTTGGCTTCGGGAGTCTTCTGGTGAAATAGGATTTTTGGCATATTTTCCGGGATTTTTCCTGATAGTTGATTTTCTGCACAAAAAGTATACACCAATGCAATTCTGCTGAAAACAGTGTCAGTCCTCGTTAGTTGCATCCAAATCACACAAGTTTAGAGGAGAAACAATAGCAAAAGTGTTCGGGAAAGTAGATACGTTTTGGACGTATCAACTCCCCCAATCTTAGCTTATTGCTTGTCCTCAAGCAATTCAGTTGAAAAATGAGTGCGATAAAAGAACTTTCATGAACACATTTGCTTCATATGATGTATATATTCTCAGCATGTGATCAACTACTTAGGGAATTCATAATAAAGAGTATGCTACTGAGTCTACTTAATAGTCATTGCAAGCTATGAAGAGATTCCAACTCAAAAAGAATAAGTAGCATGAAGCATAAACATAAGCAACATTACAATGCTCATAAAAAGGTATGATAGAGTGGTATCTCACTTGCCTTTGATTATGAATGTCAAGGCACCTCTGAAGTTCAAGTGATGACTAGAAGTAAAGATATCAAAGATACAAGCATCAAAGTCATAGCACAAATAATCAAGTAATGAGACAAGCACAAAGAATGACAACTATGCTCTCAAGAAGGTGCTCAAGGAATATATGGAGACTCAACATGTAAAGGAAAAGGTTTTGAATAATTTGAAAGGCTTCCAAATGCTGAAAGTATGGTACTCATTAGCTTTGAGCTCTCATTTCCCCTATCATAAACATCTTTAATGTAGTCAAGGTGAAAGTGAGGTCCAATCTGAGTTATATGCTTGACAGACTATAAACCCAAAATCCCTTGTCCCTTGAGTATGAGGGCCGCTCCTCATGCTACTCAACTTTAGTTACCGGTAAGTTCTTGTCATCGTAAATATGTGTGTATCATAGAGAACCGCCAACGGGGTACCCCTTGCCCGATGATACGGAAGAATCCCCATATCAAAATGACAAGGCAAGCAGACAATGAGTATCTCAGCAATCTTCTTATTTACCATGGGAAAATGGTGTTTTTTTCTCTCTTTCCTCTTTTCATAAGTCTCCTTTTTTCTTTTTCTCAATAGCTATCTCTCTTTTTTTTATAAGAAGAATGCTTCATAGATATCATTATGGTTACGCTGCAGGTTTCCACCATGTCAGCATGGATTAGACCAGCGGCCCAGACGTTTCTCTAACACACATACATAACTCCATGGATTACAAGCTCCCCTTTTATGTCACACCGATGACATCCGCAAACAAAAGAGCATGGTATGAATTGGGTATATATTTACAAGTGTTAAAAGCATTCGCCATGACAGCACGGTTCTGCTAATCCCTAGCCTATAATTTGCAAGCATATAACTTTCATGGACAGTCACAATGGTTCAGGTTTATTAAGTGTAGAAAATAAAGTGTGCCATCAAGTTCGTGAGAGCTTTACTAACTAACTTTCTCATAACAAGCGAACATTTTATTCGGAAGAAAACAAGGCATATTGAATATGCACTGAAGTAGCAAATGATGCTAATAAGTAGGTATGGTGGACACTTTGGAACTATTTGGTTTAGGGAGTTGGAAACTTGAGTAAACCTCAGTGTAAGTGAAAGCTAGCAATAGTAAGGGAGCGACAACTGATGGCATGAAAGTGATTCGAGATCCTCAAGGAAAAATAATTCATCGATGCTTAACTGATTATTACAGTCATATGCATGCATTAGCATGTGCCAAGTCAATTCAAATGAAACATTCAGAGGAGGATACCACGGTGTCATACCAAGTTATGAATAGAATAATGCAAGCAAACATTCATAAGACATGCTACAAACTATTAGCAAGCTGGAACTAATCGTACGAAAGCAAGAACTACTAAGCATCCAAAGATAACATACACCCTGCACGAACAGACTAAACATACCCACAGTGATGAGTATATGTACGAAAATGAAAACAAATAGAGTTCGTTACCAGCCTCTTACCACGCCTCAAGTTGTCATTAATCCTCATTATTGCTCTTCACTTGTGTGGCTTGAATAATAATATGAAATCAATATCCACTGAGCACTGCTGAACCCTGCAACAAACTCACAAAGCCAAAGAAGAACAACAAATATTTTTGGTGTTTTCGATTTTTTAAAGCAAGAACCAAAAAGGAAAATGTTGGGGGGATACCTCCGGGTAGGGTCCCGCCGGGGTATAAAGGCCGAGTTAGCCGAGGTACGGCAAGGTCAAAGCAGGTGCTGGCCGAGTCACCTCAAGGCAGGCTGAATCACGGAGTAACACGGACCAGGGGATGTCCGCCTAACTGGGTCTCAACCGACCTATGCCGTATGTCGGTAAGATGTATCTAACTTATATGTAGGTACAGGTGTGGCCGGATCAACTAGTTACGATCCGGGTTATATCAAGCTTGTAAGAGAAGGAAGGTATCTCGCTAGTCAAAGGGTGACCACTGTGTGCAGAGCGTGAGCGAAGAAGACAGAGGCCAGGACCACCGTCGCGTGGCCGACAAAGATGATGATGCCTATGTCGGATGACGCGGGCGCCACAGAGGCTCACGTAGCCTCTACATGGATGACGCTGGGCAAAAGTGACCCGGTCGGCTTACTATTTTGGGAGGAGGCATATTCCAAGGAATATGTCTCCACGTATGCCCTAACTGGAGACCTGGCTACCCCTATATAAGGAGGGCTAGGGCCTCTATAGAAAGGGTTGATCTCTAGCAGGTTGTGGTTTACTAGTGTGTTCCTGAGGGCCAGCTAGTGGTGAGAGTAAGAGAGTTCTTCTTCCTCCTCTCCCCAATACAGCTCAAGGAGCACTTGCAAACTATGGAAGTGAATCGAATACAAAGCAACTGTGTGTGGAATCACCACACTATCCCTCCCTGGATTCCCCTAGTGCATTTAGTCCCCACCTTTAGCCTATCCATGGCATCTGTCGTGACACCACCACGACAGTTGGCGCCCACCTTGGGGCTAGCGGCGCTAGCAGGGGTGAAGATCCGGACGAGAAACTTCATCGGCACCGGCGAACGCATTGTCTCCAGGCTCGTTCAGTGCTTTGGAGCGTTGGATTTCGTCAGCGACAACGCTGGCTGCTTCGGCAAGCGTCCTCTTCCGCGCAAGGGCCTCTTCGTCAAGCTCGGCGTGCACAAGATCTACGTTGCAGTCGATGTGACGTGCGTTCACCCGCGGCACGTCGTCGAAGGAGGCAAGCCACCCCTTAGCACGGCTCGCGGGGCGCGTATCACTCGCTCCCCGGACCATGCCGAGGTGATGATGACTGTGCCTGGCGCTGGCGCGAGCAAGGATCCAGCACCAGATCCGGAGGTAACGCCTAATGCACCAAGGAAAAGTAGAGGACCTCCTCTATAAAGGCCAGAGAATGTGTTGCAGCAGGCGATGGATAGCCTGGCAAACCTAGTAGCAGCAGCAGTAGATCCGGCTCAGGCACAGGCCGAGCTAGAGGAGACTAGGCAAAAAATACTAGATGGTGCAAAAAAGATAGCCGCGATTCAGCAGTCGTTGAACATGACACTACGTGAGTACGCAAAGGCAAATAAGGTAGATGCTGTAAAAGTGAAGGGGAGAAACCTCATAAGTGAAATGAACAAAGAGGGTGATACTAGGATTGAGGAATCAGAAAACTGTTTGTCCGTGGGGCTGCCGAAATATAGTACCCCGGCAAAGAACCTCCGGGCAGCACATGCAGCACCATCCGAGTTAGAGGGCCTGACGTGTGAAGCCCGTCAGAGACTGCAAGATAGGGTCAATGAGCTGGTTCGGATCGCGAACAGGCAAAATGAGGAATTGCTCAGGGCTAACCCGGAGAGAGCTAAGGCCTCCAAGATTGTTCATTCGGCGGTGGGTAACCCGGAGAAATCTGCTGGAGCTGCATCGTCGCCTCATGGTGGTCCAAGGAGAGAAGAGGTAGTAACCTCGGCCAGGAGGAATAAGCAGATAGTCCCATATGACCCGGCAAGGGCAGGGAAAGGAAAAGAAGTAGAGAGAAATGAGGATCGACGAAGTGTGAGCCGAGGTGAAGCTGGCCGAGGTAACCGCGACCAAGGCAATGTCGGTCAAGGGAACGCTGTAAACGGCAATGCCGGATAGCGTAATTCGGTAGGTGCAGGGCCACCGCAACAGCAGAATATACCACGGCAAGAGCGTAGTGCCGGCCAAGGTATGCACCAGAGAGCAACTCCACAAGAGCAAGATAGATACAATGATGGTGATTCGGAAATGGTAAACGCTGGGTATCCCAGGCCAGACTATCACGTGATAGGGTCAAGATTGGGAAGTAGGAACTTGATGCCTGATGACACCAGGTTAAAACTGGATCGGCTGTATAGGTCGGAGCAAATTGAATGTAAAGGTCCTCCGGGTCCAGCATGTTTTGGGCCCTGGATGTAAGATCTCACCATGATAAGGTAAGATCCCTGTGATTGCAGTGCTAGTCCCTGGATCGAAATGCTAGCACCCACAGTTTAAGATGTAGTACACAGAAACAAAGGTCATTATTACATCGCACATCCAGGAGTATAATGGTTCTTACAACTCACTTAGCCCAAGGCTAAGACACAAGTTCACATTACATAGCATAATAATAATAGAGTCTTTAGTCTTCATGTGCCACAGGCAAGCATGTCGAGTGTAGACCCGCAACCCTACTCATCATCAGAGTATCCTGCAACATAATAAGTTACAGCCACAAGGGTCAATA
Organism: Avena eriantha; assembly: GCA_910589775.1. Classification (NCBI taxonomy): domain Eukaryota; kingdom Viridiplantae; phylum Streptophyta; class Magnoliopsida; order Poales; family Poaceae; genus Avena; species Avena eriantha. Next base: position 130,381,468 of record OU342744.1, on the reverse strand, counting down.
CATTTGGAATTGTATTGGCAAGTGATACCAAAGATACTTAGTATAATCCAACCACTACATGAATATATGGCTAAGTGGGGTTATGGCTGGCTTTTCTAAAATTAGTTTAACTTATAGTTTTTGAAGAAGTTTTTCATTCAAGCTATAAGGTACCAATGATAGACATCACTGAACCTTTACCCATGTTCACCCACAAGTTTTATCTTAGAGAAAATTTGGATGAGGAGATTATTGAACTACTTCACTGTCTTGAGGCTCAGAAGTTGTCCATAACCGGGGACACGGCTAAGTACTTAGTTTTACCCTCTGGAGAGGTGGTACACTTTCCCCACAAGACTCGACATGCATCGAGACAAGACCTTTCAGAAGCAATCCCTCAGAACACGACGGACGCGTTCCATCCTATCATATCTACCACCTTCTGTCCGTCTGGCTGAGTTCTTGCAACTTAGTTGGTCAAGGCAGAGCCCATATGCCATGAGGTTGCATTGGAAGCTTCATGACAAGAATGTCTCCAATCTCTTTGTTCCTGGGTGGCCATCCACAAGTGTGATACACCAGCTGACCATAGACATGGCCCCTGAGTAACCACTCAACATAATCCAAGCAAGTCCCAATCCACCCAGGTGTTTCATTAATAATAGTTGTTTTCTTAGTCAAATAAAAATAATATCTTTCCATACTATCTTGATATGTATTTTCCACCCACCAATTCTACTATCATAGCTAAGCATTCTAGAATACAAAGTCCCTTAACTAGGGGATACTACCAAGATATAATCTATAGGATAGCGTATCATAGTATAGTAACATAGGAATAATTCTATCATGTTAAGATCTACCAAAATATCACTAGTGCCATAGTGAAAATAATAGGACATGGGATGCAATATCACTTGCATTGGTAGCTAGGGGAATAGGTACAATCCTCACAGCAACAAACTTCACAATCCACACAATCTACACAAGATCAATACAACAACAATAATTCAATCAATAAAACATTACAAAAACATGAATGCATGCAAAATGCAATGATATGATCACAACTCTATAATTTACAGAGTCTACAGTACTGAGGATAGAATACCTCATCTAAATGCATAAGAAATACTCAAAAATAATTTAGAGAACAATTTTTGTGAGGAAAATACTCCTAAAAAGGTTTTGCCTATAATTCCAATTTTTCATAGGCAAAAGTGTGAAACAAGGCCTCCATAATAAAGGTCTCCTTTTCTGAATCCATAGACACCAAAATTGTTTTTTTCTGATTTGTGGAACAAAAGTTATTGAATTTCTAAGTTAAATACTAATTCTGTCTATTTTTCTATTTAAACGAAATAGCCTGGCGACGTGGCGCTTTCCTATTGGCTGGTACCGGTTCGGTCGGATCGATCGCTGTGGGCCGTCAGATCTTAAGTGACTACGGACGGATCTGATTAGCCCGTACCCTTTCGATTAGTGATCTAATCCTATCCGCTAGGATTTGATCGAACGGCTACTAAAAGTCTCGCCTGAGACTGGCGACGCCAGCGACGGCGCGCGACGGCGGCACGTCAGGTGAGCAGCGTTCCGGCGATTCTAGAGGGGTAGGGGAAAAGGTAGTCTTACTGAGGGCTTGTGGTGGTCTCGGTGATCTGGTTGGTGGTCGCGATGGAGAGAGGGGAGCTCCACTGCGCTCGGTATTCCTCGCCGGAGTGGCATCGACGGCAGAGGTCACGGCCACGAGACGGTGGCATCGATCTGGTACACGAGCAGACAAGAAAAAGTTTTAGGGGGAAGCGCCTGGTTCTTCACGGTCTAGCAGTGCCCAAAAAGGAGCGGCGGGAACCTTGCCCTCACCGGAAAAATCGTCAGACGGTGGCGGCAGAGGAGTTCGCCGGACTTGGTCCGTGTCGTCGACCTGGAGCAAGAGGGAGCGCGTGGCTCGGTCAATAGGTGCGCTAGGACATGGTGAAATAGATGGGACAGAGGGGAGGGCGCCGGGTGGCCTAGGTTCACCGGAATTGCCGCTGGAGTACCGTCAGTGAGCGGCGGTTCGAGCTCGAAATTAGGGGAGCCTAGGGGCTCTCTGGGGGTGGCGACTGGGGGAAATGATGAGGAGGGGGTGAGGATTAAGTAGGAGCAGTCACCGGGGGGAATTACTGCGAGAAATGGCCGGAATCAAATCGATTCAAAAACGGCAGAGGGAGTGGGGCGCTTCGTCGCCGGGGGTTGAAGACGACGGGGTGGTGGGGTGACGTGGCGTGGGGTCGGTCTGTCAGCGGGAGGGGGTAGGTTGCTGGGGCGTGCCGAAAAACAGAGAAGGGGGAGGAGTGGCCCGGGTGGGCTGTTGGGCCAGATTGGGCCAAAGGCCAGATTGCTGCTGCTGCTATTTGAATTCTTTCCCTCCTTTTCTTTTTCTATTCGAATTTCTTTTCTAGTTTTTGTTTGAATTAGCAAATGTGCTCCAAAAAGTCTCAAATTTTCACCAAATTTTTGGAGGACAAGTCTAATGCAATGCAAATACATGCTATGATGATATGAGTGCAATGATGATGATTTCAGATGAAATTTTGGGATGTTACAAATCTAACCCCCCTTAAGATGAATCTCGCCCTCGAGATTCGGGTTGGCTAGCAAATAGTTGAGGGTGATCTCTCCGAAGTTCATCCTCTCGCTCCTAGGTTGCTTCTGATTCAGTGTGATGGTTCCACTGCACTTTGCAGAATCTAATGGTCTTGGTACGGGTAATTCTTTCTGCGGTCTCTAGAATCTTAATAGGTTTCTCTTCATAAGTGAGATCATTATCTAGCTGAACTTCCTCCAATGGTATAGTGTCTTTCAACGAAGTTTCTTCCATCTCTTGGTGACACTTTTTCAGTTGACTGACATGGAATACATTATGAACTGCTGACAAAGATTCTGGTAATTCTATCTCATATGCCACTTCTCCTTTGCGACTCAAAATCTTGAAAGGCCCTAGATAGCGTGGTGCTAGTTTTCCTTTGATTCCAAATCTCTTCACACCACGAAGTGGTGATACCCTGAGATAAGCTCTATCACCAACCTCGTAGGTAACCTCTCTACGTTTTGGATCAGCATAGCTCTTTTGCCGAGATTGAGCTACCTTTAGCCTATCTCTCACCATCTTGACTTTCTCCTCGGCCTCTTTGATTAGGTCTGGCCCGAACAAGTTTCTTTCTCCTACTCCATTCCATAGCAATGGTGTAGTACACTTCCTTCCATAAAGGAATTCAAATGGAGCCATTTCTATGCTTGACTGATAACTGTTATTGTAAGAAAACTCTGCGTACGGTAGACTTTCATCCCAACTGGATCCATAATCTAACGCACAAGCTCTTAGCATATCTTCTAATATTTTATTGGTCCTTTCCGTCTGCCCATCTGTTTGCGGATGAAATGTAGTGCTGAATTTTAACTGAGTTCCCAGTGACTCGTGAAGTTGTCGCCAAAAGTGTGAAGTGAATTGAGTCCCTCTGTCAGACACGATACTTTTAGGTACCCCATGCAAACATACAATTCTGTTTATGTAAATCTTGGCTAACTTTGCAATTGTATAAGTGGTCTTTACTGGTATGAAATGGGCCACTTTTGTCAAGCGATCAACGATAACCCATATGGAATCGTATCCAGATTTGGTCCTGGGCAGTCCAGTAATAAAGTCCATACCAATTCTATCCCATTTCCAATTAGGTATTGGTAGTGGTTGTAATAATCCTGCCGGTTTTTTATGTTCTGCCTTTACACGACTACACACGTCGCATAGAGCAATGTGTTCCGCTATATCTTTCTTTAGATTATTCCACCAAAATCTTCCCTTAACATCCATATACATATCGGTGTTGCCAGGGTGAATTGAATATGGTGAATTGTGAGGTTCTCGTAAGATCAACTTCTTATGTTCCAGATCCTGTGGAACACAGATACGTTTTTTGTACCATAAGATTCCTTGTTCATCTACATGGAATCCTTTTGCCTTCCCTTCACTAACTTTACTTTTGATTTCATCTCTTTCTTTGTCCAACTTTTGGGCTTCTTGAATTCTATCCATTAGTGTGGGCTGCACCTCCAAGGATGCAAGGTACTCTTCAGGCACAATTTCGAGTCTCAGCTCTCTAAATTGGGCACACAACTCCTCCGGCAACTCTCCTTTGTTGAGGCCATTCACATAAACCTTGCGGCTTAATGCATCGGCTACAACATTTGCCTTTCCAGGATGGTATTGCAAACTTAAGTCATAGTCCTTGATAAGTTCTAGCCATCTTCTTTGCCTCATGTTGAGCTCTTTCTGTGTAAAAATATATTTCAAACTCTTGTGATCGGTGAACATTTCACAACTCTTTCCCATAAGATAATGCCTCCATGTTTTTAGTGCATGCACAACTGATGCCAACTCTAGATCATGAGTAGGATAATTTACTTCATGATTTTTGAGTTGCCTTGATGCATAGGCTACAACTTTACCTTGTTGCATTTGTACACCCCCAGTCCTTGGTGAGATGCATCACAATAGACTTGAAAATGTTTCTCAAGATCTGGCAAACATAACACTGGTGCTGACACAAATCTCTTTTTCAATTCCTGAAAGCTGGTTTCACAAGCTTCTGTCCAATTAAACTTCTTCTCCTTCTTTAGCAGATCAGTCATGGGTTTTGCTATCTTAGAGAAGTTTTCAATGAACCTCTGATAGTACCCTGCCAGACCAAGGAAACTACGGACTTCTTTAACTGATTTAGGAGGTTCCCATTCTGTCAGAGCTGCCACTTTTGCTGGATCAACAGCTATACCATTTCTAGATACTATGTGCCCAAGAAAACCCACTTTGTTCAGCCAGAATTCACATTTACTGAAGTTGGCATAAAGTTTATGTTCCCTGAGTTTCTCTAGAATTAGGCGTAGATGTTCCTCATGTTCTTTGTTGCTTTTGGAATATACCAATATATCATCGATGAATACCACTACGAACTTGTCAAGGAATTCCATGAATACTTTATTCATCATGTTCATGAAATAGGCTGGTGCGTTAGTCAGTCCAAACGGCATCACTGTATATTCATACAACCCATATCTAGTGGTGCATGCAGTCTTTGGTATGTCATGTTCTCTAATCTTTAGTTGAAAGTATCCTGATCGGAGATCAATTTTTGAGAACACACATGCTCCCTCTAGTTGATCGAAGAGATCATTTATTCTAGGCAGGGGGTACTTATTCTTTATGGTCACTTCATTAAGTGAACGATAATCTATGCATAGCCTCTGGCTTCGGTCCTTCTTTTCAACAAAGAAGACTGGTGCTCCCCAAGACAATGAACTTGGTTGGATAAATCCCTTTTCCAGTTGTTCTCCTAATTGCTTCTTGAGTTCTTTTAACTCGTCATCTGACATCTTATAAGGTCTCTTTGCTATAGGCCCTCTTCCTGGCAGTAGGTCTATTAGAAACTCCACATCCCTATCTGGTGGCATGCCGGGTAATTCCTCGGGAAACACATCTGGGTATTCCTTCACTATTGGCACACTGTCTAGGCTAACCCCCTTAACATGATTAACCTTGCTCCCCTTGGGTTCAAAGTTAGACTTGAACCTGATCCTTTTCTTTTCTGGGGTGGTAAGCATAACAGTCCGTTTGGCACAATCAATCACCCCTTCATAATGGGTCAACCAGTCCATTCCTAATATGACATCTAAGCCTTGGGACTCTAGGATTATTAAACTAATCGGGAACTTGTGCTTTCCAATTTCTAGGATGATATGTCGACACCCTGAATTTACTATCATTTCTCCACCCGGAGAACTTACCTTAATAGGACATCCAATAGTTTCGTGGTGAGTCCGTTTTTGATTACAAATGCTCTTGAAATGAATGAATGCGATGCACAAGTATCGAAAAGGATAAGTGCAGGAAAGGAATTAATCTTGAACTTACCGATCACGGCATCAGATCCTTCTTCGATTTCCTCCACATTAATGTGGTTCACATGCCCCTTTTGGAATGGGTTCGGCTTGGCCCCATCAGTCTTCTTCTCTGGGCATTCATTGGCATAGTGCCCAGTTTTCTTGCATTTGAAACATTCCACCTGACTTATGTCTTTCTTTGCTGGCTGATTGTGACGATTCTGTCCATTTTGGTTTCCATGGCCATGACCATTGTGGTTGTTCCTGAATCCACCTTTGTTGTGCCCACGATGATTGTTTCCATCATGGTTGTGGTTGTTGTTACGATGGTTATTATGATTCCCATTTTTGTGAAATCCTGAACTCCCACTTCCTTCACCATGAGAGCGCTTGTGAGGAGATCCCGATCCATACTTATCAAAATGGTGCTTCCTTTTTCTACCCTCCACTTGTTTCATTTTGTTTTCCAGGATGGTAGCTTTATCACACAAGGATTGATAAGTTGGAACATATGCAACAGATAGTTGCATAGCAATTTCTTCATTCAGCCCATCTAGGAATTTCTCCTTTCTCTTCGCATCAGTGTCCACATCGTCGGGTGCATAACGTGACAAATTATTGAACTCTTCGATGTATTCAAAGATACTACGATGGCGTTGCTTGAGGTTATGAAACTCCTTTTTCTTCAACCCCATTATTCCAGCAGAGATGTGAGTGGTGCGAAGCCCATCTTCAAACATTGCCCATGTCACTTCCTCAATAGGGTGGGTAATTTGGAAATTATCCCACCAAGCAGCTGCATGACCTTCCAACAAGTGTGCTGCAAATCTGACATTTTCTGCATCCGTGCACCCAACCGTGACTAGGTCCTTATTCATAGCGGAGCCAGTCATTTGCTACCATGGGGTCAGTGGTACCCGAAAACTTAGCAGGTCTCAGCCTTAGAAATCTGGTCAGCATATCCAGGGGCGGTGGATTATTCTGGTTGTTGTTATTGTCATTATTGTTGTTGTTCTGATTCTGGGTTGCCATGAATTGAGTCATCATTTGCATCAACTGGGTCTGCGCAGCCATCATCTGCTGCATTCCATTGCCATTGTCATCCTCGTTGTTGCGTCGGGGAGGCATCTGTGGGTTTAATAAGGGTAAGTAATGATAGATAACCCCAAATAAAACAACAATCAATCAAACAAGCACATGCAAGTTCAACATCACAGCAATGACAGAGTTTGCAAAAATAACATACTAGCATAGTCACCCACAAGTCGGTATGACCTATCCAACTCAATAATAATAGAACGATAGGTAGGTGGAATAGCATCACTACTCCTCCATGTCGACTTCCTCCTCCACTAGTGCAAGCCCTGCTGCTACGAACCCTGCCTTGTGTTCCTCCAAGCTTGTGGTCAAGGCATCGATTTTTGTCTGTAACTCTCTCTTCTGAGTGCGTAGCCTCTCTATCACCTCGTGATCCGCTTCCAGCTCAATGTCCTCAAGATCTAACTAAGTCTCCAAGTCTCTAATCTTCTTGTTCTTCTCCTGAACTCTCTTCTCTTGGCTCTTGAATTTCTTCTCTTGGTCTTCAAACTTCTTCTCCATTTCCTTGATCCGATTTTCCTGCTCCAAGAAGGCCTTGTCCTTCTCCTTAAGTTGGACTCGTAGTTCATCGTTGCTAAGCATCACATTAGTCCTATCAGTATCAAGGTGTCTGATAAGGCTCTCTAAATCCTGGAGGCAGTGATGCACGGGCTTGATAGACTCCTTAGTGGCCTCGTCCAACACAATAGGCTCTCCATCCTCGTCGCGCCTCCCAAAGAAATGGAAGTAGTGGCTCTTGATCTCAGAAGAGTAACGTCCACATAGGCGTCCCAACAGCTCTTGCATAGTGACGTCAAGGCCCCTCTCCATGTCATCATGGAGTATCTTGAAGGTAATCTCCCTAGTTTGGGGCTCCGTCTCACGTCCTGGCTGGGTAACTCTGAATCCCCATAAGTCCTTCCTCTGAAACTTCCTCAGCCGAAGTCCCTGAATGGTAGGGATTTGAAGAGCGAGCACTTGGACTAGCTCCAATAGGCGAGTCCCAAAGCGAGTCCCCTTGAAGTCCTTGGCCGTGCTGTAGACAAAATTCGCCATCTTTTGCATAGTATGGAGAAAATTAGTAACACACAATAGAGAAGTAAACACAAGTCACAATTTAAGAAAATCAACCAACATAACATTCCAAGTAGCAATACATTATTCAACTCAAGCACTCAAGGTTCCAGACATAACTTATTTTTGCCATACCACATAAGTTGGTATGATCAAAATACTAACGTGATAAAATGCCAAGGGTGGTGGTCCAACTAATATCTCACTCCTTAACCAAGGTGGCAATCTGGGCATTCTTGGCAGCAATCTGTTTCTCTTGGTCACATAGCTCCAAAGCTAGGCCTATGATATCCTTACTTAGGCGTTTCACCATGGCCTTTGAGTCTTGGACAAGATGCTTCTCCTCCTTGAGATGTTCCTGGGTATTGAGCATTCTATTCTTGAGTCTCCAAGTTCCTTAATAGCTCTCCATGCAGCATTCCTTGTAGAGTCAAAGAATGACGGGTGCATTTCAGAGTTGGTGAACATGCAGAATTCCGTACTCTTGGAATCGTCCTCCTTGTCTTTGAACAAATGGAGTTGCACCCACCAATACTCTTGTCCTTCGTCTATCACAGGAAATCCCTTGTACACAGCTTCACCATTCATTCCCAAGCCAAGCATGAGGTTCTTGAGTATACTGGGAAATTCTGTCTCACACTCTAGGGTCATAGTTATCAGTGGTCCCTTCTTGACAGATTCATTGATGGTGGACATCTACAAAAATAGATGAGAAGGATGATTAGGAAAAGTTTTACGAGATGAAAAGACAAGTGTAAGGTTGGAATATAGAGTTTTCCTAAGGGTTTTCCTTAGTCTAATCCATTCTAGGGTCATGATCCTACAGGCAACACAGTGCTCTGATACCATCTGTAAGATCTCACCATGATAAGGTAAGATCCCTGTGATTGCAGTGCTAGTCCCTGGATCGAAATGCTAGCACCCACAGTTTAAGATGTAGTACACAGAAACAAAGGTCATTATTACATCGCACATCCAGGAGTATAATGGTTCTTACAACTCACTTAGCCCAAGGCTAAGACACAAGTTCACATTACATAGCATAATAATAATAGAGTCTTTAGTCTTCATGTGCCACAGGCAAGCATGTCGAGTGTAGACCCGCAACCCTACTCATCATCAGAGTATCCTGCAACATAATAAGTTACAGCCACAAGGGTCAATACATTTGGAATTGTATTGGCAAGTGATACCAAAGATACTTAGTATAATCCAACCACTACATGAATATATGGCTAAGTGGGGTTATGGCTGGCTTTGCTAAAATTAGTTTAACTTATAGTTTTTGAAGAAGTTTTTCATTCAAGCTATAAGGTACCAATGATAGACATCACTGAACCTTTACCCATGTTCACCCACAAGTTTTATCTTAGAGAAAATTTGGATGAGGAGATTATTGAACTACTTCACTGTCTTGAGGCTCAGAAGTTGTCCATAACCGGGGACACGGCTAAGTACTTAGTTTTACCCTCTCGAGAGGTGGTGCACTTTCCCCACAAGACTCGGCATGCATTGAGACAAGACCTTTCAGAAGCAATCCCTCAGACCACCACGGACGCGTTCCATCCTATCATATCTACCACCTTCTGTCCGTCTGGCTGAGTTCTTGCAACTTAGTTGGTCAAGGTAGAGCCCATATGCCATGTGGTTGCACTGGAAGCTTCATGACAAGAATGTCTCCAATCTCTTTGTTCCTGGGTGGCCATCCACAAGTGTGATACACCAGCTGACCATAGACATGGCCCCTGAGTAAGCACTCAACATAATCCAAGCAAGTCCCAATCCACCCAGGTGTTTCATTAATAATAGTTGTTTTCTTAGTCAAATAAAAATAATATCTTTCCATACTATCTTGATATGTATTTTCCACCCACAAATTCTACTAGCATAGCTAAGCATTCTAGCATACAAAGTCCTTTAACTAGGGGATACTACCAAGATATAATCTATAGGATAGCATAGCATAGTATAGTAACATAGGAATAATTCTATCATGTTAAGATCTACCAAAATATCACTAGTGCAATAGTGAAAATAATAGGACATGGGATGAAATATCACTTGCCTTGGTAGCTAGGGGAATATGTACAATCCTCACAGCAACAAACTTCACAATCCACACAATCTACACAAGATCAATACAACAACAATAATTCAATCAATAAAACATTACAAAAACATGAATGCATGCAAAATGCAATGATATGATCACAACTCTATAATTTACAGAGTCTACAGCACTGAGGATAGAATACCCCATCTAAATGCATAAGAAATACTCAAAAATAATTTAGAGAACAATTTTTGTGAGTAAAATACTCCTAAAAAGGTTCTTCCTATAATTCCAATATTTCAGAGGCAAAAGTGTGAAACAAGGCCTCCATAATAAAGGTCTCATTTTTCTGAATCCATAGACACCAAAATTGTATTTTTTTGATTTGTGGAACAAAAGTTATTGAATTTCTAAGTTAAATACTAAATCTTTCTATTTTTCTATTTAAACGAAATAGCCTGGCGACATGGCGCTTTCCTATTGGCTGGTACCGGTTCGGTCGGATCGATCGCTGTGGGCTGTCAGATCTTAAGTGACTACGGACATATCTGATTAGCCTTTACCCTTTCGATTAGTGATCTAATCCTATCCGCTAGGATTTGATCGAATAGCTACTAAACATCTCGCCGGAGACTGGCGACGCTAGCGACGGCGCGCGGCGGCGGCACGTCAGGTGAGCGGCGTTTCGGCGATTCTAGAGGGGTAGGGGAAAAGGTAGTCTTACTGAGGGCTTGTGGTGGTCTCGGCGATCTGGTTGGTGGTCGCGATGGAGAGAGGGGAGCTCCGCTGCGCTCGGTATTCCTCGCCGGAGTGGCATCGACGGCAGAGGTCACGGCCACGAGACGGTGGCGTCGATCTGGTACACGAGCACACAAGAAAAAGGGTTAGGGGAAGCGCCTAGTTCTGCACGGTCTAGCAGTGCCCAAAAAGGAGCGGCGGGAACCTTGCCCTCACCGAAAAAATCGTCAGACGGTGGCGACAGAGGAGTTCGCCGGACTTGGTCCGTGTCGTCGACCTGGAGCAAGAGGGAGCGCGTGGCTCGGTCAGTAGGTGCACTAGGACATTGTGAAATAGAAGGGACAGAGGGGAGGGCGTCGGGCGGCCTGGGTTCACCGGAATTGCCGCCGGAGTACCATCAGTGAGCGGCGGTTCGAGCTCGAAATTAGGGGATCCTTGGGGCTCTCTGGGGGTGGCAACTGGGGGAAATGATGAGGAGGGGGTGAGGATTAAGTAGGAGCAGTCACCGGGGGGAATTACTGCGAGAAACGGCCGGAATCAAGTCAATTCGAAAACGGCAGAGGGAGTGGGGCGCTTCGTCGCCAGGGGTTGAAGACGACGGGGTGGTGGGGTGACGTGGCGTGGGGTCGGTCTGTCAGCGGGAGGGGGTAGGTTATTGGGGCGTGCCGAAAAACAGAGAAGGGGAGGAGTGGCCCGGGTGGGCTGTTGGGCCAGATTGGGCCAAAGGCCAGATTGCTGCTGCTGCTGCTGTTTGAATTCTTTCCCACCTTTTCTTTTTCTATTCGAATTTCTTTTCTAGTTTTTGTTTGAATTAGCAAATGTGCTCCAAAAAGTCTCAAAATTTCACCAAATTTTTGGAGGACAAGTCTAATGCAATGCAAATACATGCTATGATGATATGAGTCCAATGATGACGATTTTAGATGAAATTTTGGGATGTTACACTGGATCATGAAGGAACCTCCGGTACCTAACTTCCATTTACCTAGAGGCACTAAGACGTACGACGGGAGCACTAAGCCGGAGGATTGGTTGATTAACTATGCAACAGCTGTAAAAATTGCTACAGGCAACTTGAGATGGGCTGTGAGATATGTACCCCAGATACTGGAGGGGCCAGCGAGGGTATGGCTAAACAACTTGCCACCCGGAAGCATTAACTATTGGATCGACTTTGAGGAGATGTTCATTAGAAATTTTCCAAGCTCATATCAGAGGCCCAACAGACCGCAGACCCTAGCAATGTGCAAGTAGAGACCGAATGAGACATACTGGGAGTTCTTAACCCGTTGGTGCACAGTGCAAAACTCATGTGAGGGCGTAATTGAGTCACATGCCATAGCTTGGTTTGCGTAAGGATGCAGATATGCAAGCATGCTATGACAAAGGTTGCAAAGAGATATGCCAATCACATTGGCAGACACGATCTGGCTTGCTAATTCATATGCCTTGGGTGATCCGACACAGCCTAGGCTCATGTCAAACGAGTCAAGCGAGGAGTATTATCAGTGAGATGGGGCCGGGTCATCCCGTAGAAATGATTACCGAGGTAAAAGAAGAGATGACAGACTAGATTACCGATACAGTTCGCAACAAGTTGCTGCTGTGAATCAAAATCAACCTGGTGCAGGAAGCAATCAACGTCTGAAAACCGGAGGACAGCAATGGACTCCAAGAAATGATGGCAAGAAAACTTGGACGCCAGAGTAGAAGAAACAGTGGCAAGAAAAGAAGGACCGTCCGAGGTATACTTATGAGGCAATGCTAGATCAGCCGTGTAAATTTCACACGCCAAATGCGACTAACCCAGCGGGTCACACAACAAGGCAATGTGAATGGATGCGAAAGATAGAACAAGGTGGTTCGGGGAATGCTCAGGCACCTCGGAATGATCAACCTTGGCAGGAGTTACCCCGGCAGCAATTGCTCTCCAGAGCGAACACGCAACAATTAATGTTGCCTCCCCCTCCGCCGAGGTATGACAACCATGAGAGAAGGGATGCAGTACATCAGGTGGAGAACTAGAATCAACCGGATCAGAGGTACCCCAAAAACAAGGGGAGGAATGAGTACAGACAGCGTCATCAGAGTTACTGTGTGTTCACATATGGAGGTCAATGCGGTAATGCCGGCCGTGACGAGGTATATGCCTTGGTCAGATCAGGAGATTACCTGGAGCATCAAAGATCATCCGAAGCTTATGCCTAGTCCTAGTTCATATGCGCTGGTGTTGGATCCAACATTCATTGGGCCTAACATCAATGTGAGGTTCTCAAAGGTGCTAATTGACAATGGTAGTAGCATCAACATCATGTATGTGGACACGATGCACAAGTTGGGTATCTCGGAGAACATGCTCCAAGCTACAAGGACAACTTTCCATGGCATTATGCCAGGCATTTCTTGTGAGCCCATATGCAAGGTCGGGGTTGACGTATTGTTTGTCACGAGAGATAACTGCCGGACTGAGAATTTGGAGTTTGAAGTTGTCAATTTGGAAAGTGTGTATCATGCGTTACTCGGCAGGCCTATCCTGAACAAATTCATGGCAAGTTGTCACATCAGTTACCTAAAGATGAAGCTGCCCGGGCCAAACGGTGTAATTACCATAGCTGGGGATTTCCGACGTTCCATTGAGTGTGCGTCTGCCGGATTTAACCTGGCCGAGTCACTCGTGATCGTGCAAGAGAAGAGAAAAATCCAGGAGGTGGCGGCATTGGCTCAGTCCGTGCAGTAGTATATGCCGGCGCTGAGTAACCCGCATGGTAGTGTCTCATTCCAAGCAACAAAAGATACCAAGAAAGTGCCTGTTGATGATATGTTCCCAGAGCGCACCGTAACAATTGGTGCCGGGTTAAATGACAAATAGGAAAGCGAGCTCGTTAACTTCCTCCGTGAGAATCGGGATATTTTTGCTTGGTCCACACAGGACTTGCAAGGTGTTCCGAGGGAGTTGGCCGAGCACTCTTTGAACGTGAGACCCGGAGCAAAGCCGGTGAAGCAACCTCTCCGCCGCTTCGCCAAAGACAGGAGAAAGGTCATAGGAGATGAGATAGCTCGGTTGTTGGCTGCTGGATTTATCATGGAAGTGCTTTACCTGGATTGGCTGTCTAATCCGGTGCTGGTGGAGAAGAAGAAAGACGATCCGAACGTGGCAGTGGTTTGGCGTATGTGTATTGATTACACGAACCTAAATAAGGCGTGTCCAAAAGATCCATTCCCACTACCAAGGATAGACCAAGTCATAGATTCTACTGCTGGGTGTGAGTTGTTGTCGTTCATTGATGCATATTCTGGTTTCCACCAGATACCTCTGAACCCAAGTGATCAAATAAAGACTCTGTTTATCACCCCGTACGGGGCTTATTGCTACCACACCATGCCTTTTGGTTTACGTAATACAGGAGCAACGTACCAAAGATGTATGCAGAAATGTTTAGATGACCAAATTGGTCAAAATGTGCAGGTATATGTGGATGATGTTGTTATAAAGACCAAGGAAAGCAAAACGCTCCTTGATGATATCAGGCAAACGTTCACGAACCTGAGAAGATTCCGAATGAAGCTTAACCCGGAAAAATGTACCTTCGGTGTCCCGGCTGGAAAATTACTCGGATTTCTCATCTCCAGCCGAGGTATCGAAGTCAATCCAACTAAAATCCGGGCCATAGAGCGAATGGAATTGCCGAAGTGTCTCAACGATGTCCAGAAGTTCACTGGTTGCCTGGCATCCTTAAGTCAGTTTGTTTGTCGGTTGGGAGAAAAGGCACTGCCTCTCTATCAACTCATGAAAAAGTCGGACAAGTTCATTTGGACGCCACAGGCCAATGAAGCCTTTATCCAATTAAAGAATATGTTAGCCACCGCACCAGTGTTAGCCTCTCCACTATCAAAGGACCAATGTTGCTCTATATAGCCGCAACCAACTGAGTTGTAAGTGCAGTAATTGTGGTAGAGCGCGATGAAGAGGGTAAGTCAGTGCAAAGGCCAGTATATTACCTAAGCGAGGTATTATTCGCATCAAAGCAGAACTATCCTCATTATCAAAAGGTGGCATGTGGTGTATATATGGCAGCTAAGAAGCTGAAGCACTATTTTGAAGAGCACCCAATCAAGGTAATATGTGAAGCCCCCATATCCGAGATAATGAGCAACAAGGATGCAAGTGGCAGGATTGCAAAATGGGCAATTGAGCTAGCCCTTATGCGCCACAATATGCCAGGAGAGAAGCAATCAAGTCTCAGGCTATGGCTGACTTTTTTGTGGATTGGGCCGAGGTACAATATGAGCCACCATTGCCAGATCCGAACTACTGGAGAATGCATTTTGACGGGTCAAAAACGAAAACCGGGTTAGGCGCCGGAGTGGTGCTAACCTCACCCAAGAAAGATCAGCTGAAATATGTGCTGCAGATCCACTTCGCAGCATCAAAAAATGTTGCCAAATATGAGGCACTTGTACATGGTCTCAAAATGGCAAAAGAAATAGGGATACGTCGGATCCAATTCTTTGGCGACTCGGATTTGGTAGTTCAGCAAGTTTTAGGGCTCTGGGATTCTCTTGATCCAAACATGGCATTATACAGATTCCATGTGCAGAATATATCTGGTTACTTTGAGGGATGCGAATTTTAGCATGTATCCTGGGTGGAAAATGAGGTTGCCGACGTATTGTCAAATCTCGGATCAACCCGACAAGCAATTCCATCGGGTGTAGCATTAGAACACCTCAGAAAACCATCTATCAGGCCGTCCCCAGAAACCGACTCAATCTACGTCCCGGCTGATCCAGAGCCTGGAGCTGTACCATGGACATTGATGTGGGGAGTGGTTCACGAAACCCGGTGACTGCCTTGGCAAACCCGGGGACTGCACAGCATGATCCGGTTGAAGTTATGCCGGTGGATCAAATGGAAATTGATGAGGATGTGTTCCCTGTGCGAGCTATACCAGCTTGGGCACTACCTATATTTCAATTCCTGAAAGATGGAACTTTACCCGTTGAGGAGGTACTTTCTAGGCAAACTCAGAGGAGAGGAAAATCATATATGATCATCAATTCCGAGCTATACAAAAGGAGTGTGACTAATGTCCTCCAGCGATGTGTTGACCCAGAGGAAGGACTGGACATCCTCCGAGATATACATCAAGGGGAATGTGGGCATCATTCCTCGTCCAGAGCCTTGGTGGCAAAAGCTTTCCGTCATGGGTTTTACTGGCCAAGTGCCTTGGAACAAGCAGAAGATCTGGTAAGAAACTGGAATGGTTGTCAAAGATATGCGACAAAAACGCATATGCCAATGTCGGAGCCCAAGACCATACCAATTACTTGGCCATTTGCCGTATGGTGCTTGGATATGGTTGGCCCCTTCAAACCAGAAAGAGGGAACATGACCCACATCTTGGTCATGGTTGACAAATTTACAAAATGGATTGAGGTGAAGCCAATAAGAAAATGAGATGGAGCTACCGCCGTGACATTCCTCAAAGATATCATCTTGAGATACGGTTATCCTCACAGTATCATAACAGATAATGGCATAAATTTTGCTGAAGGAGCATTTGCACGTTTCTACCGAGATAAGAAAATCCGGCTAGACGTAGCCTCGGTAGCTCACCCCGCATCGAACGGACAAGTGGAAAGATCCAACGGATTGGTATTATTCGGGATAAAACCCCGGCTCATTGAGCCGCTGCAAAGATCAGCAGGGTGTTGGATAGAAAAACTACCAGCGGTATTGTGGAGTTTAAGAACAACTCCGATTCGATCAACAGGCTATACGCCATTCTTTCTGGTATATGGGGCAGAAGCTGTATTGCCAGCCGACATAGAGAATGATTCGCCTAGAGTCACCCAATACACAGAAGCCGAAGTGCAAGAAGCCTAGAAAAATGATGTTGATCCGCTGGAAGAAGCGAGAGAATTGGCATTGTCTAGATCCGCCATATATCAGCAAAATCTCCGACGCTATCACAGCCGGAAAGTAAACCCCCGAATTTTCCGGGAAGGTGATCTGGTACTCCGGTTGGTACAACGTACTGCTGGCATGCATAAGTTATCCCTCCCATGGGAAGGGCCATTCATATTGAGCAAAGCATTGCACAATGATTCTTATTATCTTATCGATGCAAAACCATAGGATAAGAACAAGGCGGACAGGTCCGGCGAGGAATCTAAGCGTCCATGGAATGTAGCTCTACTTCGTCCTTTCTACACTTAGCAAAGAAGTGTATGTATCCGAATCTCTCATATGTCGGTATGTATGCCGGCAATGAGCTTATCAATGAAATATTGGCACCTTGAGTAGTAACTCGGGGACTGCCTTAATAATATTGGTTGTCTTCTGTATTTATTATTTATATGTCGGCTGGCGTAAGTTGCTTCTACCTAAGCCGGATTAGTAGTGTGTGAGCACCAAAAACCTAACTCTTCGATTTGCTGTTGTCCAACAAGACTTGGCTTCATGGCAAGCAAGAGAACAAGTTTGGAATTGCGTAGCACATGAAAAACGACTAAGGAGAGAAACTTAATCGAGCCGACGTTTGTTATTCGGACTAACCTTAGGCTTACTTTAAACTTACTACGCTGAATTATTTTGAGCTAATCCTAAAGTTTCCAAGTATTGTTAAGTCAATTTTTGAAACTCGGACTCATAAGTCATAAAGCCGAACCAAGGTGGACACGAGGCGAGCCAAGAAATTAGATAAACAAGAAAATGAAACTCGGGGACTACGCCCAAGTTAATCCGGTATAAAAACTTAGTAGCGAAATATAACTTATGTGCTTAATACAATTGCACCCGGCATACCGAGGATCTGATAAACTTTAAAGTGTTTTCGCTCAAGGAGCAGCAGGGGGAGGTAATTCGGCGCCAGCAGGTGCAGCTCCAGCCTCAACTTCAACATCATCTTCGCCTTCCTCGACGTCCGAGGCTTTGTCCCCTTCGTCCTCACCCGAATCATCTTCGGCCTTTTCGTCGTCGGCGGCGCCAAGGAAGCTTGGACCCTCATTCCATTGATGAACGGGGGCATATTCAATAAGGCTATGGGCGCAAGCCTTGCGCCGAGCTATTCACTCCGGGTCATTGGACCACCTGGATCCGGTGTGCATGCGCGCAAGGAGGTTGAGGTCGATCTTTTCATACCACATAAGCACGTAGTGGAGAACGATTTCAGCTCCGGCGCGTCCAGCAGATTCCCTCCAAACGTCAAGTTGGGTTTCACAGTCCATTAACTTGGCGATGAGAGCTGCGGTCCCTTCCGGAGTATCTTCATTAGGCCAAAAGGCATTGAAGATCCAGATTGCCACATCAAGAATGTCCTTGCCATAATTCTTCACAATTTCGACGCGAGAAGACAAGCTGACCAGCAGGTCCTCCATGTCATAAGGAATTTCTCCAGCGCCAGGAGCAATTGGGGTACCCCTTTGCTGGCGGAACTTGGTAATAGCAGTGGTTGCAATGGCATTGCCCTCCGGAAATTTGTCTAAAAACAAGACAAGTGAAGGAAGTAAGGAAAAGACAAGTAAAGCAACCCGGAGAGATTCATGCCGGCTGAAGGAAAAGAACTTATGAGAAATGTGGCCGTGGATCCGGGTCAGCTCCTTGGTACAATCATCACACCTTTTTCGGAGTTGCGCAAGTTCAGTGTTCGCCGACTCAAGCTTAACGTCGGCTTCTTTAAGCAGTTCTTGGTCCTTGGCGATCTGGAGGTTGAGGCGCTCACATTCTTCAGTAAAGTCTTGGCCTGCTTTCTCCAGTTCGGACTTGTGCTGCGCCTTGAGCTTCTTCATGTCTGCCTTGAGCTTGGAAATTTCTTCGTCTTTGGTCCGGAGGAGGGCAAGCTCGTCATCCTTCTTCTTGAGTTCAGCTTGGTGTTGCCCTGCGTGTTCGAGAAAATGCAGCATCATATCAGGCAAGGGCACACTATCTTCAAGAGAGGCTGAAATAGTTTGTTGACCCGACAGAGCCGAGGTATGAATATTTTCCGAGCCAAGGGGACAAGGAGATAGAGCACGGAGAAAGATTAAGCAAAAATGACTTACCCTTATCTGCTCCAAGTTCTTCCTCATGATGATGTTCTCGGCCTCCACTTCAACTGCGAAATCCGAATGACGGATTAGTTCGGCGGAAAAAGACAAAGAAAATTGGAAAATTCCAAGGAGAAAACTTACCCCTTTTCTCGTATTCGGCGAGAAGTGTCGTATGCTTTGCGCGCAGCATCTTGTGAGTATCCAAGAGACGCTGAAACTCAGCGCTTCGACGATTGGTGGTCACCTAAAAAGAGTAAAATAGGATAGCTTAGTCTTGTGCATATTCGAAGTGTACAAAATCTGAGCCAAGTGGAACTTAACTAGGCTCTAGGTGTGTGCATATTCCAAGTGTACAAAATCTGGGCCAAGTGGAACTTAAACCAGCTCTAGGTGTGTGCATATTCAAAGTGTAGGAAATCCGGGCCAAGTGGAACTTAACCCGGCTCTAGGTGTGTGCATATTCGAAGTGTACGAAATCCGGGCCAAGTGGAACTTAACCCGGCTCTAGGTGTGTGCATATTCGTAGTGTACAAAATCTGGGCCAAGTGGAACTTAACCCGGCTCTAGGTATGTACATATTCGAAGTGTACGAAATCCGGGCCAAGTGGAACGTAACCCGGCTCTAGGTTTGTGCATATTTGAAGTGTACGAAATCTGGGCTAAGTGGAACTTAACCCGACTCAAGGTGTGTGCATATTCGAAGTGTACGAAATCCGGGCCAAGTGGAACTTAACCCGGCTCTAGGTGTGTGCATATTCCAAGTGTACAAAATCTGGGCCAAGTGGAACTTAACCCGGCTCTAGGTGTGTGCATATTCGAAGTTATTAAGGAGCTACGTTAGTTCTTTAAGGAGCATCCGGCCGAGTAACAAGTTACTCCCCAGGAGGCTTGGGGACTAATGACTATATCACTAATATCTACTACATGCTAAGGAAAAGGCGAAGTAACCTACCTCCATCATCCGACCTACAAGGTTAATTGCCTTGGCAGCGGTATTCATTTGGGCAGCAAACTCGGCGGGCCCGAATTTCTCCGGGAGATCATCATTGTGGACGACCACCGCCTTGTTCCAGTTATTTACAAACTCGATCAAGGTCGGAGGATAGCGTTCGCCGCTGAGCACGTGGGGTGCAACTAGACCCTTAGCATGGGCTTCCCTCCTCTCAACCTGGGCAACGAGGGGCTGGTGTGCAAAACGAGTTACGCATCAGCTGGCTCTGCAGGGGCGTCCTTCGGCGGTGGAGTCTTTTTCGGGAGCATGGACGCAAGTGTACGATGTCCAGCCTCGATTGACGCTGCCCTGGTGGCGTCAGGAGCTTTTTTGCCCTTGGGTTGCTGCTGAGAGGTGGAAGTTGCTACGGGGGATTTGCCCTTGGGAGCTGCCTTAGTGCTTGCCTTGGTGCTGCTGGTGCCTTCCTGCTGAATCTTCGAACACTTAGACGAGGCCGAGGGGCTTGGCGCTGTTGCTGGTGCCTTTGCTATTGCTGCTAGTGTTGGAGCTGATGCTGGTACTAATTTCCGTTTCGGCGAGGGTACTGAAGGAACCTCGGTGGTGCCTAGTTGCGGATGTGCCGAAGAAGGAGCAACTGTAGCCTCGGCAGAACCTCTTCCCCCTGTTCCGAGGTTGCCCTCCTCTTGACGAGGTGGGCTAGAACCCGAAGCAGCCGTTGAGCCCTCCTGAATGGGGCTCGATGGGCGTGAGTCATCGCCACGAGGGGGAGAAGGGCTATGTCGGAGCGGCGAGGCAATGTCGGAATGACTCTGAGGGACCTCCACCGCGGCCCTGCCGAATCAAATCATGAATGATGAGAAACTATAACAAAGGAAAAACAAGTGAATAGGAAATGGATAAGTGACTTACTCATCCGAGGTCAAAGGCTACTTGGGCTTCCGAACCCTCCGGGTTATGGCCTTGGTTGTAGGTTTGGTGGGAGCTTTGTCCATGGACTTCTTTCGCCTTTTAGCTGGTTGAGAAGGTCCGGAGGAAGAAGCAGATGCAACTCCCCTCTTCTTCGGTACGACCGGGACAGGCTCACCCATGGCAAAGGGAGGATCTTCATGTATCTGCCCATCGGGTTTAGGTGATGCCGGAAAAGCGTAAGAAAGGGGGACCTCGTCAAATGCCTCCATAACCTCAACGTCCGAATAATCTTCTTCATCTAGCCAATCTCTAATGGAAGAGAGTTTACCGGTATGTCGCTTGGTCGCATCAGCCATCGGCAGGAACATCTCCTGATCCGGTTCCTCCTCGACCGAGGCATTTCGGTCAGGCGCCCATTTAAGAGAACGCTTGGTGCCATCCTCAATAGTTTGTTGGTGGTGAAGAGGGCCTATAACAAAGTCCGACATATAATTTAACTCGGAGAAAGTTTGGGGCACGAGACTTACCGCGGGTGGAAGCCTATATCGGCAGAAGTGTTCGATCCCCCACATCCACTCAGCAGAGAAGTGCTTGTTGGTGGTGAAGAGGGCCTTGACCCGGCGATAGATCTCGGTGTTTCGCAACTCGAATGAGGAGGTTCGGTTGGGGTCCCGGCCCCAGCTCATGTGGCAGAGTTTGTGCGTGCGTTTCTGAAAGGGGGAAATCCGGTTGCGGACGAAGGTGATCATTGCGTCCTCATTGTGCAATCCCTGATCCTTCAGTTCCTGGAACCATTTATTGACTTGGTTCGCCAGGGCAGTGGGCTTCTTGGAGACCTTGTCCCACAGATCCGGATAAGGAGGACCCGGAGCGTAGGGGTTCAGCCGGATCAGATCTTCAGTTGTGCCATTTTTGACATAAAAGAAGGTTCGGGCCCAACCCTTGCAGGAATCAAGCCCCGTGACTCGGGGGAAAATTGACTGTTTCCTAGGTGAAATGGAAGCTGCGCCGAACTGCGTGAGCTGCTTGTCCTCCGGATTAAGATCTATATTCGGAATCACATTCCGGTGGAGACCAAAGAACCGGATCCAGAGCTCCTTAGTGGGCCATAATCCGGCGTAACCCTCAATGGTGGAAGCAAAAGCAGAGAGGGAAGTGATGGCATTAGCCAGAAGATGGTGCAGATGAAGCTCATACGTGTTGAGCCAGTCGTGGAAGAAGTCGCTGACAGGGAGCCCAAACCCGCGCTGGAAGTGGGAAAGGAATACCACATACTCACCTGGATTGGGTGAGGAGGCAAGCTCCGCGGCGGCGAGGCGAGCAATGATGCCCTCCGGGATGTGCCTGGTGCGATACAGCCAGTCGAGATCGTCCTGGCAAACCCAGGACCCAGCCCAGGCACCGTAATCAGCGTTCCCCGCGTCCTCCTCCATTTCCTGCTCCGCAACAGCGAGCTCCTCCCCTGTCATCTCAAGGTCACTATCCTCACTGGCTCTAGCGGCGGTGGGGGCAGTGGCCTGGACTGGCGAGGACCCGTGGCGGAGGAGATGCGCGGAGGTGGTGGCGATGCAAGTGCGCGTGGAAACGGTGCGGCGGCAGCACAGCTACGCAAGTGCGGTGGCGGCGGCGTTGTCACGGGGAAGAAGAAGGAGAAGAAGAGGCAGAGGGGCGCGAATGGGGAAAAGACCCAAGGGGCGCACCCCTCCCCTATTTAACCACCCTAGAGAGGTAGTGGGATCGCGCTGTGCAGACGGGCCACACGGTGTGGTCGTGTATGACCCGGATCGACCAATCAGCGACGAGCCACAGGGAGGGCCACACGGCACAGCAGATCCCACTACGCGACGTTATGATACAGTTAACGAGGAGGCAGGCACGATGTGACGTGTGCTACAGTAAAATCTGACAACAACTGCGGCGGTTACTATCGCAGGACCTTAAAATGAGGCAAAGTAATGATTAGCCTCCGCGTGGGGAAGCGTACAAGAGAAGGAAGAATGACTCGGATGAGTATGGGGTTACCCGGCTAGAGAGTGAAAACTCGGAATGTGCCAAGGGAAAGTAAACCGATCAAATCTGGATTATGAGGTAACTCAGAAAAGGAGCAAAAGGCTCGGTAAAATTGAACCTGCTGTGGCCTTAGCGGCTAAGGCTGCTAAGACTACACTAGCTTCGAGGACTAATGTTGGGGGGATACCTCCCGGTAGGGTCACACCGGGGTATAAAGGCTGATTTAGCCGAGGTACGACAAGGTCAAAGCAGGTGCTGGCCGAGTCACCTCAAGGCAGGCCGAATCACGCAGTAACCCGGACCAGGGGATGTCCGCCTAACTGGGTCTCAACCGACTTATGTCGTATGTCGGTAAGATGTATCTAACTTATATGCAAGTACGGGTGTGTCCGGATCAACTAGGTACGATCCGGGTTATATCAAGCTTGTAAGAGAAGGAAGGTATCTCGCTGGTCAAAGGGTGATCACTGTGTGCAGAGCGTGTACGAAGCAGACAGAGGCGAGGACCACCGACGCATGGCCGACAAAGATGACGTTGCCTGTGTCGGATGACGCGGGCGCCGCAGAGGCTCACGTAGCCTTTGCATGGATGACGCTGGGCAAAATTGACCCGGTCGGCTTACTATTTTGGGAGGAGGCATATTCGCCCTAACTGGAGACCTGGCTACCCCTAGATAAGGAGAGCTAGGGCCTCTGTAGAAAGGGTTGATCTCTAGCGGGTTGTGGTTTACTAGTGTGTTCCTGAGGGCCAGCTAGTGGTGAGAGTAAGAGAGTTCTTCTTCCTCCTCTCCCCAATACAGCTCAAGGAGCACTTGTAAACTGTGGAAGTGAATCGAATACAGAGCAACTGTGTGTGGAATCACCACACTATCCCTCCCTGGATTCCCCTAGTGCATTTAGTCCGCACCTTTAGCCTATCCATGGCATCTGCCGTGACACCACCACGACAGAAAAACAAACAAAGCAAAATCTTTTTGATTTTTTCGAATAGTTCAAACAAAGCAAAAAGGGAAAACCAAACCAAGGCAAAAGAAGAAGAAACAAACCAAAGAGAAACAACAGAAATATTTTTGGTCTTTTTGTGTTTTTAGAAAGCAAAAAACAAAGAAAGAACGAAAACTAAAAAGAGAACGAAACATGAATATACAAAGTACCGACGCAAAATGATATGGAGATGAGTGCGGTGTTGGCGTACCTCCCTTTTGTCCTAAGTGGGTATCAATCCAGATACGGGTAAGGGTTCCAAGTAGGAGGATCATGATAGGAATGGTCGTAGTTGGGCCCGTGGGAAGAAGAAGAAGCTCCCCAATCATAAGCAGGTTGCTGATATGAAGACTCCCCCTCATTCGAGTGCTGGACCGAATCATCCGTGACCTCCCTTCTAGTGTCCTTCTCCTGTTGGGAGAGCTCCCCCAAGTACGTGTCAAGCTCTCCTCAGTGAGGGACCATCCTTCCCTGTTATCAAGGTTAAACAAAACTGGTGCAGGCAAAAGAACAACACGCTCGGACTTGCTCTTTCTCCAACCAGCTATGAGAAAGTTTATTTCATAAGACAACTCATTCACACTAGCCCACGAGGAAACAAATTTATGCTTTATCATGGAATTAAGATCAAGCCTTTGTATGGGAAACTGTAGGTCTAGATGATGAGGCACTAAACCATGCAATGCTAGTAAACGAGAAGCAATGAGGCCTCCACAAATTCCACCTTTCTCACGGTTAGTAGCAAGACGGAAAGCTATCAAAGCACCTAAGTTGTAAGACCTATCTCGTTTAAGAGCGGCAGAGATAAATGCTAGATCATATGAAGATAATATATTGGCAGTTTTCCTAGGAAGAACGCACTTGGCAACAAAGTAGGAAAAGTAACGAATGGAAGGGAGATGAATGTTACTGATTTTTCCATTCTCCTTCGAGAGGCTGCTCCCTTGGCAAATTTCTGCGTATAAATCCATGAGTGGTTCAGGTCGCTCCTTAATCCTTCTACATGATCCCCATTGAGGTACCTTAATAGCTGCACAAAAATCATCAAGAGAAAGGTCGACAGCAATATTGTAAACTTTATAGTGGACCTTGGGGCTAGGCAATGAGTGACTAAATTGAATGTCCTGCACCACAGACATGGTTAGCTTCACATAATGACGAGGCTCATCTTCCAAAAAGTGCTCCAACCCTGCATTAGAAACCAGAGTGTGGAAATCTTGGAGAATTCCCGCAGCTCTCATGAACTCAGAACAAGGATAAATGGAAGGAAAAACTTCTTCCTCCCGGTGGACTTTCATGATCTCAGGCACCCATAGTTCATGTTGGTTTAGGTGGTGCTCACTCATCTTCTATTCTGAAATTTAAACACCTATTAAACAAGTGATTGCAAAGTAAATATAATGAAGGATTCTACTCATAGGGACTTGTAAGAGGCCTAAACATGCATCAAAACTATATCTCTAAGCATCAAACAAGCTTACAAGCCCTCAAAACTTGTCACCTACAGCAGCAAAATACGCAAGATATAATCCACTAAACACAAATCTACTTGGACAAGGGGAGGACAAAAGAAAGATGGACTGAGCAAGGAGATCGAAAAAATCGAGAGCAAGCACAGCAAGAACGCGATTTTGAGCAATGAACTGGAGCTTACTCAGGAGAGAGAAGAAAGTGGCACGTGAGAGAGTTAGTGGAGGGCCAGAGGTGGCCCACACCAGGGCATGGCGCCACCCAGGGCAGGACATGCCACCAGGTGGTGTGCCTACCTGGTGGGTCCCCCTGGTACCTCCCAGGCACTCCTCTCCCCTTTTTTCACGTAAAAATTTAATATGATTTTTCTGGAATTTTTCGAGACACTTTTTTTGGGCAATTTTCAGGAATAGAAGAATGCTTTTCTGACAGACAGATTTTTTTTTGGAAATGATGCAAGGACAAAACCAACCTAGAACTATAGAAGTTCTAGGACACTCTAAAATGCAAGCAACTAACAACAAGGAAAACTAAACGAAGACAAAAACTAAAATGGATAGCAATAGAAGTAAACGAAGATAACCATGGTGAAAACATTGTTTTGTTCAATGAAATCCTTTTGTTAACAAGGTTGATCAGGTCTTGCTACCAAAACAATTCCATATGAGGCAAAACTTTGTGTTCCACTAATGATTATGTTACCTCAACCTTGATAGCAATGGTCCCAATCATAATAGTTTCAAAATTTTCTCTTGGCATGGGACAATATATTTCTCCAACTTGAATGCCCTCAACATGTTCAATTGAATTCAAACCATAAGTCCTTTCAATATTCTTGGGGAAATAGACAGTATGTTCCTTGTCATTAACATTAAAGGTCACCTTTCCTTGATTACAATTAATAACAGCTCCTGCAGTATTAAGAAAAGGTCTCCCAAGAATAATAGACATATTATCATCTTCAGGCATTTCAAGCACAACAAAATCAGTTAATATCAAGCAATTATGAGCCACTTGAACAGGCACATCCTCACATATACCAACAGGAATAGTGGTAGATTTATCAACCATCTGCAAAGATATATCAGTTGGTATCAGTTTTTCTAGTTGAAGCCTCTTATAGAGAGAGAAAGGCATAACACTAACTCCAGCTCCCAAATCACACAAAGCAGTTCTAACATAACTATTTTTAATAGAGCAAGGGATAGTTGGAATCCCTGGGTCTCCAAGTTTCTTAGGAACCTTACCATTGAAGGAATAATTAGCAAGCAAAGTAGAAATTTCTTCATTAGGGATCTTCCTTTTATTCGAGACAATATCCTTCATATACTTTGATTAAGGAGTCAATTTAATAGCATCAGTAAAAGGAATTTTCAAGAATAAAGGTTTCATCCACTCACAAAACTTATTATATTGTTCATCTTCTTTTGACTTGTGTTTCTTATCAGGGAAAGGCATAAGTTTTTGGACCCAAGGCTCTCTTTCACTACCATGTTTCTTAGCAATAAAATATTCTTTGGTGTATTTAGTATTCTTAGTGTGGTTTTCAGGTTCTTCTTCAACTTTTTCTTCATTAGGAACTTCGTTTTCTTCATTACCACTTTCAGTTTCAGCATCAGAGACATATATACTATTAGGATCCATAGCAGGTTTTGAGGGTTCTACAATAGTTTTATGTTTCTTTTTCCTTTTCTTACGAGTAGAAACACTATTTTCAGCTTGTTGAGAATTCTGCTCAATTCTTTTGGGATGCCCCTCAGGATATAGAGGATCCTGGGTAGCAGCACCACTTCTAGTTCTAATTTCATAGGCATGTTTTTCTTTAGCAGCATTAACTAGCAAGTCTTTTTGCACTTTAATGAGTTGATCTATTTGAGTTTGAACCATTTGAAAGTGTTTAACAATCATTTTAACATCATTAGCGGTTCTTTCCACAATATCCTTCAAATCAACAATAGCTCTAGTGTTTTCCATTAGATGATTTTGCACCCTTTTATTAAAATTATCTTGCTTAACAATAAAGATATCAAATTCTTCTAAGCATTGATCAGGAGGTTTAGAGTAAGGGATATCACCTTCATCAAAGTGTTGGAGAGAGTGTACCGCAATAGTGGGTGAGTAGGGAATATGCTTACATAATTCTTCTATAGGAGGTAAATTCTTGACATCTGCAGCTTTAATTCCCCTCTCCTTAAGACATTTCTTAGCTTCCTTCATTACTTCATCATTCAATTCCCCTCTTCTTATGTGATGGAATAGGCATAGGTATAATAGATTCAGGTACAATTACTTCAGGTATAGCTTGTTCAGGAGGAGTCCAATCTTCATAGTTCTTGCTTGTTTTAGCCATTAATTCCCCAGCTTCCTTAGGAGTCCTATTCCTGAAAACACAATCAACACAACTATCTAGGTATGTCTTAGATTCTTTGGTTAGTCCATTATAAAATATATCAAGAAGCTCATTCTTAGGTAATGGACTTCCAGCCTGTGCATGAATCAAAGCACAAAACCTTGCCCAAGATTCAAGCAATATCTCTTTTTCTCCCTGTTTAAAATCAAAAAGTTCCTGCAAAATAGCATGTCTAGCACTAGGAGGAAAATATTCTGCAGGAAAGTACTAATCAAGCATTCAGGACTATCAATAGATCCAGGAGGTAAATTACTAAACCAAGTTTTAGCTTCTCCTTTCAGTGAAAAGGGGAAAATCTTACCAACAAAGTAAGTACGCATCTTAATATCATCAGAAAACAAGCCACTCATGGTAGAAAGTTCATTCATATGTGCTATCGCACTTTCATGGGAGAAGCAGTAAGCTTAGCAATAGGAGACAATTTGGGTCTAATAGTACGCCTCTCAAGGAGACTCTTAGCAACGCTCCTATCATGGGTGTTTTTGCATTCTTTAATAAATTCATCGGCCATCTCAACATAACCATCTTCAATATCATAACTCTCACTAGACTCAGGTGAACTAACATGTTTAGTAGTGTCTTCATTAGGAGTTTCAGTATTTGCAGCTATAGTTCTAGCAATCGTAGCATCTAGGAAAGGACCTAATGAACCACTCTTATCAAGCACAGTAGAAGCAGCATCATAAGCATCAGAAGTTTCAGATGCAGCAGTAGTAGTAGTGTGTGTAGCATGTGTATGTGGTGGTGTAACGAGCTTACTTATAACAGATGGTGAATCAAGAGCAGCTGAGGTGTTCAGAACCGTACATCTTCTTGTAGTGGATGGTAAAATAGGAAACTTGCCATCACGAGACTTACCCATGATGGATGGATAGCAGCGAACAATAGAGAATCCAAGTGAACTTGATAAATAAAGCTATGCTCCCCGGCAATGGCACCAGAAAATAGTCTTGATGACCCACAAGTATAGGGGTGTATCGTAGTATTTTCGAGGGAAGTGAAACCCAATTTATTGATTTGACACAAGGGGAGCCAAAGAAAATTTATAAGCCTTAACAACTGAGTTGTCAATTCTGCTGCACCTGGAAACAATCTTGCTCACAACAGTTTATCAGTAGCAACAGTTTTGTAGTAGGAATAGCAAAGTAACAGTAGTAGTAAAGTAAATAAAGTAGTAATAATAGTAGTAAACAATAGGATTCGAGTGCGGTAGGCATAGGGATGGATGGGTGGGCGTTGCATGGATAAGACTATTCACATAGCAATCAGATCATAGGGCAATTGCAGAAAAATAAGAGAAAGCATCCCAGTACTAGATAATCCTAGGCATGTGTTCCATATATAGTCATACGTGCTCGCAATGAGAACTTGCACAACATCTTTTGTCCTGCTAGCCCGTTTGCAGCGGGGCCTCAAGGGAACTACTGGCAATTAAGGTGCTCCTTTTAATAGAGCACCGGATCAAAGCATTAACACTCCTTGAACACATGTGATCCTCACATCAAAGCCATTCCTTCCGGTTATCCCGATTTCTATCACTTTGGGGCCATTGGTTCCGGACAACAACGTGTGTATACAACTTGCAGATAAGACCAAAAAAATACTATCATAATGAATAAGAAACATGTTCATATCTGAAATCATGGCACTCGGGCCCTAGTGACAAGCATTAAGCATAAAAAGTCGCAACAAAGTAATAAAGCACTAATAGAAGATACTAGGCACCATGCCCTAACAATCTGATGCCATTACATGAACGATCTCATCCAATCCCTACCATCCCCATAGCCTACATTGGGGGATTACTCACTCATAGATGGGGAAAACATGGATGGTCAATGGAGAAGCGATGGTGATGATGATGGCGATGATCTCCTCCAATTCCCCGTCCCGACAGGTTGCCAGAACGGAGTTTCTGGTGCTGTTTCGTGGCATCTGGTGGTGGCGGCGGAGCAGAACTCCTTCTAGAAAAACGTCGACCCCCCCCCTGAGTTTTTAGGTCAGAAGGCAACTTATAGGCGAAGAGGGAGATCGAGGGGCCATCTGGGGCACCCAGACCACCCCCTGGCGTGGCCTGGGCTTGCCCGCACGACCAGGTGGTGTGGCCTGGGCCCATCCCCCCTCCGTCTCGTATTATGGCTTCGGGAGTCTTCTGGTGAAATAGGATTTTTGGCATATTTCCCAGGATTTTTCCTGATAGTTTATTTTCTGCACAAAAAGTAGACACCAATGCAATTCTGCTGAAAACAACGTCAGTCCTCGTTAGTTGCATCCAAATCACACAAGTTTAGAGGAGAAACAATTGCAAAAGTGTTCGGGAAAGTAGATACGTTTTGGACGTATCACAAGATTTATTCATTTACTTTTTACCAAAGTTCTTTAACTTTAGTTAGTGCTTTGTGAGTATTGGAAAAATGGGATAGATACCATAAATAGTATAAAGCTAGGCCTAAGTAGTTATACTTAGATGTCATCAAAAGGCATCAAACTAGAGTTGGATAGTTACACTTGATTCGCACCCCTCATTAGTGAATACCCTCAACTTTAGTGGCTAGTGCTAAGCATAAAAGTTGATCACTTAAGATGAGAATACTTGGTGAAAATGATTATGAAAACCTTGGAATGATGATTCATTCTATTGAAATGTTTTGACATGTGTTATGGACACGAAAGGATTTGATGATGAAAATGTTGAGGCATGAGCCTTAGACCTTTATAAAAACTGATGTTTGGGTTCGGATGCGATACTATTCCAATTTTACCATACAACCACAATACCAGAATTGGGTAGGGCTTAACAGGAAGTTTATATGCCCTCAATGAGTACCACCATATCGTACAGTCACCTGCACCGACCGAGTCAACATCCAACCCTGCGCCATGGGATGACACCACCCTCACCTTCACGGAAGACGAGTTGAATATCCCTCAAACCCATATGATCTGCAGTAGTTGAAACCCCGACGCCAGCCTCGACTCCACAGATGCACCCTCCGAGTAATCACCCGCGTCGCGATACTCTCCCAGCTAGCAATAGGGTAGAGTCGTGTATCGTCCTGGAACGCCTTTTCTAATGCCTAAGTACTATTGGCACCCTCGGGTGCAGAATTGGTTGGTATGTAATAACTTTCTTGGATTGTTGTGCTTGCTTGATTGTTCTCCTTATTGCGTGTTTTACCCAAGTCATTGCATCATACCCAACCCAAAGAGTGTACCACCTCCCCAAGGATGGCCATGAAGTCAGGAAGCTCGAAGAAGGCCCGTAGCCGTTGCGGAGACGAAAGACACCAAGCCAATAGATGCTCCAGCCATTTCCCAAACTGCGGAGAACCTCACTCGTCCAAAGTTTGTCCAACTCGGTTTGTCACTTGTTTCCTCTGCGAAGGCCAAGACCATGTCCCCATCAAATGTCCAATATATCCCCTCATTGGCAAGGCATGCCAACCTCCCGATGTCAGCATAGAAAAGTCATCAACTCAGCCCCGCCTGAAGAAGAGCCCTTGTTTCACGTGTGGACTACCCGGTCACTTCAGCCGAGAATGCCCCGAGGGTAAACCCGTCAAGACTTCCGCAACTGAGAAGACCGAAAGCACCCATGGCTCTTATCTTCAGAAAAGATGGTCACCTTACCGCTCGCTGCCCCACAGCTCAAGGCTGAAGATTTCCCGCGCTTCGATAGGCAACAACACCCCGTGGAAGTAAAGCCCAAGAGAGAAGCTCCTCAACTCACTCTAGGACTCCCGAACGTCGGCAAGTGAAACCTATAATAAACTAGCCCATGTCCCCCTGGAATGCCACCTAAGATGCTATCCTCTCTTAAGTCGATGTCCGCTACCTTAAGAACCGTCTTTTGCGGCCCCTATAAAGATGTCCCCGATTTGTAACTCCCCGACCTACCTTAGTCGAATTCTAAGAGGGAAAGACTGCGTCCTTCCCGCAGAATGGAATAACCCTCTGCTAGAAGCACCCCAACCACTGGACCCGAAGACTTAGACTTGGACACAAAAAGCCACTTAAGAGAAGTGCCGTAAACCCCTACAGAAGGGCGATCCCTCCCTGCAATCATGGTTTAATCCAGCTCGACCCCCGAGTTTCAGGAAGATTGAAGTTCAACCTCACCGTCAAGGTGTACCTGTTCGAAGACCAAGTCAGTAAGTTAGTACGCAAGAAGCACGTAGCATTACCTCCAAGGCAAATCCCCCCTAACCTTACTCTCCCGAATCTCGGGACGAGATTCTTTTAAGGGGGAAAGTTTGTAACATCCCAATATCAGCAACCCTGATTAGTTATCCAAAATGCAAAAATCAGGGGGAAATAAAAACTTTTTCTTGAGCATTGGTGCAGTGCTTTCTTGTTGTTTGTCTGTGCTTGTGCATATGAGTGTATACCATATGCTACTCCTTACCTCACCATCAGTTGACAAAAGATATTTACCAAAACTATCTTGGCTCACTTTACATATTCTCAAACGTTCTAGCATTTCAAAACATAAGCCAATATGCTTATGTAACCAAAACTATTTTAGTATCTTCTATTCAAAAAACTATGGAGAGATATATAATATAACCTCCTTATGTTTTCAAGACAGAATCCTCAACTAATCTTATCTCTAGCTTTACCAAAACCTCCTTTCAAAGCATTTGAATCCTAATCTTGGTAGAGATATCAAGGACTCTTATCCTTTTCAAAACACCAACCCCTCTTCAAAATTCCCTAACCCTACCTCAAGCTAAGCTTGATGGTAACTCTAGTAGTAGTTGAATAGTTTATAAGATGAATTGCCTTGATCTGCTGACTGAGGAGTTGTTTTGATCTTCTATTTGACTTGTTAGCTTAGGAAGTAGTATGAGTTACTTTAGTAGATCATCACTAGGATCAAGAGATCTCCCATTCCCCACATCCTAAGCCAGATCAACTCACTAGCCACTAAGTGATCGTCCAAAGCCCTTAACCAAATCAATTCTGTGGATTTCCATTCCAGAAGTTTCCAAGTCCATGGAGGACAATATCAAGCATGGATCTCTTCTACTCGATCTACACTTCAATATCATCCACTTGCTAATGCTCTGATACCTTGCAACCCCTCCAAGAACATTCCCTCTCATACTCTAGTCAAAATCCTCAAGACTGCTAAATTTGACTAAGTCTAGAAACAGTTTCAACATCACCTTTTTTCAAGCCTCCTTTTCTCAAACCATGTGCATTTTTGGAAATGAACCTGCACCATATTGTTAACCATCCTACGTACTATCAAGGCCCACATTTTCCCTTGGTTAGATCATCCTCCAACCCACTTGTCCATGATGGTTTTGCAGACAAGAAAATAACATTTCCTGCAAATCTAGTCATCATACTTACTTGGGTAGAAGCTCACATCCTCATCCAACCTCCTATGGACCAGCTCTCTACATGGTTGTGATCTACTCCTTGAGGTTTGTCAAAGCCTACTTCACTTGCTCCATGTGGATCTCGGTGCTGCTTAAACCCACATGGTTTATAAGGCATCATGACTCATTCTGCATGGCAGCCTTAATTTCAACAAACTTTTCCATCACTTCTAGATCACATCAAATACAATTAATTCAAACTCCTCCTTCCATGATCATATACATGACCTGGTATACCTACCCATTTATCCCTTGCATCAAGGTGAACTCTGAGCTCCAAGATGCAAGCATGTTTTGGTGGTATAAAGATAACATCATCCTAGATCCTAAATACCTTGTTCCTCCATCTAATTCAAGTTGGAATTCCACTCCACAAGGTTGCAAATGCTTGCTACACCTTTTGTATCTCATATACTTTGACCCTCAATATTTATCAATAATTATTATGGCCCCAAAACTATTTAATTCCTCAAATAGTCAAAATCTCCAAAACTCCCTCCCTAAAGGAAAGTTTGGTTTTTTAAAAAGCACTTCCCAAAATTTTGGCTCATGTGAGTTCCATATATCATACCATATCTTCCCATCTCAAAAATAAATATTTTTGAAAAGTTTTATTATTTCTTTTTGCCCATTTCTTTAAATGGCTGAATTGGAATAATAATTGTTTTAAATACTACTATTCCCCAATAAATCTTGGGAAAATTCCTCTAAGTATGTATTCACATATGTGACTCTTCCAGATCAAAAAACAACATTGTCTAATGGAAACTTATCAATTGATCTTCTAGAAATCACTTCTGCCCTTTTTGAGTAAATGGATTTAGGTGGACTAAAACCACACATAAAAATCTCAATTAAATCCTAGGAGTATACCTTTACCACATCTATCTACCAGTACCATTTCCTCCTTTGGTCCAATGCAAGTTTGTGGACTTCCTTCATAACCATCAATTTGATCAAAATGGCCAATTAAGAAAATCCAATACTCAAACCACTTTCAAATCTCATCCAAACCTGCTTATTACACCTCCTCAACACCAGGACACACCCCTGGTTGACCAACACTGTAGCTCCACCCTAGCATTTCCCATTTTACCCTTGGACTAGTAGAAAGAGAGAGAGAGACAACACAGTCTTACAAAGATTTACCTCTACTTAATTACCACAACTGCCACCACCTCCCTCTCTGACCTAGCACAACCAACACCAATCCTACCCCTCCCCACCATTCCCTGGACCAATCACTGGCCAGCAATCCTCTCCACCATGCCCAATTGGTAATTCACTTCATCTACCCCTCCCACCTTGGTATATAGGCTAGAGGCCACCCCGGGTAGCCCTCTGCCCCTCATTTGCTCCCTCTCACCTCCACTCACCCTCCACTAGCTCCACTCCCTCGCTCCTGCCCTGTGCTGCCCAGGAGAAGAACAAGGAGAGCTCTCAGCCTCCCCACCGAATCGAGTAAGGCTCCTTCTCCCCTGCTCCTTTCCATCTGCATGTCAGCTTATGTGTTCCCCTCCTCCTCCTCTACCTGACAGTACTTTTCTTTTGGCCCAGGACCTACTCCTCCATCATCGGCGTCGAGCTCCGACGAGGTCGCTCTCGGCCGCCGTCGCGGGAGCTGCTTCTAGTGGACCTCCGTCGTCGTGCCGCCCCTCGATCTGCTCAGCATCGTCGACCGTGCTACCCTGCAGCCTCCCCGACCCTCCTTAAGCCCTCAGGTCAGCTCCCCGCCCCGTGCCACCCTCGGCTAGGGTTAGCTCACGTCGTCGGCGAGCCCAGGTGGACGACGATGCTGCGAAGTCCATCACCACTTAAGCGGACGGCCGGGATCCGCCGGTACCGTTTTGGCCTCCCCCTCTCGCTGACCGTCGGGCCCCGCTTGCCAGGTTCAAGCGCTGGCTCCCGCGCGCCGCGCCGCGTCGCCCCGCCGTGGGCCGAACCTCCTCAGCGCGGCCCAGTAGCCCTATATCCCATCTCGCAAACCTTTTCTTTCATTCATTTCTGTACAGATCCAGAATTTAACCCCTAGTTTATAATCCTTTTTAAAATGAAAATAAAATCTAAATGCCAAGATCTAAATTTGTGGTTGTTCCCTGATGTTTTCTCAAACATGCAGGGGCAACCCCAAGTCCAAATTAAATTCCATTATTTACTGGAATTTATTCTGCTGCCAAGTATACTTTGCACTAGATAAATTCCTCAGGGAGTTTTACATCTTCAATTGAGTTCAACCAAAGCTCTTCTGAGAGGTAATTGACATACCTAACATCCGGAACAGGTCCTATGCCAAGGTGAACAAAGGGATGCCTTTAACAAAAAAACAAAAATAGCAACTTTTTGCCTTGGATAAATTCAATACGTCAAACCAATTGTGGTATTAACCTCATTCCACCTCCCAGTACCTCATATTATCAACTTCTATCAAATACTAGCAGTTCAGAATTTATTGAGCTCTGGTTTAATTTCAGTGATTTAAATACTTCTATAATGGGTATTTTCACTAAATAAATCACTCCAGGAGTTTGGAAACTCCAAAAAGAGTGAATCCAATTTCTACAGAAAGGTATTTTAAGTGGCTGCCACCTTCCCTTGAAACCAAACCAATAGCTTCTGTAGAGTTAATCTGGTGAAAAAGAGAAAAACTATACATAACTGCCTTTGGGAATTTCCTGAGGGCATTCTGTTAATTATTTTGACATAATTCCAACTCTAGGTGGTTTAGTACAGCAAATAATACAAAACCATCCAAGGAAGTAATTTTTGGAGCTCAATAAAAATTCTGGTGAATTATTTCCTTAAACAAGAGTTTATTCCACTATAAAAATCATAATTAAATCTAGGAAATTGATATTCAAGTGAAACCACTTGTAATGGTGTTGTTATGTCAAGAACTATCTGAAGAAATCACTGATGCCCATTGGTAGCATACTGACCACAGAACCCTAATCCAAGTTCATGGTATCTAGCCTTGACAACTATCTTCCAAATGGAAAACACCTCCATGGCAAATTAGTAATTCCATTATCAATACACAAAATCTCCAAAACCTCCCAAGTTCAATAGTAATTCTTATGTTTGTTTGCTGTATGATTTGATGTTTGTATGCCTTGCATTGATTGTGGACTTGTCTGCTTGCATGTGTACCCGATGACGATGATAGTGTGAGTGTCTAACGACAAGAAGGAAGGGACTTCTTATTATTTGTTTATTGGGTATTCTTGGTTTTCTAAAGAAGTCCAGGGACTTATTGTTGTCCACAGGCAAGCCACCATTCCTGAACTCTGATATATGTCCTACTCCCTTTTACCTGTTTTGTATCCTCTTTATAACTTGCAATCTCCACCTGCATGTCTTGTTTTACAAACACTGCGATAGTATCTTGGCTCCTCCAAGTTATGACTTTGTGTCCTTCGATGCACCACCCCGGTGTACCTACCATTTTATCCCTTTAGATCGAGAGTGTGATGGTTAGCATCCTACATCGTTGGAAAACCCCGGTTTTGAGAAAATAAAATATTTTGGGGAGTTATCCCACTACTAAGGTTTCAAAACTTTTTTGTAAAACCCTTGGGAAAAGGTATCGTTCCCAACGGGTGTTTTAACGAAAGAAATGGTGATGATGAGCAATGATAATGTGATGGGATGTTCTACGCCTTTATTGGAACAATTTTTATCAGTGCAACCACATTACCCTAGGTGCTAGGGCTTAACTCGTAGTTTGTCCGCATTAGCCGAGGCAACTCCTACCTTGCTTATAGGGAGAGATCCCTGGAATTCCGGGTAGGCGCTACCAGATCTCGGATCTGAAGCCTGTTGCTTGTTTCGGCAAGAGTGAGCCTGAACTGGCAGCAGGCCGGTGCAACAATTGGGTCTCCCGCAGACGGTATGACTTGGAGTACGGAAGGAAGTGGAGTCAGCAGATTTAAGGTATACGCCAAGTTACGGCTTGGGTATGCGCGTGTACGGAAGGCAGGACTATGGCTGGGAGCCACATACTCGTTGACGGGGAGAACAAACCCAAAAGGAAGAGCATGCCTTTGCTAGGGTAGACAAGCGAAAAGTTAGGTTTGATTATCCGGACCCCCATCTACAGTGGTAGTGGGCCGTGGTTGTATCCCGGCGGATGTATTGATTCTTGTGGGGAAAATGCGCAAACTCTACAGAGTATAACCTATTCGAATAGTCGTGTCCACGGTCAAGGACGGTTGTAAAGGTGTTGGCTAGGAGTACCCAAACTGTGCTTGTTTGGGCAACAAGTACGAAGTGGACGAAGGTTCCGGGGAAACCCGAGTTCGAAAGCTTGGCTTTGACCCGAGGTGGTCGAAGAGGTTTAAAAAGGGTTTTTACTACAAAACTATTTTCAAAACTCTTGTTTAACAAAGATATGGAGATGTCTTATAAAAGAAAGGCATGTTTTCAAAACTCTTTTTCAACAAAGATATGGAGATGCCATAACTACAAGACGTAGTCTAGGATATTTCGAAAAAAAAATCCAGATAAAGCTATCTCGCCACAGCCATACTTGCATTTCCTTATTTCTTTATCCTGGTGGTTTGCGAGTACATTCAAAAGTACTCACGGTTGTGTCCCTGGCTATTTTACTTGGCCAGACTTTCAGAGTTTCGCCT
Source organism: Avena eriantha (assembly GCA_910589775.1). Lineage (NCBI taxonomy): Eukaryota > Viridiplantae > Streptophyta > Magnoliopsida > Poales > Poaceae > Avena > Avena eriantha. The sequence goes on along the minus strand of OU342744.1, from coordinate 130,343,847 downwards.
TCGGAAGATTCAGGTGACGTCCATCGAGCTAGGCCGTCTTCCCAGTCAGTTCCCTGTAGATTGAGGCGCGATTGGGCTCTACGCATGATGTTTTCCGCTGCCAAGGATGTTGTAGCCAGAATGGCATCTTTGTAAGTCTTATAACTTGTTATGTTTCGGATGATGTAATGATATCTGTCGGTTATGTTCCACGACTCACAGATCATGGGAACGTGGACGTATGCATAACAGGGATTCTCGGATGAATAATCCGGGGGCCCCACATTATGCATCAATCAACAAGTCTTGGGACAATGCACATAGAACTAAGAATGGCCACTATGCTCTCAAAGTAGGTGCATAAAGGTAGAAGGTGGAGATTCAACAAAAAAAGTAAAAGAAAGGCCTTCATAGAGGGAAGCAGAGATTCAAGATTCATAAAGAGCTTCCAAAAATTATGGTACTTATTAGCTTTCAACTCTCATTGCCCCTATCAAAAGCATCTTGAAGTGATTAAGGTTAAAGTGAACAAACTATGGTGTATATGCTTGACGGAGTATAAGTTGGAAATCTCATGTCCCTTGAATACTAGGGCCGCTCCTCATGCTACTCAAGTTTAGTCACTAGTAAGTTCTTGTCATCGTAAGTACATGTGTATCATAGAGAACCGCCAACGGGGTACCCCTTGCCCGATGATAGAAAAGAATCCCCATATCAAAATGACAAGGCAAGCAAACAACGAGCATCTCAGCAATCTTCTTATTTACCATGGGAATATGGTGCTTTTTTCTCTCTTTCCTCTTTTCATAATCTCTTTTTTTTCTCTTTTTTCTCAACATCTGACTCTTTTTTTAAGAAGAATGCTTCATAGACATCTCATTATGGTTACGCTACAGGTTTACACCATGTCAGCATCGATTAGACCAGCGGCCCTGTGTTTGTCTAACACATATACATAACTCCATGGACTTACAAGCTTCCCTTTCACTTCACACCGACGACATCCATAGACAAAAGAGCATGATATCAACTAGGTACAAAGTACCAGTGCAATGTTGAAAGCGTTCCCCATGATAGCATGGTTCTACTAATCCCCAACAAATAAGTGCAAGCATATACAACATAGACGACACAATTGTTCAATTTTATCAAGGGCAAGAAAAGTAAAGTGTGCCATCAAGTTCGTGAGAGCTTTAATCACTAGTTTTCTCATAACAAGTTTAATTCGGAATGTAGATAAAAACATGAATATACTTAGCATATGCTAGTAGGTAGGTATGGTGGACTCTTTTGGAATAACTTGGTTTTAGGAGTTGGATGCATGAGTAGAACTCATACTTGGTTGTGGAGGCTAGCAAAAGACTGAGAGCGACAAACTAAGAGAGCAATAATGGCCATAATCATGCAGAGCGACAAAACATCATTGATCAAAGCATAAAGTGATACTACAAGTTAAAAACTAAAGGATCATCAAGGCTATGGTGACTTGGGATAGTCATAACATGGTGTGAGCATGTGCCAAGTCAACCCAAATAGATCATCAAAGGAGGATACCACAATACTATGCTTTAATACGCGAAAACAACGCATGATTCTTCCAAGGCACATTAAGAAATCTCAATTGTTTCTAACATGTCATGCTAAAGCAAAGAATACTAAGCATAAAGCCAAAACAATATCAAGCTTGGCATGACAAAGCATAGGCCACAGTCAAAAACAAGCTCTCTTTACCACTTAAGCATGAACTTTTCCTACTCTTTTCCAATCCAAACAAAACTATTTGAAAACCAATGCATGAAAGAGGGGGTCCAACAAATTTATTAAGCAAACTAATCAAACCAAGCAAATAAAAAACCAAAATGAAAACGAAAAGAAGACGCTCCAAGAACAACACAACTGCATGAAACAATAAAAATGAAGCGTTTGGAAGAAACTTGGGATTTTTATTGATGAAGAAAGGGATGCCTTGGGAATCCCCAAGCTTTGACGCTTGTACTTCTTGGATATTTCTTGGGGTGACATGCGTGGCATCCCAAGCTTGAGCTTTAGTCCATCCTTCATCTCATTACTCATTCCTTCCATACACCTGAAATTTTTCCTTCATACAAAACTTCACACAATCTTTATTAGCAACATTAGTGCACTCAAGATAATAAGTCTTTAGGTTCAGTTCCAACAACAATAAAACTTCCATTAAAACACAAGATACTGTAGCACTTCCCTCAAAAAGCTCGATTCCCCAAAAGAACTCAAAAAGGAACCAACAAGAAGCAAATGCCAATAAAGGCAGAAATCTGTCAAAACAGACCAGCAGGTAAAGACAAATTTTTTCGAAGACCTTCTGTTGCTCAAACCAAAAAGTGTTGAACCAACTAAAGTTAGATAATAACCTGGGGTAGAAGCACAAAATTCACGCTTCAAAAGGATGTACAGATATTTTACACGAATTTTTACGGTGAAGCACATAAATCTATTTCGGGACAGCAATTTTCCCAAGCATTACTTCTCTCTCATTAGAGGTTACTCTTGGCACAAAAAGCAAAATAAAAAGGATAAGGAGCGGTTATTACAGAGGTAATAACTTCCAAGACTAATCTAAAACTTTTGGGTTATCTCCCAATAAGTACTTTTCTTTAACGCCTTTAAGTTAGGCATGATAGTTTGAGAAGATGCTCACATAGGAAATATGAATTGAAGTAAAAAAGAGCGTCAAGAAGCAAATTCAAAACACATTTAAGTCTAGCCCACTTCCTATGCATAGGAATCTTGTAAAGAAACAAGTCATGAAAGCACAAAGCAACAAGCATAGGAAAGCAAAACAAGTGCAACTTCGAAATTTTCAACATAAAGAGGGGAAACTGAATATTATCGAGACACATAGAACCATGTTTCCCTCTGTCATAATAACTTTCAGTAGAAACATGAATAAAATTAACAATATAACTATCACATAAAACATTCTTATCATGAGCCACATGCATAAAATAATTATTACTCTCCCTATAAGCATAGTCATTCTTATTAATCGTAGTCAGAGCAAATTCAACAAAATAGCTATGATTATTATTCTCATCACCATAATCATTAAATATAGGAGGAATATTGTAATCATAATTAATTTTCTCCTCAATAGTAGGTGGACTGAAAATATCATATTCATCATTGTAATCATCATATATTGGAGGTATAGTATCACCTACTATTGTAATCATCATTGTAATCATATGATGATTGCAATGATGAATATGATATTTTCAGTCCACCTACTATTGAGGAGAAAATTAATTATGATTACAATATGCCTCCTATATTTGATGATTATGGTGATGAGAATAATAATGATAGCTATTTTGTTGAATTTGCTCCCACTACAATTAATAAGAATGACTATGTTTATGTGGGGAGTATTAATTCTTTTATGCATGTGGCTCATGATAAGAATGTTTTATGTGATAGTTATATTGTTAATTTTATTCATGTTGCTACTGAAAGTTATTATGAGAGAGGGAAACATGGTTCTATGCATCTCGATAATATTAAGTTTCCCCTCTTTATATTGAAAATTTTGAAGTTGCACTTGTTTTGCTTTCCTATGCTTGTTGCTTTGTGCTTTCATGACTTGTTTCTTTACAAGATTCCTATGCATAGGAAGTGGGTTAGACTTAAATGTGTTTTGAATTTGCTTCTTGATGCTCTCTTTTACTTCACTTCATATTTCTTATGTGAGCATCTTCTCAAACTATCATGCCTAACTTAAAGGCGTTAAATAAAAGTACTTATTGGGAGATAACCCAAAAGTGTTAGATGATTCTTGGAAGTTATTACCTCTGTAATAACCGCTCCTTATCGTTTTTATTTTGCTTTTTTGTGCCAAGAGTAACCTCTAATGAGAGAGAAGTAATGCTTGGGAAAGTTGCTGTCCCGAAACAGATTTTTGTGCTTCACCGTAAAAATTCGTGTAAAATCTCTGTACGTCCTTTTGAGGCGTGAATTTTTCTGCTTCTGACCCAGGTTGTTATCTAACTTCAGTTAGATAAACACTTTTTGATTTGAGCAATAGAAGGTCTTCGAAAAAATTCGTCTTTACCTGCTGGTCTGTTTTGACAGATTTCTACCATTTTCTGCATTTGCTTCTTGTTGGTTCCTTTTTGAGTTCTTTTGGGGAATTGAGCTTTTTGAGGGAAGTGCTACCGTATCTTGTGTTTTAATGGAAGTTTTATTGGTGTTAGAACTGAACCTAAATACTTATTATCTTGAGTGCACTAATGTTGCTAATAAAGATTGTGTGAAGTTTTGTATGAAGGAAAATTTTCAGGTGTATGGAAGGAATGATTAATGAGATGAAGGATGGACTAAAGCTCAAGCTTGGGGATGCCACGCGTGTCACCCCAAGAGATATCCAAGAAGTACAAGCAACAAAGCCTGGGGATGCCCAAGGCATCCCCTTTTTCATCAATAAAAATCCCAGGTTTTTTACAAAACACTTTATTTTTATTGTTTCATGCACAGTTGTGTTATTCTTGGAGCGTCTTCGTTTTTCGTTTTTGGTTTTTCGTTTGCTTGGTTTTCTTAGTTTTCTGAATAAATTGGTTGGACCCCCTCTTTCATACATTGGTTTTCAAATAGTTTGGTTTGGTTTGGAAAAGAGTAGGAAAGTTCATGCTTATGTGGTAAAAAGAGCTCGTTTTTTACTGTGGCCTATGCTCTGTCATGCCATGCTTGATATTGTTTTGGCTTTATGCTTAGTATTCATTGTTGTAGCATGACTTGTTATAAACAATTGAGATTTCTTAATGTGCCTTGGATGAATCATTCTTTGTTTTAGCATATTAAAACATAATATTGTGGTATTCTCCTTTGATGCTTTATTTGTGTTGACTTGGCGCATGCTCACACCATGTTAAGACTATCCCAAGTCACCATAGCCTCTATGATCCTTTAGTTTTCGACTTTTAATATCACTTTATGCTTTTATCAATGATGTTTTGTCGCTCTACATGATTATGGCCATTATTGCTCTATTAGTTTGTCGCTCCCTGTCTTTTTCTAGCCTCCACAACCAAGTATGAGTTCCACTCATGCATCCAACTCCCTAAACCAAGTTATTCCAAAGAGTCCACCATACCTACCTACTAGCTTATTCTATTCCAAGTATATTCTTGCTTTTGTTTACCTTCCAAATTAAACTTGTTATGAGAAAACTAGTGATTGAAGCTCTCACGAACTTGACGACACACTTTACTTTTCTTGCCCTTAATAAACTTGAAACATTGTGTCGTCTATGTTGTATATGTTTCCACTTATTTTTTGGGAATTAGAAGAACCATGCTGTCATGGGGAACGCTTTCAACATTGCACTTGGTACTTGTACCTAGTTGATATCAAGCTCTTTTGTTTATGGATGTCGTCGGTGTGAAATGAAAGGGGAGCTTGTAAGTCCATGGAGTTATGTATATGTGTTAGTGAAACGCCTGGGCCGTTGGTCTAATCCATGCTGACATGGTGGAAACCTGCAGCATAAGCATAATGAGCTGTCTATGAAGCATTCTTCTTATAAAAAAAGAGTCCTATTGAGAAAAAAAGGGAAAAGAGAAAAAGAAAAAAAAGAGATTATGAAAAGAGGAAAGAGAGAAAAAAGCACCATATTCCCATGGTAAATAAGAAGATTGATGAGATGCTCGTTGTCTGCTTGCCTTGTCATTTTGATATGGGGATTCTTCCCTATCATCGGGCAAGGGGTACCCCGTTGGCGGTTCTCTATGATACACATGTACTTACGATGACAAGAACTTACCGGTGACTAAACTTGAGTAGCATGAGGAGCGACCCTCGTATACAAGGGACATGAGATTTCTAACTTATACTTCGTCAAGCATGTACACCATAGTTTGTTCACTTTAACCTTAATCACCTTCAAGATGCTTATGATAGGGGCAATGAGAGCTGAAAGCTATAAGTACCATAATTTTTGGAAGCTATTTATGAAACTTGAATATCTGCTTCCTTCTATGAAGGCCTTTCTTCCACCATTATATTGAGTATCCACCTTCTACCTTTATGCACCTACTTTGAGAGCATAGTGGCCATTCTTAGTTCTATGTGCATTGTCCCAAGACTTGTTGATTGATGCATACTTTGATATTGCTTGTTTTAAACTATTTGTATCTAGTCACTCTTATGAACTTTGAAGGTGTCCTATGCATTTATGTTTGCATGTTTTCTACTGTTTTTGGTTCCAGGAAAGTTAGAAAATCAATATTCTCGGAATTAGACCGGACAAAAGCCAAAGTCGATATTTTACAGGAAGACTCACGGAGTCAGAAGACGAGACAGAGAGGGGCCACAGGGCGGCCACACCATGTGGTGGCGCGGGCTAGCCCTGGCCGCACCACCAGATGGGTGGGCCCCCTGTCTGCCCACCGTCGCCTATAAGAAGCCTCCTGATGCATAAACCCTAGATCATTAAGCCTCCAGCCACGAAAAGTTCCGCAGCACCGCCACCACCGAAGGGGAGATTCGGAGGACAGAAAGTCTGTGTTCTGGCACCCTGTCGGGACGAGGAAGTGCCCCCAGAGCCATCTCCATCGATCTCCACCACCATCTCCATCGCCATTGATGATTCCCATGATGAGGAGGAAGTATTTCTCTCTCGAGGCTAAGGGTTCTACCGGTAGGTATGTGTTCATCTCTCTCTCTATGCATGATCATACTGTGATCATGAGCTTGTAATCTATAGATCTACCATGCTACTTAAGTGCTTTAATAGATCTCTGCTCTCCCCATGTGTGTGAAAGTGACAGCGTGCTCACCATGGTGGCACTTAGGCTAGAGATTACAAATACTTGTTATGAGTTATATTTGGAGTTGGATGTTTCTATGAAATTGTGGTGTTTGTTGGACTCATCTAGTACTCAAGGTGACAGTGTGGGGTTTTCTAGATGGGAAAGACAAACTTTGAGGTGTGCTGTTATAGCCCTACCTTGGATTAGAGTGTCCAACCAGAGAGTAGTATCATGAAGAGAATATATTTATATGAGAGAGTGTTCACTAGTGAAAGTATGATCCCTAGGACTTGTTTCTAAGCATTGATACACCATTTGCAATTAGATCTGTTACATGTTTGCTTGCTTCCATCTTTATTTCAGTTTGCCTTTAGTCTCTTCCATGCCATCAAGCTATTTTCTAGCACCATTGTCTTATATCGATACCACTTGTATTTTACTATCTCTTCGCCAAACTAGTGCACCTATACACCTGACAAGTGTATTGGGTGTGTTGGGGACAGAAGAGACTTCGTGTATCTTGATTGCAGGGTTGCTTGAGAGGGGATACCTTTGACCACTTCCTCCCTGAGTTCGATAAACCTTAGGTGATCCACTTAAGGGAAAACTTGCTGCGGTTCTACAAACCTCAGCACTTGGAGGCCCAACAACTGTCTACAAGAATAGAAGTGCATAGAGTGAAAGTTCATCACAGTTACTCGGGGAAGATATGCAGATATCTGGACGTGGCAAAGAAGAGGTTCAGTGGTATGAAGTCTCACGACTGTCACGTGCTGATGAGGCAGATACTCCCCTTTGTGATCCATGGGATAATGGACGAGCATGTCCGTGAGACGTTGTTTGGCCTCTGTAACTTTTTCAACGTCATATCTACGAAGTCGATCGGTGTGAAGCAGCTCGACATGCTACAGGAAGAGATCGTGATGATACTATGCGAGCTTGAGATTTACTTCCCGCCTGCATTCTTCGACATCATGGTGCATCTTCTTGTACATGTCGTGGACGACATCATCCAGATCGGGCCGACATTCCTGCACAACATGATGCCGTTTGAAAGGCTAACTAGTGTCATCAAAGGATTCGTTCGCAACAGGTCCCGTCTAGATGGAAGCATAGCCAAGGGCTTTCTGATCTACAAGTGCCTCTCCTTCTGCCAGAATTATCTAACCACCGAGAACAAGGATGTTGGAATACCCACAAAGAAGCACCTCGGCAGGCTCGGTGGATAAGGTCACCGCGAGGGCTGCCGCTCAATGCATGTCGGCATTGATGGTCGATGCACTGATTTTGAGAGGTCACACCGAGTCGTGCTACAACACATTGAAGTGGTCGGCCCTTGGGTCGAAGAGCACATAAGCTTAATCGAGCAGGAGTACGTCAACCAGGGCCCGCCGAGGAAGAAGTGAGACGTAACCAGAGAGCACAACTCCAGCTTCACGGGTTGGTTCAAGAAAAGGCAACTGGACAATCCCCCATAGACGCCTTCTACGGAAGATCAAAAACTCATATTCCCCTTGTCGCAGGGCCTAGGGCACAACCTAAGGACCTATCAGTCATATGACATAAATGGTTACAGATTCTACACCGAGGAAAAGGACAGGAATAGCGAATATCAAAACTCAGGAGTAACTATGTTATCCTTTGCTGATGATGAGACTACTGTCATGGAAAGATTCTACGGAAGGATTGAGGAGATATGGGAGGTCGAATACTGTGGAGAGATCGTACCGATGTTCCATGTTAGATGGGCCAAGGACGTGGAAAAAGAAGGCCGGTATTTCACCAAAATGGTTGTACCAGATGCCAAATCGACGAAGAACGCCTCCGCAAAAAATGAGCCTTGGGTACTCTCTAGCCAAGTTGATCAATGCTTTTTTATTACCGTCCCATCAAAGCCCAACTGTGTTGTAGTTAGGAGGGGCAAGAGGAGCATCATTAGAATGGAAGGAGCCTCCAACAAGCAAAATTTCGACAAAAACGGCGACCCGAAGATCGAAGAGGAATTCGACAAGTACTTCGACATGCCTACTACTACTAAAGTAAAAAAGGAAGACCACACTACCTAGTAAAGGTTGTCCATTCACAAGAACAAATCTCAAAGTGCACGGGCTAAAGTATTCAACCGCGACGAAAAAGGGCAAGAAGACTGTGAAGAGACACTAGCAATTATGTGACTTTTTGGTGTATTAATTCAGGTGGGTATAATGTGATATTAGTGTGGGTATTAGTTAGAGACTAAAACATATAATGTGGTATTCGGCAAATTCACATTTATGTGTGACAAGCACACACACACACACATATATATATATGATTCGGGAGGGTTTTTTGAATAAATATGCATGTGTATGTGGTTGGTTTTAAATATATTTGTAACATATCATTTTTAAATAAAGATTTTTTTTGACCCAACCAGGATTCGACCCTGGCTGCCACAGGTCTCTGAATATGCATCATAACTGCTAGGCTAGTGTGTGTTTGTTGTCCAAGTACAGCCTCGCGTCGTTTATTTGGCTAAGTATCAAGGTTCGAGCCATAGAAGTTTTAGCTTCTGTGGCGCATTTCGGAGGAATGCGCCACAAAACCTTGGCACTTAGCCAAAACGGCTCGCCCCTTCTCCTTTTCTCCTTCCACTTCTTTTCCCCAATCTATCGCGCCCGACAAACCCCAGCTCTCGCCCGCCCTCGCCAGAGCACTGCAGCCACCGCCGCGCCGGAGCCCTAGCGCCGCCCGACGAACCCGTACATGGAGGAGAGCCCTACAGCATGGAGGAGGAGCCGCCAGAGCCCGTGGAGGAGGAGCCGTCGGAGCCCGTCTGCAACAGGAGGAGGAGGAGAAGGGGCACCTCGCCGAAGTCCTGCCACCGCCGCGCCGGACCGCCGCATCACCTCGTCGTCGTCGACCATCGCAGCAGCAGCGCACACGTACGATTCGTCCCCCCCTCTGAACTATAAATTGATCTAGCCTTGCTTCCCCTCATATCTCAGTCACATTCAGGAATAGTAGGATGAACTAGTAGGAATGTATCTTTTGCGCCCTCTCATATCATGAGGTCGTAATGTATCTTTTGCGGCCATTGGGGGTGTGCATGGTCTTGGCACTTAGCATATTTGTTCTCTTTAGAAGGTCACAAACATATTTTTTCTGAAAGAGTAGGAACCCATCCTTCATGTGCTAAACCATAGTTGCAAGGAATAAGCCAATGCAACAAGATATTTAACAGGAGAATAACACCTTTATGATCTTGCTATAGACCAGAGACTTCCAAACATATGAGCTGGTAAGCAATCCTATCATGATATGGGGCTTGCATCAGAATTAGTTTAATAGGAAGTTGCAAGAATGATCTAGGGCTTGCATCAGAGCTTAGCTTAATAGTCATGTACATTGATCAGTCCTTCTTGTGTAATGTGGAAATATTGGTTTCATGTATCTTCATTTATTATTTGTTGATGGTTATGGTAAAATAGTTTAACTAATACAAAGGGCTCAAAGTTATGATGCATCGACTTATTAGTATCTACATAAGTTAGTGATAGGAACATTTGTGGTACTGTGTATATATAGGTTTGCTCTTCTCTCTGTTTGTCTCCGAGTCTGCATTCATATGTTCTACCTACATATGTTTGTTGAGTCAATATTAATAGTACAAGTCAAGTGAGAAGAGCAACAAGTGTTACCAGTAGCCACATGACCAACTTATAGTTGCTCTGATCATAGTTGCTCTCTGTATGTTAATAGTACAAGTCCCTCTTATCATAGTTGCTCTCTGTATATTAATCTCACTAGATTGATTTATTAGGCACATGACCAACATAACCTCCCTCCTCCCTCCCTGGCAGATGCCACTTGCTCCAGATAAATATGATTACTATACAAGAACAGAGTACCTTACACCTACAGTAAAAAAGCCAGTTAGTCTGCATCAGTTACTAGAAAATATTGTTGTACTAGTATGTTCTCACATGACTCGAGTAGTAGTAGCTATGATTTGACAAAAAAAACTTTACTAAATGGTTCATTAACTCTAGATTAGTTTTTAGATTATATCATGGCTGCTAAGTGGAAATATTTATTATGTATTGTTCCCTTTATCCCTCTTCTTGGAATGAATGGATTACAACCCAACTTTGCTTTGGTGAAAGCCATCAGGAGCATCATGATTGTGTATGTGTACTACCGCTAGATAAAAAAATTCCCCTTTACTGAATTGTGCAAGGTAAAGTGTGTGTACTATAACTACTACTCAGTTTTCATTCAGTAGAATCACATGTCTGATATATATACTGCTTATATATTATTTGTTGTACCCTTTTAAGTTTTTTAAGTTCTTCTTATACATGTATCTGTTATACTGTTGCGTGAATGATGGATGGGGCTGCATGGATGATGATGCTGGGGTCAATGCATGGGGCTGTCAATATGGGGATGTTGTGTTTTGTCTTGTAGGGATATATTTCTTCAATTGAGTTGCCCGTTTCTCCCGAAGTGTCGATTCACTTATGTTTTGGTTGAGAAATGGGCACTCCTAGGTCAAAAAATTAGCAAAGGTCATGCCGAATTTTTTGGCCGAGATTTGTGCGAACCTTTTGCCTCTTTTTAATAGAGTAGTGCAAACATGTCGGGTAACAACAAGGCCGGCCCTTCTAAGAACATGATCAGCGTCGAAGAACAAGCTAGACAGGCCAACGAGTGATTCTGGCAGGGGTCCAAACAGGAGGAGGAGCAGGCGATGAGGATGACACCACCACCGGAGGAGGAGGCGACCGTCGTGAGAGCTGCTGGGGCCAATGAGGGAGGTGATCCAGATTACAAGGGGGATGAAGACGACTACTATGGAACTAGTGAAGGCGGCGGCAAAGAGGATGACACCACCGATGGTGGCGAGCGCATGGATGGCGGTAGCGACAACCCGGCCGCTTCTCAAAAGAAGCCGAAGGAAAAGAAGGAGCGGAAGGTGCCACTGCTCGCCATCGTCTGCGATGATTTCACTGAGGTCATAGAGAGTGGCCAACCCATTGCGCCAGAGGCGATTGATAAAGGGTACGGCCTGCAACTCGGGTGCATTGTCTGGGAAAGCATGTCGATCAACATGAAGTACATCAAACATGCTGACAATGCAACTTTGGTCGATAACCTCCTTAATAAGCTTCACAAGCGATACAGATTCCGAGAGTGGGTTAGAAACCTCGAGAGAAAGAACCCGGTGAACAAACTAGCCCTCACGAAGATGAGCAACGCCTTGAGCAGCTGGAAAACCCGGGAGAAGAATAGCATTGACAAAGGTGAAAGCTGGGAGGTTATTAGTAAGAAAAATCCGATGCTCAACGAAGAGGAGTTTAAGATATTCAAGGTGGATATATCCAAGGCTATAAAATGGACTAAATGGGGAAGGAGTATGCGGGAACAGAACATAGGCAACCACTGCCTTGGAAGAGGCGGTTACAAGGGGAAACATGCCATTTGGGACAAGGAGGACGCCGAGCTTGAACGCCTTGGTAAAGACAACCCTTGGCTTAAAATCATGGACTTGTAGCTTAGACAATTTGTTCGGGCCCGCTACTACCTGGACAAGGAAACAGGGGAGTTCATCACCGATGATTCGAAGGTGAAGGACTTCGAGAAGAATCTGGTAAGCAATTTATCGCCGATCTCAAGTCTATTGCGCTAAATGGGTTCACCTTTCCTTGTCTCTGCCGGAGGAGGAACTGAACGCTACTGCCACAGAGTTGTCCCAAGATTCGACGGAGCCATGGGACACGGTTTTCAATAGGGAGACCAATGCTTACTAGAAGAGGGACAAGGGGTTTCCGCTGTCCACAGCTAGCCGTGTGTCTAGCTTCGGTACGAGCATGAAGTTCAAGGAGTACTACAAAGAGGACGCCAAGAAAAGAAGGGAGAGGAAGAACCAGTTGGTGGCTAAGGATAAAGCCGTTGTTGAAGAGCTGAAGATGAAGGTGCAGACACTGGAGGAGAAGATGGTGGATGAGAAAACGGTGGATAAGTTAGTGGAAGAGAAGCTCCGCTCGATGACCCCCCTGAATTTTTCGAGGGGCTTACTGCTTGGAATGCGGGAGGTCGATAGGGGCCGATACATCTGCCGAGCTTAAGCGGCAGCAACTCAAGCATCAATGTTACCATGTCGTCAGACCTGGTGACCCCGCCGGCCATCAACGTCAGGACGCAGCCGCTCGTTTTGGTCACACCGACGCCCCCTCCTACCAAAGATACCAATAAGGCGCAGCCGACGGCGGTGGTGCTTCGTGAGACACCCGAGTGGGAGATTGCAGATGATGATAGGTCGGCCGCCGGCATCGGTCGTGTCTCTACATTAGCCGAGCTCCACGCCATCACAAAGGTACCTAATTAGTTAGTGCATGTAATCTCCTTTATGCCTTTGATGCATGACTGCTGCCATCTCATGACGCCCAAAACATGTTTTGCCTCAGGACACTTCTTGCGTACTCCTGCTTAAAGATGTCGGCGTTGAGTTGAAGGATGTTTCCAAGGGCACTCTCATACAACCGGCGAGCCGCACGATGCACTACAATCCAATGGATGATGACGTGACGAGGGTCAGGTTGGCTCGAGTGTTGCCAAGGTGCGACGACATGGACCCCCCTTTCAACCTCAGGGAGCCGATGAACACAAGACCCTTGGAGAATGCTACAACTGGCCTTTGACATGGCCGAAGACCCAAATTCGTCTTGCGGGGGGGAGTACCAGCGTCACCTCTCGATCGATCGCCCGACCACCACCTAGGAAGCTAGCAGCCGCCGTCGTCACCACCACCAGCCGTCACCAGCAACTCTTGGCAGTGTGTGTACCGCCACATGGCAAAGACGTTGTGCCGCAACCGCCGTCGCCCCCGCTACCACCACCACATGATGGAACCCATGAAGATGATGATGAATTGGTCAACTTTGACGACTTCATCAACACCGGCACCGACAAAGGATTTTATATGCCTTCTGTGGATGAAGAACCCTTCACAGCTCGCGATCATCAAGCGGGTCGGCCCAATACATGCACGGAGCGCCTGGTCTTCCATGGTCTTTCTCAAGAGACGCCTCCGGCTGCCGATCCACCACAAGAGAAACCAGGATTGGTTTTCAGCCCCAACACACTCCGAAAGGTGGATGATGAGCAGATGGCAGTGGCTGACACTGTTGTGAAGAAGAAGCACTACAGGAAGAGAGGTAATAATAATAAGAAGGATGCGAGCCAGCCTATTCCGAAGAGTATCCGGGCTCAGGACGCCATCATCATACCATCCACATAATATGGCTTGCCCCGAGTGCATGTAGCTGGTGATCCGATATTGACTCCGGATATGCTCCATATGGCGGTTGGAACCATGTTAACTTTGCACAAGGGTGTCAAGACACTAGAGGGCCTCCTTCTTAAAGACAAAGATCCAAATTACCCAGTTTTCACGGCCAAGGTGCCATTGGACGTGGGCCTCATCGATGAACCACCCACGGATATATTCTTCATATCGTACGAGGACATATTCAAGCTGTTTCTCACGAAACGGCTAGACTATTAACTTGGTCCGCCTATACGCGCTCAATCTGGCGATCAAGATCAAGAGAGAGAGTACCCCGGAAATCACGATAGTGGATCCCTACTACATGCGGGACAACCAGTTGGTTGAAGGATCAGAGACACGGACCAAGGCGACGGCGTACCTCGAGAAGTCATGGTGGACAACAAGAGGAAGGACACACTTATTTTGCCTTTCTTTCCCGAGTAAGTACACACACTCGCTCATCGCCACCGTAACTTATGCATTTCTTATAGATTTCTTCCTTTGCTCTTTTTCCAACATTCCGTTCCAATTGTATTTCGACTCGGGGAGTTTGACGAAGAAGAAAGACTACACCAGAATAAGGGGTGTTCTCAATGAGGCTCTCGAGGGATACACAAAGAAGGGATGCACCTTCGTAGATAAGGGGGAATGTATCAAGGATGCCAAACACGTTTTCAAGCACGTGCTCGAGTTCCCTGTTGTCAAGCAGACGACTACTGGTGCCAAGGAGGCCTTCTACGTCATCCATCACCTTAAAGGCAATGTTCGTAATTGCCAGACCTAACGCTGCCATCTAGTCTCCGAGGATGGGACGAAACTTTGGCACGAATCGACGATGATGATCTTAGAGAAGACTTCCATCGCATTCAGACGAAGTTGTCGCAAATCATCATTGAAGATGTCAACACAAGGGGGGTTCCCTACAACAAGCAAGAGGGTTGAGTAAGAGGGAGATCGAAGAACGCCTCCGTAGCAGGGTGACACAAGGATGTGGATGACGAAAGAGGGCTATCGACCATTCTCGAAGCCGAGCGAGAAGAAGTCTTCATGATCGATGTGTGCCTCTAGCATGATCCAGTTTGTGTATATTCTTGAGGGATGCCTGCTGTATTAGTGTGTGTGTCATAAACTTTACTATCTTGTGGTCGAAATGGTCATTGTTGTTAGACTTAAACTACCGAGTGGTCGTGTTGTCATTGAACTTATTGCTTCTATGATGATCTATCTTTTAGGTTTATGGATCCTTTGTTTTATATTCTGTGAACATATATATATGTGCATGTGAACCCTTTATTAATTCTTTTCATTGTATTTTTATTAATATGCCTTGTGGTCTATAGAGATGGCGACGAGGTGGTATGTGGTGTACATGGGTAGGGTTCTAGGAGTCTACGAGAGTGGTAGGATTTTCACAAACAAGTGAACAAGTTCAGCGGCAACATCTACAAAGGATACGCGACTAGAGAGGAAGCCGTAGCCAAGTGGAGGAACCACCTATGGAAGAAGAACCGGATGAAGATATTGGTCGGGCTCATGCTCTTGCTCACCACCATCATCACACCTATATTCTATTTGATACTAGTGTAGGCGGGGTGACAACTTCATATTTCTAACGTGAGATGATATGAACTTTGTATTCGGCACTTGTGTAAAAATTCGGCACTTGACACTATATATGTATCTCAATCGAGCTCTAAGTGTTTGTACTATATATATGTCGGTTTTCATGCATCTACCACATGTGCAATATACTATTTATACTCATCTAGATAAATACTATATAAATCCTGTATAAATACCTGATTATACACCAGGAACGTATTTTACTTTGAATATGTGTTATATAGCCAGTGGCACATATATAATTATACTCAGTGGCGCATATGATTTCTGTGGAGCATATTAATGAATGCGCCACTGAAGTTGCTCCTGTGGCGCATAGGTATAAATGCGCCATAGAAGTCTGAGACTTTTGTGGCACATATCTATATGCGCCACATGAAGCAATTATCAGTGGCGAGGTAATAGTGGCGACTGATATATGCGCCACAGAAGTCTCATTTCCATGCGCCACAGATAAGCTGTTTCCTAGTAGTGCCAAGGTCTGGAGGAAACCACAACAATAACCATGGCAACTCCAATAACTTCAACCGGGCACCACCCAAGTCCAACAACAACATCAACAATACTGCCCCAAGGACTGGAAGCAATGTTGTGCCTATCGCAGGAAAAGACAAGTCCCAGATTACTTTCCTTGAATGCGAAGTCAAGGGTCACTACTCCAACGAGTGCCATAAGAAGCTTGCAGCAGCCACAAATGTGAATGCACCCGCTTAGCAGCAACACCGTGTTTATCCTGGAAGGAGATTTGCCCTAGGGAACTCGCTCAACCGCAATGGCTGTCTATTCCACATGAATGTTGAAGAAGCGCAGGAAGCGCCAGATGTCGTGCTGGCTATGTTTTCTGTTAACTCAGTACTTGCAAGAGTGTTGTTTGATTCTCGAGCATCGCACTTGTTTGCTACAGAAGAATTTGCATGCACTAGTAAGATTCAACCAACAAAATTGAAGCATGTTATGATAGTTCAAATACCTGGTTCAACCACCAAATCTAGAAAAATTTGCAAGGCTGTACCTATCAGAATCCATGGCATATGTTTTTATGCTGATCTAATAGTACTTTGAACCAAAGGTTTGGAAGTAGTACTAGGAATGGATTGGATGTCGAAACATAAAGGATTAATTGACTGTGCCACGAAAGCCATAACCATAACCAGTAGCACTAGAGTATCAGTAGAGCCTATATCTGAGACATTGCCTTGTCAATTCAAATGTAACAAGAGTCTAGCCCAATAAACCCTAGACCAAGTCAGAGTAGTCTGTGAATACCCTGATGTGTTCCCAGATTTATTCCCCGGTATGCCCCAGATCGGGATATTGAGTTCATCATTGAACTAGTTCCTGGAACTAGACCCATAGCTCAGAGACCTTATAGTATGAACCCATATGAATTAGTGGAGCTGAAGAAGAAACTTGATGCTATGATGGAGAAAGGTCTGATTCAACCAAGCGCATCGCCATGGAGATCGCATGTTTTGTTTGTGGATAAGAAAGATGGAGGTTGTTGGGGGGATACCCCCGAGTAGGGTCACGCCGGGGTATAAAGGCCGAGTTAGCCGAGGTTCGGCAAGGCCAAAGCAGATGCTGGCCGGGTCACCTCAAGGCAGGCCGAATCACGGGGTAATCCGGACCTGGGGGCGTTCGCCTAACTAGGTCTCATCCGACTCAAGCAGTAAGTCGGAAGTGCATGTTTTACCTGTATGCAGGAAAGGGTGTGGCCGGATGAACCATCATCCGGGTCACAGCAAGCTTCTAGGAGAAGGAAGGAATCTTGCTGGTCAAAAGGAGCCCGGGTACGCACTGCCTGAGCGAAGTGAGCAAGGACAGGACCACCGGGGCATGGCCGACAAGCGTGACGACGCCCGTGTCGGCTGACGAGGGCGCCGCAGAGGCTCACGTAGCTAAAGCATGTGTGACGCGGGGGAAAAAGCACCCCGGTCGGCTTACCACTTTGGGAGGAGGCATATTCCTAAGAATATGCCTCCACGTATGCCCTAGGCAGAAACCGAGCCTCCCCTATAAAAGGGGGGCTAGGGCTTCTATAAAGGGGGTTGATTTCTGGGCGATTCTATTTTGGGCTAGGGTTTCAGGTGTGATCTGTGGGTGAGAGTACGAGAGCTCCTTCTTCCTCCTCTCGCCAATACAGCTCTAGGAGCACTTGTAACCTTGGAAGTAAATCAAAAGAAACTCTTGTGTGGAGAATCACTTCACTATCCCTCCCTGGATTCCCCTAGCGTGTATTAGTCCCCACCTTTAGCCTATACATGGCATCTGCGGTGACACCACCACGACAGTTGGCGCCCACCGTGGGGCTAGCAGCGCTAGCAGGGGTCAAAATCCGGACGGGAAACATCATTGCCACCGGTGAGCGCGTCGTCTCCGGGCTCGTTCAGCGCTTTGGAGCGCGGAACTTCGTCAGCGACAACGCAGGCTACTTCGGCACGCGCCCTCTCCCGCGCAACGGCATCTTCGTCAAGCTCGGCGCGCACAAGGTCTACATTGCGGTGGACGTGTCTTGCGTTCATCCGCACCACGTCGTCGAAGCAGGCGAACCGCCCCTCACTATGGCTTGCGGGGAGCGTATCGCTCGTTCCCCGGACCATGTAGAGGTAATGATGACAGCGCCAGGTGCGGGTGCGAGCAAAGATCCGGCGCCAGATCCGGAGGTAATGCCCAAAGCACCAAGGAAAGGTAGAGGTCCTCCGCTAGAGAGGCCGGAAAACGTGTTGAGAGAGGCAATGGATAGCTTGGCAAACCCTATAGTAGCAACGGTAGATCTGGCTCGTGCACAGGCCGAGCTGGAAGAAACTAGGCAGAAAATACTAGAGGGCGCAAGGAGAATAGCCGCGGCCCAGCAGTCGTTGAACATGACACTGCGTGAGTACGCTAAGGCGAACAAGGTTGATAATGTAAAAGTCAAAGGGAGAAATCTCATGAGCGAGATGAACAGAGAAGGTGATGCTGGAATCGAGGAATCAGAAAACTGTTTGTCCGTGGGGCTGCCGAGGTATAGTACCCCGGCCAAGAACCTCAGAGCAGCGGATGCATCTGCGTCCGAGTTAGAGGGACTGACGGGTGAAGGCCGGCAAAGGCAGCAAGATCGGGTAAACGAGCTGGTTCGGATTGCAAATAGGCAAAATGAGGAACTACTCAGGGAAAACCCGGAGAGAGCTGGAGCCTCCAAGATCGTCCATTCGGTGGTGGGTAACCCGGAAAAATCCGCTGGAGCCGCATCGTCCCCTCATGGCGGTCCAAGGAGAGAGGAGGTGGTAACCTCGGCCAGACGGAACAAACAGATTGTCCCGTATGACCCGACACGGGCAAGGAAAGAAAAAGAAGCACATAAAAAGGATGATCGACAGAGTGTGAGCCGAGGCGAAGCTGGCCGAGGTAACCGCGACCAAGGCAATGCCGGTCAAGGGAACGTTGTCAACGGCAATGCCGGGAAGCAAAACTCAGCTGGAGCAAGACAACCGCAGCCGCGGAACATACCAAGGCAAGAGCACAGTGCCGGCCGAGGTGTGCAACAGAAAGGTGTGCCGCAAGAGCAAAACCGGTACAACGACGGTGATTCGGAGATGGCAAATGCGGGATATCCAAGACCGGACTATCATGTGATAGGGTCGAGATTGGGAAGTAGGGATTTGATGCCGGACGATGCAAGGTTGAAACTGGATCGACTGTATAGGTCGGAACAGATTGAATGTCAAGGTCCACCGGGTCCAGCGTGTTTTGGACCCCGGATCATGAAAGAGCCACCAGTACCGAACTTTCAGCTGCCCAGGGGCACCAAGACCTATGACGGTAGTACCAAGCCAGAGGATTGGCTGATAAACTATGCTACGGCTATAAAAATTGCCACAGGCAACCTGAGATGGGCTGTACGGTATGTACCCCAGATGTTGGAAGGCCCGGCAAGGGTGTGGTTGAACAATTTGCCACCAGGAAGCATCAACTGCTGGATAGATTTCGAGGAGATGTTCATCAACAATTTTTTGAGTACGTATCAAAGGCCAAATAGGCCACAGACCCTAGCTATGTGCAAGCAAAGACCCAATGAGACAGACCGGGAGTTCTTGACCCGGTGGTGTACCGTGAGAAACTCATGTGAGGGCGTGATATAATCACATGCCATAGCATGGTTTGCACAGGGGTGCAGATATGGAAGTGAGCTGTGGATGAAGTTGCAACAGAAAATGCCAGCTACGTTGGCAGAAATGATCCGGATTACAGATTCGTATGCGTTGGGTGACCCGACCCAACCAAGGCTCGCGTCAAACGAGTCAAGCGATGAGTACTATCAGAGGGATGGATCCGGATCATCCCGGAGGAATGATTACAGAGGAAAAAGGAGAGATGATAGACCGGACCATCGGTACGGATCGCACCAAGTTGCAGCTGTGAATCAAGATCAAGCCGGAGCAGGGGGTAGCCAGCGCCAGAAAACTGGAGGTCAATGGACTCCAAGGAACGATGGGAAGAAAACTTGGACACCGGAACAAAAGAAGCAGTGGCAAGAAAGGAAAGACCGTCCGAGATATACTTACGAGTCGATGTTGGACCAGCCGTGTAAGTTTCACACGCCAAATCCGAACAACCTAGCGGGTCATACGACAAGGCAATGCGAGTGGATGCGCAAGATCGAGCAAGGTGGTTCGGGGAATGCTCAGGCACCCCGGAATGATCAGTCTCGGCAGGAGTTACCCCGGCAGCAATTGCTGTCCGGAGCGAACATGCAACAGCTAATGTTGCCTTCCCCTCCGCCGAGGTATGATAACAATGAAAGAAGGGATGCAGTGCATCAGGTAGAAAATCAGCATCAGCCGGATTAGAGGCACCCCGGAAATGAGGGGAGAAACGAGTACAGGGAGCATCACCAGAGCTACTGTGTATTCACCACAAAAGAAACTGATAGAAAAGCTTGCAGCGTAGGCATATGGACGTGAATGCAGTAATGCTTGCAGTGACGAGGTACATGCCTTGGTCCGATCAGGAAATCACCTGGAGCATTAGGGATCATCCCAAGCTCATGCCGAGCCCTGGTTCGTATGTGTTGGTGCTGGATCCTACGTTCATTGGACCTAGCATTAACGTAAGGTTCTCAAAGGTACTGTTCGACAACGGCAGTAGCATAAATAGCATGTATGCGGACACAATGCGCAAGTTGGGTATCTCGAAGAACATGCTCCAGGCGACGAGGACAACTTTCCATGGCATTGTGCCCAGCATTTCTTGCGAGCCCATAGGCAAGGTCCGGGTTGACGTCTTGTTCGGCACAAGGGATAATTGCAGAACTGAAAATCTGGAGTTCGAAGTGGTGAACTTAGAAAGCGCGTATCATGCGTTGCTCGGAAGGCCAGCGTTGAACAAGTTCATGGCAAGTTGTCATATCAGCTACTTGAAGATGAAATTGCCCAGACCAAACGGAGTGATTACCATTGCTGGGGACTTCCGACGTTCTATAGAGTGTGCGTCGGCCGGATCAAACCTAGCCGAGTCACTGGTGATCGCGCAGGAAAAAAGAAAAATTCAAGAGGTGGCGGCATTGGCTCAGTCCGCGCATCAGTATATGCCGGCGCTGAGTAACCCGCATGGAACTGTCTCTTTCCAGGCCACGAAAGATACCAAGAAGGTTCCCGTTGATGACATGTTCCTAGAGCGCACCGTAACAATTGGTGTCGGGCTAAGTGATAAATAGGAAAGCGAGCTCGTGAGCTTCCTCCGTGAGAACCGGGACATTTATGCTTGGTCCACACAGGACTTGCAAGGTGTTCCGAGGGAGTTGGCCGAGCACTCTTTGAATGTGAGACCCGGAGCCAAGCCGGTGAAGCAACCTCTCCGCCGCTTCGCCAAAGATAGGAGGAAAGTCATTGGAGATGAGATAGCTCGATTGCTAGCTGCAGGATTTATCATGGAGGTTCTTTACCCGGATTGGCTGTCTAATCCGGTGCTGGTGGAAAAGAAGAAGGATGATCCGAACGTGGCGGTAGTTTGGCGCATGTGTATCGATTACACGAACCTGAACAAGGCGTGTCCAAAAGACCCATTTTTGCTGCCAAGAATAGATCAGGTCATAGACTCGACTGCTGGATGTGAACTGTTGTCATTCATTGATGGTGGACGTTTGCAAACCTAAGAAGGTTCCAGATGAAACTTAACCCGAAAAAATGCACTTTTGGTGTCCCGGCTGGAAAATTGCTTGGTTTTCTCGTCTCCAGCCGAGGTATCGAGGTTAATCCAACCAAAATCCGGGCCATCGAACGAATGGAACTGCCGAAGTGTCTTAACGATGTCCAGAAGTTCAGAGGTTGCCTGGCCTCGTTAAGTCGGTTTGTATGTCGGTTGGGAGAAAAGGCTTTGCCTCTTTACCAACTCATGAAAAAGTCGGATAAGTTCATTTGGACACCGCAGGCCGATGAAGCCTTTGCCCACCTAAAGAAAATGTTAGCCATGGCACCAGTGCTAGCCTCACCACTATCAAAGGAGCCAATGTTGCTCTATATAGCCGCAACCAACCGAGTTGTAAGTGCAGTGATAGTGGTGGAGCGCGATGAGGAAGGTAAGTTGGTGCAAAGGCCGGTGTATTACTTGAGTGAAGTGTTGTCAGCCTCAAAGCAGAACTACCCACATTATCACAAAGTGGCATATGGCGTGTACATGGCCGCCAAGAAACTGAAGCACTACTTTGAGGAGCATCCCATCCGGGTCATATGTGAGGCCCCCATATCCGAGATAATGAGTAACAAGCATGCAAGCGGCAGAATTGCAAAATGGGAAATTGAGCTAGCTCCTTATGCTCCGCAATATGACAGATGAGAAGCCATCAAATCTCAAGCTGTGGCGGACTTTTTCGTGGACTGGGCCGAGGTGCAGTACGAACCACCGCTTCCTGATCCGAACTATTGGCGAATGCACTTTGACGGATCAAAAACCAAAACCGGTCTAGGTGCCGGAGTTGTACTCACGTCGCCGAAGAAGGACCAGTTGAGATATGTGCTGCAGATCCACTTCACCGCATCAAACAATGTCGCTGAGTATGAAGCACTTGTGCATGGGCTCAAGGTAGCAAAAGAGATTGGTATACGTCGGATCATATGCTTTGGCGACTTGGATTTGGTGGTGCAACAAGTGTCCGGAGCATGGGATGCCCTTGATCCAAACATGGCACTATACAGATTTCATGTGCAGAAGATTTCTGGTTACTTTGAGGGATACGAATTTCATCATGTACCCCGGGTGGAAAATGAGGCTGCCCACATGCTGTCGAAGCTCGCGTCAACCAGACAAGCAATTCCACCGGGTGTAGCATTAGAGCACCTTAGGAAACCATCCATCAGGCCATCCCCGGAATCCGAGTCAATCTATGTCTCGGAGGACACCGAATCCGGAGCTGTGCCCATGGACATTGACACAGGAAATGGTGCGCAAAACCCGGGGACTGCTTCGGCAAACCCGAGGACTGCTTCGCAAGACCCGGGGACTGCTCAGCATGGTCCAGTTGAAGTTATGCCGGTGGATCAGATGGAGATAGATGAGGACATGTTCCCCATGCGGCCGATACTGGCTTGGGCACTGCCTATATTTCAATTCCTGAAGGATGGAACGTTACCCACTGAGGAGGTGTTGTCCAGGCAAACACAGAGGAGGGCAAAGGCCTACACGATCATCACTTCCGAGTAATACAAAAGAAGTGTGACCAATGTCCTCCAGCGGTGTGTTGACCCGGAAGAAGGGCTTGAAATCATCTGAGATATACATCAGGGGGAATGCGGGCATCACGCCTCATCCCGAGCCTTGGTAGCAAAAGCTTTCCGACACGGATTCTACTGGCCAAATGCCTTAGAGCAAGCTGAAGACCTGGTGAGAAAGTGTAATGGTTGTCAGAGGTACGCTACAAAGACACATATGCCAATGTCGGAACTCAAGACCATCCCAATCACTTGGCCATTTGCCGTATGGTGCTTGGATATGGTTGGCCCGTTCAAACCAGCAAGGGGAAATATGACCCACATTCTGGTAATGGTGGACAAGTTTATGAAGTGGATTGAGGTGAAGCCTATAAGAAAATGTGATGGTGCTACGGCCGTAACGTTTCTCAAAGATATCATCTTGAGGTACGGCTATCCACACAGTATCGTAACTGATAATGGCACAAATTTTGCGGAAGGAGCATTTGCTCGTTTCTGCCGGGATAAGAGGATCCGGCTGGACGTAGCTTCGGTAGCCCACCCCGCATCAAACAGACAAGTGGAAAGATCCAACAGATTAGTATTAGCCGGGAGAAAACCCCGGCTCATTGAGCCGCTACAAAGATCAGCGGGTGCTTGATAGAAGAACTACCAGCGGTACTGTGGAGTTTAAGAACAACTCCGAATCGATCAACAGGCTATACGCCGTTTTTTCTGGTATATGGGGCAGAAGCTGTATTACCAGCCGACATAGAGCATGATTCGCCCAGGGTCACCCAATACACAGAAGCCGAAGTGCAAGAAGCGCGGCAAAATGATGCTGATCTGCTGGAAGAAGCGAGAGAACTGGCACTGTCCAGATCCGCCATATATCAGCAAAATCTCCGACGCTATCATAGCCGGAAAGTGTGCCCCCGAGTCTTTCGGGAAGGCGATTTGGTGCTCCGGTTGGTACAACGTACTACTGGAATGCATAAACTATCCCCCCCATGGTAAGGGCCATTCATCGTGAGCAAAGCATTGCACAACGATTCTTACTATCTTATAGATGCAAAGCCACAGGAAAAGAACAAGGCGGACAGGTCCGGAGAGGAATCCAAGTGACCATGGAACATAGCTCTACTTCGACCTTTCTACACCTAGCTAAGAAGTGTATGTATCCAAGTTATCTCATATGTCGGTATGTATGTCGGCAATGAGCTTATCAATGAAATGTTGGCACCTCGAGCAGTAACTCGAGGACTGCCTTAATAATGTTTGTTATTTTCTGCGCGTCAGCTGGAGTAAGTTATTCTACTTAACTCGGATTAGTAGTGTGTGAGCACCAAAAACCCAACTCTTCGACTTGCTGCTGTCCAACAAGAATTGGCTTCATGGCAAGCAAGAGAACAAGTTTGGAATTGCGTAGCACATGAAAAACGACTAAGGAAAAGAATTTATTCGAGCTGACGTTTATGTTTCGGACTAACCCCGTATTCATTTTCAAATTGTTATACAGTTTAGTTTTGAGCTAAGTCTAAAAGTT
Organism: Avena eriantha; assembly: GCA_910589775.1. Classification (NCBI taxonomy): domain Eukaryota; kingdom Viridiplantae; phylum Streptophyta; class Magnoliopsida; order Poales; family Poaceae; genus Avena; species Avena eriantha. The sequence goes on along the minus strand of OU342744.1, from coordinate 130,318,941 downwards.
TCCCAGTATTGTTAAGACAATTTTTCAAGCTCAGATTCATAAGTTGTAAAACCGAATCAAGGTAGACATGATCCGAGCCAAAAGATTGAACGAACAAGAAAAAAGAAACTCGGGGACTACGCCCAAGTTAATCCGGCATAAGCACTTAGTAGCAAAATATCACATGTGTTTGTAATACAATTCCACCCGGCATACCGGGGATCTCATAAATTTTCAAGTGTTTTTACTTAAGGAGCAGCGGGAGGAAGTTCGGCATCATCGTCACCCTCTTCGATATCCGAGGCAATGTCCTCTTCGTCCTCACCCGAATCATCTTCAACGTTCTCAACTTCCTCTTCGCCTGCGACTTCCAAGAAGCTCGGACCCTCAGTCCATTCGTGAATGGGGGCATATTCGATGAGACTGTGGGCGCAAGCCTGGCGCCGAGCTACCCACTCCGGGTCATCTGTCCATTTGGATCCAGTCCGCAGGCGTGTGAGGAGGCTGAGATCTATCTTCTCATACGACGTCAGAATGTGGTCAAGGATGGTATCGGCTGCAGCACGTCCAACGGACTCTCGCCAGAGGTCGAGTTGGGTCTCGATTTCCGAAAGCTTTTCAGCGAGCTATGTGACTCTCTCCGGAGCATCATCGGCGGGCCAGAAGGCGTTGAAGACTCGGATTGAAACATCGAGGAGGTCCTTGCCGTAGTTCTTAACGATTTCCACGCGAGACGACAGGCTGACCAACAGGTCCTCCATGTCAAAGGGAATGCTCTCACCCTCAGGAGCGACCGGAGTATCCCTTTCTCGGCGGAAATTGGTGACAGTAGCACTTGCAATAGCAGTACCCTCTAGAAAGTGGCCTGGGAAACAAGGCAAAGGACAAAGTTGAGAAAACAAGACATATGAAGTAACTTGGAGATATAAGGCGGATAAAGGAAAAGAAATTACGTGAGATGTGACTGTGAATCCGGGTCAATTCCTTGGTGCAAGCATCACGCCTCTTCCGAAGCTGCTCGAGCTCAGCATTTGCCGACTCAAGTTTGACCTCGGCTTCCTAAAGAAGCTCACGGTCCTTAGCATTTTGGAGCTTAAGGCGCTCACGTTCTTCGGTGTAGTCCTGGCCAGCCCTTTTTAGCTCGGTTTGGTGCTGTGCCTTCATTTTAGCCATTTCAGCCTTGAGCTTGGCTATCTCATCGTCTTTGGTCTGGAGGAGGGCGAGCTCATCATCTTTCTTCTTTAGTTCGGCTTGGTGCTGCCCTGCTTGTTCGAGAAAATGTAGCATCACGTCAGGCACAGGCACACTATCTTCAAGCGATGCTGAAATAGTGCGTTGGCCCGGCAGTGCCGAGGAATGAATGTTTGCCGAGCCAAGGAGGCAAGCCGATGGAAACCATGGTAAAGACAGACAAAAAGGACGTACCCTTGACCTACTCCAAGTTCTTCCGCATTATCTTGTTCTCAGCCTCCACCCCAGCTGCGGAAACTGAACAATCAGATTAATTCGGCAAACGAAGTTGAAGAAAAATGAGGAAAGGATAAGAAAGAAATTTACCCCTTTTCTCGTACTCCGCGATGAGTGCAGCCTATTTTGCGCGAATATTCTTGTGCGTATCCAGCAAGCGTTGGAATTCAGCACTCCGGCGGTTGGTGGTCACCTAAAAGAGATATACAAACTTAAGTCAGCCTAGTGCATGTTCGAAGTGTACTAAAATCCGGGCCAAGTGGAACTTAACCCGGCTCTAGGTGTGTGCATGTTCGAAGTGTACTAAAATCCGGGCCAAGTGGAACTTAACCTGGCTCTAGGTGTCTGCATGTTCGAAGTGTACTAAAATCCGGGCAAGTGGAACTTAACCTGGCTCTAGGTGTGTGCATGTTCGAAGTGTACTAAAATCCGGGCCAAGTGGAACTTAACCCGGCTCTAGGTGTGTGCATGTTCGAAGTGTACTAAAATCCGGGCCAAGTGGAACTTAACCCGGCTCTAGGTGTGTGCATGTTCGAAGTGTACTAAAATCCGGGCCAAGTGGAACTTAACCTGGCTCTAGGTGTGTGCACATTCGAAGTGTACTAAAATCCAGGCCAAGTGGAACTTAACCCGGATCTAGGTGTGTGCATATTCGAAGTTCTCACGGAGCTACGTTAGTATTCTAAAAGAGCATCCGGCCAAGTAACAAGTCACTCCCCCGGAGGCTCGGGGACTAATGGTTATTATCTACAACTTGTCAAGGAGGGAGCAACGTACCTCCATCATTCGCCCAGCGAGGTTGATAGCTTTCGTGGCCGTGTTCATCTGAGCGGAAAACTCGGCAGGACCGAACTTTTCTGGGAGATCAGTTTCCTGGACTATCTCGGCCTTGTTCCAATTCATAACAAATTCCATCAGGCTCGGAGGGTACCGTTCTCCGGTGGGCATATGGGGCGTCACCAAGCCCTTTGCATGTGCTTCCTTCCTCTCCACCAAGGCAAGGGCGGGGCTGGTATGCAGGACCAACTGTTGGGCTTCGCTTGGCTCGGCAGGCACATCCTTTGCCACTGATGTCTTCTTGGGGAGCATTGACACAAGGGTGCGCTGCCCAGACTCAACGGCAGTGGGCTTGGCAGCGTCTGGAGCCTTCTTCCTTTTGGTTTGTTGGGTAGAGGAAGCTGTAGCAGTGGTTTTCCCCTTAGAAATTGCCGGGGTAGTTCCTTGCCGAGGTTGAGAGGACTCGGAAGATGTAGAGGAACTAGGTGCTGCTACTCTCCCTGCTGGGCTTGGTGCCGGCGCTGAAGTTTTCGCTGCCGGAGTTGGAGCGGATGTCGAGGTTGGAGTTGGTGCTGGTCTGCTTGCTGGTACTGGAATTGGTGCTGGGGCCGAAGTAGCCTCAGTGGCTGCTGGTTGAGGCGTTGTCGAGGCGGTGGATGCTGTTGCTCCGGCTGGGCCGGCCTTCCCCGCTCCAAGGTTACCCTCCTCTCGCCGAGGTGGAGCTGAACCCGGAGCGGCCGCAGAACCCTCTGGGATAGGGCTCAGCGGGCGTGACTCATCGTCACGACGGGGCGAAGGGCTAGGTCGGAGAGGGGAAGAGATGCTAGATCCACTTTGAGGGACCTCCACCGGAGCCCTGCGAAATCAAATAACGTCAGAAGAGAAATTACGACGAAGTAAGGAAGAACAAGTTACAAAAGAAAGAAGGACTTACGCATCCGAAGTTTCGGCCGCTTTGGGTTTCCGAGCCCTTCGTGCTGGGGCCTTGCCTACTGGTTTGGGGGCAGTCTTGTCCCCAGATTTCTTTCGCCTTTTAACGGGCTGAGAGGGTCCGGAGGAAGAACTCGAAGAAGCCCCACGTTTCTTCTTTGTTGCCACCGGAACAGGCTCGCCCGTACTGAGAGGGGGATCCTTGTGAATATGACCGCCGGGGTGAGCTGATGGCGGAAAAGCAAAAGAATGGGGGACAACCTCAAAAGGTTCAATCACCCCGATTTCCGAGTCATCTTCATCATCAGGCCAATCTCTAATAGAAGAGGATTTACCCGTGGGTCGTTTTCGTGGCGTCGGTCGTAGGGAGGAACATCTCTTGGTCCGGCTCTTCCTCATCCGGAGTCTCCCGGTCCAGCGCCCACTTAAGGGACGGATCGGTGCCGTCCTCAAGGGTCTGCTAAAGGAATTGCTGAGGAAAAGAGCGAACAAAAGAGTCAAAAATTGCAACAATAACTAGCATGTAATTAGTCCGGATTAAGTTTGCAGCATGAAGCTTACCGTGGGAGGAAGCCGGTCACGGCAGAAATGCTCAATCCCCCATGTCCAATCAGTGGAAAAGTCCTTGTGAGTGGTGAAGAGAGCCTTAACCCGGCGATAAATCTCCAAGTTGGTCAGCTCGAAGGATGAGGTCCGGTTAGGATCGCGGTCGTAGCTCATGTGGCACACCTTGTGGGTGCGCTTCTGGAGGGGTGAGATTCGGTTACGCACAAAGGTGATCATGCCATCCTCGTTGCATAGCCCGAACTCCTTCAGTTCCACGAACCTTTTGCTTACTTGGTTGGCCAAGGCTGTGGGCTTCTTGGGGATCACATCCCACAGGTCCGGGTTAGGTGGACCCGGAGTGTAGGGAAGCAACGGGATCAAGTCTTCGGTGCCCGTATTCCGGACATAGAAGAAGGTCCGGGCCCATCCTTTGCAGGACTCTAGCCCGGTGACCCGGGGAAAAACAGAAAATCGGCGGGGTGAAATGGAGGCCGCTCCAAATTGAGTGAGCCGCTTGTCCTCCGGATCAGCGTGGATGTTGGGAATGACGTTGTGATGAAGGCCGAAGAACCGGATCCATAGCTCTTTCGTGGGCCATAGTCCGGCGTAGCCTTCGATCGTAGAAGCAAAGGCAGAAAGAGAGGTGATGGCGTTGGCTGGAAGGTGGTGTGGCTGGAGTTGGTATGTACGAGCCAGTCCCGGAAAAAATCACTCACCGGCAAGCCGAAGCCCCGTTGGAAATGGGACAGGAACACGACGAACTCGCCCGGATTGGGTGAGGGGGCCAGTTCGTTGGAAGGAAGACGCGAGGCGATGCCGGCAGGGATGTGTCTGGTCCGGTGGAGCTAGTCCAGGTCATCCTGGCAGACCTAGGAGCCGGCCCACGAGCTGCGGTCCGCCTCCGCGGCGTCCTCTGCCATCTCCTGCTCAACAACAATGAGCTCCTCTTCAGTCATCTAGTCCTCGAGGCCCTCGCTGGCACTGGAGCCGGCGGGGGACAGTGGCCGGGACTGGCGCAGACCCGTGGCGAGAAATCTACGTCGCGGTGGCGGCGACGCGGAGGTGCGACGGAGAAGCGCGGTGGCGACGCTGCTATTTGGCGATGCTGGCGGTGGCGCGGTCGTGAGGAAGAGGAAGAAGAATAGCAGCGGGCAGAGGGGTGGGGAGGGGGAAAAATCCTAATGGAAGCACCCCTCCGCTATTTAACCACTCCCATCAGGGGTGAGTGGGATCGCGCCCTGTGGACCGGCCACAAGCTGTGGCCGTGTATCACCCATCCGGACCAATCAGTGAGGAGCCACACGGAGGGCCACAGGGCGGAGAGAGTCCTGTGACGCGACGCGCTGATGGGGTAAACGAGGAGGCAGGCGTGACGTGACCCACGCACAGTGATAACTGACAATTACTGTGGCGGTTACTATACCGTCCCTTAAAATAAGACGACATAATGATTACCCTTCACATGGGTTAGCGTACGAGAGAAGGAAGCAAGACCCAGATGGAACTGTGGTAACCCGGCCGGCAAGTGAAAACTTGAAATGTGCGAAGGGAACGTAAATCCAAGCAGTCCGAGGTACAAAGGTAACTCGGCAATAACGACCGGGGCACAAAATTGAACCTGGTGTGGCCTTAGCGGCCAAGGCAGCTAAGACCGCACCAGCTTCGGGGACTAATGTTGGGGGGATACCCCCGGGTAGGGTCACGCCGGGGTATAAAGGCCGAGTTAGCCGAGGTTCGGCAAGGCCAAAGCAGATGCTGGCCGGGTCACCTCAAGGCAGGCCGAATCACAGGGTAATCCGGACCTGGTGGCGTTCGCCTAACTAGGTCTCATCCGACTTAAGCAGTAAGTCGGAAGTGCATGTTTTACCTGTATGCAGGAAAGGGTGTGGCCGGATGAACCATCATCCGGGTCATAACAAGCTTCTAAGAGAAGGAAGGAATCTTGCTAGTCAAAAGGAGCCCCGGTACGCACTGCCTGAGCGAAGCGAGCAAGGACAGGACCACCAGGGCATGGCCGACAAGCATGACGACGCCCGTGTCGGCTGACGAGGGCGCCGCAGAGGCTCACGTAGCTAAAGCATGTGTGACGCGGGGGAAAAAGCACCCCGGTCGGCTTACTACTTTGGGAGGAGGCATATTCTTAGGAATATTTCTCCACGAATGCCCTAGGCAGAAACAGAGCCTCCCCTATAAAAGGGGGGCTAGGGCTTCTGTAGAGGGGGTTGATTTCTGGGCGATTCTGTTTTGGGCTAGGGTTTTAGGTGTAATCTGTGGGTGAGAGTACGAGAGCTCCTTCTTCCTCCTCTCGCCAATACAGCTCTAGGAGCACTTGTAACCTTGGAAGTAAATCAAAAGAAACTCTTGTGTGGAGAATCACTTCACTATCCCTCCCTGGATTCCCCTAGCGTGTATTAGTCTCCACCTTTAGCCTATACATGGCATCTGCCGTGACACCACCACGATAGAGGTAACTGTTTGTGTACAGATTACCGGAAGATGAATGATGTCACCATCAAGAACAAGTACCCACTGCCAAAGATCGAGGATCTATTTGACCAGTTGACTGTTGCTAGAGTGTTTTCTAAGATTGATCGTAGAACTAGTTATCATCAACTCAAGATTCGTGCAATAGATATTCCAAAGACCGCCTTTACCACCAGATATGGATTGTATGAGTACACTGTCATGTCTTTTGGATTAACCAATGCCCCTTCTTATTTCATGAATCTCATGAATAAGATTTTATGAACTTCCTAGATAAGTTTGTTGTTGTTTTTATCGATGATATTCTGATCTATTCCAAGTCAGATGAAGACCATGAGCTACACCTAAGAACCATCCTTGAAACCCTTAGAAAACATCAGTTGTATGCCAAGTTTAGCAAATGTGAGTTCTGGTTAAAGGAAGTAGGATTCCTAGGATATATCGTGTCGGCAGGAGGAGTAGCTGTCGATCCCGCCAAGATTAAAGACGTTGAAGAATGGAAAGATCCAAGCACTCAAACCCAAGTCCTTGCATTTCTTGGATTAGCGGGATATTACCGCAAGTTCATAGAAGGATTTTCAAGCATTGCAAGACCAATGACCCAATTGTTGAAGCAAGATCAGAAGTTTGAATGGACTAACAAATGTGAAGCAAGTTTTCAAGAACTCAAGAAGAGATTGATTTCAGCCCCAATTCTGATTATGCCAGATATCAAGAAGCCTTTTGATGTGTATTGTGATGCATCCAAGACTGGTCTAGGATGTGTGTTGATGCAAGAAGGCAAAGTTATATCCTATCTGTCCCAACAACTGAAGCATCATGAGCAAAACTACCCTACCCATGACTTAGAACTAGCAGTTGTAGTTTTAGCTTTGAAGACATGGCGTCATTACCTTATGGGTAACCGCTGTGAGATTTATTCGGATCACAAGAGTCTGAAGTATATTTTCACCCAGAAGGAGCTGAATATGAGGCAAAGGAGATGGATATAGTTAATAAAGGATTATGACCTTGACATTCACTATCATCCTGACAAAGCTAATGTGGTAGCAGATGCTCTTAGCAGATTGCCGTGTAGATTGAACACCATGATTAAAGAAGCCCAACCAAGTTTGCATGAAGAGTTGGAGCAATTTCGAACAGAGCTAGTTAGCAAAGGATTTTTAGCTAGCATAGAACTGCAACCCACTTTGATTAGTCAGATCAAGGAAGCGCAGAAAGGAAATGCATGTATTGACAGAATAAAGCGTCGTATCGGTATAGGGAAGCTACCCGGATTCACCGAAGATGAAGAAGGAGTTTTGTGGTACAAAGGACGTATCTGTGTACCAGCAAATTCTGAGTTGAAGCAAGTCATTATGCAGGAAGCTCATGGTACTCTTTATTCTATCCATCTCGGACGAACGAAGATGTATCAGGATTTGAAGGAGCAATTTTGGTGGCACAAAATGAAGAGAGAAATCAGAAGCTACATAGCCAAGTGTGATATCCGTCAGAGAGTCAAAGCGGCACATCAGCGACCTGCAGGACATTTGCAACCATTGCAGATTCTAGAATGGAAATGGGATTCTGTCAGAATGGACTTTATCACCGGTTTGCCTACATCTAGTAGGGGAAATTACTCTATTTGGATCATAGTGGATAGACTGTCCAAGGTAGCCCATTTTATAACTATCAAGGCCACCTACCAGAGTTCGAAGCTAGCAGAGCTGTACATTGCTAGAATCGTCAGTTTGCATGGAACCCCTAAGACCATAGTATTTGATCGAGGAACTGAGTTTACCTCAAGATTTTGGCAGAAGGTCCAAGAAGTATTAGGAACCAAGCTGAATTTCTGCATAGCTTATCACCCGCAAACCGATGGACAAACTGAAAGAGTCAACCAAAATTTAGAAGATATGTTGAGAGCTTGTGTGCTAGAATATGGATCAAAATGGGAAGATTGTCTGCCTTTCGCAGAATTCTCATACAACAATAGTTATCAAGCCAGTTTGCAAATGGCCCCATTTGAATTTCTCTATGGAAGGAAGTGTCGTACCCCCTTGAATTGGTCGCAAGTAGGAGAGAGTCAGATTTTCAGACCCGACATCCTATGAGAAGCCAAAGAGAAGGTTCACAAAGTCCGTGAACACCTCAAGACCGCCCAATCCATACAGAAGAGTTATGCTGACAAGAGACGTCGAGACCTGACCATGAATGCCGGAGATTTTGTGTATCTCAAAGTATCTCCCTTGAAAGGAATGTAACGTTTTCAACTGAAAGGGAAGTTAACCCCCAGGTATATTGGACCCTTCAAGTTTTGAATCGCCGAGGAGAAGTATCATATCAACTGGAACTATCGGAGGAGATGTCATCCATACATAATGTGTTCCATATCTCGTTACTTCGCAAATGCCTAGAAGTTCCGGAGAAGACCGAAGTGTTCAAGAACATCGATCACAGAGCCATAGATATCAACAAGGATCTAACCTATCGTGAAGTACCCATTCATATTTTGGAAGAAGCCTTCAGAACCACCAGGACCGAGAGTATCAAGTTACTCAAGATCCAGTGGAGCAACCATACTGAAGAAGAAGCTACTTGGGAGCGAGAAGATTACATTAGGACTTAGTTTCCAAATCTCTTTAGTTCCTAGTTTTCTTAAATATCGGGACGAGATTTTGATTAAGGAGTGAAGGTTTGTAACACCTCAAAAATGTTAATCAAGATTATCAAGTTCTAATCACCCAAGTTTAGGGTTAACAAAAACTTTTATTATTAAATCTAATATGTGTGTATGTATGAAATGCATTAGTGTATGAATAAGTGCAATTGCCATGTTTTATTGGATAAGGAATGGTTTAAAGATGAATACTACATCATCTAGGCCAATTACAAACTAATTCAAAAGAAAAGAAATTCAAATATGAATTATATGATCAAATGGTCATTTTGACCAAAATTATCCACTAGACCACTTTGGGTGTTTCTAGTAAAAGTTTTCTAATAGAAACTTTCTCAATTCTTTTCACCCCTTGCTAGACCAAGGAAAATTGAACCCAAGCCCACTTTACATATCAACATAAATAGATTCCAAATCTATTTAAAGGACAGTGCAAAATTTAATCAAGTTCATATGCTAAGATCACCATTTTGCAAAAACCACTCAAATGAATTCACCTTGGAAAATCCAAGCAACCATAGACACTCAAGTATGTGACAAACACACTCACCAAAATTTAGCCAAAAATTCAAATCTTGTGTTCATGCGGCCATTTGGTCGAGCACCTGGTAGACACAGAAAACACTTGCCTAACTTATACTATTTTGTGCAGTGATCACTTGCCACTAGCCCCTCATTTCACTCCCCTGGTTTCCCTTAGTGCCTAGAAGCGGAGTTGACAACTCCCTCTCTTGCCGTGTGCGCCAGTGCAGCGCTGCCAGAATCCGCCGTGCCGGTCGACCAAGAACAACTAGCCACATCCAGCGCCACCCTCTCCCACGATGTCTAGGAGACAGGCAACCGTCCACCGCCACCCTCTGTCCACCGCTCAACCGTAGACCAGCCGTGGGCCACCCACAAGCGCCATGCCCATTACTCTGCCTACCATGCCGAGAGCGCGCTAGAGCGCCGCAACCAACACGCACACACACGCCGCGCCTCACCCTCACCGCGCGTGCCCGCACTCGCCGTGACCCTAGCTACCCCCTAGACATGCCCGCACTCGCCGTGACCCTAGCTACCCCCTAGACATGCCCGTTCCCCGCTGCGCGACCCGTAGACCCTGTGCACTGTGTCGAACACCGTCGTTTCCGCCCAGAGCACGAATCATTCTCGACCACCTCTTTCCGTGCCATCACTCGCACGACAACCGCCCTAAAGCACTGTGTCGACCTCTACCCTCAGCCATGCCGCTAGCCCCCTTTATCGCCGTCACCAACGAGCTCGAGCCATCTGATGGCTCAATACACGATGCCTAGAAAAGTGCTTGGTGCGGTGTTCATCTAGAGCTCGTTGGGAACCCCAAGAGGAAGGTATGATGAGCACAGCAGCAAGTTTCCTTCAGTTATGAAACCAAGGTTTAATCGAGCCAGTAGGAGCAAGGAAACACCTCAAAGGTGCTACTAGCTGAGCTTGGCAGGGCGCACTACCAGTGCTAGTAGCAACATGGAGACCTGCACAACACAACCACAGAACTTTGTCCCCAACTTGCGATGAGGTTGTCAATCTCACCGTGTTTTGCAGAAAACAAAGGATTAAACGTATCGAATGGAAAGATGTAAAAGTTTGCAGAAAGTAAACACAAAGCAGTAAAAGATTGTAGATTTTATGTAAAAGAAAAGGACCGGGATCCATAGTTCACTAGAGGTGGCTCTCCTTAAGATAGATAACATGCTCGGTAAACAAATTACAGCGGGGCAATTGCCAAACACCAAGAAAGCAATACATGCATATACTAATCATCTTGACTCCTTTGAGACTTGATTGGGCATTAAAACATAATACATAGACCGCCATCCAACTACATCTATGACTAATAATCCACCTTTAGGTTATCATCCGAACCCCCTGTAGTATTAAGTTGCAAGCAACAGATTATTGCTTTACGAACTGCGTGTAAAGTAAACAATACGATTGTTCTATGAACAAAGGATTGTTGTTTGCTCCCTAGTAGCAACAGCACATCTAGTACCTTAGAGATTTCTGTCACTTCCCCAGATTACCAGAGGCATGAACCCACTATCGAGCATAAATACTAACTCTTCGAGTTGCTAGCATCTACTTGGCCAAGATAGCTACTAACAACGGAAAGCATGCAAGATCTCAAATAACAAAGACATGATAGAATCAATAATCAATCTGAAATAGCATCTCAATATCCATCGGATCCCCGCAAACACAACATGCATAATTACAAATAGATGATCTTGATCATGAACGGAGCTGACAAGACCTAAACATGAAAGCACAAAGGAGGAGAACCAGCCATCTAGCTACTACATGGATCCGTAGTCCAAGGATGAACTACTCACGCATCACACCGGAGGCTTGCATGGTGATGAAGAAGGCCTCCATGGTGAATTCCCCTCTCCGGTAGGGTGCCGGGAAGAGCTTCAGATCCCTCCCAATATAGGGATGGAGATGACGGCGGCTACATACTCTTTCATGGATTTTTGATCGAGTACTTAGGGTTTACGTCCCGAGGGCATCTTATAGTCGGAAGGGGTGGCCAAGGGGGTGCTTGGGCTGGCCACACCACCCCCTGGCGCGGGCCAGGCCTAGCTACACGGCCAGGTGGTGTGGCCGCCCTCTGGCCCCTCTCTGTCTCGTATTCTGGCACTTGATCACTTCCGAAAAAATAGGCACTTTGGCTTTTGTCCCGTCCAATTCCGAGAATATTCATTTTCTGACTTTCCTGGAACCAAAAATAGCAGAAAACAGGCAGCTGGCACTGTGGCTTTTGTTAATAGGTTAGTCCAAGAAATCATATGAAAAGTACTCCAAAGTTGGAACAAAACACAAGAAAGTGGATAAAACGAAGCATGGAACATCAAAAATTATAGATACATTTGCAATGTATCAACATCCCCAAGCTTAACTCCTGCTCGTCCTCGAATAGGTACATGATAATAAGAAAGAATAATTTTTGAGGTGACATGCACCATCAAAGACTTGATCAAAGTATTTGTAAAACATTCAAAGCTAGGATCATAGTACTTCAATCATAACATGAAAGACAAAGTTCTAGGAATAAGCAAAGAAACTATGGTGCAACAAGAAAAGGCACAAACAAAATATTCATGAATAACAATGCTTTGCAAGAAGTTTGTTTGTTTCACATAAATAAAACATAGCATAATAGTATTCAGCTTGTCCCTCAATAGAGTAGCAAATATAAATAGATAGGACACCTTCAAAGTTCATAAGAGTGACTAGATACAATAGTTTAAAACAAGCAATATCAAGTTATGCATCAATCAACTAGTCTTGGGACAATGCACATAGAACTAAGAATGGCCACTATGCTCTCAAAGTAGGTGCATAAAGATAGAAGGTGGAGACTCAATATAATGGTGGAATAAAAGCCTTTGTAAAAGGAAGTAGGGATTCAAGTTTCCTAAAGAGCTTCCAAAAATTATGGTACTGATAGCTTTCAGCTCTCATTGCCCCTATCATAAGCATCTTTAAGGTGATTAAGGTTAAAGTGGCACAAATAAGAGGATATGCTTGACAAGTTATAAACCGAAATCTCATGCCCCTTACTTACGAAGACCGATCCTCATGCTACTCAACTTCAGTCACGAGTAAGCTCTTGTCATTGTAAGTATGTGTGTATCATTAAGAACCCCCAACGGGGTACCCCTTGCACATGATACGGGAGCTTTCCCATAATCAAAATGACAAGGCAAGCAGACAATGAGCATCTCAGCGATCTTTTTATTTGCTATTTGCATAGGTTTTTATTGAGGATGCTTCATAGAGTGCTCATTATGGTGATGCTGCAAGTTTCCACCATGATTAGGCATGGCTTAGGCTAGCGGCCCAGGCATTTCTCTAACACACATACAGACTCCATGATCTTACAAGTTCCACTTTTATTTCACACCGCCGGGATCCGTAAGTAAAAGAACATGATATCAACGGGGTATAAAGTACAAGTGCAATGTTGCAAACGTTCCCCATGAAACATGGTTCTGCTAATTTCAACTTATAAAGCGCAAGCATATACGCAACAAAGAAGGACCCAATGGTTCAAGTTTATTAGATGCAAAAAGGTAAGGTGTGCCATCAAGTACGTGAGAGCTTTAATCACTAGTTTTCTCATAAAAAGTTTAATTTGGAAGGTAAACAAAAGCATGAATATACTTGGAATAGCATAAGCTAGTAGGTAGGTATGGTGGACTCTTTGGAATAATTTGGTTTAGGGAGTTGGATGCATGAGTGGAACTCATACTTTGTTGTTGAGGCTAGCAAAATACTCGGAGCGACAAACTAAGAGAGCAATAATGGCCATAATCATGCAGAGCGACAAAATATCATTGATCAAAGCATACAGTGATACTAAAAGTTGAAAACTAAAGGATCATAAAGGCTATGGTGACTTGAGATAGTCATAACATGGTGTGAGCATGTGCCAAGTCAACCCAAATTAAGCATCAAAGGAGAATACCACTATACTATGCTTTAATATGCTAAAACAACGCATGATTCATCCAAGGCACATTAAGCAATCTCAATTGTTTATAACAAGTCATGCTACAGCAAAGAAAACTAAGCATACAGCCAAAACAATATCAAGCATGGCATGACAAAGCATAGGCCACAGTCAAAAACGAGCTCTTTTTACCACATAAGCATGAACTTTCCTACTCTTTTCCAAACCAAACTAAACTAAACTATTTGCAAACCAATGTATGAAAGAGGGGGTCCAACCAATTTATTCACAAAACTAAGCAAACCAAGCAAACTAAAAACCAAAACAAAAACGAAAAACAAGACGCTCCAAGAACAACATAACTGTGCATGAAACAATAAAAATGAAGCATTTGGAAGAAACCTGGGATTTTTCTTGATGAAGAAAGGGATTCCTTGGGCATCCCCAAGCTTTGACGCATGTACTTCTTGGATATTTCTTGGGGTGACAGGCGTGGCATCCTCAAGCTTGAGCTTTAGTCCATTCTTCATCTCATTACTCATTCCTTCCATACACCTGAAAATTTTCCTTCATACAAAACTTCACACAATCTTTATTAGCAACATTAGTGCACTTAAGATAAATAAGTATTAAGGTTCAGTTCTAACACCAAATAAACTTCCATTATAACACTAGCTACTGTAGCACTTCCCTCAAAAAGCTCAGTTCCCCAAAAGAACTCAAAAAGGAATCCACAAGAAGCAAATGCAGAAAATGGCAGAAATCTGTCAAAACAGACGAGCTGGTAAAGACAAAAAATTTCGAAGACCTTCTGTTGCTCAAATCAAAATGTGTTGAACTAAATAAAGTTAGATAACAACCGGGGGCAGAAGAAAAAAAATTACAGCTCAATCCGACCTACAGAGCTCTCTCACGAATATTTACGGTGAAGCATAAAAATCTGTTTCGGAACAGCAACTTTCCCAATCATTACTTCTCTCTCATTAGAGGTTACTCTTGGCACAAAAAGAAAATAAAAAGGATAAGGAGAGGTTATTAAAGAGGTAATAACTTCCAAGACTCATCTAAAACTTTTGGATTATCTCCCAATAAGTACTTTTCTTTAACGCATTTAAGTTAGGCATAAGAAGCAAGAAAAAGAATCAAGTGTTCTCAAATGAAGAAGCATTAAGACCAAATTTCTTGCCCTTACCTCTCTTACTTTTATTCTTAACCTTGGGGAAAATATGATTGTTTGGTGGAGAATAAAGGTGCATGGTCCCCTTTCCCACATTTATTATTGCTCCAAGGAGTTCTAATAGGGACCTTCCAAGTGTAATTTGTCCTTTTCCTGCACATTCAATAACAAGATAATCAATAGAAATCGTTTTCCCAAGGATCTTTGTAAACACTCCTTCAACCATTCCAAGAGGTAATATGGTAGTATTATTAGCAAAATATATTTCTTTTCCTCCTTCAGTGAGCCCCCAAGTATTCAGAGATTTATAAATATCTTTGGGCATAAGACAAAATCCAGACATGATATCACAGCGAGCTTGAAAAGTTTTGGTGTTCATCTCAATCTTTACTGTAGGGAACCACTTTGATGGTTCAGAGTTTATTGGAACATAATTGTGATGCTCCCTAAGCATGTTATAGCAATTTTCTAAGCTAGTAGTGCTAGTCTCAAGAGTGTTCAACCTAGCAAATATTTTTGCGAAAGAAATATCAGTTTGGCTAGGCAAGTTGTAAGTGAGGATCAGTTTCTTTATAGCATTAATAGCATCATCCTCATTATGTTGGAGGAAATCTCCTCCCACAATAGCATTTAAGGCATATCTATAGCAAAGAGCAATCCCAAGGTAAAAACTGCTAAGGAACAAGCTTTGAGTCATTTTAGGATCAGTTTTTTCATGTAGATCGGAGATTCTAGACCAAGCTTCCTTAAAGCTTTCCTTAATTCCTTGTTTAAAAGTGAAAATCATTTCCCAGGGTGACATAGTGATTGGAGCAAGGCTAGACATAGTGGCACTCAAGATAGGAACTATTTTTTTGTGTTTTTCAAATAAGTAAGCAAACTTGTAAAACTAATTTTTTTATGTTTTTGAAGAACAAAACAAGAAAACAAAGCAAAAAAGAAACAAAGCAAAATCAAAACAACAAAGTAAAGAGATAGGTTATGAGGGACTCCCCTTGTGAAGATATCCTTGACTCCCCGGCAACGGCGCCAGAAAATCGCTTGATGGCTCAATACACGGCCCCCAGAAAAGTTCTTGGTGTGGTGTTGATGTAGAGCTCGTTGGGAACCCCAATACGAAGGTATGATGAGAACAGCAGCAAGTTTCCCTCAGTTATGAAACCAAGGTTTAATCGAACTAGTAGGAGAAAGGAAACACCTCAAAGGTGTTACTAGCTGAGCTTGGCAGGGCGCACTACCGGTGCTAGTAGCAACGTGGAGACCTGCACAACACAACCACAGAACTTTGTCCCCAACTTGCGATCAGGTTGTCAATCTCACCATGTTTTGCAGAAAACAAAGGATTAAACGTATCGAATGGAAAGAAGTAGAAGTTTGTAGAATGTAAACACTAAGTAGTAAAAGATTGTATATTTTATGTAAAAGAAAAGGACCGGGATCCATAGTTCACTAGAGGTGGCTCTCCTTAAGATAGATAACATGCTGGGTAAACAAATTACAGCGGGGCAATTGACAAACATCGAGAAAGTAATACATGCATATACTAATCATCTTGACTCCTTTGAGACTTGATTGGGCCTTACAACATAATACATAGACCGCCATCCAACTGCATCTATGACTAATAGTCCACCTTCAAGATATCATCTGAACCCCCTCCAGTATTAAGTTGCAAGCAACAGATTATTGCTTTACGAACTGCGTGTAAAGTAAACAATATGATTGTTCTATGAACAAAGGATTGTTGTTTTCTCCCTAGTAGCAACATCACATCTAGTACCTTAGAGATTTCTATCACTTCCCCAGATTACTAGAGGCATGAACCCACTATCGAGCATAAATACTAACTCTTGGAGTTGCTAGCATCTACTTGGCCAAGATAGCTACTAACAACGGAAAGCATGCAAGATCTCAGATAACAAAGACATGATAGAATCAATAATCAATCTGAAATAGCATATCAATATCCATTGGATCCCCGCAAACACAACATGCAGAATTACAAATAGATGATCTTGATCATGAACGGAGCTCACAAGATCTAAACATGAAAGCACAAAGGAGGAGAACTAGCCATCTAGCTACTACATGGATCCGTAGTCCAAGGATGAACTACTCACGCATCACACCGGAGGCTTGCCTGGTGATGAAGAAGGCCTCCAGGGTGAATTCCCCTCTCCGGCAGGGTGCCGGGAAGAGCTTCAGATCCCTCCCGATCTAGGGATGGAGATGACGGTGGCTACAGACTCTTTCGTGGATTTTTGATCGGGTACTTAGGGTTTACGTCCCGAGGGCATCTTATAGTCGGAAGGGGAGGCCGAGGGGGTGCCTAGGCTGGCCACACCACCCCTGGCACGGGCCAGGCCTGGCCGCGCGGCTAGGGTGTGTGGCCGCCCTCTGGCCCCTCTCCGTCTTGTATTCTGGCACTTGATCACTTCTGGAAAAATAGGCACTTTGGCTTTTGTCCCGTCCAATTCCGAGAATATTCATTTTCTGACTTTCCTGGAACCAAAAACAGCAGAAAACAGGCAGCTGGCACTATGACTCTTGTTAATAGGTTAGTCCAAGAAATCATATGAAAAGTACCCCAAACTTGGAACAAAACACAAGAAAGGGATAAAACCAAGCATGGAACATCAAAAATTATAGATACATTTGCAATGTATCACCATCCTGCTCTGTCCCTCTCGCCGGTGTATAAATAGAGGCCGCCCCAGCTCCAATTCAGCACACCATTCCACTTTCCTCTCTCTCAGACACCTCTCACAACCTTCCTCGGAGCAAGGCGAGCACCACGTCGCCTAAATTTCACCGGAGCCCGCTGCTGCAGAGGAGGAAGGATCCCGTTGATTGTGACCACCCTAGGAGCTACCGCGACCACCATTCGAACCGCCGTCGTCTACAACATCGTTCGCCCCCATCGCCGACCCTAGCAAGAGCCCATGTGAGGCCCCACGTACCCCCACCGTCGCTGTTAGGGTTCAGTCTCGCCGGAGCTGTTCGTCATAGACGATGCATGTCAGCCATAGATCCTAGTCTAATCGCACGACCTAGATTTAAACTTACTACTTCGGTGTAGATGAGCCACTGACCAGTTGGACCGTCCTATCATTAGCCCGATGCGCTAGCGCTGTGCATTTGAACCGGCCCATTTAGTTTCCCGCATAGAGCCCAAAGATTCAAATAAGCTTTTTCTATTTTAGTTAAAACTAGATTCTGTCAGTAGATTCAAAATTCAATTCAAAGAGATTCACTGAACCAAATTGCATGATTTCAATTTTGTTAGGAAGGTATTCAAATTATATATCCAAGACCATTGGATACAAACCATTTGAAATTCTATATCACCTATTGTAAAAATAACAAGATAGAGACTTTTCCACATTCAAACATTTTGCAAAAATCAACCATAAATGCTTTTGAGTTGATTCCAGCTCTCAAAAATCACATTTGACAAGATCTATCTGAATATGTAAAAATATTTAGGTTTACATGCAGTGATCTAGGACTAGTGCCAAAATAATGCTATATAGGCATTTCTAGTCACTTTAATTATATTAAATGGTATTAAACTTTATAAAATATGACCAACACTTTAAATCACATTCCCAAGTATTAGAATATTTTGTGATGACATGTGTGAACATGATCCCATATTTTATTTGGAGAATATTAAATCTTAAGTATTTTCAATGAGTAGAAATTACTTTTCCAAAATAAGATAAATAAAATTAGGTATGTATTTCATGAGATGTTTGTGATGATGCTAGTTCATCAAGTGTGAGCCTTAGTTTGCTAAATAGAAGTAGTTAAGTATTGTTTCGTGATTGTGTACCTCGTATTCATTTATAGACGATAGTACCGACCCGGGATACAAGGAGGAGGAGTACTACCAAGAAGAAGAAGAAGAAGAAGAAGAGAACTTCAACCACTACACTACTCAAGGCAAGCTAACACTTGCAAACCTCATATATGTGCAAGCCTAACACTACGAGTTAACTATGCAAGCCATGCTTGCAAGATCACCTATGCAAGATGCATTAGGCATGCTTGGTTATGCAACCTTGATTATACCAATCCCAAGTTTTACTTACAAGCTTTATTCTTTTACTTTTTACCAAAGTTTTTTATCTCTAGTTAGTGCTTTGTGAGTATTGGAAAAATAGGATCGATACCATAAAGAGTATAAAACTAGGCCTAAGTAGTTATACTAAGATGTCATCAAAAGGCATAAAACTAGAGTTGGATAGTTACACTTGATTAGCTTCCCTCATTAGTGAATACCCTCAACTTTAGTGGCTAGTGCTAAGCACAAAAGTTGATCACTTTAGATGGGAACACTTGGTGAAAATGATTATGAAAACCTTGGAATGATGATTCATTCTATTGAAATGTTTTAACATGTGTTGTGGACACAAAAGGATTTGATGATGAAAATTTTGAGGCGTGAGCCTTAGCCCTTTATAAAAACTGATGGTTGGGTTCGGATGCGATACCATTCCAATTTTACCATACAACCACAATACCCAAATTGGGTAGGGCTTAACTAGAAGTTTATATGCCTTAGTATGGGTTCCCTCGCGGAAAGAGGTTGAGCTGAGGCTACCTCGTGAATGTGAATGTCCACCTATGCAGTGCCTAGGATGGCAGATGGCCATGGCTGTTAGGCCAAGCTCATAAGGGAGGTGCCTATACTAGATTGTGTAATTGAAAGGTTATGATTGATTATACGCATACTAAGTATGATGATTCAGGGTTCACTACTAGAGAAAAGCCTACCCGAGGCGCACCTGGAACCCCATCTGAGGCACATATGGTATGCGCCTCTAGCGCCGCGCCTCTAGTATTTTCTACGCGAGGCGCATACCATATGCGCCTCTAGTATATGTTATGCGAGGTGCATATCACATGCGCCTCCAATACTTCATATACGCGAGGCGCATATCAGTATATGCGCCTCGCGTATATGAGTATAGGAGGCACATGTGATATGCGCCTCACATATGTGGTGGTATGCGCCTCGTGTAGTACCCGATATGCGCCTCCTATACTTCCTATATGCACCTCAGGTATATTTTCGAAATTCAAATTTTATAGCAATTGTCAAATTACAGTTTATAGGTTTTCAAATATACAATACAGTCTAGAATACATTATAAACAGCATAGAATTTTCTAGAAACTTGCAATTAGCAAAAGCATAATAGAACCAGCATGAATACAAGAACATTACACATCAATCACGACATACACGTTCATACATCAACAAGTGCCAAGTTTTCACACAACACCAAGTGTTTGTGCCACAAGTTCACACCTCCGAGTACAAGTTCACAATCACATTACAACTCTGATGATGGAGCTCTATCTAGATGAAGTAGAGCACATAACCTACCATGAAGAGCAACAAGGTTGCGATCCCGAGGAAGTTCCTCCACTTCTTCCTCACGTGCCTCCTCCACTTCTCTTCTGCCACCTCTCTAGTCTTGTAGCATTTGTAGCTGTTGCCCGAGAATTCGTTCACTTGCTTCTCACAGTCTTCCACTCCTCGTACACACCTGGAACCTTGTCGGCGTACACGACATAGCACTTCTTCGCCATCTCCTATACACAAGATAGATGATATTATCTATGTCAGTGCAAAGCAAAAGCAGTTCACAGGATAAGATCATGCATATATATATGGGTGCAACAAGATGTAATAAATCATGTTATAATCATCGGCATTTCGAAGAAACACAAAAAAAGCAAACCAAGAATGACTTGCATTAGTGCCTCATACTTAGGTTGGGCATGGAAATAACAATGCTCGTTGTTTGATCTCGTGCGGCAAGTAGAGTATATGCCCAAATTACTAGTATACTTGGCACACGAGATCAAACAGCAGCATAGTCATACACATGACGCCACAACACGTTCTAATCATTGGCATTTCAAAGAAAGACCAAAAAAAGCAAACCAAGAATGACTTGGATTCGTGCCTAATACTATTCGTATCGCCAAAGACAAAAGAAGAGAAATACTTCGACGATTCATATAGCATGGGAATGATATGTCCAGTGGCAAAGCAAGGATAGGATTTGGTCTCCACGGCAATGACTCATTTCGAGTTTGGTGTGTCTAAAGGAGTTGTTGCCGTGGACCCAAAACCCTTTCCTTGGCTTGCCACTGAACCTATTATGTCCTATGTATATGAATCTCGAAAATATATGTCCTCTTTCGACTTTGGGGCTATGGGATGAAATAGTTTATCATTTCATTGTATCGCCAAAGACGAATAGTGAAGCAATGTCTTTCCTTTCGACTTTGGGGCTACAATGAGATATTTGAAACTAAATACTTCACCATTTTATTTAATTCATGCTATCTAATCTATTCGTATCGCCAAAGACAAAAGAAGAGAAATACTTCCACGATTCATATAGCATGGGCATATTATGTCAAGTGGTAAACCAAGGAAAGGATTCGGTCTCCATGGCAACGACTCATTTCAAGTTTAGTGTGTATAAAGGAGTCATTGATGTGGACCCAGAACCCTTTCCTTGGCTTGCCAATTAACATATTATGTCCTTTGTATATGAATCTCGAAAATATCTATCATCTTTTGACTTTGGGGCTACGAGATGAATTACTTTATCATTTCATTATATCGCCAAAGACGAAAGGAAAGAAATCATACCACGATTCATATAACAATGTCTCCAGTGCTATACAAATAGTGAAGCAATGTCTTTCCTTTCAACTTTGGGGCTACAATGAGATATTTGAAACTAAATACTTCACCATTTCATTTAATTCATGCTATCTAATCTATTCGTATCGCCAAAGACAAAAGAAGAGAAATACTTCCACGATTCATATAGCATGGGCATATTATGTCCAAAGGTAAACCAAGGAAGAGATTCGGTCTCCATGGAAACAACTCATTTCGAGTTTGATGTGTCGAAAGGAGTCGTTGCCATGGACCCATAATCCTTTCCTTGGCTTACCCTTGAACATATTATGTCTTATGTATATGAATCTCGAAAATATTTGTCCTCTTTTGACTTTGGGGCTACGAGATGAAATAGTTGCCTCATACTTAGGTTGGGCACGGAAAATGACAATGCCGCTGATGGATCTGGTGCGGCAGGTAGAGTATATGCACAAACCTCTAGTCTACTTGGCACACCAGATCCAGCAATGACATGGTCACACACATGACGCCACAACACATTTTAATCACCGACATTTCGAAGAAAGACAAAGAAAGCAAACCACAAGAAGTGGGACGGCAATAACGAATGAAAAGCAACAAGCACTTAAAATAGTTCATAATACAAATAACTAGCTAGTGTCGCTCACAATCAAGTTCAACGGTTGATGAAACATACTCTAGAGGTTTTGCTAGGCAAGTTTAACATAGTGATAAGAGGTTAAAACACGAGTTCGGAACTAACAGCTAGCTACCCAGGCAATGCAATTATCAAGACTTCTTCGACTATTGACTCGGCTTTAGGGGGGAATTGATGAAGCCCGACCGAGTTTTTGCCATCTGCATGAACGTCCTGTGGTCACCCTGTTGCGCTAAGCGTTCATCTATCTCCCTGCTGGGCGGTGTATGGCCGCCGTACAAGAGGCCCCCGGATTTCATGACTCCCTCGTACACGATTATCGTGAGCTCCTCCTGGATGTCGAAGATGTGCTGCCTGAGGTTGCGATCATGTATTGTTGCAAGCCTTTCAGCCCACTTCGCGAGGTCAGATGGCGGCGTTTTGCTCTCCATGTCATTGAAGAACGCCTTCATGTGGTAAATGGCGTAGAAGGAATCCTTCCTACTACCAGACGGCTGCTTGACGCAGGCGAACTTGGTGTTGTGGCAGAACACATGTGCGCCGAACTTCACATATGGCGTTGCCGATTTTACGCCTCCCACTGCGACGGAGCCGGTGAGAGCACCATCAATAATGTTCTTGATATTGGTGTAGTTTTTCGGGTGCGCACTATTTGAGTCGAGGTACACGGCTATTGAGTGTTTCAAATTCAAGCATATGAGCACGCAGCATGTCTGATCATCCTCCGTGATGGGATGGTAGGGAAGGAGAATCACATCCTTGTCCGAGTATGTTTGCTTGAAGGTTGAGAGGTAGTCGGTCGCCAGCGCTATGTCCTCGGCATCTTTCAGGACGATGTCCCACATGAAGTAGGGATACACTATCTGGATGCCCGGGATCTTCTGTCTGGTGATCTGCATGGCCATATTGAGGGAGAATAGCCGGATCAGGGTATTGTGCAGCCGGAACCCGTTCAACATGTCGAAGATGTTGGAATGCCATAGGTAGAAGATATCCCCGGGGGGTGCACTAACGAAGCACGGCAGATAAGGCACCTTAGCCTTGAAGACGAGGTACGACTGATCGTTCTCACGAATGCGGCGCTCCTCAATTGTGAGATAGCTATAATGAAGATTGCGCATTTGAGAGCCTGCGACCTCGAGCAACGAGTTACACATCATCGGTGCACCTGCCACGTGCTGCTGATTCCTGACTTGCCCCACAGGGCCATCCTGAGCCCGGAGAATAAGATTTGGATCCTTGCTCCGGTCACCCTTAGGCTTCCTTTTGCGACCATGCTTCCTGCCCTTTGGGGCGTTGGCCACCGTGTCCACATCACCGATCACCTTATGAAGGGTGCTAGGGCTGATCAAAGGAACTGCTGGCCTCGGAGGCTTGGTGAAGGGAGCAGGTGTCGGCGTCTCCTAACTAGTTGGGAAGAGACGCACCTGGCAAGGGGGTTTCGCCGGTGCTAGTTGGGTATCGGTAACTTGATGTGTGCCTGATGGTCCCGGCTCATACCAATCAGAAAACCTTGTGTTAACGAACTGGTCGCCGAAGTTCGGATCAATTTCTCCATCATCATCATAGGGATACTGTGCCATGTTGTGCAAGTCTTCCATCTCGAAGTGTTCATCATGTGCTGGCTGTGCTGCCTGTGCTGCCTCTGGGGCGATGTTGAGATGGTCCTCCGTCCCCAAATGGATCTGGCTCTTCGGCCATAGGTAAAAGTAGCCAAAGCCGGTATTGAGGACCGGTGCTTGATGCCCCAAAATATATCGAGCTCGTTGGGGAACCCCAAGAGGAAGGTATGATGAGCACAACAGCAAGTTTTCCCTCAGTACGAAACCAAGGTTTAATCGAACCAGTAGGAGCAAGGAAACACCCCAAATGTGTTGCTAGCTAAGCCTTGGCAGGGCGCACTACCGGTGCTAGTAGCAACGTGGAGCCTTCACAACAGAACCACATAACTTTGCCCCCAACCTACGATGAGGTTGTCAATCTCACCGGTTTTGCTGAAAACAAAGGATTAAACGTATCGAATGGAAGGAAGTAATAGTTTGCAGAAAGTAAACAAAAAATAGTAAACAGTTTGTAGATTGTATATAAAAGAAAGGACCGGGGTCCATAGTTCACTAGAGGTGGCTCTCCTTAAGATAGATAACATGTTGGGTGAACAAATTACAGCGGGGCAAATTGACAAACATCGAGAAAGCATACAAGCATATACTACTCATCTTGACTCCTTTGAGACTTGATTGGACATTACAACATTATACACAGACCGCCATCCAACTACATCTATGACTAATAATCCACCTTCGGGTTATCATCCGAACCCCCTCCAGTATTAAGTTGCAAGCAACAGATAATTGCATTACGAATTGTGTGTAATGTAAAGTGTAATGTAAACAATATGATTGTTCTATGAACAAAGGATTGTTGTTTTCTCCCTAGTAACAATAGCACATCTAGTACCATAGAGATTTCTATCACTTCCCAATATTACCAGAGGCATGAACCCACTATCGATTATAAATACTAACTCTTGGAGTTGCTAGCATCTCCTTGGCCAAGATAGCTACTAACAACGGAAAGCATGCAAGATCACAAATAACAAAGACATGATAGAATCAATAATCAATCTGAAATAGCATCTCAATATCCATCGGATCCCCATAAACACAACATGTATGAATTACAAATAGATGATCATGATCATGAACGGAGCTCACAAGATCTAAACATGAAAGCACAAAGGAGGAGAACCAACCATCTAGCTACTACATGGACCCGTAGTCCAGAGATGAACTACTCATGCATCACACCGGAGGCTTGCATGATGATGAAGAAGGCCTCCAGGGTGAATTCCCCTCTCTCGTAGGGTGCCGGGCAGAGCTTCAGATCCCACCCGATATAGGGATGAAGATGGCGACGGCTAGAGACTCTTTCGTGGAATTTTGATCGGGTACTTAGGGTTTTGGTATCGAAGGCAATATATAGGCGGCAGGAGAGGCCGAGGGGGTGCATGAGGCAGCCAGACCACACCCTGGCACGGGCCAGGCCTAGCCGTGCGGCCAGGTGGTGTGGCCAGGCCCCAGCCCCTCTTCGTCTCGTATTCTAGCTCCAAGTGTCACCAGGTAAAATAGTGACCTTGGCTTTTGTCCTATCCAATTCCGAGAATATTCATTTTCTGACTTCCGGAACCAAAAACATCAGAAAACAGGCAGTTGGCACTGTGGCTCTTGTTAAAAGGTTAGTCCAAGAAATCATATGAAAAGTACCCCAAAGTGTGGACAAAACACAAGAAAGTAGATAAAACCAAGCATGGAACATCAAAAATTATAGATACATTTGAAATGTATCAACATCCCCAAGCATAATTAACTCTTGCTCATCCTCGAGTCGGTAAGTGATAAAAAGAAAGAATAATTTTTGAGGTGACATGCACCATCATAAACTTGATCAAAGTACTTGTAAAACATTCAAAGCTGGGATCATAGTACTTCAATCATAACATGAAAGAGAAAGTTCTAGAAATAAGACAAAGAAACTATGTTGCAACATGAAAAGGCACAAACAAAAGATTCATGAATAACAATGCTTTGCAAGACGTTTGTTTGTTTCACATAAATAAAACATAACATAATAGCATTCAGCTTGTCCCTCATAGAGTAGCAAATATAAATGCATAGGACACCTTCAATGTTCATAAGAGTGACTAGATACAAATAGTTTAAAACAAGCAATATCAAGGTATGCATCAATCAACTAGTCTTGGGACAATGCACATAGAACTAAGAATGTACACTATGCTCTCAAAGTAGGAGCATAAAGGTAGGAGGTGGAGACTCAATATAATGGTGGAAGAAAGGCCTTCATAGAAGGAAGCCGAGATTCAAGTTTCCTAAAGAGCTTCCAAAAATTATGGTACTTATAGCTTTCAGCTCTCATTGCCCCTATCATAAGCATCTTGAAGTGATTAAGGTTAAAGTGAACAAACTATGGTGTATATGCTTGACGAAGTATAAGTTAGAAATCTCATGTTCCTTGAATACGAGGGATGCTCCTCATGCTACTCAAGTTTAGTCACCGGTAAGTTCTTGTCATCGTAAGTACATGTGTATCATAGAGAACCGCCAACGGGGTACCCCTTGCCCGATGATACGGAAGAATCCCCATATCAAAATGACAAGGCAAGCAGACAACGAGCATCTCAGCAATCTTCTTATTTACCATGGGAATATGGTGCTTTTTTCTCTCTTTCCTCTTTTCATAATCTCTTTTTTTTCTCTTTTCTCTTTTTTTTCAATATAGGACTCTTTTTTTATAAGAAGAATGCTTCATAGACAGCTCATTATGGTTACGCTGCAGGTTTTCACCATGTCAGCATGGATTAGACCAACGGCCCAGGCGTTTCTCTAA
Source organism: Avena eriantha (assembly GCA_910589775.1). Taxonomy (NCBI): domain Eukaryota; kingdom Viridiplantae; phylum Streptophyta; class Magnoliopsida; order Poales; family Poaceae; genus Avena; species Avena eriantha. The sequence continues at coordinate 130,292,708 of OU342744.1, read as the reverse complement.
CACATATACATAACTCCATGGACTTACAAGCTCCCCTTTCATTTCACACCGATGACATCCATAGACAAAAGAGCATGATATCAACTAGGTACAAAGTACCAGTGCATTGTTGAAAGTGTTCCCCATGACAGCATGGTTCTGCTAATCCCCAACAAATAAGTGCAAGCATATACAACATAGATGACACAATGGTTCAAGTTTATTACGGGCAAGAAAAGTAAAGTGTGCCATCAAGTTCGTGAGAGCTTTAATCACTAGTTTTCTCATAACAAGTTTAATTTGGAAGGTAAACAAAAGCATGAATATACTTGGAATAGCATATGCTAGTAGGTAGGTATGGTGGACTCTTTGGAATAAATTGGTTTAGGGAGTTGGATGCATGATTAGAACTCATACTTGATTGTGGAGGCTAGCAAAATACTGGGAGCGACAAACTAAGAGAGCATTAATGGCCATAATCATGCAGAGCGACAAAACATCATTGATCAAAGCATAAAGCGATAATACAAGTTGAAAACTAAAGGATCATAAAGGCTATGGTGACTTTGGATAGTCATAACATGGTGTGAGCATGTGCCAATTCAACCCAAATAAGGCATCAAAGGAGAATACCACTATACTATGCTTTAATATGCTAAAACAACGCATGATTCATCCAAGGCACATTAAGCAATCTCAATTGTTTATAACAAGTCATGCAACAGCAAAGAATACTAAGCATAAAGCCAAAACAATATCAAGCATGGCATGACAAAGCATAGGCCACAGGCAAAAACAAGCTCTCTTTAGCACTTAAGCATGAGCTTTCCTACTCTTTTCCAAACCAAACCAAACTATTTGAAAACCAATGTATGAAAGAGGGGGTCCAACCAATTTATTAAGCAAACTAAGCAAACAAAGCAAACAAAAAACCAAAACAAAAACGAAAAATAAGACGCTCCAAGAACAATATAACTGTGCATGAAACAATAAAAATGAAGCGTTTGGAAGAAACCTGGGATTTTATTGATGAAGAAGGGGATGCCTTGGGAATCCCTAAGCTTTGACGGTTTTTCTTCTTGGATATTTCTTGGGGTGACACGCGTGGGATCCCCAAGCTTGAGTTTTAGTCCATCCTTCATCTCATTACTCATTCCTTCCATACACCTGAATTTTTTCCTTCATACAAAACTTCACACAATCTTTATTAGCAACATTAGTGCACTCAAGATAAAATGTCTTTAGGTTCAGTTCTAACACTAATAAACTTCCTTTAAAATACTAGATACTGTAGCACTTCTCTCAAAAATCTCAATTCCCCAAAAGAACTCAAAAAGGAACCAACAAGAAGCAAATGCAGAAAATGGAAGAAATCAGTCAAAACAGACCAGCAGGTAAAGATGAATTTTTTCCAAGACCTTCTGTTGCTCAAATCAAAAAGTGTTGATCTAACGAAAGTTAGATAACAACCTGAGTCAGAAGCACAAAAATTCATGCCTAAAACGGATATACAGAGATTTTACACGAATTTTTATGGTGAAGCACAAAAATCTGTTTCGGGACAGCAACTTCCCAATCATTACGTCTCTCTCATTAGAGGTTACTCTTGGCACAAAAAGCAAATAAAAAGGACAAAGAGTGGTAATTATTGAGGTAATAACTTCCAAGACTCGTCTAAAACTTTTGAGTTATCTCCCAATAAGTACTTTTCTTTAACGCCTTTAAGTTAGGCATAAGAAGCAAGAAAAAGAATCAAGTGTTCTCAAATGAAGAAGAATTAAGAGAAAATTTTCTTTTCATAGGAGAGGCAAAAGAAATCTTCTCTCAATGCTCTTAGGTTCACTATTTTCATCAAAAGGGTTTTCAGGAACAATCCAATCAAGATTCTTTTCTATGGCCTCATGTATTGCTACCAGTTTAAAGGGGATTGGCAACTTCGTTTCCTCTCCATTAGGTTCAGTTTTGTTCATCTTTTCTCGTGTACCAACAGCATCTACGCATGAGCCTAGCATATTAAAGCGTTCAAAGACTTTTCCTCCTTCCTTGGCAACATCATAGAATTCCTTAAGCAAAGTTTCTAGAATGAAATCCCTCTTTTCAGGGTCCTCAATTTCTTTAAGTTTGAGAAACATTACTTGCATTAAGGGGTTAAGGTTAACAAACCTAGCTTCCAACATGTGAACTAAAGAAGCTGTAGCAATCTCATAGTTTGGAGCAAGTTCTGCAAGGGATCTATCCTCAATATCCTCATGTTTGCTAACATGATTAAAGAATTCTTCAATATTATCTTTTCCAATTATAGAGCCACTACCTATTGAAAGGTCTTTCAGGGTGAATTTAGGGATCAACATGGTGAGCTAAGGACGAGGTAACAACTAAAGGAGACTTAATTTTTTGTTTGTTTTTAAAAAAGAAAGCAAACTAGTAAAACTATTTTTTTATGTTTTTGATAAAGAAACAAGCAAACAAAACAAAAGTAGACTAAGCAAAACAAAAATAACAAAGTAAAGAGATTGGTTATGAGGGACTCCCCTTGTGAAGATGTCCTTGACTCCCCAGCAACGGCGCCAGAAAAGTAGCTTGATGGCCCAAAATATATCGAGCTCGTTTTGGAACCCGGAGAGGAAGGTATGATGAGCACAGCAGCAAGTTTTCCCTCAGTACAAAACCAAGGTTTAATCGAACCAGTAGGAGCAAGGAAACACCCCAAAGGTATTGCTAGCTGAGCCTTAGCAGGGCGCACTACTGGTGCTAGTAGCAACGTGGTGACCTACACAACACAACCACAGAACTTTGCCCCCAACTTACGATGAGGTTGTCAATCTCACCGGTTTTGCTGAAAACAAAGGATTAAACGTATCGAATGGAAGGAAGTAATAGTTTGTAGAAAGTAAACACAAAAAAGTAAACTGTTTGTAGATTGTATGTAAAAGAAAGGACCGGGGTCCATAGTTCACTAGAGGTGGCTCTCCTTAAGATAGATAACATGTTGAGTGAACAAATTACAGCGGGGCAATTGACAAACATCGAGAAAGCATACAAGCATATACTACTCATCTTTACTCCTTTGAGACTTGATTGGGCATTACAACATTATATATAGACCGCCATCCAACTACATCTATGACTAATAATCCACCTTCAGGTTATCATACGAACCCCCTCCAGTATTAAGTTGCAAGCAACAGATAATTGCATTATGAATTGCGTGTAATGTAAACAATACGATTGTTCTATGAAAAAAGGATTGTTGTTTTCTCCCTAGTAGCAATAGCACATCTAGTACCATAGAGATTTCTGTCACTTCCCCAGATTACCAGAGGCATGAACCCACTATCGAGCATAAATACTAACTCTTGGAGTTGCTAGCATCTACTTGGCCAAGATAGCTACTAACAACGGAAAGCATGCAAGAGCACAAATAACAAAGACATGATAGAATCAATAATCAATCTGAAATAGCATCTCAATATCCATCAGATCCCTGTCAATACAACATGTATGAATTACAAAATAGATGATCTTGATCATGAATGGATCTCACAAGATCTAAACATGAAAGCACAAAGGAGGAGAACCAGCCATCTAGCTACTACATGGACCCGTAGTCCAGAGATGAACTACTCGCACATCACACTGGAGGCTTGCATGATGATGAAGAACGCCTCTGGGGTGAATTCCCCTCTCTGGCAGGGTGCCGGGAAGAGCTTCAGACCCCTCCCGATCTAGGGATGAAGATGACGGCGGCTACAGATTCTTTCATGGAATTTTGATTGGGTACTTAGGGTTTTGGTATCAAAGGAAATATATAGGCGGAAGGAGAGGCCGAGGGGGTGCATGGGGTGGCCAGACCACCCACTGGCACGGGCCAGGCCTAACCACGCGGCCAGCTGGTGTGGCCAGGCCCCAGCCCCTCTCCGTCTCATATTCTGGCTCCAAGTGTCCCCCGGTAAAATAGTGACCTTGGCTTTTGTCCCGTCCAATTCCGAGAATATTCATTTTCTGACTTCCTCAAACATCAGAAAACAGGCAGCTGGCATTGTGGCTCTTGTTAATAGGTTAGTCCAAGAAATCATATGAAAAGTACCCCAAAGTGTGGACAAAACACAAGAAAGTAGATAAAACTAAGCATGGAACATCAAAAATTATAGATACATTTGCAATGTATCACTGCCGTCTCCTCATCATCCCATCCTTGAGGTTGAGAGGGAGGTTCCACTTGCTTGTAGCCCGGAAGAACCATACTGTATCTAACCCTCATCATGTCGGGTGGCATTGTGACATTTTGCATTTTGCGGTTCTCCGGTTGAACGATAGTACCCTTGGCAACATCCTTCAACTGGCCGCCCACACAGTGCATTAGAGTGCAAGGAGTGTCTCCATGCGAAAGACATGTAGGCCAGGCGTCAGTAAAACGAAGATCAAGTCATTGGTGTGGTTAAGCCTCCCAACTCTCTCTTTAATTAGTTAGTTACCTTGAGGGCGTCGAACTCGGCCAAGGTCGAGGCACCGCCACCGGCAGGCTTGAGCGCGCAAGTGGCGGAGTGGCTGCCTGATGGTGTCGTCGGTTTGAGGACAAGTACGCCATGAGGGGGTCCTCGAGGCGTGCAGGAGAGAGGGGTGTGAGACGTACGGTGTTCCGGGACGGTGAGCACACAAGTTTACCCAGGTTCGAATCCGCCGGCTTTGGACTGTCGTGATGGTGTCACGGCAGATGCCATGTATAGGCTAATGGTGGGGACTAATACACGCTAGGGGAATCCAGGGAGGGATAGTGAAGTGATTCTCCACACAACAGTTTGTATTGATTTGCTTCCAAGGTTACAAGTGCTCCTAGAGTTGTATTGGCGAGAGGAGGAAGAAGGAGCTCTCTTACTCTCACCCGCAGATCTCACCTGAAACCCTAGACCACAACAGAATCGTAGAGAGACTAGCTGACCCCCCCCCTCTACAGAAGCCCTAGCCCCCCTTTTATAGGGGTGGCTCGGCTTCTGCCTAGGGCATACGTGGAGGCATATTCCTAAGAATATGCCTCCTCCCAAAGTGGTAAACCGACCGGGGTGCTTTTTCCCCCGCATCACACATGCTTTAGCTACGTGAGCTCGTGACGGTGCCCTCGTCAGCTGACACGGACGTCGTCACGCTTGTCGGCCATGCCCCGGTGGTCCTGTCCTTGCTCGCTTCGCTCAGGTAGTGCGTACCGGGGCTCCTTTTGACCGGCGAGATTCCTTCCTTCTCCTAGAAGCTTGCTGTGACCCGGATGATGGTTCATCCGGCCACACCCTTTCCTGCATACAGGTAAAACATACACTTCCTACTTACCGCTTAAGCCGGATGAGGGCTAGTTAGGCGAACGCCCCTAGGTCCGGCTTACCCCGTGATTCGGCCTGCCTTGAGGTGACCTGGCCAGCATCTGCTTTGGCCTTGCCGAACCTCGGCTAACTCGGCCTTTATACCCCGGCGTGACCCTACCCGGGGGTATCCCCCCAACATTAGTCCCCGAAGCTGGTGCGGTCTTAGCCGCCTTGGCCGCTAAGGCCACACCAGGTTCCATTTTGTGCCCCTGTCGTTGTTGCAGAGTTACCTCTGTACCTCGGACAGCTTGGATTTACGTTCCCCTCGCACATTGCAAGTTTTCACTTGCCGGCCGGGTTACCACAGGTCCATCCGGGTCTTACTTCCTTCTCTCGTACGCTAGCCCATGTGAAGGGTAATCATTATGTCGTCTTATTTTAAGGGACAGTACAGTAACCGCCGCAGTAATTGTCAGTTATCACTGTGCGCGGGTCACGTCACGCCCGCCTCCTCGTTTACTGCATCAGTGCGTCACATCACAGGACTCTCTCCGCTATGTGGCCTTCCGTGTGGCTCCTTACTGATTGGTCCGAACGGGTAATACACGGCCACAGCGTGTGGCCGGTCCACAAGGTGCGATCCCACTCACCCCTGATGGGAGTGGTTAAATAGCGGAGGGGTGCCTTCCTTAGGATTTTTCCCCCGCCGCACCCCTCTTCCCGCTGCTATTCCTCTTCATCTTCCTCGCGACCGCGCCGCTGCCAGCACTGCCAAAAAGCATCGTCGCCACCGCACTTCTCCGTTGCGCTTCTGTGTCACCGTCACTGCGATGCAAATCACCCGCGACGGGTCCTCGTCAATCCAAGCCACTGTCCCCCGCCGCCTCTAGCGCCAGCGAGGGCTTCGAGGAGCAGATGACGAAAGACGAACTCGCCATTGCTGAATAAGAGATGGAGGAGGACGCCGCTGCTGCGGACCGCGGCGCGTGGGCCGGTTCTTGGGTCTGCCAGGACGATCTGTACTCGCTCTACCGGACCAGACGCATCCCCACCGGCATCGCCGCTTGCCTCGCCTCCGCCGAGCTAGCTCCTTCACCCAATCTCGGGGAGTTCGTTGTGTTCCTGTCTCACTTTCAACGGGGCTTCGGACTCCCGGTGAGCGATTTCTTCCACGATTGGCTCAGTACCTACCATCTCCAGCCGCACCATCTTCCAGCCAACGCCATTACTTCTCTCTCTGCCTTTGCTTCTACAATCAAAGGCTACGCTAGATTATGGCCCACGAAGGAGCTGTGGATCCGGTTTTTCGCCCTTCGTCGCAATGTTATTCCCGACATTCACACTGATCCGGAGGACAAGCGGCTCACTCAGTTCGGAGTGGCCTCCATCTCACCCCGGAGGTTCTCTGTTTTCCCCCGGGTCACAGGGCTAGAATCCTGCAAAGGGTGGGCCCGGACGTTCTTTTACGTCCGGAACACGGGCAGTGAAGATTTGATCCGGTTGCTCCCCTATACACCGGGTCCGCCGAACCCGGATCTGTGGGATGCCGTTCCCAGGAAACCTAAGGCCCTGGCCAACCAAGTGAACAAAAGGTTCGTGGAGCCGAAGGAGCTCAGGTTGCGCAACATGGATGCAATGATCACTTTCGTGCGCAACCGAATCTCCCCTCTCCAGAAGCGCACCCACAAGGTGTGCCAATGAGCTACGGCCGCGATCCCAGCCGGACTTCATCTTTCGAACTAAACAACACGGAGATCTTTCGCCGGGTTAAGGCTCTCTTCACCACTCACAAGGACTTCTCCTCTGACTGGACTTGGGGGATTGAGCATTTATGCCGTGACCGGCTTCCTCCCGCGGTAAGTTTCATGCTGCAAACTTACCCCGGACTAATCACGTGTCTGTTATTGTTGCATTTTTGACTCGTTTGTTTACTCTTTTCCTCAGCTATTCCTTCAGCAGACGCTCGAGGACGGCACCGATCCGACCCTTAAGTGGGCACCAGACCGGGTGACTTTGGATGAGGAGGAACTGGACCAAGAGATGTTTCTCCCCATGACCGACGCCACGAAACAACCCACAGGTAACTTCTCTTCTGCTAGAGATTGGCCCGATGATGAAGATTACTCGGATATCGAGATAATTGAACCCTTTGAGGTTGTCCCCCTTTCTTTTGCTTTTCCGCCATCAGCTCACCCCGGTGGTCATATCCACGAGGATCCTCCCCTCGCTACGGACGAGCCAGTTCCGGTGGCGTCGAAGAAAAAGCGTGGGGCTTCCTCAATCTCTTCCTCCGGACCTTCCCAGCCCATTAAAAGGCGAAAGAAGGCCCCAGCACGAAGGGCTCGGAAACCCAGAGCAGCCGAAACCTCGGATGCGTAAGTCCTTCTTTCTTCTATAACTCGTTCTTCCTTACTTCGTCGTAATTTTTCTTCTGACGTTACCTGATTTCACAGGGCTCCGGTGGAGGTCCCTCAAAGTGGATCTAGTATCTCATCACCTCTCCGGCCTAGCCCTTCACCCCGTCGTGACGACGAGTCACGTCCGCTGAGCCCTATTTCGGAGAGCTCTGCGGCCGCTCCGGGTCATCCTAGGGTGGGGGGAACCGGCCTAGCCGGAGCAACGGCACCCACTACCTCGGCAACGCCACAACCGGCAGCCACTAAGGCTACCTTGACTCCAGCATCTGTTCCAGTACCAGCTGCATCTCCAACTCCGGCATTAGCACCCACTCCGGCTGCGAAAACATCAGCGCCGGCACCAAGTCCAGCAACGAGAGTACCAGCGCCCAGTTCCTCTGCATCTTCCGAGTCCTCTCAACCTCGGCAGGGAAAAACCGCTACTACGGCTTCTTCTTCCCAACAAGCCAAGGGAAAGAAGATTCAAGATGCTGCCAAGCCCAGTGCTGCCGAGCCTAGGCAACGCACCCTTGAGTCAATGCTCCCCAAGAAGACATCAGCGGCAAAGGACGCGCCTGCCGAGCCAACTGAAGCCCAGCAGTTGGTTCTGCACACAAGCCCCGCCCTTGCCTTGGTGGAGAGGAAGGAAGCACATGCAAAGGGCTTGGTGACGCCCCATATGCCCACGGGAGAACGGTACTCTCTGAGCCTGATGGAGTTTGTCATGAACTAGAACAAGGCCGAGGTAGTCCAGGAATCTGATCTCCCGGAAAAATTCGGTCCTGCCGAGTTTTCCGCTCAGATGAACACCGCCGCAAAGGCCATCAACCTTGCTGGACGAATGATGGAGGTACGTCGTTTCTCCTTTGTAACTTGTAGATAATAACCATTAGTCCCCGAGCCTCCGGGGGAGTGACTTGTTACTCGGCCGGATGCTCTTTTATAGAACTAACGTAGCTCCATGATGTCTTCGAACATGCACACTCCTAGAGCCGGGTTAAGTTCCACTTGGCCTGGATTTTAGTACACTTCGAACATGCACACACCTAGAGCCGGGTTAAGTTCTACTTGGCCCGGATTTTAGTACACTTCGAACATGCACACACCTAGAGCCGGGTTAAGTTCCACTTGGCCCGGATTTTAGTACACTCCGAACATGCACACACCTAGAGCCGGGTTAAGTTCCACTTGGCCTGCATTTTAGTACACTTCGAACATGCACCCACCTAGAGCTGGGTTAAGTTCCACTTGGCCCGGATTTTAGTACACTTCGAACATGCACACACCTAGAGCCGGGTTCAGTTCCACTTGGCCCGAATTTTAGTACACTTCGAACATGCACACACCTAGAGCCGGGTTAAATTCCACTTGGCCCGGATTTTAGTACACTTCGAACATGCACACACCTAGAGCCGGGTTAAGTTCCACTTGGCCTAGATTTTAGTACATTTCGAACATGCACTAGGCTGACTTAAGTTGCTGTATCACTTTTAGGTGACCACCAACCGCTGAAGTGCTGAATTCCAGCGCTTGTTGGATACGCACAAAAATCTTCGCACGAAACAGGCTGCACTCATCGCGGAGTTCGAGAAAAGGGGTAAATTTCTTTCTTTAACGCTCCTTCATTTCCCTTCCACTTCCTTTGCCGACTGACCTGATTGTTCGGTTTCCGCAGCTGGGGTGGAAGCTGAAAACAAAATAATGCGGAAGAACTTGGAGCAGATCAAGGGTACGTCCTTCTTGTCTGTCTTTACCGTGATTGTCATCAGCTTTCCTCCTTGGATCGGCAAACATTCAAACCTCAGCTCTGCCGGGCCAACACACGATTTCAGCACTGCTTGAAGAAAGTGTGCATGTGCCTGACATGATGCTGCATTTTCTCGAACAAGCAGGACAGCACCAAGCCGAGCTGAAGAAGATAGATGATGAGCTCGCCCTCCTCCGGACCAAAGATGATGAGATAGCCATGCTCAAAGCTGAAATGGCTAAGATGAAGGCGCATCACCAAACCGAGCTGAAAAGGGTTGGCCAGGACTACACCGAAGAACGCGAGCGCCTCAAACTCCAAAGTGCTAAGGACCGTGAGCTTCTTCAGGAAGCCGAGGTCAAACTTGAGTCGACAAATACTGAGCTCGAGCAACTTCGGAAGAGGCGTGATGCTTGCATCAAGAAATTGACCCTGATTCATAGTCACATCTCACGTAATTTCATTTTCTTTATCCGCCTTATTTCTCCGGATTAATTCATATGTCTTATTTTCTCAACTTTGTCCTTTGCCTTGTTTCCTAGGCCACTTTCCAGAGGGTACTGCCATTGCAAGTGCTGCTGTCGCCAATTTCCGCCGAGAAAGGGGTACTCCGGTCGCTGCTGAGGGTGAGAGCATTCCCTTTGACATCGAGGACCTGTTGGTCAGCCTGTCATCTCGCGTGGAAATCATCAAGAACTACGGCAGGGACCTCCTTGATGTTTCAGTCCGGGTCTTCAACGCCTTCTGGCCCGCCGATGATGCTCCGGAGAGAGTCACACAGCTCGCTGAAAGACTATTAGAAATTGAGACCCAGCTCGACCTCTGGCAAGAATCCGCTGGACGCGCTGCTGCCAATACCATCCTTCACCACATTTTGACGTGGTATGAAAAGATAGATCTCAGCCTCCTCACACGCCTGTGCACCGGATCCAAATGGACGGATGACCCGGAGTGGGTAGCTCGGCGCCAGGCTTGCGCCCACAGCCTCATCGAATATGCCCCCATTCACGAATGTACTGAGGGTCTGAGCTTCCTGGAAGTCGCATGTGGAGAGGAAGTTGAAAATGTTGAAGATGACTCGGGTGAAGACGAAGAGGACACTGCCTTGGATATCGAAGAAGGGGACGATGATGCCGAACTTCCTCCCGCTGCTCCTTAAGTAAAAAACACTTGAAAATTTATGAGATCCCCGGTATGCCGGGTGGAATTGTATTCCAAACACATGTGATATTTTGCTACTAAGTACTTATGCCGGATTAACTTGGGTGTAGTCCCCGAGCTTCTTTTTCTTGTTCGTTCAATCTTTTGGCTCGGATCGTGTCTACCTTGATTCGGTTTTACAACTTACGAATCCGAGCTTAAATATTGTCTTAACAATACTGGGAAACTTTTAGACTTAGCTCAAAAATAAAACTGCATAATAACTTGAAAATAAATACAGGGTTAGTCCGAAAAACAAACGTCGGCTCGATTAAATTCTTTTCCTTAGTCGTTTTTCATGTGCTACGCAATTCCAAACTTGTTCTCTTGCTTGCCATGAAGCCAATTATTGTTGGACAACAGCAAGTCGAAGAGTTGGGTTTTTGGTGCTCACACACTACTAATCCGAGCTAAGTAGAATAACTTACTCCAGCTGACGCACAGAAAATAACAAACATTATTAAGGCAGTCCCCGAGTTACTACTCGAGGTGCCAACATTTCATTGATAAGCTCATTGCCGACATACATACCGACATATGAGATAACCCGGATACATTCACTTCTTAACTAGGTGTAGAAAGGCCGAAGTAGAGCTATGTTCCATGGTCGCTTGGATTCCTCTCCGGACCTGTCCGCCTTGTTCTTTTCCTGTGGCTTTCATCTATAAGATAGTAAGAATCATTGTGCAATGCTTTGCTCATGATGAACAGCCCTTCCCATGGGGGGGATAATTTATGCATTCCAGTAGTACGCTGTACCAACCGGAGCACCAGATCGCCTTCCCGGAAGACCCGGGGGCACACTTTCCGGCTATGATAGCGTCGGAGATTTTGCTGATATATGGCGGATCTGGACAGTGCCAGTTCTCTCGCTTCTTCCAGCAGATCAACATCATTTTTCCGGGCTTCTTGCACTTCGGCTTCTGTGTATTGGGTGACCCTAGGCGAATCATGCTCTATGTCGGCTGGTAATACAGCTTCTGCCCCATATACCAGAAAGAACGGCGTATAGCCTGTTGATCGATTCGGAGTTGTTCTTAAACTCCACAGTATCGCTGGTAGTTCTTCTATCCAGCACCCCGCTGATCTTTGCAGCGGCTCAATGAGCCGGGGTTTTATCCCGGATAATACTAATCCGCTGGATCTCTCCACTTGCCCGTTTGATGCGGGGTGGGCTACCGAAGCTACGTCAAGCCGGATCCTCTTATCCCGGCAGAAACGAGCAAATGCTCCTTCCACACAATTTGTGCCATTATCAGTTATGATACTGTGTGGATAACCGTACCTCAAGATGATATCTTTGAGAAACGTTACGGCCGTAGCTCCATCACATTTTCTTATAGGCTTTACCTCGATCCACTTCGTAAACTTGTCCACCATTACCAGAATGTGAGTCATATTTCCCCTTGCTGGTTTGAACGGGCCAACCATATCCAAGCACCATACGGCAAATGGCCAAGTGATTGGGATGGTCTTGAGTTCCGACATTGGCATATGTGTCTTGGTAGTGTACCTCTGACAACCATTACATTTTCTCACTAGATCTTCTGCTTGCTCTAAGGCATTTGGCCAGTAAAATCCGTGTCGGAAAGCTTTTTCTACCAAGGCTCGGGATGAGGCGTGATGCTCGCATTCCCCCTGATGTATATCTCGGATGATTTCAAGCCCTTATTCCGGGTCAACACACCGCTGGAGGACATTGGTCACGCTTCTTTTGTATAACTCAGAATTGATGATCGTGTAGGCCTTTGCCCTCCTCTGTGTTTTCCTGGACAGCACCTCCTCAGTGGGTAACGTTCCATCCTTCAGGAATTGAAATATAGGCAGTGCCCAAGCCGGTATTGGCCGCACGGGGAACACGTCCTCGTCTATCTCCATCTGATCCACCGGCATAACTTCAACCAGACCATGCTGAGCAGTCCCCGGGTCTTGCGAAGCAGTCCCCGGGTTTGCCGAAGCAGTCCCCTGGTTTTGAGAAGCAGTCCCCGGGTTTTGCGCACCACTTTCGGTGTCAACGTCCATGGGCACAGCTCCTGATTCTGTGTCCTCCGGGACGTAGATTAACTCGGACTCCGAGGATGGTCTGATGGATGGTTTCTTGAGGTGCTCTAATGCCACACCCGGTTGGATTTCTTGTCTGGTTGACCCGAGCTTCGACAGCATGTCGGCAGCCTCATTTTCCACCCGGGGTACATGATGAAATTCGCATCCCTCAAAGTAACCAGAAATCTTCTGCACATGAAATCTTTATAGTGCCATGTTTGGATCAAGGGCGTCCCACACTCCGGACACTTGCTGCACCACAAAATCCGAGTCGCCAAAGAATATGATCCGACGTATACCAATTTCTTTTGCTACCTTGAGCCCATGCACAAGTGCTTCATACTCAGCGACATTGTTTGATGCGGTGAAGTGGATCTGCAGCACATATTTCAACTGGTCCTTCTTTGGCGACGAGAGCACAACTCTGACACCTAGCCCTGTTTTGGTTTTTGATCCGTCAAAGTGCATTCGCCAATAGTTCGGATCAGGAAGCGGTCGTTCGTACTGTACCTCGGCCCAGTCCACGAAAAAGTCCGCCACAGCCTGAGACTTGATGGCTTCTCTCCGGGCATATTGCGGAGCATAAGGAGCTAGCTCAATCGCCCATTTTGCAATTCTGCCGCTTGCATCCTTGTTACTCATTATCTCGGATATAGGGGCCTCACATATGACCCAGATGGGATGCTCCTCAAAGTAGTGCTTCAGTTTCTTGGCGGCCATGTACACGCCATACGCCACTTTTTGATAATGTGGGTAGTTCTGCTTTGAGGTTGACAACACTTCGCTCAAATAATATACCGGCCTTTGCACTGACTTACCTTCCTCATCGCGCTCCACCACTATCACTGCACTTACAACTCGGTTGGTTGCGGCTATATAGAGCAACATTGGCTCCTTTGATAGTGGTGAGGCTAGCACTGGTGCCGTGGCTAACATTTTCTTTAGGTGAGCAAAGGCTTCATTGGCCTGCGGTGTCCAAATGAACTTATCCGACTTTTTCATGAGTTGGTAAAGTGGCAAAGCCTTCTCTCCCAACCGACATACAAACCGACTTAACAAGGCCAGGCAACCTGTGAACTTCTGGACATCGTTAAGACACTTCGGCAGTTCCATTCGTTCGATGGCCCGGATTTTGTTTGGATTAACCTCGATACCTTGGCTAGAAACCAGAAAGCCGAGCAATTTTCTAGCCGGGACACCGAAGGTGCATTTTTCCGGGTTAAGTTTCATCCGGAACCTTCTTAGGTTCGCAAACGTCTGCCTGATATCGTCAAGGAGCGTTTTGCTTTCCTTGGTCTTGATAACCACATCATCCACATACACCTGCACATTTTGACCTATTTGGTCGTGCAAACATTTTTACATACACCTCTGGTATGTTGCCCCTGCATTACGTAAACCAAACGGCATGGTGCGATAGCAATAAGCCCCATACGGGGTAATAAACGTAGTCTTTATTTGATCATCCGGATTCAGAGGTAACTGGTGGAAACCAGAATAAGCATCAATGAATGACAACAGTTCACATCCTGCAGTTGAGTCTATGACCTGATCTATTCTTGGCAGTGGAAACGGATCTTTTGGACATGCCATATTCAGGTTCGTGTAATCGATACACATGCGCCAAACCACTGCCACGTTCGGATCATCCTTTTTCTTTTCCACCAGCACCGGATTAGACAGCCAATCCGGGTAAAGCACCTCCATGGTAAATCCTGGAGCTAGCAACCGAGCTATCTCATCCCCAATGACTTTCCTCCTATCTTCAGCGAAGCGGCGGAGAGGTTGCTTCACCGGCTTGGCTCGGGGTCTCACATTCAAAGAGTTCTCTGCCAACTCCCTCGGAACACCTTGCAAGTCCTGTGTGGACCAAACAAAAATGTCCCGATTCTCACGGAGGAAGCGGACGAGGTCGCTTTATTATTTATCACTTAGCCCGGCACTAATTGTTACGGTGCGCTCTGGGAACATGTCATCAACGGGAACCTTCTTGGTATCTTTCGTAGCCTGGAAAGAGACAGTTCCATGCGGGTTACTCAGCACCGGCATATACTGCTGCGCGGACTGAGCCAATGGCGCCACCTCTTGAATTTTTCTTTTTTCCTGCGCAATCACAAGTGACTCGGCTAAGTTTGATCCAGCCGACGCACACTCCATGGAACGTCGGAAATCCCCAGAAATGGTAATCACTCCGTTTGGCCCGGGCAACTTCATCTTCAAGTAGCTGATATGACAACTTGCCATGAATTTTTTTAGCGCTGGCCTTCCGAGCAACGCATGATACGCGCTTTCTAAGTTCACCACTTCGAACTCCAGATTTTCAGTTAGGCAATTGTCCCTCGTGCCGAACAAGACGTCGGCCCGGACCTTGCCTATGGGCTCGCAAGAAATGCTGGGCACAATGCCATGGAAAGTTGTCCTCGTGGCCTGGAGCATGTTCTCCGAGATACCCAACTTGCGCATTTTGTCCGCATACATGATATTTATGCTACTGCCATTGTTGATCAGCACCTTGGAGAACCTTACATTAATGCTAGGTCCAATGAACATAGGATCCAGCACCAACGCATACGAACCAGGGCTCGGCATGAGCTTGGGATGATCCCTAATGCTCCAGGTGATTTCCTGATCGGACCAAGGTATGTACCTCGTCACAGCAGGCATTACTGCATTCACCTCCATATGCCTACGCTGCAAGCTTTTTCTATCAGTTTCTTCTGTGGTGAATACACAGTAGCTCTAATGATGCTCCATGTACTCGTTTCTCCCCTCATTTCCGGGTTGCCTCTGATCCGGCTGATGCTGATTGTCTACCTGGTGCACTGCATCCCTTCTTTCATCGTGATCATACCTCGGCGGAGGGGGAGGCAACATTAGCTGTTGCGTGTTTGCTCCGGAGAGCAATTGCTGCCGGGGTAACTCCTGCCGAGGCTGATCATTCCAGGGTGCCTGAGCATTCCCCGAACCACCTTGCTCGATCTTGCGCATCCACTCGCATTGCCTCGTCGTATGACCCGCTGGGTTGTTCGGATTTGGCGTGTGAAACTTACACGGCTGGTCCAACATCGACTCGTAAGTATACCGCGGACGGTCTTTCCTTTCTTGCCACTGCTTCTTTTGCTCCGGTGTCCAAGTTTTCTTCCCGTCATTCCTTGGAGTCCATTGACCTCCAGTTTTCTGGCGCTGGCTACCGCCTGCTCCGGGTTGATCTTGATTCACAGCTGCAACTTGATGCGAACCGTACCTGTGGTCCGGTCGATCATCTCTCCTTTTTCCTCTGTAATCATTCCTCTGGGATGATCCGGATCCATCCCTCTGATAGTACTCATCGCCTGACTCGTTTGACACGAGCCTTGGTTGGGTCGGGTCACCCAACGCATACGAATCTGCAATCCGGATCATTTCTGCCAACGTAGCCGGCATTTTCCGCTGCAACTTCATCCACAGCTTGCTTCCATATCTGCACCCCTGTGCAAAACATGCTATGGCCTGTGATTCTATCACGCCCTCGCATGAGTTTCTCACGGTACACCACCGGGTCAAAAACTCCCGGTCTGTCTCATTGGGTCTTTGCTTGCACATAGCTAGGGTCCGTGGCCTATTTGGCCTTTGATACGTACTCGAAAAATTGCTGATGAACCTCTCCTCGCAATCTATCCAGCAGTTGATGCTTCCTGGTGGCAAATTGTTCAACCACACCCTTGCCGGGCCTTCCAACATTTGGGGTACATACCGTACAGCCCATCTCAGGTTGCCTGTGGCAATTTTTACAGCCGTAGCATAGTTTATCAGCCAATCCTCTGGCTTGGTACTACCATCATAGGTTTTGGTGCCCCTGGGCAGCTGAAAGTTCGGTACTGGTGGCTCTTTCATGATCCGGGGCCCAAAACACGCTGGACCCAGTGGACCTTGACATTCAATCTGTTCCGGCCTATACAGTCGATCCAGTTTCAACCTTGCATTGTCCGGCATCAAATCCCTACTTCCCAATCTCGACCCTATCACATGATAGTCCGGTCTCGGGTATCCCGCATTTGCCATCTCCGAATCACCATCGTTGTACCGGTTTTGCTCTTGCTGTGCAGCTTTCTGTTGCATACCTCGGCCGGCACTGTGCTCTTGCCTCGTTATGTTCCGCTCCTGCGGTTGTCTTGCTCCCGCTGAGTTTTTCTACCCGGCATTGCCGTTGACAATGTTCCTTTGACCGGCATTGCCTTGGTCACGATTACCTTGGCCAGCTTCGCCTCGACTCACACTCCGTCGATCATCATTTTTCTGCGCTTCTTTTTCTTTCCCTGCCGGGTCATACGGGACAATCTGTTTGTTCCGTCTGGCCGAGGTTACCACCTCCTCTCTCCTTGGACCACCATGAGGGGACGATGCAGCTCCAGCGGATTTCTCCGGGTTACCCATCACCGAATGGACGATCTTGGAGGCCCCAGCTCTCTCCGGGTTTGCCCTGAGCAGTTCCTCGTTTTGCCTATTTGCAATCCGAACCAGCTCGTTAACCCGATCTTGCTGCCTTTGCCGGGCTTCACCTGTCAGTCCCTCTAACTCGGACGCAGCTGCATCCGCTGCTCTGAGGTTTTTGGCCGGGGTACTATACCTCGGCAGCCCCACGGAAAAACAGTTTTGTGATTCCTCGATTCCAACATCACCTTCTCTGTTCATCTCGCTCATGAGATTTCTCCCTTTGAATTTTACATTATCAACTTTGTTCGCCTTAGCATTCTCACGCAGCGTCATGTTCAACGACTGCTGGGCCGCAGCTATTTTCTTTGCGCCCTCTAGTATTTTCTGCCTAGTTTCTTCCAGCTCGGCCTGTGCACGAGCCGGATCTACCGCTGCTACTACAGGGTCTGCCAAGCTATCCATTGCCTCTCTCAACATGTTTTCCGGCCTCTCTAGCGGAGGACCTCTACCTTTCCTTGGTGCCTTGGGCGTCACCTCCAGATCTAGCGCCGGATCTTTGCTCGCACCCGCACTTGGCGCGGTCATCATTACTCTGCATGGTCCGGGGAATGAGCGATACGCTCCCCGCGAGCCACAGTGAGGGGCGGTTCGCCCGCTTCGACGATGTGGCGCGGATGAACGCTAGACACGTCCACTGCAACATAGACCTTGTGCGTGCCGAGCCTGACGAAGATGCCGTTGCGCGGGAGAGGGCGCGTGCCGAAGTAGCCTGCGTTGTCGCTGACATAGTCCCGCGCTCCAAAGCGCTGAACGAGCCCGGAGACGATGCGCTCGCTGGTGGCAATGAAGTTTCTCGTCCGGATTTTGACCCATGCTAGCGCCGCTTGCCCCACGGTGGGCGTCAACTGTCGTGGTGGTGTCACGGCAGATGCCATGTATAGGCTAATGGTAGGGACTAATACACGCTAGGGGAATCCAGGGAGGAATAGTGAAGTGATTCTCCACACAGCAGTTTGTATTGAGTTGCTTCCAAGGTTACAAGTGCTCCAAGAGCTGTATTGGCGAGAGGAGGAAGAAGGAGCTCTCTTACTCTCACCCGCAGATCTCACCTGAAACCCTAGACCACAATAGAATCGTAGAGAGACTAACTGAGCCCCCTCTATAGAAGCCCTAGCCCCCCTTTTATAGGGGTGGCTCGGTTTCTGCCTAGGGCATACATGGAGGCATATTCTCCCAAAGTGGTAAACCGACCGGGGTGCTTTTTCCCCCGCGTCACACATGCTTCAGCTACGTGAGCTCGCGACGGTGCCCTCGTCAGCTGACACGGGCATCGTCACGCTTGTCGGCCACGCCTCGGTGGTCCTGTCCTTGCTCGCTTCGCTCAGGCAGTGCGTACCGGGGCTCCTTTTGACCGGCGAGATTCCTTCCTTCTCCTAGAAGCTTGCTGTGACCCGGATGATGGTTCATCCGGCCACACCCTTTCCTGCATACAGGTAAAACATACACTTCCAACTTACCGCTTAAGCCGGATGAGGGCTAGTTAGTCGAACGCCCCCAGGTCTGGCTTACCCCGTGATTCGGCCTACCTTGAGGTGACCCGGCCAGCATCTGCTTTGGCCTTGCCGAACCTCGGCTAACTCGGCCTTTGTACCCCAGCGTGACCCTACCCGGGGGTATCCCCCCAACATGGACGGACCCTACTCCTGCTAGCAATCCAGTAATACGGCAGAGCCGGAATATGGGTTACAAGGGTTTCGCCTGTGCGAGTTGAGATTGTAGACTATTGAGGTGTCTGGTGTTCTTGCCCTAAAGGCTCTCCCTAGGACGGCTTATATAGATATGCGTCCTAGGGTTTATAGGAGAGATCAATCCGGCTACGACTAAGAGTTGGTTACAGAGTACATCTTGAACTACAAGTAACATTATGGGCCTAAGTCGGTAAGTCTTCTGGGGCTTCCCGTAGTCGGATTGGACTCCGTCTTCTCTCCCTAACTGGGCTGCCCGTGAAGCAAAGCTCTAACCCGAAGTGTGCCACCCTGGTCAGTGAGGATCTGTGAGGATACCCGGAAAGTATATCCCCAACATTAGCCCCCGGAGGCCTCCAAGATCCAAAGTCGGATTTTATCATCGTTTAGCTTGATCTTCGGCTTGCAGAATCTTGAAGGGTTCCTGAAACTTCACAACAAAAAATACGATCCGGGTCTTAAAAGTAAGTCGGACCTTTCAATTAGTTATTCGGATTTTCCAGCTCGCTTTTAAACTAAGCCGGAACTTGGTCTCTAACGCCACCTGACACAAGCATGGTCAAGTCACGTCATCTGACAGACGTTCTGTCAGCACGACCGTTGGTGGGTCCGCGGTTCGCGGAACCGAGGCACCGTTTCAATGTGTGCGTGGAGATCGAGGCGACGCAATCATCGCGCGGGCCCTTCCTAGTTCTTTCCATGATGCATGGCAATTAAACTGTAGCATTTGCATGAATCTTGGCGCAGGTAGGTGGATATAAGGGGTTTAGATTTCTTCTTCTCCTCTCCACCAGTCCTTCACCGTTCCTTTCTTCCCAATCCTCCAGCGCGCCCAGAGCCTTTTCGTCCTCTTCCCACAGAGCTCCTAGCACCGCCACTTTAAGGTCACCCTTTTCCACCGAAGAGAAAATGGCTTCTTCTTCTTCTTCTTCTCTGGCGGCAGCGGCGGCGTCGGTGGAAGCAACTGCGGAGAAAGAGAGCTTCGAGGGAATCTGGATCCCCTGCACCCTCGACGACGACGACCTCCAAAACAGGGAGAAGGAGGGGCTTCTCGCCACCGGCAACTGGCGGAGCGGTTTCGGTGAAACCGTCCCCAATCCACGCGAGGGTGAGCGCGTCCACTTCGGCACCCATCTGGATCGAGGTTTGTCCTTTCCTCCCTCGGAGTTCTTCTCCGAGGTGATTGACCACTATGGAGTTCAACTCCATAATCTTCCTCCCAATTCTCTTCTACAGATGAGCGCATATGCTGCGCTTTGCGAGGGCTTTCTCGGCATTAGGCCGAGTTTGCTTCTCTTCCGGTACTATTTCCAGGTCCGAAGAAATTCCATTACTGCCGGTGTTCCTTATATCACCGGTACCATTAGTTTTTCTGTTAGACGAGACCGGGCATATCCCAAAATTTCTGCCAGTGACTCGGTCAAACAGTGGCCAGCCATTTTTTTCTATCATAGGGATATTCCGGCTCCCGGCAAAGCCACTGCTTTGCCGGCTTTTGTCGATGGAGCCGCCACTGCCCAGCCTTCCTGGGATGAGGCCGCTCCGGCTCTCACCGACGATCTGATCCTCGCTAAGAGGCGGATCGAATATCTTATCAAGCACAAGGGTCTGAGAGGATCCGACTTAGTCCAGTGCTGGGTCGCACGTCGGATCCAGCCACTTCAGTACCACGGGGATAGACTGATGCACTCCATCACGTCTTCCAAAAAAGACTCTCTCCGCATCAGTCCCAAAGCCTACACCATCCAAGGTTACATAAGCCAGATCAAATGGTTGATCAAGGAGCGGATCGAGAGGAAAATTCCGGAGATTTCTCTGGACATGCACACGGCGGAAAACCCCGTGGTAGCGGTAAGCTTCCATCAGTACACCTTTTACGTTTTTCAATCTTTTAAGTCATATACTGCAATGCTGATATGTTTTCTTGTTTTCGGCTGGCTGATCTCCCCGAGTCGGAGCTTGCTCCACTCGAAGGATATCCTCCTGAGTTTTCTCAGGAGACTGAAGTGGTCCCATTGCCGGACCTTGCGCTCAAGAAGCGCAAAGCTCCGACAGTGGCTGTTGGCACAAAGGAAGTGCCCGTTGTGAAGAGGTAACTTTCATTCACAATTTCCGCCTTTGTACCTTTCTCGAATTTCTTTCTGAGATGTAATATTTCTGACTTTACTAAATTCTCAGAGCAAAGCCTCTCATCAAGGGTAAGGGGAAGGGGATTCCTGCAAAGCCCCTGCGACAGACGAAGCTTACCATAGCTTCCCCTGCCACGGCTCCTCCGACTCTTGCCCCTCAACCTTCTGCAACACCGGCGATTACTCCTTCTCCGGTTGTTGCAGAAGATCCGGCTCCTCCAACGGCGCCTATGATCCTTGGATCGCACACTGTCGTCACCGTGGGTGCGTCAGCTCAGGATAAGGGTGAACCCTCTCCGGGTAATGATCCCTCGGCTGAAGTCTTCGCCGACAACCTCCTCAGCAATCCCGGACTTGCCAAGTTTGGCTTATCCCGGAAGTCCGCAGAGGAGATCCAGCGGCTAGCCAGGCAAGTCCTGGACAAAAGCCATCTATCCCCCAAAGAGGAAGCACAAGAAGCAGAGGACGTCAAGTTCTCTGACCTTCTCGCCCAAGTCCGCCTTCGCGACAAGCGGATCAGGACTGGCGAGCTTCCAACAGCCCCAGTAATTCCTCTTACTCTCGCCGAGAAGGTGGCAGCTGAGGTGAACGCGGGATTAGACAAACTCACCCACGAACAATATGTAAGTCGGAATTCCAACTTTTGATTTTTACCTTATGTTATATCATATCCTCTAGCCCCAAGCATGAAGTAGGATATAGAAATCCGGGTTTATGCTTTCATTAGGATGCCAAAGAACGAACTAGTGTAGCCCCCAAGGCTCGTGCTGATATTTAGCAAAAAATATTAGCCCGAGTCTTAAGTAGCTTTCTGACTTTGGGTAAGTGTATTCCTATAACCAGGAATTGTTAAAAAATGTCTGTGATAAGCGGAGAGAAATCAAAGCTCTCCGGCTTAAAAATGCTGATCTCAAGTTAGCCAAGGATGAAGCTAAAGGTAAACATTTCGAGATTCAAACCTTGTCTTTTACTTTTTTCAATGTCAAATTTTTCTGAACTTTTGTTCTTTTTGTCTTACAGCGTTGGTGAAACAATCCATCGCTATGATTGAAGAGGCCGAGAACCTCAAGACCTTGGTGGTGGAGAACAAGGGACTTCGCCAAGAGCTGGATAAGCTCAAGGCGGATCATGAAAGGAGCATAGCTCAAGTCCTCGAGTCCTCCTCCATGGCCACTGAAGAGCGCGATCTCAAGATTGCCGCTCAAGATAAGGTTATCTCGGACCTCAAGAATGAGGTTGGCAGAGAAAAGGATATCTCCCAGGCGCTCCGGGCTGAACTCCAGAGTCTCCGGGAGGAGAAAGCCAAGATTGACGACGTCATTCTTGGTATGTTCCATTTATCTGACTTATCATTTCTTCGACTTTCATCAATGTCGGTTTTTTCATATCCTTGTTTTGTGTATAGGTCCTCTAAATTTGACGGACTCCTCCTCGTCCGAACCCCGCACTCACCGGCTTACCCAAGTCGGTGATCTTCTTCATGACTACCGCCAGTCTCTTGAGGACATTGGCGAGTCTCTCAGGATTCCGGACATGCCAAGCATGTCGGACTTCCAGGTGCGGGAGAAGGCCAAGGAGATTCCGCAACTCGTTCGGGACTGGAACATGTCCTACGCACGTACTGCTGCGCAGAACGCTCTCACCATGGTTATGAGCCACCATGGGCACATGGAGATATGGCAAGTGACCAGAGGGTACTGCAAAGTAGATGAAGACGGCCAGGAGCAAGACCTTGAAGCCATCATGCACTCTTGTGCCGGATATGGGTGCCACGTAGCTGATCTGACCAGCTACGAGACGCCCTTCTTCACCCGCGTGGATACTCCGCCACCTCCCCTAGAAGACGCCGAAGAAGTTTCCGACGATGAACAGACCACCTCGGATCCGGACATCTCGGCATATATCAAGGCGAAGTAACCAGTGATCCGATGGATCCTTCATCTCCTCCTGCATCATAGATCAGGAACTATGTATTATTCTGGAAAGACATGATGCGTTTTATAAATATTAAGTACTATGACTTTTGCTAGTGCTAAGTTTTTTATCTATTCAGCACTTTTTTGTCTTAGACTATTTTGCGTGCCTGAAATGTTTTCATAAGCACTTAGAATTTTCCGTCTCTACTTATCGTTTATCTGGCTTTCCGCCTCGTCCCTTTCATGAGCCGGCTAAACCTTCAGCCGGAAACTTTGCCGAGCAATAGAGCTCAATTGCTAAACCAGTTTAAACTCAGAAACAAAGCCGGCTTCCAGTACAAACAATTCACTACTCGGAAGATACCCACATCCAGCAATCAGACAAATAACCCAAGTAAAGACTAGAAATTTTTAGAGTTATACCCGAAGGTAGCAGTTTTAGAATCGGAAATCTAAACCAGAACGAACATGAGCATAAAGTACTTTCAAGCATTCTGGGATTTTCGACTATGACATGATCATTAGGAAATAAGATGGTAAAAACTTCTCAGGAAAACTTTGAGGTAACCAAAACTTTTATTTCTCAAAGAGCATGTACATATGTATGATTACAAAGAAAGATAAACTAAGAATAAAAGGGACGTAGCTGAGCAATATTCCACGGTCTATCTAACTCATCCGGATTTGTACTGCCTCCAGCTCTCTTTCTCTTCTTAGTAGCAGGTCTTTCTTTGACTGGCCTCATGTCAGTTAAGTAGTACGACCCATTGTGCAATACTCGACTAACTAAAAAGGGCCCTTCCCATATTGGGGAAAGTTTGTGCTTTCTTTGTTGCACAAGCCGGAGAACCAAATCACCTTTATTGAAGGATCTAGTTTGGACTCTCTGGCTATGATACTTGTGTAACTTCTGCTGATAGGCTGTAGATCTCATTTCAGCAACGGCGTGAACTTCTTCGACTAAGTCGATATCATTTTGTCGAGAAATCTCGGCATCCTCTTTGATAGACGCGGCCACCCTAGGAGAAGTATGAATCAAATCACTAGGAAGAACAGCTTCTGCGCCATAGACCAAGAAGAAAGGTGTATATCCTATTGACCTGTTCGGAGTTGTTCGCAAACTCCAAATTACAGAGGGTAGTTCCTCTTCCCAAGCCCCCGCAGCACGTCTCAGTGGTGCTTCGAGTCTTGGTTTCAAGCCTTGTAGAATTAAACCATTTGCTCTTTCGACTTGTCCGTTAACCTGTGGATGTGCGACTGACGCAATGTCAAGCCGGATATTTTGCTCGTCGTAGAATTCAGCCAACTCTCCCATGGAAAAGTTACTCCCAATGTCCATGATAATGCTATGCGGATAACCATACCGGATTATAACATTCTCGACAAATCTTTTTGCTGTTGCTCCATCACAACTAGTGACAGGTTTAGCCTCGATCCATTTCGTGAATTTATCCACCATCACTAAGAGGTGAGTAAATCCACTTGGAGCTCGTTTAAAAGGTCCTACCATATCAAGCCCCCAGACCGCAAAAGGCCATGTTATAGGTATTGTTTGCAGCTGATCAGCCGGAACATGAGCTTGCTTGGCGTACTTTTGGAAGCCTTTGCATGTCTTGACTAATTGTTCGGCATCTGCCTGAGCTGTAAGCCAGAAAAAACCATGTCGAAAAGCTTTTGCCACTAAATATTTGGCTGCAGCGTGGTGACCACACTCGCCTTCGTGGATTTCTCTTAAGATTTCCACTCCTTCTTCCGGAGATACACAGCGCTGAAAACCCCCAGAAACACTCCGTTTATGGAGCTCACCTTTAACAATAGTATGGGCTTTTGCTCGTTGGATAATCTGCCGGCTCAGCACCTCGTCTTCGGGTAATTTGCCATCTACCAAGTAATCAAGGTAGGGTCGAGTCCAACTAGGAATTACAGCCAGAACTGCTATTAAAGGTGAGTCGGATTTGGTCGGATAATCCTCATCTACTCCCTTTATCAAGGGAACTTTGAGGTGCTCTAAAAATGCGCCATCCGGAACCTCTTTCCGGGCAGAGCCTATTCGACATAGTGCATCTGCTTCCTCGTTTTCTGCTCGAGGGATGTGTTGAACTTCAAACCCCTCGAACAATTTAGATAGATCATCCACGACAGCTTTATATGCTGCCATGTGCTTATTTGCATTACAAATATCCGAGACTTGCTGAGCAACAAGATCCGAATCTCCGTAACATATCAAACTTCGGATGCCAATATCCTTAGCAATCCGGATTCCATGCAGCAGTGCTTCATACTCGGCAATGTTGTTTATGGCTGTGAAGTGGATCTGCAACACGTATAAAAGTTTATCTCCTTGGGGTGATTTGAGCACCACACCAGCCCCCGAGCCCCCCCGAGCCTTGGACCCGTCGAAAAAGAGGGTCCAATATTCCGACTCAGGTAGGACCATATTCTCCTTGGTCTCTGTCCAATCAGCGACAAAGTCGGCAAGGATCTGGGATTTGATTGTTGTCCGGGGTTTGTACTCAATATCGAAAGCTGCAAGCTCTATGCCCCATTTGGCAACGCGTCCTGTGGCATCGCTATTGTTGATTATATCTCTCATGGGAGCTTTGCTCACCATGGTAACTGGGTGCTCCTGAAAATAGTGTCGTAACTTACGAGATGCTAGAAAAACACCGTAAGCCAGCTTTTGATAGTGCGGTATCGCTGTTTTGATTCTATCAGGACCTCGCTGACAAAGTATGTCGGACGCTGCACCAGGTGCTCCTGATTTTCTTCTGGTCTCTCCACCACCATAACTATACTGACAATCCTATCTGTCGCAGCAATGTAAAGCAACATCGGTTCCTGAGGTTCCGGCGCTGCAAGGATAGGAGTAGATGAGAGTACTTTCTTCAGGTCTTGTAGTGCAGCTTCAGCTTCGTCAGTCCAGACAAAATCCTTGGTTTTCTTCAGGAGTTTGTATAATGGTGTGGCTCTTTCACCAAGTTGGCTTACAAATCGACTGACCGCAGCAATGCAACCAGTTAATCTTTGTACGTCCTTTAGGCGAGTTGGCCTGGAAATATTGAGAATAGCCTTGATCTTGTCACGGTTCACCTCTATGCCTCGTTGAGACACGATAAAACCTAACAATTTTCTGGCTGGTATTCCAAAGAAGCATTTCTTTGGGTTAAGCATGATGTTGTATTTTCGTAAATTGGCGAACGTCTCCTCTAAGTCGGAAATCAATGTTTCCTTCTTTTTGGACATGACCGCGATATCATCCACGTATGCATGTACATTGCGTCCGAGTTGATCACGGAGGCAACGCTGCATCGTGCGCTGGTACGTAGCTCCTGTGTTCTTCAGCCCAAAGGGCATCGTAACATAACAGAAGGTTCCGAAAGGGGTTATGAATGAAGTCTTGATTTTGGCAGATTCCTTCATCCGGATTTGGTGATAACCGGAATATACGTCGAGAAAACAGAGGAGTTCTGAGCCTGCCGTAGAATCGATAACTTGATCAATTCTAGGCAGAGCGAATGGATCTTTTGGACAAGCCTTGTTCAAGGCAGTATAATCAACACACATCCTTAAATCAGTGGTGTCCTTTTTAGGGACCATTACAGGGTTGGCCGACCAATCAGTATGGATGACCTCTTCTATGAATCCGGCTAACTCGAGTCGCGCTAGTTCCTTAGCTATTGCCTTACGCTTTTCATCACCAAACCGCCGTAAGGACTGTTTGACGGGTTTAGCGTTCGGGTTTACATTTAGAGAGTGCTCGGCAAGTTCCCTAGGTACTCTGGTCATGTCCGACGGCTGCCATGCGAAGATATCTTGATTTGCTCGGAGGAACTTGACGAGCGCGCTTTCCTATTAGCTACATAGGCATGCGCCTATCTGGGTCACCTTGGAGGGGTCATCATCCTTCAACAGCGTCGTCTTCGTCTCTTCTGATGCCTTGAACTCCGGATTTGGCTTTGTCACCTCCTTCTTCGTCGCGGCCATCTCGGACGAATCTATGCTCTTCTTGATCTCCTTGTACTCCTGGGCGTGCAGCACGGCTTCGGCAAAGGCGGAATTTCCATCCTCGCACTCTCGTGCTTTCTTCGGGTCTCCCCTGATGGTGATCACGCCGTTGGGACCTAGAATTTTCATCATATTGTAAATGTAACACGGACGAGCCATAAAAGCCCAGTAAGCCGGACGTCCGAATATAGCGTGGTATGCGCTCTTGAACGGGACCACTTCGAAGGAAAGTGCCTCCGTTCGATAATTTGGTGTTCCAAAAGTAACATCCAAAGTGATCTCTCCCAGGGAGTTAGCTTGTCTTCCTGGGACAACTCTGTGAAAAATCACAGAGCTATGGTTAAGCTGTGTTTCCGAGATCTTCATCCGGCGTAGCGTTTCTACATAGAGAATATTGATGCTGCTACCACCGTCCATGAGGGTCTTGGAGAAACCATAAACGTCAATTAGTGGATTGACGATTAAGGCGTATTTTCCTCGCCTATGTAGTTTAGGCGGATGATCAGCGCGGTCAAACGTTATTGCCACTTCCGACCAGTCCAAATACTGAGGGACAACCAGAACTGTTGCGTTGAGCTCGTGGAGAACTGCTTTCTTGACCTTTGCTGGTTGAGATCCGAGGAAGGTGACGTAAGTGTCCTTCTTGGTAGGAAAAGTTTTCTTCCCTTCCGACTTGGGATTTGAAGCGTGGGCTTCCTCCATGTCAGAATCTTCCTTGGTCTCTTTGTCCTTTTCGGGATTTTTATTTCCCTTCTTCCGCTTAGCTTTGTAGCCCGCGGTATCATCTCTCTTGATGTCGTCGTTAAAACGACATTCAGCGTTGGTGTGGGACGAGCCCCTATTGGCGTCCAAGTGATGCACACATGGGTTATTGGCAATGTCGGCCCAAGTGTAGGTTTTACCTGGTTGTTGCTCTCCTCTACCTTGGACCCTTGATGTCCCACGGCCACGCCCGCGGCCTCCGCCGCGCCCTCCTCATCCTCCAGACCCGGAAACAGTAGTGACTACTGCCGTCTCCGCGTTGGCTTTTTCTTCCGAGGTGTTTTTGCGCTTCTGAGCCTGTTGCCTTGTCTTTGCTGACTGAGGTACAGCCAGGACGTTGAGTAATCCCTCTACATCGTCGTTAGCATCTACATACTTGCTCGCCGTTTATATCATCTCTCCCAGATCAGTAACCTTGTCACACTTCAAGCGATGGTGCAGTAAACCAATTGGGAGACCTGAAATGAAAGCTTCAATCGCAGTTTGATCATTTACTCCCTCGCATGAGTTTTTGGTGTCAATCCATCGTCCGAGATAATCTCGGCAAGTTTCTCTGGCTTTCTGGGTGCAACACTGTAGGTCTCCAACCGTACAGGGCCTCCGATATGTGCCTTCGAAATTCCGAAAGAATGCACTTTGTAAGTCATACCAGTTGTGGATGGTGTTCGCCGGAAGTTCATTGAGCCATGATCGTGCCGTCTTCCGCAACATAAGTGGGAGATATCGGGTTGTGACCAGGCTGTTTCCGCCTTTGGCGATGCAGCAAGCTTGGAAGAAGTCCTGTAACTAGGTGTCTGGCCGAGCAATGCCGTCGTAGGCTTGAATATGTCTTGAGATTGCAAATCCTTCCGGGAATTTTGTAGCTCTGATGCATGGTCCGAAGCACTTTGGGCCCATGTACATGTCATCGTTTTCGTAGCGCCGAGCCTCTATGTTGGAGTTGATCCTGTGCCTTGCGTCATTCGGGGATAGGGATCGTCCCGAATATCAGCTGTGGCTGCAATGCCTTGGAGCCGGACTTCGGCTTCTGCCACCACCTCCTCCGCCATGTCGTCCTCCTTGACCTCCTTGGGGGCCATTGTGATAACTGTGCTGTGGAGAGGGTGGTGCAGCTGGGTTGTTTCTGGCTGATCGCCGGCCTCCGTCCGGAGCGTCATTATTCCGGTTCCGGGGAGGTTCTTGACTGTGATGAGCCCCCTGTCGGTTTGTGCCAGCGTGGTTTCCGTCGTTCCTTCGTCCGTCGTTCCCACCATGGTAAGGCTCAGCCGGACGGTTTTCATGTCTAGGAGGTGGCATTTTCTGACGATCCTCCTCCCGATATTTCACTTTATCTTCTCCCCTTCGATCGTTGGATTCTCGTCGGGGAGGGTTCTTCAGATTTAGTGCAGCAATGGCATCTTTCTCGGTTCTGGAGCGACGTTGCTCCAGTTACGGGTAGTTCTGTGATGTTGTCCTGATGATCCGGTTCTTGAATAATTGTCTTCCCGTCGTTCGGGGTTATGATACTGCGCCCGAACGTAATGGGATCTTACGCCAGCCCATGCCGGATCTGTGCGACATTGGTCGGAATGCGAGACCAGCTTTTGGCTTCCAGACAGGGCGACCTTTTGCTGCTCCAGTCCCTTGTTGAGTAGCTTGATACCTAAACGTATCTCCTCTGGTCCTAGATGAGCCGATAAAATTTCGCGAGCTGCCACGTTATTTTGCACCGGTGTTGGGTAAACCCAATCTCCATTGCTGTCCTTCCGTGGCTTTCCCATCTCATCTCCAAAAAGGACGGCGCGGACGTGTGGGAATTGGTTGTCATCTATGTGACGCTTCTGTGTCTTCTGATGTAGACGGGACATATACTCCTTGTTTGACATGCGCTTTTTCTCCACCTCGATGTTTTTGGCTTCATCAAGGAGTTGTTGACGACGCGCTTCTAGGGCTTGCGCCCTTTCGTCCAGCTCATCCGCAGTAAGTTCTGCAGCTGTAGGGATAGGTGTGGTTAATGCAGAATCAATGAGTTTACGCGCACCTTCAATGATCATGTGTCCATCCACCGATGCTTCTTTTTTCGGCTCATTTGGGATAAGTGCTCCATCCGAGTCTTCCTCGTATTCCTCGGCGATCACCTCCTCTATTAGAGGGTCTTTTGCTGGGGTCTTGTTCTTCTTGTTCCTCTTCTTTGCCTTCTTGGCAGCACCGGTAGCAAAGACGGCTTTTGGTCCGTTTCCTGGAGTCAACCTCTGTTCGGTACTTTCGGACATCTGGACTTCGGGATTGTCTCCGACTTCCATATCATCCTGCGCTTTGGGAGAGTGTTCCCCGGATCCTTCGTCCATGGCTTCTCCCTCTTCTGTAGCTTTGGAGTTGTACTCCTCATCATATTCCACGGAGAACTTTTGGAAATCTGCTGACGTCATGGATTCATCCGAGGATGCGAGAACGTCGACGTTTGTTCCAATTGCCTCCAGCACCGAGTCGGTGTTTTCTCCAGCATCGGCAGAGCCAGATCCGGATTCAACATACCCGATGAAGTGCGATGCATGCTTCCTGAGGTACCTGCGGCTTTCGCGATCAGCCATATCGAAACTTTTAATGGTTTCGAGGATTGCATCTGCGCTAGCGCCTTGCAGTATCATACGTCTTAGTGTGTACCTGAGGAAAGGCATGTCCGTCCCGACATCGTCAGAGTCGGAATCCGTGTCGTTAAAGTGCTCCTCCTGGATTTCGACCTCCACGGGTGGGTTGATCTGGGATCCGGCTTCTCCAGGGAGATCCACTCCAGATTCGACTTGGACCGTGAGGTCTTCTTCAGGCTCGGATTTCTCCATTATCACCACAACTAGTGCGGGCTGGGTGGGATTAGGGTTTTCTGGGATCCGGAACTCTGCCGCCTCCACGGACAAAGGGGACCCAGAAGATTCTTCTGCCTCTGTCATCACCGCTGGGGTGGGTTGGGCAGGTTCAGCGAAACCGATGTAAACATCGATCTCGCCAAAAGACATGATTGTATAGGCAGTCACGGCCTCCCTAGCCGGAATCCAAGTCTCGTCGAGAACAATGAGAGGGACGTCGCTGGCATAGAGGATGCGACCGATGGCGATGGTCTCGCCGATTCTGATTCTTGCAGATTCCATTCGGAACGCATATCCGAAGCTCACTTGCCCCACGGTGGGCGCCAACTGTCGTCGGTTTGAGGACAAGTACGCCATGAGGGGGTCCTCGAGGCATGCGGGAGAGAGGGGTGTGAGATGTACGGTGTTCCGGGACGGTGAGCACACAAGTTAACCAGGTTCGAATCCGCCGGCTTTGGACAGACCCTACTCCTGCTAGCAATCTAGTAATACGGCAGAGCCGAAATATGGGTTACAAGGGTTTTGCCTGTGCGAGTTGAGATTGTAGACTATTGAGGTGTCTGGTGTTCTTGCCCTAAAGGCTCTCCCTGGGATGGCTTATATAGATATCTGGCCTAGGGTTTACAGGAGAGATCAATCCGGCTACGACTAAGAGTTGGTTACAGAGTACATCTTGAACTACAAGTAACATTATGGGCCTAAGTCAGTAAGTCTTCTGGGCCTTCCCGTAGTCGGATTGGACTCCGTCTTCTCTCCCTAACTGGGCCGCCCGTGAAGCAAAGCTCTCACCTGAAGTTGGCCACCCTGGTCAGTGAGGATCTGTGAGGATACCCGGAAAGTATATCCCCAACAGATCGCACAGTGGTGCGGGCCACAGTGCGCAAGTGGTGGCATGGCTGCCTGATGGCACAGTGGTGCGGGCCGTAGCGGGCAAGTTAAGCTCCAGAGCTGGAGGAGTCTCCACCACCACCAGCCCCGGTGGAGGCGTCACCAGCGCCTCTAGCCGCGCCATGTTGTCCAATTGGGCGTTGTCAAGGTTGGGAACCGGTGGCAGCCCTCGTTTACCACCCTTCTGCCACTTGATGTACTTTTCCATGTAGGCAGGAAGGATGGTGTTGAGCTTATCGTTCATTTTTGTCTGGACTTGTGCCTGGACTTGTGTATGAACTTGTTCTTGGAACTTTGTCTCAACATCCGACACAGCCTAGTTCACGGCATCTTGGACAATATTGGGAAAGGCTTCCACTTGTTCCATTAGGTGTCTTACCTCGCCGCTTTCAGCATGCTTCCTGCCCTTCGCTCCATGGTGCCATAGTACTCAGACCATGTTATGCCTCCAAAGCCGACAACATGACCAGCCGACGACAGGGCTGCCAGGGGCTCGACATTCTTGGTCCGGTTCAGCGCCCTTTTAAAAGTGGTGTCCCACTTGGCGACAGGCGCCAACCCTTGGGATGAGGATCTCATACACTCCTCGTCCTGCGCACAAGGAACGCGAAGCATTTGATCAGAAAACTAGACTTCATTGATTAATCATGAACGCAATTAATCAGAACTCCCTTTCGGCTTGGCAAACCGGGCCCTAACAAAGTGCTTTGCCTGCGACTCTTTTATGTCATCAAAGGGCAGTGTCAACCCCCTTGCACAAGCGTCGGCGTCCTCCTTCTCCCATTTGGTAATCGCAGCTCTATAACCGCCAGAGCCGAGATGGTGGGTACCAATGTTCTTCTCATACAATTCCTTGAAGTACTGACTCTTGGCCTTGCCCATGGCGGATTCTCATCTGGCCTTGAACACCTTGAAGTGTTCTTCCATGACTAGAGGCTCCCTCTTGACGACCTCCGAATAACTTAGCTCGTCCTCGAAAATCAGCTTCTTCACCTGGACCTTCTAATTCGACAAGGCCTTGGTCATCTTCTTGAGGGCATACTTGTTCACCGGATTCCCTTTGAGATTGTCGTTATTGTACTTGTGTTCCTCATCACCCGGGAACGCGTATCTTGCGTGCAGCTTTTGGAAGAGCTGTATGCGGAAAGCCCTGTTCTCTTTGGCCTTCAGGTTCTCCGTGTTGATCGTGACGATGTTCCGGAGGATTGCCGCGAGCTGGTTTGAGTAACCCGCGACAAACTCGGCCGGCTCCAAAGGTGCACCTTCATCGTTCACGCTTGTGATGATGGACCTTTTGATGTCCACCACGATCGGGGCACGCTCCTTCCGGGCCTTCTTCGATGTGCTACCACCGTCCGTAGTAGCTTCGACAAAACATTGGCAACTCAAAAAGAAAAACCTGCAAAAAAAGCCTGAATAGGCACAAACACAACCATTTTTCTGCCAGCATACACAAGCACAGCCATACAATACTTGCTGCCAGCAGCATACAAGATTAGCATCATTGGCAGCCAATTAGAGTCCCCTAGATAACTCATCCCAGCAGCAAACTATCAGGTGATAGATACCACTTTGTACACAACAAATGGAGGCATCATAGTGGCAGATGTAGTAGCAGCATCCAGAGAAAATTAGCAAAACCAAAAAATGGAATTCAAACTATCATAGTCTACATATAAGTACAACATCTGGTCTTATCAAGTTTATCCAATTAATTTCAAAACATAAAGGAATTAGGCACCAAGATATACACTAAATAGTTTTAGAGTACATCCTTTATAATCAACAAGTAAAGCATGAGTGTTTATATATACTAAGTAGGGTATCTACTCTCTAACAGATCTACAATTAAAACCTAGTTAGTCATGCTAAGTATGCATACAAGCACAAATATATCATTAACGAATGACCTATTAGTATACACTAATATTCCAGCATATACACAGATTTAGCAGTAACCACAACAGTAACCCTAAGAAAAGGAGACACCACATCTGGCTAGGAATCATCTAAATATTTACTGTCACATGGACAGAGTATTCATATTGGTCACCAACCTCTTTCACAGGAATGGTAGCATTCTCAGCCACCAAATTTCATGTGGATCAGATAAAACAATTTTATTTAACTGGAAAAACTACCTCAGAGCGGGCACACATTCGGATGAACTGAAAAAATGCTCAAAATCATGGGAAGCAAGTACTATCAGTGGGCTGTTCATTGAACTGAAGCCCATGTACTAGAACTTATACTTTTGAGATTGAAACGATGCACACTTACATGCTCATCTAGAACAAGACTGCTACTCAAACCATCAATCCAATCTACAGGTGAGCTACAGATATCACGCAATACAAGATATAGCCTGCCTCTACAAAAAAATAAGATAGGAGTACATATTATGCACATTCCTCTTCATCAGAGGAGACCAGCTAAATCACGAATAATGATACCAGCTAAAGCACGAATACAGCTATCCATTTCTTTATCTTCCCTCTACACATTCCTCTTCATCGGAGGAGTATAGATTTTGGATGGCTATAGGATCATCACTCCCAAGTTTAGAACCTCTGCAAGCTATATTCCTCACATGCTTTTCTTGACTACCTTGAGATATATTGCACCTAGCTTGCTCTTATTCTTGAATAACATTCAAGGAATCTAAAACTTGTAGTACTTCATTTTTCTATAAATTAATATTAACTTCTGTAGTAAGGCTCTAAGTAATCTAAGAGGTAGTAGAGCATCGTATGGTCGAAGATCAAAGTATCTGGCGGCTAAGCATAGCGATCCGTGTGACAAGCCCATGGATCGATGACGTGGCAAAGTAGACTGATCGGGTGATGTGCGGGAGAAAGCACAACTAGCTGGGTCTTTAGGTTTGGGTTTGGGTATGCGTTAAGCTGCGCTAAGGTTGGCCTTAAACCAAGAAACTAATATTTATGACAAGTTGCATATAGGATTCTCGCAGTCTATGATTCATCCCTAAAAAATAAAAAAATACAGTTTGATGATTCACTAAAAGCGGTAACAACAGTCAGTAGTGCAGCCTACACTGCTATGGTTAATGTACTATGGCTACACAAAAGCAACACTAGTAGCAAAAGGGTCTTTGGTCCAGCCCCAAAAGCCATTGATCCCGGTTCTAATAACAATTCGGGACCAATGTCAGACATCGGTCCCGGTTCATGCCGCCAAGACATTGGTCCCGGTTCATCTCGAGGTATTGGTCCCGGTTCATCGCATGAATCGGGACTAATGGTCAGCGAAGCATTGGTCCCGGTTCATGCCATGAATCGGGACCAAAGGGTCTCTTTTTAGTCCCGGTTCAGGACATAAACCGAGATAAAAAAATTCAGAAATTCTCTGCCACCTTCTCTATCGCGGCAGGAAAAAGGCCCAAAATCCTGCCGCGCCAGGAGAACATCCCACCCCCTGAATCGCCTTCTAGTTTCAAAAACATGTCGCAGAAAATTGTAAAAAAATCAAAAATAAAATGCTTTCAACTGTAGTTATATTTAGTGATACACTTGTCATGAAAATTAACAAACTTGAATTTCGACTTATTTTGCAAGAAAATGTTATAAAAACTTCAGATGGCCGCCATTTGTGCATACAATGTCGGAAAAAACGTATAATATATCAACATGATCGGAAAAAAATTACGATACTGATGGCAACGGCCTTAGGCCGTTTTCAATCTTTTTAGATTTTTGAAATTCCAAAAGAGTCAAAATTCAGATTTTTTATTTTTTAAAAAATAATTCAAAAAAAATAAAAAATGACATATTTGGATTCCTCACAGTTTTCTGATAATAATGGACATATTATTTGTGGAATTTCGATTTATGGATTTAAAGATATGAATTATGCCATATTAAATGAATTAATGCAAAAATAATAATAAAACATATTTTATTTCTATATTTATTCAATATTAGTATTACTTAGTCATTTTTGTACATTAAAATCATGTTTGTAACTCAAATTATAAGAATGTGTGACTCACAAGATACACGGATTAATGTCATTAATAGCACATTATAGACATAAAGGTACAAGTGGTACATAGGAAGGAGGATGGAAAGGAACTAAGATGTTAAGCATGCTAGGGTGGAGTAGTGTTAGGATGGGTGACCGACCGGGAAGTTGAACCAAAGACTGGAATTTGACCAAAAACTAAGTGTGATTGAGAGGCTTCGGGTGAGAGATTAACCAGTCCAAATATTCATAGATTCAAAAGAATCGAAAAAAAATTCAAAAAAAAATTATTTCTTGAAAAAAAAATAGAAAAGACCTTTGGTCCCGGTTCATGCCACCAACCGGGACCAAAGGTCCTACGGCGAGCGCACGCGATGGCGGGCCACGTGGAGGCTCATTGGTCCCAGTTCGTGCCAGAACCGGGACCAGCATTAGTCCCGAGTGATTGGTCCCGGTTCAAAATCTGGGACCAATGGCCCTTATGAAACGGGACCAAAGGGGGGGTTTTCTACTAGTTAACTGTGCATTTTTAAGCAGTGACTATTAACCAACCACAGAAGTTGACTGCAATATTGCGCTCCATTCCATCCAAGAAAATGCGTTGGGAGGTTGTGGGCGGTTCTGCTTGATAAACAGAGCCGAGCCTACGGATAATATCCACAGAGAAGAACAAAGTGGCTACAGATAGATACTACTACCATGGAGAACCTGCTCACGCCTCTCCCGAGAATCTCACCCTTCACTCTGCATCTGGATCGTTTCCCTATCCTCCGTATACACACGACACTAAATTTTCATTCGCATCGCCCCCCTTTTTACGGCCATGTATTCCCTTCATTTGTGTCACACTCTACTGCACTCGAGAAGTGAGGTGTGTTCCTCGAGGGCAAGGTTATATGAAAGTTCAAAATGAATAGTAAGCGGCAGAGAGCAGATGGTAGGTACAGACATTACATCGAGCAGAGGAAAAACTTGTAGTAAGGCTCTAATTAATCTAAGATGGGTAGGGGAAGGGGAGGGAGAGGGGAAGGGGGTCACCTCGATGACGGTGGACAGCGAGCGCGGACGGCGGTAGGAAGGGGCGACGACGGCGTGACAGAGGAAGGGGCGGTGTGGGTGGGCTCCTCCTCCTGGGCGCGGGCGAGCTCCTCCTCCTCCTAGGCACGACGGGCGGACGAGCGGGCTCCTCCTCCTCCTCCTGGGCACGGCGGGCGGGGGCGGGTGGAGCAAATGTGACGGCAGCAGTGGAAGGGGCGACGACGGCAGAGCGAGGAGAAGGTGTTGCAGAAGTTTCGTCTAATCGAGGGAAAAAGTGAAAGAGGAAAAAAGGCTCAATCGACCAGCTTATGTGAGGCGCATATTTGAAAATGCATCTCGGGTAAGTTTACGCGAGGTGCATCTGGCCAGAATGCGCCTCGAGTATTCTCTAGCACTAGTCAACTAGCGCAGTGCGCTCTATCTGTCAACAAACTGACCCTAGATCACTGGTTTTGTCCCTTGTCCTAAACTAAAGCCTAGCCACCTAGGTTTGAATCCTGGTGGCTCAAATTTTTTGAAAACTTTTTTTGAAGGCTATTTATCGTGTAAAAACATTGTCCAAACACAATATGGACTATAAAAAAATACTTCAAATATTTTAAAAATTCAAATTTTGCCAAAATAACAAAATTGAATATTATGAAAGTGTCTCGTCGATACATAATATTCTCAATGCAATATTATAACATAAAAATGATAATTATGAATGTTTGATACATAATAGTATGCCACACACACACGACGGTTCTTGACAATGGTCGGAGCCCGCTAGCGTTTCTTGACAATGGTCGTCTTCTTGGCCTTCTTTGTCGCGGTTGCATAGGTTAGGTCCGGGACGTCTTCACTACTTCTTTTGGATGGGAGTCCCTTCTTAAGTAGGGTTGTGGTGTACGGTGTTTGGTTGTTGTATCCGTCATTCATCTTCGGGTCACCTCTCTGGTCAAAGTCTTGCTCGTTGGCGACTCTGTCCATTCCGATGATGTTCCTTTTGCCTCTCCTGACGACAACCCGGCTAGGCTTTGACGGGTCTGTGATGTACAAGCATTGGTCGACCTTGCTAGCTAGAACCCAAGGCTCATTTCTCATGGGTGCGTTCGCGCTGGTGGTCTTTGATGGTATAACCATGGTGGTGAAATATCGGCCTTCTTTCTCGACACTCTTGGCCCACCTGACACGGAACATCAGCACCTTCTCCATAACATAGTCGAGCTCCCAAATTTCCTCGATCCTTCCGTAGTATCTTTCCGGGACGTTGCCGGTGTAGAATATCCCCGTAGCGCATGAGTTCTGGTAATCACAGTTATTGTCCTTTTCCTCTGTATAGAATGTGTATCCGTTGATATCGTATGCCTGATAGGTCATCAGGTTGTGCGAGGTGCCCCATGACAAGGATAATATGAGTATATCTTCCTCCGAGTACTCGCCCTGCGGTGGATTAGCAATGACCTTCTCCCTGAACCACCATGTGAAACTGGAGTTGTTCTCCTTGATAACATCTTCCTCTGAGTACTGGCGCCCCTGGTCAGCGTAATTCTTCTTGATAAACTCTTTGTGATCATATATGTATGGATCGAGCACCTACATGTGTTGTAGCGCGACTAGGTTTGTTCTTTCAAAGTCCTTGGTTCGGCCCTCGATGTCGAGATGCTTTAGGCGCCGACCCTCGTGGTGACCACATCCAGCGAGCCTCCCGAGGTGCTTGTTGAATGGCTAACCAAGAGGGGTCTCGGTTTGTAGAAAGTTTGAGCAGAAAGATATGCACTCTTCGGCCAGGAAGCCATTTGCTATGCTTCCATCTGGACGGGACCTGTTCTTAATGTATCATTTGATGTATCCATTGAGCCTTTCGAACGGCATCCTGCTTCGTAGAACGGAGGACCGAGCTGGACGATATCCTCCACAACATGGAGAAGCAGATGAAGCATGACGTCGAAGAATGCGAGGGGGGGGTAGATCTCGTCCTATAGCCTTGTGAGCTGCTTAATACCTATCGACTTCTGAGAGATGACGTCGAAAAAGTTGCAAAGGCCAAACAACGTTTCACGGACGTGCTTGTCCATTATACCTCAGATCGCGACCGGGAGTACCTGCGTCATCAGCAGGACGAGGTCGTGAGAGTTCATCCCGCTAAAGCGCTGCTTCACCTTGTCTAGCCATCCGCTTATCTTCCCCGCGTAGCCATTCGGAAATTTGATTCCGAGGAGGCACTTCATAAACTGTATGGCCTCATTCTTACGCAGAGTGAAGCACGAGGCCTTGAGCTTGACCTCGCCCTTCTTGACCTTCTTGACCCTACGTAACTATTCTGCATTTCCGTCTCCTCCTCCTTGTCCTCCTCCTCGTCATCGCTAGCTGGTGGTTGAAGTTCATCCCTGATGCCCATATGCTTCAAGTCGTTCCGTGCCTTCGGCCCATATTTTGTGTTGTCGGTGTTAAGGAGGGTGGCAAGCAAACTCTCGCCCACGTTCTTCGTGATATGCATGAGATCGAGGCTATGAGGCACGTGGAGGATCTTCCAATATGGCAAATCCCAGAAAATAGACCTTGCCTTCCATACCTTCAGCAGCGGCGCTGGCTTCTTCAGGGTCTTTCCAGGTGTAGGGCATTCCTTCCAGTTATTCAACAGCTTGTAGATTTGCACGCCGCTCCTCTGGTCCGGGATTCCTCGGAGCTCGACCACCCCATCAAACAGATCTCCTAGATTTCTCCAGGCGTGATTCTTGGGAAGCCACCTTGATCTTCGTCTTCATGCCTGGCGCGAGCTTGATCATCTTCGTGTTCATGCCCGGCACCACCCTGATCTTCATGATCATCACCTGCCCCTCTGTTGGTGCCTTGAACTTCGTGATCATGACCAGCATCTTGATCTTCACCATTATTGACATCCTCATCATCATCTTCGTCATCACGTATCCACCGAGTGTAGCCATCTAATATGTCCAAAACATATCTATTTTCCCGAACACTTTTGCTATTGTTTTTCCTCTAAACTTGTGTGATTGGGATGCAAGTAACACGAACTGACGCTGTTTTCAGCAGGATTGCCTTGGTGTCTAGTTTCTGTGCATAAAATCAACTATCAGGAAAAATCCCGGAAAATATGCCAAAAATCCTATTTCGCCAGAAGACTCACGGAGTCAGAATAGGAGACGTAGTGGGGCTGGGCCCAGACCATACCACCTGGCCCCGCAGGCTAGGCCTGGCCATGCCAGGGGGTGGTCTGGCCGCCCCAGCCAACCCCTCGGTCTCCCTCTTCGCCTATAAATTGCCTTCTGACCTAAAAACTCAGGGGGGTCGATGTTTTCCAGAAAGAGTTCTGCTCCACCGCCGCCACCAGATTCCACGATTCGGAACCAGAAACTCCATTGTGGCACCCTGCCGGGACGGGGAATTGGAGGAGATCATCGCCATCATCATTACCATCGCTTCTCCATCGACCATCCATGTTTCCCCCATCTATGAGTGAGTAATCCCCGCTGTAGGCTATGGGGATGGTAGGGATTGGATGAGATCGTTCATGTAATGGCATCAGATTGTTAGGGCATGGTGCCTAGTACCTTTTATTAGTGTTTTTGACTTTGTTGCGACTTGTTATGCTTAATGTTTGTCACTAGGGCCTGAGTGCCATGATTTCAGATCTGAACATGTTATTGATTCATTATGATAGTATTGTTTATGGTCTTACCTGCAAGTTGTATACACACGTTGTTGTCCAAAACCAATGGCCTCGAAGTGACAGAAATCGGGATAACCGGAGGGAAGGGCTTTGATGTGAGGATCACATGTGTTCATGGAGTGTTAATGCTTTGCTCCGGTGCTCTATTAAAAGGAGCACCTTAATTGCTAGTAGTTCCCTTGAGGTCCCGCTGCAAACAGGTTGGCAGGACAAAAGATGTTGTGCAAGTTCTCATTGCGAGAACGTATGACTATATATGGAGCACATGCCGAGGATTATCTAGTACTTGGATGCTTTATCTTATTTAAATGCAATTGCCCTATGTTCCGATTGCTATATGAATTGTCTTGTCCATGCAACGCCCGTCCATCCATCCCTATGCCTACCGCACTCGAATCCTACTATTTACTACAGTTGTTACTACTTCCATTACTTTACTACTGCTATTACTTACTATTACTACTACAAAGTTGTTGCTACTAATATACTGCTGTGAGCAAGATTGTTTCTAGGTGCAACTGAATATACAACTGAGTTGTTAAGGCTTATAAATATTCTTTAGATCCCCTTGTGTCGAATAAATAAATTGGGTTTCACTTCCCTTGAAAATACTGCGATACACCCCATATACTTGTAGGTCATCAAGACTATTTTCTGGCGGCGTTGCCGGGGAGCATAGCTTTATTTATCGAGTTCACTTGGATTCTCTATTGTTCGCTGCTATCCATCCATCATGGGTAAGTCTCATGATGTTAAGGTTCCTATTTTACCATCCACTACGAGAATAGGTATGGTTCTGAACACCTCTGTTGCTCTTGATTCACCATCTGTTATTCAAAGTATATGAAGGATATTGTCTCGAATAAAAGGAAGATCCCTAATGAAGAAATTTCTACTTTGCTTGCTAATTATTCCTTTAATAGTAAGGTTCCAAAGAAACTTGGAGACCCAGGGATTCCAACTATTCCTTGTTCTATTAAGAATAGTTATGTTAGAACTGCTTTGTGTGATTTGGGAGCAGGAGTTAGTGTTATGCTTTTTTCTCTCTACAAGAGACTACAACAGGAAAAACTAATACCAACTGATATATCTTTGCAAATGGCTGATAAATCTACCACTATTCATGTTGGTATATGTGAGGATGTACCTTTTCAAGTGGCTCATAATTGCTTGATATTAACTAATTTTGTTGTGCTTGAAATGCCTGAAGATGATAATATGTCTATTATTCTTGGGAGACCTTTTCTTAATACTGCAGGAGCTGTTATTAATTGTAATCAAGGAAAGGCGACTTTCAATGTTAATGAAAAGGAACATATTGTCTATTTCCCCAAGAAAATTGATAGGACTTATGGTTTTAATTCAATTGAACATGTTATTAATTGTAATCAAGGAAATATATTGTCCCATACCAAGAGAAAAAGTTGAAACTATTATGATTGGGACCATTGCTATCAAGGTTCAGGTAACATAACCATTAGTGTAATACAAAGTTTTGTCTCATATGAAATTGTTTTGGTAACAAGACCTTATCAACCTTGTTAACAAAAGGATTTCATTGAACAAAACAATGTTTTCACCATGATTATCTCCGCTTACTTCTATTCTATCCATTTAGTTTTTGCTTTCGTTTAGTTTTATTTTCTGTTGTTAGTTGCTTGCATGTTAGAGTGTCTTAGAACTTCTAAAGTTCTAGCCTTGTTTTGTCTTTGCATCATTCAAAAATCCTTTTTCTGTCAGAAAATCATTCATCTATACCTGAAATTTGCTCAAAAATAAAGTCTCTCGAAAAATTCCAAAAATTTCTTATTAAATTTTTGCGTGAAAAAGGGGCAGAGAAGTGCCTGGAAGGTACCAGGGGGGCCCACCAGGCAGGCACACCACCTGGTAGCGCAGCCAGCCCAGGGGCGTGCCTGCCTATGGTGTGGGCCACCCCTGGCCCTCCACTCACTCTCTCACTTGCCACTTTCTTCTCTCTCCAAAGTAAACACCAGTTCATTGCTCGAAATCGCATTCTTGCTGTGCTTGCCCTGGATTTTTCAATCTCCTTGCTCAGCCCATCTTTGCTGCTAATATTTGGAGCAATTGTTCTCCGTTATGTGACTCCTTCGCTTGTCCAAGTAGAATTGTGTTTAGTGGTTTATATCTTGAGTATTTTGCTTCTGTAGGTTATGAGAGCTTGTAAGCTTGTTTTATGCTTAGAGATATAGTTTTGATGCATGTTTACGCCTCATACAAGTCCCTATGACTAGTGTCCTTCATTATATATTCACTTTGCAATCCCTTGTTTAATAGATGTTTAAATTTCAGAATATCAAACATGTACAACCATACCTTTGGAGACATATTTGAGAGGGATGCACCTCGGAGGTCAAGCCCTCAAGATCAGCCTCTCAGTTTAGGCCATCATACAACGAAGATCTCATTGCACCTCGCATTGGTAATGAAGGAGATGATGGGGATGCTCACCCATCTACTTTTCCTTGTTTTACTTTCTTACAGGCTGCATGGATTCTTGATGATTTCTTGATACTGATTGAGAGGGTTGGTTTGACCTCATACATGCAAGATGAAAGTGATAAATATGCTATGGTTACCAAAACTTTTGTTGAGAGTTTCGTTTTTACTAACACGCCCTATCAGTCAACTGTCTCTTTCAGAATTTATAATCTGCCCTTTACCATGCCATTGGAAAGATTTTGCAGTATCATAGGTGTGGGCATGATGGGGACCGTGAAGAAGATTCAAGGGCGACCCGCTGATTTGCTGGAGCTCTAACGAGGGGTGACCAATGATGATGACCGCGTAGCTCAGCGTGGAAAGATAAAAAACATCCAACTCCCAGCTCTTACATACTTTGCATATTATCTTGCTACTAGCGTTCTTGGTAGGGAGAATAGGAGTAATATCTCCAACTATCATTTAGCCTTCCTTGCTGCTGTGCTCAACAATGATACTCGGTACAACCTTGGCTCGCTTAATGCCCGTCGCCTAGCTGCTAGGGGGCATATCTATGGGGGCATCATCGTTTCACGTATGGTCAATGCATTAGAGCTTTCGGTGGATCCCAATGATACTATATTGCCACCACAAAGGCTTGACCTTGCTGCCATGAAAACACATCACTTCGTGACTGCTGATTCTGATATGGACAGTTTAGTATATAAGATGTTGTTTACTGACGGGGATGAGAGGGAGATCCCTTTGCCACAATCTGCTTTGTTTAGTGTTCAAAGGAGGCTGTGGTCGTGCTCCAAGGAGGTGGTGGACGAGCAGCTCCGCTTGCTGGGTTTCCACAGAAAGCGCCAGGAGGATGTGCCCTCCTACGATTACTCTGCGCACTACGGTGGGGCGTCCTCGAGCTCGCACCAGGACGAGGGTACCTCCTCACCATACTACGGAGGCGCTCCATCTTGGCCATCTTGGGATTGATACCCATTTAGACCAAAAGCCTAAGCTTGGGGGGAGGTACACCGACATAACACTCATCTCCATAGTATGTTTCGTCGGTACTTTGTATATTCATGTTTCTTTATCTTTTTAGTTTTCGTTCTTTCTTTTCTTTTGCTTTCTAAAACACAAAAAGATCAACAATATTTCTGTTGTTTCTCTTTGGTTACTTGTTCTTCTTTTTTCCTTGGTTTGCTTTTCCCTTTTCTGCTTTTTTTAAATTATTCGAAAAACCCATTGCTTTGCTTCTTCCTTTTTGGTTCTTTCTTTAAAAATTTAAAACACCAAAAATATTTGTTGTTCTTCTTTGGTTTTGTGAGTTTACTTGCAAGGTTCAGCAGTCCTTAGTGGAATTTCGTTTCATGTTATTATTGAAGCCACACAAGTGAAGGGCAATAATGAGGATTAATGACAACTTGAGGTGTGGTAAGAGGCTGGTAAGAACTCTATTTGTTTTCATTTTTGTACATATACTCATCATTGTGGGCATGCTTAGTCTGTTCATGTAGGGTGTATGTTATTTATGGATGCTTAGTACTTGTTGCTTTCTTATGATTAGCTCCAGCCCACTAATAATTTGTAGCATGTCATATGAATGTTTGCATGCATTACTCTATTCATAACTTGGTATGACACCATGGTATACTCCTCCGAATGTTTCACTTGAATTGACTTGGCACATGCTCACGCATGCATATGAATGAAATAATCAGTTAAGCCTCGATGAATTATTTTGGCTTGAGGGTCTTGAATCATTTTCATGCCATGATTAGTCATGTTTTGTTGCAAGCATGATTATGACAGTTATTGCTCTCTCGTTTGTCGCTCCCTTACTATTGCTAGCTTTCACTTACACTGAGTATGTTTTACTTGTGTTTCCAACTCCCTAAAACCAAATATTGCCAAAAGTGTCCACCATACCTACCTATTAGCATCATTTGATGTTCCGTGCATATTCAATATGCTTGTTTTCTTCTGAATAAAATGTTTGCTTGTTATGAGAAAGTTAGTTAGTAAAGATCTCATGAACTTGATGGCACACTTTATTTCCTGCACTTAATAAACCTGAACCATTGTGATTATCCATGAAAGTTATATGCTTGCAAATTATAGGCTGGGGATTAGCAGAACCGTGCTGTAACATCCCAATTTCAGCAACCCTGCTTAGATGTCCAGAATGCAAAAATCAGGGGGAACAA
Source organism: Avena eriantha (assembly GCA_910589775.1). Classification (NCBI taxonomy): domain Eukaryota; kingdom Viridiplantae; phylum Streptophyta; class Magnoliopsida; order Poales; family Poaceae; genus Avena; species Avena eriantha. The sequence goes on along the minus strand of OU342744.1, from coordinate 130,248,004 downwards.
AAAAAAATTCTTGTTTAATGCTGAAGTGTTTGCTTGTTGTTTGGATATGCTTATGCATATGAATGTGTATTAGATGATATAATCCTTACCTTAACACCAGTTGACAAAAGCTACTTCCTAAAACTGTCTTGGCTTAATTTCCGTATTCTCAAATGTTCTGACATTTCAAAACCTGAGCCAAGAAGCCTTTACCAACCAACTATTTTAGTAGCTTCTATTTCCCCTAAACTATGGAGAGCGACCTATAATAATCTCCTTATGTTTTATAGATAGAATCTTCAACCCTTCATATCTCTAGGATTCTCAAAACCTTGTATAAAACTTCTGAATTCTACTCTTGGTAGGGATACCCAGGACTCTTACCTTACTCAAACTCCAACCTTTCAAAATTTCCCATCCTTAACTCAAGCTAAGCTTGATGGTAACCCTAGTAGTAGGTTTGCTTAGTTTATAAGATGAATTGCCTTGATCTGCTGTCTAATGAATTGTCTTGATCTGTTGTTTGACTTGATTGCTTAGGAAGTAGTATGAGCCACTCTAGGATCTCATCCATAGGATCAAGATACTTTAAAATCACCCCACCCTAAACTAGAATACAATCTGGATCCAATCTCTAGCCACTAGGTGATCATCTAAAACCCTTAACCACATCAATTATGTAGTGATCCATTCTAGAAGTTTCCAAGTCAATGAAGACCAATATAAAGCATGGATCCCTTATACTCAATCTACTCTTCAACCACATCCACTTGATGATGCTTTGGTACCTTGCAACCCATCAAAATCATCACCACCCACATTCTAGTCAACAACCCTAAATCTGCCAAATTTGGCAAAGTCTAGAAAACTATTTCCAACATTACCTTCTTGAATGTCTCCCTTTCTCAACGCTTGTGCATTTTTGAAAATGAATCTGAACCATCTTGTTAACCATACTATCACCAGAGTCATTGCATGTGTGTTCTTCCCACAGACCACACATGGATCCACCCAGTGTCATTGTATGTGTGTTCTTCCCACAGACCACACATGGATCCACCAGAGTCATTGCATGTGTGTTTTTCCCATGAACTACACATGGATCCACCAGTGTCATTGCATGTCTGCTCTTTTCATGAACCACAGCTAGAGTCATTGCATGTGTGTTCTTCTCACAAACCACATATCACCGGTGTCATTGCATGTATGTTCTCCCCGTGAACCACACATGGATCCACCAGTGTCATTGCATGTGTGTTCTTCCCACAGACCACACATGGATACACCAGTGTCATTGCATGTGTGTTCTTCCCATGAACCACACATGGATCCACCAGTGTCATTGTATGTCTGCTCTTCCCATGAACCACAGCTAGAGTCATTGCATGCGTGTTCTTTTCATGAACCATATCATGAACCACACCCAGTGTCATTGCATGTGTGTTCTTCTTATTAACTACACATGGATCCACCGGTGTCATTGCATGTCTGATCTTTTCATTAACCACAACTAGAAGCATTGCATGTATGTTCTTTTCACAAACCACATATCACCAGAGTCATTGCATGTGTGTTCTTCCCACATACCACACATGGATCCAGTTAGAATCACCGCATGTCTGCTCTTTTCATGAACCACAGCTAGAGTCATTGCATGTGTGTTCTTCTCACAAACCACATATCCACCAGTGTCATTGCATGTGTGTTCTTCCCATGAACCACACATGGATCCACTAGTGTCATTGCATGTGTGTTATTCTCACAAACCACGTAAGAATCCGCCGGTGTAATTGCATGTGTGTTCCTCTCATAGACCACAAATGGATCCACCGGTGGCATCGCATGTCTGCTCTATTCATGAACCACAGTTAGAGTCATCGCATCTCTGATCTTTTCATGAACCACAGCTAGAGTCATTGCATGTGTGTTCTTCTCACAAACCATATCAGGAACCACACCAAGTGTCATTGCATGTGTGTTCTTCTCATTAACCTCACATGGATCCACTGGTGTCATTGCATGTGTGTTATTCTCATTAACCACAGCTAGAGTCATTGCATGTCTGTTCTTTTCACAAACCACATATCACCAGAGTCATTGCATGTGTGTTCTTCCCACAGACCACACATGGATCCACCAGTGTCATTGCATGTGTGTTCTTCCCATGAACCACCCATGGATCCACCAGTGTCCTCGCATCTCTGCTCTTTTCATGAACCACAGCTAGAGTCATTGCATGTGTGTTCTTCTCACAAACCACATATCACTTGTGTCATTGCATGTGTGTTCTTCCCATGAACCACACATGGATTCACCAGTGTCATTGCATGTGTGTTATTCTCACAAACCACGTAAGGATCCACCGGTGTAATTGCATGTGTGTTCCTCTCATAGACCACACATGGATCCACCGGTGGCATCGCAAGTTTGCTCTTTTCATGAACCACAGACCAGTGTCATTGTATGTCTGCTCTTCCCATGAACCATAGCTAGAGTCATTGCATGCGTGTTCTTCTCACAAAACATATCATGAACAACACCCAGTGTCATTGCATGTGTGTTCTTCTCATTAACCACACATCGATCCACCGGTGTCATTGCATGTCTGCTCTTCTCATTAACCACAGCTTGAGTAATTGGATGTATGTTCATTTCACAAACCACATATCACCATAGTCATTGCATGTGTGTCTTCCCACAGACCACATATGGATCCACCAGTGTCATTGCATGTGTGTTCTTCCCATGAACCACACATGGATCCACCAGTGTCATCACATGTCTGCTCTTTTCATGAACCACAGGTAGAGTCATTGCATGTGTGTTCTTCTCAAAGACCACATATCACCTGTGTCATTGCATGTGTGTTCTTCCTACAGACCACACATGGATCCACCAGTGGCATTTCATGTGTGTTCTTGCATGAACCATAGCTAGACTCATTGCATGCGTGTTCTTCTCAAAAACCATATCATGAACCACACCTAGTGTCATTGCATGTGTGTTCTTCTCATTAACCCCACATGGATCCACCGGTGCTATTGCATGTGTGCTCTTCTCATTAACCACAGCTAGAGTCATTGCATCTCTGTTCTTTTCACAAACCACATATCACCAGAGTCATTGCATGTGTGTTCTTCCCACATACCACACATGGATCCACCAGTGTCATTACATGTGTGTTCTTCCCATGAACCACACATGGATCCAGTTAGAGTCACCGCATCTCTGCTCTTTTCATGAACCACAGCTAGAGTCATTGCATGTGTGTTCTTCTCACAAACCACATATCCACCAGTGTCATTGCATGTGTGTTCTTCCCATGAACCACACATGGATCCACTAATGTCATTGCATGTGTGTTATTCTCACAAACCACGTAAGGATCCGCCGGTGTAATTGCATGTGTGTTCCTCTCATAGACCACAAATGGATCCACCGGTGGCATCGCATGTCTGCTCTATTCATGAACCACGGTTAGAGTCATCGCATCTCTGATCTTTTCATGAACCACAGCTAGAGTCATTGCATGTGTGTTCTTCTCACAAACCATATCAGGAACCACACCAAGTGTCATTGCATGTGTGTTCTTCTCATTAACCACACATCGATCCACCGGTGTCATTGCATGTCTGCTCTTCTCATTAACCACAGCTTGAGTAATTGCATGTATGTTCATTTCACAAACCACATATCACCATAGTCATTGCATGTGTGTTCTTCCCACAGACCACATATGGATCCACCAGTGTCATTGCATGTGTGTTCTTCCCATGAACCACACATGGATCCACCAGTGTCATCACATGTCTGCTCTTTTCATGAACCACAGGTAGAGTCATTGCATGTGTGTTCTTCTCAAAGACCACATATCACCTGTGTCATTGCATGTGTGTTCTTCCTACAGACCACACATGGATCCACCAGTGTCATTTCATGTGTGTTCTTCTCACAAACCACGTAAGGATCCACCGGTGTAATTGCATGTGTGTTCCTCTCATAGACCACACATGGATCCACCGGTGGCATCGCAAGTTTGCTCTTTTCATGAACCACAGACCAGTGTCATTGTATGTCTGCTCTTCCCATGAACCATAGCTAGAGTCATTGCATGCGTGTTCTTCTCACAAAACATATCATGAACAACACCCAGTGTCATTGCATGTGTGTTCTTCTCATTAACCACACATCGATCCACCGGTGTCATTGCATGTCTGCTCTTCTCATTAACCACAGCTTGAGTAATTGCATGTATGTTCATTTCACAAACCACATATCACCATAGTCATTGCATGTGTGTTCTTCCCACAGACCACATATGGATCCACCAGTGTCATTGCATGTGTGTTCTTCCCATGAACCACACATGGATCCACCAGTGTCATCACATGTCTGCTCTTTTCATGAACCACAGGTAGAGTCATTGCATGTGTGTTCTTCTCAAAGACCACATATCACCTGTGTCATTGCATGTGTGTTCTTCCTACAGACCACACATGGATCCACCAGTGTCATTTCATGTGTGTTCTTGCATGAACCATAGCTAGACTCATTGCATGCGTGTTCTTCTCAAAAACCATATCATGAACCACACCTAGTGTCATTGCATGTGTGTTCTTCTCATTAACCCCACATGGATCCACCGGTGCTATTGCATGTGTGCTCTTCTCATTAACCACAGCTAGAGTCATTGCATCTCTGTTCTTTTCACAAACCACATATCACCAGAGTCATTGCATGCGTGTTCTTCCCACATACCACACATGGATCCACCAGTGTCATTACATGTGTGTTCTTCCCATGAACCACACATGGATCCAGTTAGAGTCACCGCATCTCTGCTCTTTTCATGAACCACAGCTAGAGTCATTGCATGTGTGTTCTTCTCACAAACCACATATCCACCAGTGTCATTGCATGTGTGTTCTTCCCATGAACCACACATGGATCCACTAATGTCATTGCATGTGTGTTATTCTCACAAACCACGTAAGGATCCGCCGGTGTAATTGCATGTGTGTTCCTCTCATAGACCACAAATGGATCCACCGGTGGCATCGCATGTCTGCTCTATTCATGAACCACAGTTAGAGTCATCGCATCTCTGATCTTTTCATGAACCACAGCTAGAGTCATTGCATGTGTGTTCTTCTCACAAACCATATCAGGAACCACACCAAGTGTCATTGCATGTGTGTTCTTCTCATTAACCACACATCGATCCACCGGTGTCATTGCATGTCTGCTCTTCTCATTAACCACAGCTTGAGTAATTGCATGTATGTTCATTTCACAAACCACATATCACCATAGTCATTGCATGTGTGTTCTTCCCACAGACCACATATGGATCCACCAGTGTCATTGCATGTGTGTTCTTCCCATGAACCACACATGGATCCACCAGTGTCATCACATGTCTGCTCTTTTCATGAACCACAGGTAGAGTCATTGCATGTGTGTTCTTCTCAAAGACCACATATCACCTGTGTCATTGCGTGTGTGTTCTTCCTACAGACCACACATGGATCCACCAGTGTCATTTCATGTGTGTTCTTGCATGAACCATAGCTAGACTCATTGCATGCGTGTTCTTCTCAAAAACCATATCATGAACCACACCTAGTGTCATTGCATGTGTGTTCTTCTCATTAACCCCACATGGATCCACCGGTGCTATTGCATGTGTGTTCTTCTCATTAACCACAGCTAGAGTCATTGCATCTCTGTTCTTTTCACAAACCACATATCACCAGAGTCATTGCATGTGTGTTCTTCCCACATACCACACATGGATCCACCAGTGTCATTACATGTGTGTTCTTCCCATGAACCACACATGGATCCACCAGTGTCATCGCATGTCTGGTCTTTTGATGAACCACAGCTAGAGTCATTGCATGTGTGTTCTTCTCATAGACCACATATCACCAGTGTCATTGCATGTGTGTTCTTCCCACAGACCACACATGGATCCACCAGTGTCATTGCATGTTTATTCTTCCCACAGACCACACATGGATCCACCCAGTGTCATTGCATGTGTCTTCTTCCCACAGACCACACATGGATCCCCTAGAGTCATTGCATGTGTGTTCTTCCCATGAACCACATATGGATCCACCAGTGTCATTGCATGTTTGCTCTTTTCATGGACCACAGCTAGAGTCATTGCATGTGTGTTCTTCTCACAAACCACATATCACCGGTGTCATTGCATGTGTGTTCTTCCCACAGACCACACATGGATCCACCCGTGGCATTGCATGTGTATTCTTCCCATGAACCACACATGGATCCACTAGTGTCATTGTATATCTGCTCTTCCCATGAACCACAACTAGAGTCATCGCATGCGTCCTCTTTTCATGAACCACACCCAGTGTCATTGCATGTGTGTTATTCTCATTAACCACACATGGATCCACTGGTGTCATTACATGTCTGCTCTTCTCATTAACCACAGCTAGAGTCATTGCATGTCTGTTCTTTTCACAAACCACATATCACCAGAGTCATTGCATGTGTGTTCTTCCCATGAACCACACATGGATCCACCAGTGTCATTGCATGTGTGTTCTTCCCATGAACCACACATGGATCTACCAGTGTCATTGCATGTCTGCTCTTTTCATGAACCACAGCTAGAGTCATCCCATGTCTGCTCTTTTCATGAACTACAGCTAGAGTCATTGCACGTGTTATCTTCTCACAAACCACATATCCACCAGTGTCATTGCATGTGTGCTCTTCCCATGAACCACACATGGATCCACCAGTGTCATTGCATGTGTGTTATTCTCACAAACCACGTAAGGATCCACCAGTGTAATTGCATGTGTGTTCCTCTCATAGACCACATATGGATCCACTGGTGGCGTCGCATGTCTGCTCTTTTCACGAACCACGGTTAGAGTCATCGCATGTCTACTCTTTTCATGAACCACGACTAGTGTCATGGCATGTTTGTTCTTCTCACAAACCACATATCCACCAGTGTCATTGCATGTGTGTTCTTCCCATGAACCACACATGGATCCACCAGTGTCATTGCATGTGTGTTATTCTCACAAACCACGTAAGTATCCACCGATGTAATTGCATGTGTGTTCCTCTCATAGACCACACATGGATCCACCGATGGCATTGAATGTCTTCTCTTTTCATGAACCACAGGTAGAGTCATCGCATGTCTGCTCTTTTCATGAACCACAGCTAGAGTCATTGCATGTGTGTTCTTCTTACAAACTATATCATTATCCACAGCTAGAGTCATTGCATGTGTGTTCTTCTCATAGACCACATATCACATGTATCATTTGATGTGTCCATTGAGCCTTTCGAACGGCATCCTGCTTCGCAGAAACGGAGGACCGAGCTGGACGATATCCTCCACAACATGGAGAAGCAGATGAAGCATGATGTCGAAGAATGCGGGAGGGAGGGGGGATAGATCTCGAGCTCGCATAGTATCACCACGATCTCATCCTGTAGCCTCATGAGCTGCTTAATGCCTATCGACTTCTAAGAGATGACGTCGAAAAAGTTACAAAGGCAAACAACGTTTCACGGACGTGCTTGTCCATTATACCTCAGATCGCGATCGAGAGTATCTGCGTCATCAGCACGACGACGTCGTGAGAGTTCATCCCGCTAAAGCGCTGCTTCGCCTCGTCTAGCCATCTGCTTATCTTCCCCTCGTAGCCATTCAGAAATTTGATTCCGAGGAGGCACTTCATAAACTGTATGGCCTCATTCTTACGCAGAAGCATGAGGCCTTGAGCTTGACCTCGCCCTTCTTGACCTTCTTGACCCCGTGTAGCTATTCTACGTTTCTGTCTCCTCCTCCTTGTCCTCCTCCTCGTCATCGCTAGGTGGTGGTTGAAGTTCATCCCTGATGCCCATATGCTTCAAGTCGTTCCATGCCTTCAGCCCATATTTGGTGTTGTCGGTGTTAAGGAGGGTGGCAAGCAAACTCTCACCCACGTTCTTCGTGATATGCATGAGATCGAGGCTATGAGGCACGCGGAGGATCTTCCAATATGGCAAGTCCCAGAAAACAGACCTTGCCTTCCATACCTTCAGCAGCGGCTCTGGCTTCTTCGGGGTCTTTCCTGGTGCAGGGCACTCCTTCCAGTTATTCAACAGCTTGTAGATTTGCGCGCTGCTCCTCTGGTCTGGGATTCCTCGGAGCTCAACCACCCCATCAAACAGATCTCCTAGCTTTATCCAGGCGTGATTCTTGGGAAGCCACCTCCAAGCCCCAAGGAACACGGTTTTCCCGGACCCGGGATATATCTGTAGCTGGCGGTACATTGTATTATCTTTGCACCGAACACACCCATAGAATCCTTGGATGACCTGCCCCGAGAAGTATCCATAACCGGGATAGTCTTGCACCGGCGTGATCACCGCCGCTCTCATGTCGAAGTATTCTTATCTCGAGGCGTCCCACGTACGGGCTCCTTCTTCCCATAATGTGGCCAGCTCCTCTGTCAGCAATGTGAGATACAGATTGATGTCTATACCGGGTTGTTTTGGCCCTTGAACTAGCATACTCATGGTTACATACTTCTTCTTCATGCACAACCAGGGGGAGTATGTAGATCCATACAAACACGGGCCAGGTGTTGTGTGTGTTGCTCTGGCTTCCGAACAGATTGAGCCCGTCGATGCTCACGCCCAGCCTGAGGTTCCTTGACTCTTTCCTGAAATGTTGGTAATATTGGAGGTCCAATGCCTTTCACCGGCAAGCATCCAAAGGGTGCCTCAGCATTTCCTCCTTCTCTGGATCATCGTCTTCTGGCCTCTTTCTTTCTGCGTGCCAGCGCATGAGCTCTGCTTCCTTAGGGTCCACGAAATACCGCTGCAGACGGGGAGTTAGAGTAAAGTACCACACCACCTTTCTAGGAGCTTTCTTGGTCCCTCTCTTGTATCGAGAGGTCTTGCACACCGGACACGTGGTCTTCTCCGTGTCCTCGCCCCGGTAGATGATGCAATCATTTATGGAGACGTGGTATTTCACATGCGGTAGCTTGAGAGGGCACGCGACTTTCTTGGCCTCAGTGATACTAGTCGGACATGTGTTCCCCATCTTGGGAAGAATATCGTGCCAGAATGCAATTTTGTCATCGAAGCATTCGCCAGTCATTTTGTGTTTCGCCTTCATCTCCAGAGCCTTGAGCGTTACATTCAGACGGGTATCCCCATCGTTACATCCATCAAACAATGGAGTGACCGTGTCTTTCTTCATTTGCTCTAGCTTAGATTTCTCTCTAGCGGCGGCTATGGCGTTACTCGTCTCCTTGAGAAGCAGATCTTGGACATGAGGGTCTCGCAGCAAGCTCGAATCATGGTCGACACCTTGATATTCGTCTTCATGCCTGGCGCCACCTTGATCATCTTCATGTTCATGCCCGGCACCACCCTGATCTTCATGATCATCACCTGCCCCTCTATCGGCACCTTGATCTTCGTGATCATGACCAGCATCTTGATCTTCACCATTATTGACATCCTCATCATCATCTTCGTCATCACGTATCCACCGAGTGTAGCCATCTGATATGTCCAAAACATATCTACTTTCCCGAACACTTTTGCTATTGTTTTTCCTCTAAACTTGTGTGATTTGGATGCACTAACACGAACTGACGTTGTTTTTAGTAGGATTGCCTTGGTGTCTAGTTTCTGTGCATAAAATCAACTATCAGGAAAAATCCTGAGAAATATGCCAAAAATCCTATTTTGCCAGAAGACTCACGTAGCCAGAATACGAGACATAGTGGGGCTGGGCCCAGACCACACCACCTGGCCCCGCGGGCTAGGCCTGGCCGTGCCAGGGGGTGGTCTAGCCGCCCCAGACAGCCCCTCGGTCTCCCTCTTCGCCTATAAGTTGCCTTCCGACCGAAAAACTCAGGGGGGGTCGATATTTTTCCAGAAAGAGTTCCGCTCCACCGCCACCACCAGATTCCATGATTCAGAACCAGAAACTCTGTTGTGGCACCCTGCTGGGACGGGGAATTGGAGGAGATCATCGCCATCATCATCACCATCGCTTCTCCATCGACCATCCATGTTTCCCCCATCTATGAGTGAGTAATCCCCCACTGTAGGCTATGGGGATGGTAGGGATTGGATGACATCGTTCATGTAATGGCATCAAATTGTTAGGGTATGGTGCCTAGTATCTTTTATTAGTGTTTTTTTTTATTTTGTTGCGACTTGTTATGCTTAATGTTTGTCACTAGGGCCTGAGTGCCATGATTTCAGATCTGAACATGTTATTGATTCATTATGATAGTATTGTTTATGGTCTTACCTGCAAGTTGTATACACACGTTGTTGTCCAATTCCAATGGCCTCGAAGTGACAGAAATCGAGATAACCGGAGGGAATGGCTTTGATGTGAGGATCACATGTGTTCACAGAGTGTTAATGCTTTGCTCCGGTGCTCTATTAAAAGGAGCACCTTAATTGCTAGTAGTTCCCTTGAGGTCCCGCTGGAAACAGACTGACAGGACAAAAGATGTTGTGCAAGTTCTCATTACGAGAACGTATGACTATATATGGAACACATGCCTAGGATTATCTAGTACTTGGATGCTTTATCTTATTTAAATGCAATTGCCCTATCTTCTGATTGCTATATGAATTGTCTTGTCCATGCAATGCCCGTCCATCCATCCCTATGCCTACCGCACTCGAATCCTACTGTTTACTACAGTTGTTACTACTTCCTTTACTTTATTACTGCTATTACTTACTATTGCTACTACAAAACTGTTGCTACTAATATACTGCTGTGAGCAAGATTGTTTCTAGGTGCAACTGAATTGACAACTCAGTTGTTAAGGCTTATAAATATTCTTTAGATCCCCCTGTGTCGAATAAATAAATTGGGTTTCACTTCCCTTGAAAATACTGCGATACACCCCGTATACTTGTGGGTCATCAAGACTATTTTCTGGCGGCGTTGCCGGGGAGCATAGCTTTATTTATCGAGTTCACTTGGATTCTCTATTGTTCACTGCTATCCATCCATCATGGGTAAGTCTCGTGATGGCAAGGTTCCTATTTTACCATCCACTACGAGAAGAGGTACGGTTTTGAACACCTCTGTTGCTCTTGATTCACCATCTGTTATGAGTAAGCTCGTTACACCACCACACACACATGCTACACACGCAGCTACTACCGCTGAATCTAAAACTTCTGATACTTATGATGCTGCTTCTACTGTGCTAGATAAGAGTGGTTCATTAGGTCCTTTCCTAGATGCTACGATCGCTAGAACTATAGCTGGAAATACTAAAACTCCTAAGAAAGACACTACAACACCTGTTAGTTCACCTAAGTCTAGAGAAAGCTATGATATTGAAGACGGTTATGTTGAGATGACCGATGAATTTATTAAAGAATGTAAAAACACCCATGATAGGAGTGCTGCTAAGAGTCTCCTTGAGAGGCGTACTATTAGACCCAAATTGTCTCCTAATGCTAAGTTTGCTGCTTCTCCCATAAACATTAAAGATAAAGATTATGATTTCTCTCTTGATTTATCCTATATAGCTATTGTTGAGAAAGAACCTTTTTGTGGGACTAAGAATGAAAGTGCAGTAACACATATGACTGAGCTTTCTACCATGAGTGGCCTATTTTCTGATGATATTAAGATGTGCACCTACTTTGTTGCTAAGATCTTCCCTTTTTCACTTAAAGGAGATGCTAAAACTTGGTTTAATAATTTACCTCCTGGATCTATTGATAGCCCTGATTGCTTGATTAGTACTTTCCTATAGAAATATTTTCCTCCAAGTGCTAGACATGCTATTTTGCAGGAACTTTTTGATTTTAAATAGGGAGAAAACGAGATATTGCCTGAATCATGGGCAAGGTTTTGTGCTTTGATTCATGCACAGGCTAGATGTCCATTACCTAAGAATGAGCTTCTTGATTTATTTTATAATGGACTAACTATAGAATCTAGCACATACCTTGATAGTTGTGCTGATTATGTTTTCAGGAATAGGACTCCCAAGGAAGCTGAGGAATTAATGGCGAAAATAAGCAAGAACTATGAAGATTGGACTCCTCTGAACCAGCTATACCTGAAACAATTATATCTGAACCAGCTATACCGGCACCTAAACCATCATCTAAGAAGAGGGGAGTTATTGAATTAAATGATGAAGTGATGAAGGAAGCTAAGAAATGTCTTAAAGAGAAGGGAATTAAAGATGCAGATGTCAAGAATTTACCTCCTATAGAAGAATTATGTAAGCCAATTCCCCATTCATCCATTATTAATGTACACTCTCTCCATCACTTTGATGAAGGTGATATCCCTTACTCTAAACCTCCTGATCAATTCTTAGAAGAATTCGATATTTTTATTGTTAAGCAAGATAATTTTAATAAAAGGGTGCAAAATAATCTAATGGGAAACTCTAGAGCTATTGTTGAGTTAAAAGATATTGTGGAAAGAACCTCTAATGATGTTAAAATTCTTGTTAAACATTTTCAAATGGTTCAAATAGATTAACTTATTAAAGTGCAAAAAGACTTGCTAGTTAATGCTGCTAAAGAAAAACATGCTTATGAAATTAGAACTAGAAGTGGTGCTGCTACCCAAGATCCTCTATATCCTGTGGGGCATCCCAAAAGAATTGAGCAGGATTCTCAACAAGCTGAAAATAGTGGTACTACTCGTAAGAAAAGAAAAAAGAAACATAAAACTATTGTAGAACCCTCTGAACCTCCTAAAGATCCTAATAGTATATCTGTCTCTGATGCTGAAACTGAAAGTGGTAATGAAGAAAATGATGTTCCTGATAAAGAAAAAGTTCAAGAAGAACCTGAAAAGCACACTAAGAATACTAAATACACTAAAGAATATTTTGTTGCTAAGAAACATGGTAGTGAAAGAGAGCCTTGGGTCCAAAAACCTATGCCTTTCCCTGATAAGAAACGCAAGTCAAAGGAAGATGAACACTATAATAAGTTTTGTGAGTGGATGAAACCTTTATTCTTGCAAATTCCTTTGACTGATGCTATTAAATTGCCTCCCTATTCAAAGTATATGAAGGATATTGTCTCAACTAAAAGGAAGATCCCTAATGAAGAAATTTCTACTTTGCTTGCTAATTATTCCTTTAATGGTAAGGTTCCAAAGAAACTTGGAGAACCAGGGATTCCAACTATTCCTTGTTCTATTAAGAATAGTTATGTTAGAACTACTTTGTGTGATTTGGGAGCAGGAGTTAGTGTTATGCCTTTTTCTCTCTACAAGAGACTTCAACTGGAAAAACTAATACCAACTAATATATCTTTGCAAATGGCTGATAAATCTACCACTATTCCTGTTGGTATATGTGAGGATGTACCTGTTCAAGTGGCTCATAATTTCTTGATATTAACTAATTTTGTTGTGCTTGAAATACCCGAAGATGATAATATGTCTATTATTCTTGGGAGACCTTTTCTTAATACTGCAGGAGCTGTTATTAATTGTAATCAAGGACTGTGACTTTCAATGTTAATGACAAGGAACATGTTGTCTATTTCCCCAAGAAAATTGATAGGACTTAAGGTTTGAATTCATATGAACATGTTATTAATTGTAATCAAGGAAATATATTGTCCCATACCAAGAGAAAAATTTGAAACTATTATGATTGGGACCATTGCTATCAAGGTTCAGGTAACATATCCATTAGTGTAATACAAAGATTTGTCTCAAATGAAATTGTTTGGTAACAAGACGTGATCAACCTTGTTAACAAAAGGATTTCATTGAACAAAACAATGATTTCACCATGATTATCTCCGCTTACTTCTATTCTACCATTTAGTTTTTGCTTTCGTTTAGTTTTATTTTCTGTTGTTAGTTGCTTGCATGTTAGAGTGTCTTAGAACTTCTGAAGTTCTAGCCTTGCTTTGTCTTTGCATCATTCAAAAAACCTTTTTCTGTCAGAAAATCATTCATCTATACCTGAAAATTGCTCAAAAATAAAGTGTCTCGAAATATTCCAGAAATTTCTTTTTAATTTTTGCGAGAAAAAGGGGCAGAGGAGTGCTTGGAAGGTACCAGGCAGGCACACCACCTAGTAGCGCGGCCAGCCCAGGGGCGCGCCTGCCTATGGTGTGGGCCACCCCTGGCCCTCCACTCACTCTCTCACATGCCACTTTCTTCTCTCTCCCAAGTAAACACCAGTTCATTGCTCGAAATCGCATTCTTGATGTGCTTGCCCTCGATTTTTCAATCTCCTTGCTCGGCCCATCTTTGCTGCTTAAATTTGGAGCAATTGTTCTCCGTTATGTGACTCCTTCGCTTGTCCAAGTAGAATTGTGTTTAGTGGTTTATATCTTGAGTATTTTGCTTCTGAAGGTGACAGGTTATGAGAGCTTGTAAGCTTGTTTTATGCTTAGAGATATAGTTTTGATGCATGTTTAGGCCTCATACAAGTCCCTATGACTAGTGTCCTTCATTATATATTCACTTTGCAATCACTTGTTTAATAGATGTTTAAATTTCAGAATATCAAACATGAACAACCATACCTTTGGAGAAATATTTGAGAGGGATGCACCTAGGAGGTCAAGCCCTCAAGATCAGCCTCTTAGTTTAGGCCATCATACAACGAAGGTCTCATTGCACCTCGCATTGGTAATGAAGGAGATGATAGGGATGCTCACCCATCTACTTTTCCTTGTTTTACTTTCTTACAGGCTGCATGGATTCTTGATGATTTCTTGCTACTGATTCAGAGGGTTGGTTTGACCTCATACATGCAAGATGGAAGTGAGAAATATGCTATGCTCACCAAAACCTTTGTTGAGAGTTTCGTTTTTACTAACACGCCCTATCAGTCAACTGTCTCTTTCAGAATTTATAATCTGCCCTTTACCAAGCCATTGGAAAGATTTTGCAGTATCATAGGTGTGGGAATGATGGGGACCATGAAGAAGATTCAAGGGAGACCCATTGATTTGCTGGAGCTCTACCGAGGGGTGACCAATGACGATGACCGCGTAGCTCAGCGTGAAAATATAAGAAACATCCAACTCCCAGCTCTTATATACTTTGCATATTATCTTGCTACTAGCGTTATTGGTAGGGAGAATACGAGTAATATCTCCAACTATCATTTAGCCTTCCTTGCTGCTGCGCTCAACAATGATACTCGGTACAACCTTGGCACGCTTAGTGCCCGCCGCCTAGCTGCTAGGGGGCATATCTATGGGGGCATCATCGTTTCACATATGGTCAATGCATTAGAGCTTTCGGTGGATCCCAATGATACTATATTGCCACCACAAAGGCTTGACCTTGCTGCCATGAAAACACATCACTTCGTGACTGCTGATTCTGATATGGACAGTTTAGTATATAAGATGTTGTTTACTGACGGGGATGAGAGGGAGATCCCTTTGCCGCAATCTGCTTTGTTTAGTGTTCACAGGAGGCCGTAGTTGTGCTCCAAGGAGGAGGTGGATGAGCAGCTCCGCTTGCTGGGTTTCCACAGGAAGCGCCAGGAGGATGTGCCCTCCTACGATTACTCTTCGCACTACGGTGGGGCGTCCTCGAACTCGCACCAGGACGAGGGTACCTCCTCACCATACTACGGAGGCGCTCCATCTTGGCCAGCTTGGGATTGATACCCATTTAGACCAAAAGCCTAAGCTTGGGGGGAGGTACACCGACATCACACTCATCTCCATAGCATGTTTCGTTGATACTTTGTATATTCATGTTTTGTTATCTTTTTAGTTTTCATTCTTTCTTTGATTTTGCTTTCTAAAACACAAAAAGACCAAAAATATTTCTGTTATTTCTCTTTGTTTCCATGTTTTTCTTTTTGCCTTGGTTTGTTTTTCCCTTTTCTGCTTTTTTTAAACTATTCGAAAAACCCAAAAAGATTTCGCTTTGCTTGTTCTTCCTTTTCGGTTCTTTCTTTAAAAAATTGCAAACTCCAAAAATATTTGTTGTTTTTCTTTGGTTTTGTGAGTTTTGTTGCAGGGTTCAGCAGTCCTTAGTGGAATTTGGTTTCATGTTATTATTGAAGCCACACAAGTGAAGGGCAATAATGAGGATTAATGACAACTTGAGGTGTGGTAAGAGGCTGGTAACGAACTCTATTTTTTTTCATTTTTGTACATATACTCATCATTGTGGGCATGCTTAGTCTGTTCATGTAGGGTGTATGTTATTTATGGATGCTTAGTACTCCTTGCTTTCTTATGATTAGCTCCAGCCCACTAATAATTTGTAGCATGTCATATGAATGTTTGCATGCATTACTCTATTCATAACTTGGTATGACACCATCGTATCCTCCTCCGAATGTTTCACTTGAATTGACTTGGCACATGCTCACGCATGCATATGTATGAAATAATCAGTTAAGCCTCGATGAATTATTTTGGCTTGAGGGTCTTGAATCATTTTCATGCCATGATTAGTCCTGTTTTGTTGCAAGCATGATTATGACAGTTATTGCTCTCTCGTTTGTCGCTCCCTTACTATTGCTAGCTTTCACTTACATTGAGTATGTTTTACTCGTGTTTCCAACTCCCTAAAACCAAATATTGCCAAAAGTGTCCACCATACCTACCTATTAGCATCATTTGTTGTTCCGTGCATATTCAATATGCCTTGTTTTCTTCCGAATAAAATGTTTGCTTGTTATGAGAAAGTTAGTTAGTAAAGATATCACGAACTTGATGGCACACTTTATTTCCTGCACTTAATAAACCTAAACCATTGTGATTGTCCATGAAAGTTATATTCTTGCAAATTATAGGCTGGGGATTAGCAGAACCGTGTTGTAACATCCCAATTTCAGCAACCCTGATTAGATGTCCAGAATGCAAAAATCAAGGGGAACAAAAACTTTTTCTTGTTTAATGCTGAAGTGTTTGCTTGCTGTTTGGATATGCTTATGCATATGAATGTGTATTAGATGATATACTCCTTACCTTAACACCAGTTGACAAAGCTACTTCCTAAAACTGTCTTGGGTTAATTTCCATATTCTCAAATGTTCTAACATTTCAAAACCTGAGCCAAGAAGCCTTTACAAACCAACTATTTTAGTAGCTTCTATTTCCCCTAAACTATGGAGAGCGACCTATAATAATCTCCTTATGTTTTATAGATAGAATCTTCAACCCTTCATATCTCTAGGATTCTCAAAGCCTTGTATAAAACTTCTGAATTCTACTCTTGGTAGGGATACCCAGGACTCTTACCTTACTCAAACTCCAACCTTTCAAAATTGCCCATCCTTACCGCAAGCTAAGCTTGATGGTAACCCTAGTAGTAGGTTTTCTTAGTTTATAAGATGAATTGCCTTGATGTGCTTTCTAATGAATTGTCTTGATCTGTTATTTGAATTGATTGCTTAGGAAGTAGTATGAGCCACTCTAGGATCTCATCCATAGGATCAAGATACTTTAAAATCACCCCACCCTAAACAATAATACAATCTGGATCTAATCTCTAGCCACTAGGTGATCATCTAAAACCCTTAACCACATCAATTATGCAGTGATCCATTCTAGAAGTTTCCAAGTCAATGAAGACCAATATAAAGCATGGATCCCTTATACGCAATCTACTCTTCAACCACATCCACTTGATGATGCTTTGGTACCTTGCAACCCATCAAAATCATCACCACCCACATTCTAGTCAAAAACCCTAAATCTGCCAAATTTGGCAAAGTCTGGAAAACTATTTCCAACAACACCTTTTTGAATGTCTCCCTTTCTCAACCCTTGTGCATTTTTGAAAATGAATCTGAACCATCTTGTTAACCACACTATCACCAGAGTCATTGCATGTGTGTTCTTCCCACAGACCACACATGGATCCACCCAGTGTCATTGCATGTGTGTTCTTCCCACAGACGTCACATGGATCCACCAGAGTCATTGCATGCGTGTTCTTCCCATGAACCACACATGGATCCACTAGTGTCATTGCATGTCTACTCTTTTCATGAACCACAGCTAGAGTCCTTGCATGTGTGTTCTTCTCACAAACCACATATCACCGGTGTCATTGCATGTGTGTTCTCCCCATGAACCACACATGGATCCACCAGTGTCATTGCATGTGTGTTCTTCCCACAGACCACACATGGATACACCAGTGTCATTGCATGTGTGTTCTTCCCATGAACCACACATGGATCCACCAGTCTCATTGTATGTCTGCTCTTCCCATGAACCATAGCTAGAGTCATTGGATGCGTGTTCTTTTCATGAACCATATCATGAACCACACCCAGTGTCATTCCACGTGTGTTCTTATCATTAACCACACATGGATCCACCGGTGTCATTGCATGTCTGCTCTTTTCATTACCCACAACTAGAGTCATTGCATGTCTATTCTTTTCACAAACCACATATCACCAGAGTCATTGCATGTGTGTTCTTCCCACAGACCACACGTGGATCCAGTTAGAGTCACCGGATTTCTGCTCTTTTCATGAACCACAGCTAGAGTCATTGCATGTGTGTTCTTCTCACAAACCACATATCCACCAGTGCCATTGCATGTTTGTTCTTCCCATGAACCACACATGGATCCACCAGTGTCATTGCATGTGTGTTATTCTCACAAACCACGTCAGGATCCACCGGTGTAATTGCATGTGTGTTCCTCTCATAGACCACACATGGATCCACCGGTGGCATCGCATGTCTGCTCTTTTCATGAACCACAGTTAGAGTCATCGCATGTCTAATCTTTTCATGAACCATAGCTAGAGTCATTGCTTGTGTGTTCTTCTCACAAACCATATCATGAACCACACCTAGTGTCATTGCATGTGTGTTCTTCTCATTAACCACACATGGATCCATCGGTGTCATTGCATGTGTGTTATTCTCATTAACCACAGCTAGAGTCATTGCATGTCTGTTCCTTTCACAAACCACATATCACCAGAGTCATTGCATGTGTGTTCTTCCCACAGACCACACATGGATCCACCAGTGTCATTGCATGTGTGTTCTTTCCATGAACCACACATGGCTCCACCAGTGTCATCTCATCTCTGCTCTTTTCATGAACCACAGCTAGAGTCATTGCATGTGTGTTCTGCCCATGAACCACACATGGATCCACCAGTGTCATTGCATGTTTCTTATTCTCACAAACCACATAAGGATCCACCGGTGTAATTTCATGTGTGTTCCTCTCATAGACCACACATGGATCCACCAGTGGCATCGCATGTCTGCTCTTTTCATGAACCACATACCAGTGTCATTGTATGTCTGCTCTTCCCATGAACCACAGCTAGACTCATTGCATGCGTGTTCTTCTCACAAATCATATCATGAACCACACCCAGTGTCATTGCATGTGTGTTCTTCTCATTAACCACACATCAATCCACCGGTGTCATTGCATGTCTGCTCTTCTCATTAACCACAGCTAGAGTCATTGCATGTCTATTTTTTTCAACCACATATCACCAGAGTCATTGCATTTGTGTTGTTCCCACAGACCACATATGGATCCACCAGTGTCATTGCATGTGTGTTCTTCCCATGAACCACACATGGATCCACCAGTGTCATTGTATGTCTGGTCTTTTCATGAACCACGGGTAGAGTCATTGCATGAGTGTTCTTCTCACAAACCACATATCACCTGTGTCATTTCATGTGTGTTCTTCCCACAGACCACACATGGATCCACCAGTGCCATTGCATGTGTGTTCTTCCCACAGACCACACATGGATCCACCCAGTGTCATTGCATGTGTGTTCTTCCCACGAACCACAGCTACATGCCTTGCATGTGTGTTCTTCTCACAAACCATATCATGAACCACACTCAGTGTCATTGCATGTGTGTTCTTCTCATTAACCACACATGGATCCACCGGTGTCATTGCATGTGTGTTATTCTCATTAACCACAGCTAGAGTCATTGCATGTCTGTTCTTTTCACAAACCACATATCACCAGAGTCATTGCAGGTGTGTTCTTCCCACATACCACACATGGATCCACCAATGTCATTGCATGTGTGTTCTTCCCATGAACCACACATGGATCCACCAGTGTCATCGCATGTCTGCTCTTTTCATGAACAATAGCTAGAGTCATTGCATGTGTGTTCTTCTCATAGACCACATATCACCTGTGTCATTGCATGTGTGTTCTTCCCATAGACCACACATGGATCCACCAGTGTCATTGCATGTGTGTTCTTCCCACAGACCACACGTGGATCCACCCAGTGTCATTGCATGTGTGTTCTTCCCACAAACCACACATGGATCCACCAGAGTCATTGCATGTGTGTTCTTCCCATGAACCACACATGGATCCACTAGTGTCATTGCATGTCTGCTCTTTTCATGGACCACACCTAGAGTCATTGCATGTGTGTTCTTCTCACAAACCACATATCACCGGTGTCATTTCTTGTGTGTTCTTCCCATGAACCACACATGGATCCACCAGTGTCATTGCATGTGTGTTCTTCCCACAGACCACACATGGATCCACCAGTGTCATTGCATGTGTATTCTTCCCATGAACCATACATGGATCCACTAGTGTCATTATATGTCTGCTCTTCCCATGAACAACAGCTAGAGTCATCGCATGCGTGCTCTTTTCATGAACCATAGCTAGAGTCATTCCATGTTTGTTCTTCTTACAAACCATATCATGAGCAACACCCAGTGTCATTGCATGTGTGTTATTCTCATTA